>CM040123.1:109728714-110328714 GCA_022559845.1 Amorphophallus konjac
CCTCGCTCCTTAAGCACAAGACAGAAAACACAGAAACGGAAGGTCAGAATAAAACACGCGGTGCCCAATGCCAGCGTCATCTGTACATCATCGTTGTGGACTAGTGGACCAATACAATTACCTATGATTCTCATGTAATTCCACAACCGCGCTCTGATACCAGCTGTAACGACCCGAGAATCCGATTACCGGGAAGGCCCGATAACCCGAGACTCGCACCGCCACCCACGAGCCCGAAGACTCGGAAGGGTTAAAAGGATGGTGTGGAAACTACACAAGCGTCACAAATAATTGCAGAAATTAAACAGTTATGATATTAAGCAGGAAATGAATTAACATTTTACATGGTCCACAATAAATAACAACAACAGCAACAGTAGTCCACGACTAGTACAGTGACAAGAAAGAAAAGTACAGCTACACGGGGCATCCCCCGGCTCTGACCTCTGGCACTACCTCTGGGCACCCGCACCACGCTCCGCTGCGTTCCTGACACGCTCCCCGAAGGTGGCGCTCACCTGAAACACGGTGAAAACACGCAGGGAATGAGTCTCGGAACAAGACTCAGTAGGGATCACTCGAACCCTACCTCGAAAACGAGAAACCACTACTCTAGCGGTAGAAAGGTACCTCGGAAAGGAAAGCCCTGTACCCTACAGAACTAGACCCTAACGGCACGCAAACGACACACGTGCCACGGTACGAGAAGACCGAAACCCAACGGTCGAATCGTCAAAACCGAAGGTCGGAAACACACGACTGACAGTCTGACACTCCGTACTCAACAGGAGTACCACCCACTAGAAGCACAGCCGGTAGCGTCCCCTGACGTCTTACACCGCACCGCAGGTGAACCGCCTGACATGGTAGGTCCTACCCGAGGCGCAAACACCGTACAAGTAACTACAACAAGTGACTAGCTGGGGTCACGCCCGTCGACGTGGGTCCAACCGCCCCCAACCACGTGTGCACACACAGACCCGCGTCCCTGGTCTGGCCCTCTGACCGGTTTTCCCCTCAGCCGGACTCTGGCTGCAAGACGTGGGGCCCAACGGTAACCGGTCCACAAACCGTCTCTAAAGGTCAGCCCGTACACCACTCCCTGGTGCGACTAGCACACGCGTACTAGTAGGCTACGACTAGTGGAGGGTCACAGAAGGAGTAGACTCTCAAGTCTCGGAAAACAACGGTGCAACTGCAGGTACGAGGAACGCCCCTTGTACCAACACCGACGCACGGTGACCAGCTGACAACAACATCTCCCGGTACACTCTGTACGACGAGAGACACACCGACGCAACCCGTACCCTTGAACGGTCCACACTGGGCCGCTCAGGGATGTGCGGTCACATAGGGACCGCACAAGGGTTAGAACGGTCATATCAGGACCGTTCCACCCAGGGTCCAAACGACGGATAAACGGCCAACACAGGACCGTTCAAACAGATGTGCGGCCAACTCTTGACCGCACGTGGGTGAAGAACGGTCACCTCCTGGCCGCTCGTCTCCCAACGGTAAAAAGCCTGGACGGTTAGTCCTTAGCCGCACTTGGGGAAGGGCGGCTACGGCTTAGCCGTTCAGGTGTTGTGCGGTCAGGGCCAGACCGCACATCCAACCATAGCGCTAGGGGATGTACGGCCAGCACCTGGCCGTGCAATGGGTTATGCGGTCAGATCCTGGCCGCACATCCCAGAGCACTGCACAACGGTCACAACCAACGGTCAAAACCCTTGGGGTTGGGCGGTAGCTGTGGGGCCGCACATTAGGATATGCGGTCCCACGATAGACCGCTCAAGCCCACTGCGCGCCAAGCCTCACCCAAAGCGCGCCGAGCCGATGAACGGTCCGAACGGAACCGCATAGGGGTTGTGCGGCCACTGGTTCGACCGCACATCGCTCACCGGCGAGAAAATGGCGAACCTCACCGGAATCGCCCAATCGGCCTCAAAACAAACCCCACGGAGGGGGAAATGGCGAGAGAAGAACCCCCAAGCCCCCTAGCATGCTCCTACGCCCTTAAACCGTGAAATCGGGGCTCAAAACGATGGATCGGACGAACTCACCCCGCGGCATGATCGACCCTTCCCGGCTCAAAATAAACCCCTCTCGACCTCGTCTCGAGCTGAAACTCACGGGGAAGGAAGACATGAGGCTAAGGAACGTCACCCTACCTCCGGTCCGCGACGAAACGCTCCGATCCGAGCTCGAAGTCGCGAAGAACGCCGCTAGAATCTCGCCTCTCCACGCCTCCCACGCTCGCCGTATGCCCGCACGATCGCCACCACGTCACCCACGTCCTCGCGCCGTCGCACCGCCGCCGTCTGCAGCCGGAACGGGGGTCGGCACGGTCGAACGGGAGAGAAGGAGGGAGAGGGCCGGCCACGGTCGCGTGAGGGAGAGAGAGGAAGGAAGAAGAAGAAAAGAGAAAAGAAGAAAAAGAAAAGAAAAGAAAATGGGAATATATAGAAAATCCGATTTTTCGGAAAAATACCGAAAATTAGAAAAATACATTTCCGGAATCCTCGGAACGCACCGATCGCAACGGTACCACTCGTGTCCGTGTGAACAGCCCGGTTCACCCGCAACGAGCGTCCGAAGAGAAAAGCCGAAACACACACCGGGAATCGGAAAACACACGCGGAAAAAGCCACGGAACGCCTCCGGGCCTCCGAAACGACTCCGGATCGCGCCGATCCGAACACGAAAGATGTCCGAAACGAAATTTCGGACACAACGGAGCCGGACACTCCGAAAACTAGATCCGGGACCCACGAAGAAGGATCCGAAAGGTCCGGGATATTACAGAGGATGTGGTCCGGATCACAAGCCTGAAGGTAGAGGGCGAGGCAGTGACCGGAGTCACTTACGCGGACTACAGAGAAGGTGCCCAGAAGTTACTGGGTTTGAACCTGGATGGTCGAAAAAATAGGTCGGTAGCTAGGGCGTCCCTGATGGATGCATTAGGGCTCACCGACACTCGTCGGCGGGACGATGAATCCTCAGAAGAGTTCATTGAAAGGATAGAAATAGGATGCCGCGCCGTGTACTGCACAGATTTCGGCGACTGGGAAAGATGCAACATAGATTTGAGAAGATTTCTCCTCTTCCTTTTGGGGAGATTGGTACTGAGCTCGAAAGGGGACGGTATCCAATGTTACTTCCTGGAGCTGCTGTCAGACCTTGAAAGAGTAGGGTATTATGCCTGGGGAGCCGCCATGCTGGCACACTTGTTTGCAGGCCTATTCCAAGAAACGGATCGTGAGATGACTGTGAGTGGTTTCACACCATTCATCCAGGTATTTTTGGTTTTGCTTGTTTTGTATTTTTTTTGTGTTTTTGCAAAGTTCTGATGGCCTGCGCCGAGCAGCTGTGGAGCTATTATTACCTCCCTATGGGGAGAGCTCGGCATTGGCGACCTGCGATGGTGCCGCTAGCCAGGCGGTGGGAACCCATCATGAGTGCGGCACCCCTAACCTACCAACTGATGGTGCTAAGGCGGGAGCTACAGGAGTTCCCTGCAGCGATGGTAAACTGGAGACCCTACTCAGACATGGTCGATGCTGACCAGCCGTGGGTTCTAGCAAGTCGTGCCCGGTTCGGACGGGAACTGTGGATGCACTGCCTGAATGAAATCGAGCCACTTCGGCTACGATTGGTTATGAGGACTTTAGGACTGGCTCAGGAATGGGTGGATACGGCTGCGCCACCTCGTGTCGGGAGAAAGACGCGGGGACCGGCGACCTGTATTGACTGGTGCGTGCGATTCCCCGAACAGTACGAAGATTGGCAACGGGGTGGCATGATTGTAGAATCGCAGGCGCGGGATAGCGAAGACTACTTGCGTCTATATAGGATAAAGTACGCAGAGCGGCTCCAACCCCGGGGACTTGTGGAGGTAGGTTTCCCCTTTTTCTCTTTTCTTCTTTCTCCTTTTTTAGTTTTCTGGTGAAAATGCTGACTCGTATGGCTGCAGGATGTCCGGGATGCCATGATAGCGAATTTACGAACTCGCTTGGCAGAGATGGAACCACAGTTGGGCGATGCCCGCGGAGCTACGAGCGCCTTGGTAGGTGTACAGTACGTTCCTAATTAAAACCCCAGATTCCAGATGTTGGCTGCTAATTCACGCAGTCGTAGCATGTCCAGATTGGCGCGGCTTCCCCAGCGATGGGAGTGGGTGGTGCCTCTTCCAGCTTGTGGATTCCCACCTCAGAACTTGACTCTCTTCATGAGCAACTTGCTCACGCCACGCAGCGTGCTGCGGAGATAGAATGGATGCTTTCTATACAGGTAAGAGTCTCAGTGTTGGGTTCTCTTGGTTTACGCCTTATCGCGTATCTGAGATGGTACATTTGGCAGGAAAAGGAGACGGAAGAAGCGCTTGCCCAAACTGCGCAGAAGGAGGCTAGGATAGCAGAACTGGAGAGGGAACTGCGGCGTCATCCTGATGACGACTCCTCTAGGGATGCTTGGAACTGAGGATCACTCTCCAGTTGGAGAGGGAAGACCGTGAGAGAGAACGTGCAGAGAGAGAAAGAGACGCAGAGAGAGAAAGAGCCAACAGATTGACTGAAAGGGAGGAACGAAGGGCCATGGAGGCCCAACTATTCGAACTCCGAATCAGCCTTGGCCTTGCTGAACAGTGGCTGAGAGATGGTGAGGAGCGCTACCGAAGAGCACGAGAGCGTGGCTTTCGTGTTGGTAGCTTCTCTACTGCTTCCGTAGATCAACGCCGGGATGCGGGAATAGGAAGAGGAGTACAGAGCGGTAGGAGTACCGCTTTTCGTAGTTGGGTAGCACCTTTGAGAGTGTTTTGTCCGGAGAGTAGTGGGACGAGTAATGCAGAGAGAGAGGGCGGAACTTGATGTAATTTTTTTTGTTTTTGGAATAAAATACAAGGTTCGGTTTGTTTGTTTTTCACCTTTGCTTCTGTTGCCTGAATCCCTGCACACATCACTGAAACAAACAAATCAGAATTTCTGTTCTGACTTGGCCCCTTGCTCAATAAGCAAATGGTCACTGTGACTGTCCTTGATAACTGGTCAAGGGGCCAAGCCTTTATTTAACGAAGGCAAGGGAAAGATGCGGTGATGATAAATGCGACAGGCAAGCACACGAATGCAAGCGGTATTAAAAGTGAGATGCTGCACGCAAATGTAATCATGCAAAATTGATTTGTTTTCTTTTTTATATTTGATATTTTTTTGTTTTATCATAAAAAGATTTTTTTTGTTTGCAAATATGTGCATTTTCTCTTTTCCATTTTTTTTGCTTTTATCATTTCGATTTTTTTTATTGCTAACGCCCGGCAAGCACCCAAATGGCACCTGACCTTCGTGAGAACAGGGGTTTCTTACTAACCTCCCAGGTATCCTAAGTGCACATCTAGGTTGATTTGGGCCTCTAGACCCCTCGAATGATGATCCCGCCGGCTAAGACTTACCCTGATGACAATACCGTCATGCCATGCTTAGGCTCCCAGTCGCTTCCGACCACAGGGATTCACCCAAAAGGTGTTTGAGGTAAATGATTTGCCCGACCCGGGTCTGTTTCCTCACAACTCTAGATGGTATATGATGGAACACCCTGGAACCCTAACGACCAACCGCGCGACGCTGACCCGGAATCAGACGCCGTCGCACCCATAGGTGACGCGCTTGCATTGGCCTAAGCCCGAGGTTAAACAAGAAGACATCAAGGTGGTAAACAGGGGTCTTGACCAGCCAGAAACACAGAGACTCCTTCGCAGCGATAGCTTTTGCTTTTCAAAGTAGGCAACCAAATGTGTATATTAAAATAAGGTCGCAGACCCTAGGCAGTTTTCACCTTCAGAAACTCCATCGAACCTTCATCTTTAGAGGGAGAAGGAAGAGCGTAGGGGATAAACCTCCTGAGAGGACCGGCAAAGCCGTTAACCCGGCGAGCGAATAAGGGCCCATTAACTCTTTCCTTTCAGACAACTTCGACCAAATCTCGAGCATTTACATTCCACGGCCCCCTTTGTGGATTCAGACTTTTGCTTTGAGGGGTTCCGTTTATCGCAACAGGCACGGTCACGACCAGGCTTTTCTCTTGATTTTGATTTTGTATTTCTTTTTGTGAGGGAGATATAGTCGTTTGACGTTTGTGGGCTCCCTTTTCGTATGCCTGCGGGGACACTGCCCTCTTCTCGTGCTCTGATCGATGCTCGAGGAAATGGATCCTACTCTTGCCCTTGGGGTTTGAGTTTCGGTTTCTCATGCTCAGCGTTTTAAGGGCGCCGACTGTCTCATTTGGTCGAAGAGAAAAGAATAAAGATTACAGCTTCCGGAGATCTTCTAGGTGTGGCCCTACCGTAGGTGATGCTACCAACTTTTTTGAATAAAATACATAAGTGAACACATGTTAGCTTCCTTCGAGCGAGCATAGGCCGACGTGGCCGGACAGGGGTCTCCACGGTTCTGGCAAACCAAGACCCGGTGCCTACCAAGCCTTAATGGGCCCTATCCTAACATGAAGGTTAGATGCAGAGACTTAACTATATGGTGACTGCCGGGCATCGGCATTTTGAATTTTCCATATTTTTAGTGGTTTTCAATATTTCTTTATTTTTTGATGTTTTTATCTTTTCATCATTTTTTTTGTTTGTGCTAAGGGTAGTATTTCTTAAGATAAAGCCCATTCCAAGGGTGGGATAACTCGGTCCCTTCGGCGTTGACTAGCTTGTAGGCGTTGCCAGGGTACACGGCTTGAATTACAAATGGTCCTTCCCAATTGGGTTGGAGCTTAGAACGCGGCCCTCCAGGTTTGACAAAAATTCTTTTTACGACCATCTCACCGACTTTGAATTTTCTCTCAACGACTTTCTTTTGGTAAAAGCGAGCGAGTCTATTTTGATACACACGCGCGTGTTCGGCAGCGGCCAGCCGCTTCTCATCCAAGAGTTCCAACTGGGCGAGGAGTGAATTACGACGATCGTCGAGGGGAAATTCCTCGTCCAATTGTACCCTGAGAGAAGGGATCAGAGTCTCGTACGGGACTACCGCTTCCATACCATAAGTAAGGGCAAATGGAGTCTGCCCGGTGGGGGTACGGATTGAAGTGCGATAGGCCCATAGAGCTTCGATAAGCTTTTCTGGCCAGTCTGAAAACTTACTAGACTCGCAGGTTTTTTTGATGATTTTGAGCAATGTTTTATTGGTGGCCTCCGCTTGGCCGTTACCTTGTGGGTAATAAGGCGATGAATGATGCAATGCAATTGCGTACCTTTTGCAGAGGTCCTGTAGGTCCTGAGAAATGAACTGTGGCCCATTGTCGGTGACGATCGTGCTTGGGACGCCGAATCTGGCGAGGATGTTCTTCATGATGAACTTGCAGACTGTTGACGCCTTGATTTCCGCGTAAGCTTCGGCTTCGGCCCATTTGGTGAAGTATTCCGTCGCAGTAAGGATGAAAGATTTCTGCTTGGTGAGGGAATTGGGATCACCTAGGGGACCAATGATGTCGAATGCCCACATGGAGAAAGGCCATGGGGAGGATATTGGATGAAGTGAGGAAGATGGTGAATGGATTTTATCGGCGTGAAGTTGACACTTGACACACCTACGGACATAGACAGCACAATCTCTTCCATAGTGGGCCAATAAAAGCCTTGGCGAATGATCTTCTTGGCGAGCATCTGACTATTCACGTGGCCACCGCACACACCCGAGTGCGTCTCTTCTACACATTTCCAAACCTCATCGTCACCAAGACATCTTAACAGAATACCAGTAAGGCTCCTCCTATAGAGTAGACCTCCAACCAAAGTATATTTCTGAGCCACCCTTCTTATGGCTTTCTTGTCCTCTGTGGTGGCCCCTTCAGGATAAGACTGATCTTGGCAGTATTTGACAATTTCATAGAACCATGGTTTCTCTTCATCAGCCAGTTCTTCTTCGGCCTCTGCCAACATGATTTCCCTCTTCTCAAGGATATCTTCCTGCAGGATCTTCCTTGCTATCCTGTCTTTGATATTTACGTAGGAAGCATCATCGATTGCAGGGCGTGAAGTTTGTAGATGGAAATGGACTTAAACCAACTTCCTAGAGGGAACCTTATGGATGATGCCAACGAGGCGAGGGCATCGGCGAGAATATTCTGATGACGAGGGACATGAACAAAGATCAGTTTTGTGAACAGTTTGGCAAAGGCAGCAGTGAGTTCTTGGTATGGCTTGAGTTTGGGATCGCGAGTGCGATACTTAGTGAGCACCTGGCGAAGGATGAGTTGACTATCACCTACGACTCGCAACTCAGTGATACGAAAAGAATGGGCGAGTTCTAGGCCAGCTAGAAGAGCTTCATATTCGGCTATATTGTTGGTAACTGGGAATTTGAGCTGGTATGCCAACGGGAATGTGAGACCTTCAGGCGACAGGAGGGCGATGCCGATTCCTCTCCCTTGAGAATTCAGAGCTCCATCAAAATATAGCGTCCACATTGGCTCATCTGATTGGTTGATGGACATTAGTTCCTCATCTGGAAACTCTGATTGGACGGGATCGAACTTGGGAGAGGATGGTGAGCGAGATGCTCGGCTATGGCATAGCCTTTAATCACCTTTTGCTGGATGTAGGTGATGTCGAACTGAGAGAGAAAACTTTGCCAGCGTGCTAGCCTATCCGTAAGGACGGATTTCTCCAGAAGGAATTTGATAGGATTCATTCGAGCAATCAAGTGGACTTCGTGAGCCAAGAAGTAGTGCTTCAATTTCTGCACTACCCAAACGAGGGCAGCACAGGTTTTCTCCATGCCGGTGTACTTCTGCTCACAGGGATTGAGAAGTTTGGACAAGTAATAGGTTGCCCGTTCCTTGCCTTCTTCATCAGCTTGTGCGAGGACGGCTCCCACGGAGTCATCCAAGACTGAGACGTAAAGGATCAGAGGTTTTTCTGGTTTGGGTGGAATGAGAACGGGTGGACTAGCCAGATATTCCTTCAACCCTTCAAAAGCTTTCTGACATTTAGAATTCCAGTGGAATTCTACTCCTGGCTTGGTCAACTCGTAGAGAGGTCTACACCTTTGTGAATGTTGAGACACAAACCGACGAATAAACTGCAACCTCCCGATTAAACCTCGGACTTCCCTCAAATTCTTGGGAGGCGGCATATCCCTGATGGCCTTAGCTTTGTCGGGATCTATCTCGATCCCTCTTTTACTCACAATGAACCCCAGCAATTTACCCGACGACACACCAAACACACACTTTTTCGGGTTCATTTTCAATTGGAACTCTCTTGACCTTTGCAAGACCTTAGCCAAAACTTCTGGATGTTCCATCCTGGTCCTTGATTTCACCAATAAGTCATCCACATACACTTCCAGATATATGTGCATCATGTCATGAAATATGGCCATCATCGCTCTTTGGTAAGTAGCTCCAGCATTCTTTAACCCAAACGGCATGACCACGTAACAATATGTTCCCCAAGGGGTAGTGAATGACGTCTTTTCCTGATCCTCTTCTGCCAAACGAATTTGATTGTATCCTGAAAATCCATCCATGAAAGAGAGGGTTTCGTAGCCTGCCGTGTTATCAATCAGCACATCAATGTGAGGTAAGGGAAAATCATCCTTTGGACACGCGCGGTTAAGGTCCCGGAAGTCGATGCAAATCCTGACTTTCCCATCTTTTTCATGACCGGGACAATGTTCGTCACCCATTGAGGATAAAGAACGACTCTAATGAACCTGGCTTTGTGGAGCTTATCGACCTCTTCTTTCATTTTCAAAGCCATCTGAGGGTGGAAACGCCTTAACCTTTGTTTTACCGAGATGGACCCTGGTTTTAGGGTTAAACGGTGTTCGACCAAGGTTGAATCCAGACCCGGCATATCCTCGTAACTCCATGCAAACGTGTCCTTATATTCCTTGAGAACCTCAATTAATGCCTCTTCTTCAGAGGGTGGTAGGTTGTCACTTATGAGGATGATCCTAGGGTCTTCCTCAGTTCCCAAGTTGACTTCTTTGGTGGATTCTTCTACGGCGGTTGACGGCTCGTCGAATCTCCTCATTCCACTAGCGTATGCGCCCGCCGCATCCTCATATTCTTCACCCTCATCTTCAGTGGGGCATTCTTCATCCGTGATCTCGTAGACTCCATACCCTTCATCAGATGCACAGTCGCCCTCGCATTCTATTTCGGGTAGCTGGATGGGATTTTCTAACAACTGGGGAATGACAAGAAGGGCCTGACACCTGGCGGCCAAATCCAGAAGGAATCGACGAGGGATCTGCCTCCCCTTGGACTTCTTCCTAGGTACTACCCTCGGCCTATCATTCCTAGATTGACTGACAATATTTACAGAAGAAGATGAAGATGAAGAGGACGGTGTAGAATGTACAGGAGAAGACCCCTCAGAGGAGGGGTAGAAAAGGTCGCTCATCGGACCTTGGACGGGTGGTCCGCAAGGCGGTACGCACCCGTGGGAGATGTAGGAGGTTTCCTCAACGAAGATGTGTTGTTGGGGAGTTTGAAAATTGACGTTTTTTTTTCGTTTTCATTTTTAATGACAAAGCAGTGAAAAGAGATTGGAGGAGAGAGAAAAGGGGTTATGGCTAGAGGATTGTGAGGCTCATAGAGCAGATCATGGTTGAAGACCTGGCGCGGGTTGAAAAGCCCGCGCAGGTATGTAAGCAAAGAAGGGGACCTGGGAAGATCATCAGACAATTGTCTGGCCCAGGAAGAAGATATCAGCAAAGGCTGAGACGAGTGGATGGAGAAGATGGCGGCTAATGAGCCGTCAACGGTAATGCTGAGGACGGATGAAGATCCGTCGATGACAGGTCCTTCTGGCGAGGACGAGGATAGTTTGGAACCTTGGCAAGAGTGGTAATATTCTCTGGTATTTCGGAGATCAATGGTGGTCCTTCAAGCTGCGGAGACGAGAACATCCTTTCTAGTGCAACGGAAATGTCCCGTATGTCGAACCATTTGTCCCATTCGCATTCCGGATCTTTGATCTTGCCTCTTTTGGTGATCCTCGGACATTTTTCAGCCAAATATACAGCATGTGATCCCCCATATGCTTCCCGTGGGTAATCTCCCATCTGAACAACGGGTCCTCTGCTGAAGTGGTTTGATAGAGTCCATGTGAGGGGCTCCCAATCCGCCTTGAACGGTCCTTTGAAGCCTAGGCCAAACCTACGGTTCGGCCTAATTTCTTTGGCGGCTTGAGCATACCCTGTAACTGTGCGCCCAGACCTTTTCCCTGTTGATAGCCGATGTTCCTCATAATCTCCCAACCTTTGGAGTGAAAAGGGAGACATGATGTTGCGGTTGCCCTGACCGGCTCCTTTGGTGCTAGTGGAATGTGAGATGGATCACGCACGTCCAGCAGTGATAATATGGGCCGATGAGACGGCCAAACAGAAGGCAGAGAGGTGTTGATAGCATCCACTGCGTGAAGGACAGGTGTACTGACCACTTTAATAATTCTCCCATTGTAAGGAAACTTCAGGCACTGATGGTTGGTGGAAGGCACAGCGTCCATGGCTTCGATGTAAGGGCGACCCAGTATAGCCTTAAATGTGGGGTCCATGTCGAGGACATGGAATTCCGTGGGAATTGACATGGGGCCTAGTTCTGCCTTCAGGATAATCATCCCCTGCGGCGGCCTTTTGCTATTGTCATAGGCCGTGACCGTGATCGAGGAAGGTCTTATTTGTTCCTCGTCGATCCCACACAACTGAAGAGTGCACATGGAGATCACATTTATGGACGCACCCGTGTCCACAAGACACGGGTTTATGGATTCATTAATTTTTATTGAAATGCACAATGCATATTTCCGAGCTTCCTTGGGAGCGAGCTCGTAGTTGTGAACATGATGGCCGGTTGTGTGTCTGTTGGGGTCAGGACGGTAGAAATCTTTTCTACAGGGAGGTCCTCGTTCACCATGACCTTTTGAAGGTACTCCATTAAGGCTGCCTGGTGGGATGTGGATCTTTGAAGTAGCTCCAGGATGGAGATCCGAGCAGGTGTCTTATCCAGGTGTTTCAATAGATCATACTGTGTTCCAGGGATAGCTCTTTCTGGTTGTTCTCCATCATCCTTCTCTGGCTGAGATAGCTCAGGATTCTGACTGTTGTGGGGGAAAACCCTGTGGAAAATCCTTCCACTCCGGAGCACCATTGCCTGCGGCTTTTGTACCTCTGTGGGGGTAGCAGTGGGTTTTAACAGGGGTTTGAGGGGTAGTAGTGGAGGAATGGTTGATGAAGCAGGGGTGATGACGGGAGCAGGGATTCTGATGAGGGGTTTGTTAGGTGGAGGCATGGTGGAGGTAGAGGGGATATCGCGCGGATTATGAAGGATAAGGGGTCTGGAAGGTGGAGGCGGAGGTAAGGTTTGAAACGGGTAAGGGTTTTGAGGTGGATGGTGGGTGATGAGTGGTTTTGAAGGCATTAGTGGTGATGTGGTGGAGAAAGACGGGGTTATGTATGGTTGACGGATGATAAGGGGTTTAGAAGGCGTAGGGGTAAATGTGGTAGAGGTGGATGGTAAGGTGGGGGAGTGAGAGAAGGTGAGAGGGTGTGAAGGCGTAGTGGAGAGTGTCGGTTGATAGGAGGTCGGGGTGCGGATGAGAGGGCGTAATGGTAGTGGAAATGGTGATGGTGATACTGACGCGGGTTGATGAGAGAGAGGTGCTACCCGGGCAAGGTGAGGGGGGTGCATGACGATAGGTCTGGAGGTAGAAAGAATGGAGGTACTTTCCTGGTGCCACACCTGCTCTCTCCCGACTTCCGGGAAGGAGGAGATGGGGTTAACCTGATGATTGGGCTGTTGGTGCTCCGGTAATGGATTCTGGATTATTCCCATGTCGGGCTGTTGTTGTGGGGCCTGCTGAGCCTGTTGTTGTTGTTGTGGTTGCTGTTGCTGTTGCTGTTGTAACTGCTGCTGTGGCCTCTGAGGAGGTCTCCTAGCCTTGAGAGCCGCGACGTACCGTCTCATCTCATCCCAATCTATTTGATGTTCATCATTCATATCATGGATGTAATCTTTGAAATGGAAGCAGTAATCTACTGTGTGTCCCGGCTGCCTGTGGTAGACGCAGTATTTGGAGGTATCAACATTGGGGGGCCACGCGGGCCTTTCTCTGGGTAGGGCGAGTTGGTTTGATGCCATGAGGGCATTAAAAATGTCTGCTAAGGTTTCCGGCAATGGTGGATAGTAGGCTCTCTTGGGACCGAGCGGCCTCCTTTGTTGCTGTTGGGGACCATAGTTCCCCGGGGGTGGAACTTGGTTGTACTGAAGCGGTGGTTGTTGTTGCTGAGGTTGTGGTTGTTGTTGCTGGGGTTGGCGCAATGGAGGCATATTATCCTGGGGTGGATTATTTTGGGGTGGAGGACGAAGAGGGAAAGGACCTGGTTGAAGGGGAAGTCGGGGCATTTGTGGAGGCCTTGGGTTGACTGCATAGTTGGCATTGTTGACCGCACTGACTTGCTCATTTGTCACGACCCCTTCTGTGGCTCCGCCCGGGACACCAGCGCCTGTCTTTCTGACCACTTTGGGCTTCGGCGACTCAAACATGTTCATGATGGGGGAGTCTTTTAGCTGGGTTTGGATGTATCGGGCCCTTTCATAGAGTTCCTCCATTGTAGTAAGTTTATTCATGGCCAGGACATGTCTGAACTGTGGGGTTGCATTAGACACAATCATCTTCACTTGTTCGGGCTCGGAGAGGGTATCCCTTATTCTTTCCGCCAGAGACCTCCATCTATCAGCATATCGGACAAAATCCTCGTCGGGTTTCATCTTTTCGGCCACTAGGTCGGTAATGGAGAGTGAGGGACCGACCCTATCCCTATATTTCTGCAAGAACCTTCTCTGGACTATTTCAAAATTCTCGGCCTCGCGGGGCTCCAGAGAATAGAACCACTCAAGCGCGGGACCATCCAATGATCTCCGAAAGAGGTATGCCAGGGACCTCTGATCGTTTTGCCAGTAAGAGGACTCATACATGAAATCCTTGAGATGAATGAAGGGGTTGCCGGTACCATTGTATCTGCGGTACGTGGGCATTTCGGAGGGAGGAAGATGAATGACGGGAAGGATTGGCAAAGCAACCTCCGGGGTGGCTTTCACGTCCACCATCCTTCTCAGATTTTGAAACTGCTCGTCCATGCGGTTGAACCTATTGAGGAGCGATTGGGCGAGCTCCTCTGGGGGTGAAGGTGGCACTTGCCACTGGGGGAGAAACTGTCTCCCGGAGACTTGAGGGGGGAACCCCGAATGAGAGGGAGCTGTCGGACCGCCGACAGTTGGCCCTGGCTGAAGCGGCGTGTGGGGAACAACGGGAGTTTGAGATTGTGACGGGAACTGGAATGAGGGTGGTTGTTGGCTCGCTTGACCTTGAAGCGAGGGAGACTGGATGGCTTGCGCCAATGAAGGAGATGGAATGGCCTGCACGGACTCTTGGAGAGGTGCGATGGCCGGAGTTGGTTCCTGGGGCGTGGGAGAAACAGATTTCCCCTTTAGAATGGCCTGGAAGGCCCGGAGCTGTTCAGAGGTAAGCTCCGTGTTGGCGAGGACGCCCAGTAAGGAAGAGATATCCTGTGGTAGGGACGTGTCCCCGGCAATAACCTGCACCTCATGTGAGGGGTCATGAGAAGGACCCGAGTCCATAGCATAGACTCGCGGGTCGACTGTCAAACCACGACTAGGGTGATTTTCCTCAGAAGACTCGTGAGACATGCTCACAGTTTTCCCAGAACGTAAAAACATACACTAGCAAGTAGGTAGCAGAGATTATCAAACAAGTGGATGCCTTTACGCCCTTTTTTATGTTTTGATTTTGGTGATTTTTTTATGTTTTTAACGAGATCCGAAGTTCACATAAAATGGGGACCCTAGTTTATTTTTGTTTCACCGCCGTGTCAGCTAGGGTCTCTCGTCTCACCACGAATGAAATGACTAACTTCGGGGAACTTCAATGGTACAACCAGCCCAGTAAACGAAGAGGAGATTCTTCGATGTCGGGGACTTACGGAGGTCCCAGTGTAGGAGATTCTAGTCTGTTGAGAGGAATTCCCAAACGGAGAGTCCTTCCTTCACCGAAAAAGGGTGATCCTCAAAAAATGAAAAAAAGGATAGAAAAAAGGAATGGATGTATGCAATGGAATGCTGACAGATATATGGAGTGGGAAAACAACAGAAATAACAGACATATAATAAACAAAGAACCAATCAAAACTGACGGTGCTGCCGTGAGCACGACGGGGGCGCGCGCGGGCGCGAAGGTGGAGAGGCACGGGTGGTGCCGAACTTGCAAGGGTAGCCGAAAGGAAGCAGTAGATGTCCCACCGTGATCACCAATCTGTGAGCGACGTCACGCGGTTCGGGGAAGAGCGGAGAGGACGCGGAGCGCGCGCGGGCTCCTCTTTTCTTTCTTTTGGTGTTTGTTTGCTGCAACACAGAAATAAGAGAAGAGAGAGAAGGGGCCACCACGGGAGATTGCTCCGGCGGGGCGAGCGGGACAAGTGTGATATAGCAAAATATGGGGTTTAAACGGCCATAGCGGGAAGTGACTCGCCGCGGCCTCGGGGGGACGGGAATGGTGCAAAAATTAAATAACAAGAATTGAAACGGCCATTGGGGAAGTGACTCGCCGCGGCCTCGAGAATATGAGCAGATAATAAGATGACAGAATATAGAGAGAATACAAAGAGCGGGAATTTAAACGGCCATTGGGGAAGTGACTCGCCGCGGCCTCGAGAACACAAACAGATAAGAATATAACGTATAAGAACGTGAATTTAAACGGCCATTGGGGAAGTGACTCGCCGCGGCCTCGAGAACACGAATAGATAAGAATATAACATATAAAAATAGGAATTTAAACGGCCATTGGGGAAGTGACTCGCCGCGGCCTCGAGAATATGAGCAGAATATAACAGAGTATAAAGAGAATATAAGAACGGAAATTTAAACGGCCATTGGGGAAGTGACTCGCCGCGGCCTCGAAAATAAGATGTGATCGCCAGGGGCCGAAAGACCCCAAAATAAGAAAGTGATCGCGCCTACCTCAAGAGCGGGAGATGGCGGGTTGCTTCTTCCTCTCCCTCCGGCCGGCCGACGGAGAGGGCTTTCCTCGGCTACCCTTGCAAAACAACGACAAACAAATGACAAGTGGATTAGAAAGATGGAGGTGTAGTATTCAAATCCTTGCGATAAAAATAACGAAATGATGGCAAGACACACACCTGGTTGGTGTTATCTTTTAAACCCCTCTCGACTCGAGTAGGAGGAAAATGAGATGATGGATGCAAGAAGTATAAAAGAAGAGGCGCCCTTATGAAGGGGGATAGAGGATGCGAGATGATGAATGCAAAAGAACTACGAAGAAAAAGGGGAAGAAAATGCTTATTGGATGAGCCGAGGGTGAAATCCGGCGGAGCTCCGGCAGCGTGGGGACGACGTGGAAGCGCGGTGGATGAAGACAACCTCCCTCTCGCGAGCGTGAGCACCCGAGAAGCCGGCAGAACCTCCACCTACAAAAGAACCCACGGGTTAGAAAATGACTCCGTAGCCTCTGGGCTCCGATAGCCTATCGGATCACTTCTAAGCTCCCCCGGAACTGAGGGGGTGGGCCTCTATTTATAGGGCTCCGGAGGGTGGAGGCGTCCAGGACCCTGGACACCTCCATCAGGGCCGAAATAATATTTTATTCTATTTTTATTTATTTTTTGGAATACTTTTGTGGAGGCGTCCAGGGTCCCGGACGCCTCAAGCAGGTCCACCAAAAGCCGACGACGGCCGCACGCGGTTTGGCACAACGCATGGTTTTGCGAGCGGCGTCTCGTGATTCAGAAATGAGCGCGTCCAGCTGTCTGGACATCTCCATATTTTGGATTTTTTCACACACGACAAACCGTCGTTCGGTGGCCGGCGCCCGTGAGGGATTTGATGGAGGCGTCCAGGGGTCTGGACGCCTCCAAGATATATTTATTTTTTATTTTTCTTTTGTCTTTTATGTCAGGGCTGGCATTTTGATTTTTTTATTTGTTTTTATGGAGGCGTCCAGGGGTCTGGACGCCTCCATTAATATATATATTTTTAATTATTTTTTATCTTTTTTATGCCAAGTGGCATTTTATAATTATTTATTATTATTAGTTTTTATGGAGGCGTCCAGGGGCCTGGACGCCTCCATTAAAATATATATATTTTTATTTATTTTTGGGCCCTGAGAAAATAAATAAATAAAATCAAAAATATGGGGGCGTCCAGGGGCCTGGACGCCCCCATTAAGACCCACCCGTCCTACTCAGCGGCCGCCCAGCAGTCAACATCTTGGTTCCGGAACCTCTTGATACGTCTGACTGGTGTTGATGCCGTCCGAATGCCGTGACGAGACGATTCCGGATGCCGAAAAAGGTAGAAGAAGACCCGAGAAAAGGAAGCACTCGAGTGATTCAAAATGCGTAAGCCGTTGCGGGGCGTTATATAGTAATATGAGACTTTCTCAGGAGGCGTCAAGAATGGCGTGTCTACACCGTTGTTTGATCGGGACAGACCCTGGCTTAAGTGTAAGCCGATGTTCAACGAGTGCAGGGTCTAATCCAGGCATATCCTCATAACTCCACGCAAACGTGTCCTTGTATTCTTGAAGTACCAAAATAAGCGCCTCCTCTTCGGAGGGCGGCAAATTCTTACTGATGAAGACAATCCTAGGGTCTTCTGCGGTACCCAAATTAACTTCTTTGGTAGGTTCCTCTACAGAGGCTGATGGTTCATCAAATCTTCTCATGCCACTGGCAAAGGCATCAGCCTCGTCCTCATATTCTTCATAACTTTCATCCCCCTCTTCAATAGGGTCTTCATCATTCATGATTTCATAGACACCTAAACCCTCATAAGAAACATTAGCATCCTCATATTCCAACTCTGGCAGGATAACCGGATTCTCCACGAATTCAGGAAGGGCTAAACAAGCCTGCCACCTTCTGGCTAACTCCAACAGAAATCTACGCGGAATCTGCCTACCCTTGGATTTCTTATGAAAATCTACCCCGTGAATTTTATTAGAAGAAGAAGAACAACTAGCTTGATTAGAATAAGCTAAAAAAGAGGAAGAAGGTGAAGAAGTGGATACAGGAGGTGATATAGATGGAGACCCCTCACCAGAGGGGAAGAAAGGATTTATCAATGAATCATGGAAGAGTGGCCCCTGGGTCGGGACACACTCGGAAAAGAGATAAGAAGTCTCCTCCACGGAGATGGAGGATTGGAGAGTTGGAATTTTGACTTTTTTTTTCGTTTTTATCTTTTTCTTCATTTTTATTATCATTTCTAGAAGAAAATAATGTGAAGGGAGAACAACAGGAGGAGTGGAGATTGAAAGTTTGGAGAAAGATTGAATCAGAGATGACCCGCGCGGGGGTGTGATGGAGAGTTTGGAGAATTGCTCGAGGAGCAAGGGAGGAATCGGGAGAGAAACTTGTAATGAATATGAAGAAAAGCTGATCATAATTGGCGGCGGTCTCGGCACGCGAGAGAACAATTGAGAATGTAGAGAAGCTAGAAGAGACGGATGCATGGAAGTGAGAGAGAAAAGGCCGGCCCATAGCTTGTCTATTGTAAATCCTTCTTCATATGGAACATCTGGCTCTCCAGTGTCCGTATAATCACTCAGCAGCTGCCTTTTGTCTGTTATCACAGCCGGCTTTTCAATCAATTCATGTATTAGTGGCGGCCATTCCGGATCAGTCGGCATAAAGAGACGGTTCAAAGCGATAGTAATATCATGCATATCGAACCATCTGTACCAATCACACTCTGGATCATCCATCTTCCTTCTTTTATCAGGCCTTAGATATTCCAGGGCTTTATAAGTGGTCAATGGTGTAATATGGCGAGCAAACTGTCTCGCATGAACATCTTGACAGTCTAGAATGGAGGTGATTGTTGTAGTCTGTTCATGATTCTGAACGCCACCCGTGACAAAATGTGTCTTCAATGTCCAAGTAAGCGGCTGGCGATCTATCTTCAAGGTGGATGTCATAACTGCCCATGGTTCATCTTCATTTTTGCCCGGCCCTTTGTATCCCAGGCCGCCTCGTGTAATCAATTTTTGAGGCTTAATAGGCCTAGTCCTGTCTTGACAACTGGTACCCAGTCCTTTGCCGTTTTGATACCCCATTTTCATTAGAATTTTCCAGCCAAGGGTGTTTATCATGCTTTTTTTCTTCTTCCCCTTGGAAGGCAAGGGTGTCATAGCAATTGTCGTGACTGTCTCGGGCGACATTGGCCGTGGATAAGGGAGGTCTAGTATTGATAGCAACGGCTTGTTGGCAGGCCAAATAGAAGGAACTGATGAAGTCAAGTGTATATCTTCCTCTGGTAGAATTGGCATACTGGTAACTTTGATGATGCGGCCTTTGTGTGGAAACTTAAGGCACTGATGATTTGTAGAGGGCACTGCATCGAGCTGTTGAATGTAGGGGCGGCCCAGAATTCCATTGAAAGTTGGATCCATGTCCAAAATGTGGAAATCGACCGTGATTGTGGCCGGACCCAAACTAACTTTCAGTGTGATCATGCCTAGAGGAGGCTTCTTAGTATTGTCGTATGCTGTGACTGTTATAGTAGACGGCCGAATCAGATTTTCAGGAATGCCGCACATCTTCAAAGTGCTTGGTGGCAACACATTGATAGATGCCCCAGTGTCCACTAGACATTGTTTCACCGCCACCTTATTGATGTCGACTGTGATGCATAGAGCATAATTCCTTGCTGAAAGTGGTGCCAGTTCATGCTCATGAAAAGTAATTGCCGGCTGATTGCTAGCGGGCGTCAAAACTGTAGTTATTTGCTCGACCGGGATGTCTTCATTGACCATAACTTTTTGCAGGTACTCTTTCAGAGCTAGCTGGTGAGTGGTGGACCTTTTGATTAGTTCTAAAATGGAAATTCTTGCTGGAGTTCGGTCCAAGTGTTTTAACAAATCATACTGAGTTCCTGGTACGGACTCTTGCTCTTGTTCTTGTTCTTACGGCCCCTGCGCGGGCTCTTGCTCTCTTTGGGGAAAGATGCGCTGGAACATCCGTCCACTGCGGAGTGGTGCCACGTTTTGTCGAGCCTCTGTCGGTGCAAGTAAAGGAGGAGGGTTGGAAGAGGAAGAGGGTATATTGGCGCTAAGAAGTGGTGGAGGGGTGTTTGCAGAGGGAGTCCCTGTAGGGTGCATTGATGAAGAGTTTGACAAAGATGCCCCGGTAGGAGGCGTAGGAGTAGAAAGGGATATCCGAATGCGAGGAGAGTTGGGGGGTGGAATGAGGAGAGATCTGGGTATAAAAGGCTGAGGAGCCGGTGGTGGAGGGTTCCTTGCCGGTGGAGGAGTAGTGGTGGTGGGTGCAGCGGGCGTTGGCGACGGGCGGTTGAGGAGTGGTCTAGACGACGAAGGTGAAGGGTTGGTGGTGGATGGCGGAGTTTGCTGCGTGGTAGGCGGTGGAGGCGGTAAATGGGAAAGGAGAGATCGGGTTGGCAAGGATGGAGAATTGGTGGGAGCAGGTGGATTAACGGGGCGTAGAAGAGCCCGGCTCAATTGGGGAGTAGAAGAAGAAGGAAGCGTGCGCAAAAGGCGCGGATGTTGATTTGAATTATGATTAAATGCCCCGACAGAGGCGTTTTCTTCATGCCATCCCTGTCCTCTCTCCACCTCGCGGAGAGACGTGACAGGGTTCACGTGCTGATTTGGTGGGTGCTCTGGCAGTGGGTTGTGGACAATCCCCATATCTTGCTGAGGTGCTGGAGCTTGCTGTTGTACTTGTGGAGCCTGTTGCTGTGGCTGCTGAGCCTGCTGTTGCCGAGGAGGCCTTATTTCTTTCATAGTGGCGATAAACTGCCTCATCTCATCCCAGTTGATGCCACCCTGGTCATTTAAGTCATAAATATAGTCCTTGAAGTGGAAGCAATGATCAATGTTATGACCAGGGGAGCGGTGGAAGATACAGTAGCGGGACGTGTCAACATTAGCGGGCCACACTGCCATTTCCTTTGGTAACATGAGCAAGTTGGCAGCCATTAAGGCATTGAAAATATCCGGGAGACTTTCTGGCAACGACGGATAATGGGACCTTTTGGGGCCAAGTGGTCTCCTTTGCTGTTGTTGTTGTGGTCCATAATTAGTGGGTGGCGGTACTTGGTGGTATTGTTGCGGAGCTAGAGGGTCAGCGCGGGGCTCTTGGTTTTGTGGTAGAGCGAAGGAAGGTTGAGGAGTGAATTGGTGTTGTGGGGGTGAAGTAAAGAGGGTGCCTTGTGATGGAGGTGGCGGAGGTCGTGGGTTAGATTGGCGAAAAGGTGTGGGGTTGCCGACCGCGCCAACCTGCTCATTGATGACGGTGCCCTCAGTCATGGGCCCGCTATTGTTGACATTTGTATTCTTTTTAACCAACCTTGGTTTTGGCTCAAACATGCCCATGATGGGTGAATCTTTCATTTGGGTCTGAATATAACGAGCTCTTTCATAAAGCTCCTCCATGGTGGTCAATCTGTTCATAGCCAGTATATGCCGGAACTGAGGGGTTGCATTGGATATAATCATCTTAACCTGTTCCGGTTCTGATAAGGTATCTTTCAACTTCTCGGCCATTGACCGCCATCTATCAGCAAATATGATGAAGTCCTCCTCGGGCTTCATTTTCTCTGCAACCAAATCTGTAACTGAAAGGGAGGGTCCAACCCTGTCCCTATACTTCTGCAAGAATTTCTTCTGGACCACATCAAAATCACTAGCATCTGCCGGATCCAAGGAATAGAACCACTCGAGGGCCGGCCCCTCTAAAGATCTTCTAAACAAGTAAGCCAATGAGGCTTTGTTGCCCTGCCAAAAGGACGTTTCATACATAAAATCCTTCAGATGGATAAAAGGATTACCCGTTCCATTGTATCGTCGAAAGTTCGGCATCTCAGAAGGTGGTAAATGAAAAACTGGCAATGTAGGAAGGGAGATTTCTAGGGCATTCTTGGCAGCAGTAACCTTGTTGAGTTTTTCTTCCATGATAGCCAATTTCTAAAGAAGCAAAGCATTAGTGTCTGACTCGACTGGGGCCGAATTTAGAATGAAGGTGTTTGGCATAGGCGTCCTTAGAATTTGGGGAGGTTGAAAGAATTGGGGCCTAGCAGCTGAGTAGCTCACCTGTTGGGCCGGCATGGCCGCACCAGGGGTCGGTGGACAAGAAGTGGGTTTGTGCAAGACCGCTTGGTCATTAGTGAGGTGATGGCCACTCTCGGCCGGAGGGGGATTGGAGGATGAAGAGGGAACGGACTTCCCTTTCAAAGCGGCCTGAACTGCCTATCACTGGGAGTCATCTAATTGAGATAGGGCATTAATCAAATCGGTAACATTGAAGGAAGGGGAGGGGTTCCCCGGAGTGTTGGAGGGTAAAGCCTGAGAAGAGGGCACCACCTCTTGAGTAGTGGTATCAACCACATAAACTTGAGGATAATGAGAATGAGGAGGAGGGTAATTCCCTTCATGGTAGATAGAATCTTGAGGAACCTCATAAGATTGACCAAAAACGTTCTCTTCCACATCATCATAGGAATATCCGTAGCTTGCCATGTTGATAATCTTACCTGAACGGAGTTGCATGCTTAAAAAGATTGAAGGCTTTATGAATGAATTATCACACAACAATCCCTCAACTCAAAGAAGTTTAAACAATTCAACTCAATCAAGTTATGCAAACAAGTTGGGATGAACGCAAGATTTTAGTGTTAGGTTTGAGATTAAGGTGGATTAATTTGCAGAATAATTCACTCCTCTTTGCAAAGTGAAACCTAGTTTGGATCCAAGTGTAGCCTCCGTGTCAACTAGGTTCTTTCTCTTTTCTCACCAACGATAGGTTCTTCTAAACTCTAGGTACTTCAAGGGTACAACCGGCCCAACGTCCGTGAGGGAATCCACGGGTGCGGGGACTTAAGGAGGTCTTGGAAAAGGGATTTCCTGTCCAAAGAGACGGAATGCTCAATGGAGGGTTGTCCCGATTCCAAGAGAGGTGTGTGGAATCGTAATGTAGAGAGAGGAGGTCTCTGAACCAAATGCCACAAAATGCAGTATAAGATAAGCCAATCACAGCAATATGATCAAATACTCAATATAAGCATGAATCCAGCATGAATAGATAGAAACAGTAAGGTTCTGTAAACACACAGGAAGAGGAGACCTGGAGGCCGTCGCTACTAACAAAAGAGACGACAGCATGGCTGTCGTGAATTCTGGGAGGGGCTCTCAGACAACAAACAAACGCGCCTTGATGTGGGGCGCTAAATCTGATAAAGATGCCTCTGTCAGAGGGCATCAAATATAAGTGGTGCGCATGATCGAAGAAAAACGCGCCTTGGTGTGAGGCGCTGCCAAATAAAAAGGCGCCCGAGAGGACGGCGCAAATCCACAGAAGCAGCAGATATGATAAAAGACGCCTTCGTGGAAGGCGTTAAACAGAGAAAAGACGCCCTGGCTGAAGGCGTTAAATAAAAAGGCGCCTTTGTGCAAGGCGTTAATTCAACAATAGCAGTAGACTTAAACACAAACTGGCTGATCCCGGGGAGTGTGCAGTGTTCAGTGGAGGGTGCCCGTGGGGCACAAAGGAGGGGTACCGTGGGTACCAAAGGGAAAGGGCACGCGTGGGTGCCAAAGGGGAAAGGGCACACGTGGGTGCCAAAAGGAGATGGTAATCAAAAGAAAAATAGTGGAAGTCCCACCGTGATCGCCAATTTGTGGATCATGGAAAAATCCACTCTTAAAGGGAAATAAGAGTGATAATAAGAATATGAAGAATAATAAGAAGAATAGTGAAAAAAAAGAGCAAGAGAGCACGTGGTGCTAATAAGGAGAGTGATCGCCAGAGGAGTTACCTCAATAAGAAGAAAAGATGATCGCGAATACCTGGTGATAATAAGATGCGGGATGGATGTGAATTCCTTCCTCCACCTTCTATCGGCCGGCCGATGAAGGGGGTTTTCCTTGTTGATTACCTTGAAACGAAGAACGAACAAATAAAAGAAAAAGTGGATCAGCCAAGAGTGAGTGTAGTATCAATCCAAATAAACAATATGATGATGAAATATGAATATAGCATGCGCACCTTCTTGTTTGGTTTTAAAACCCCTAGAGAATTAAGGGTGAGGAGAGGATATGCAATACTAATGCAATAGAGGAAAAACGATAAACGTAATGATGCGATGAAGACAAATATAAACAAAGGAGAGGAAACCCCTGCTGTTCCTGTAAACAGTAAAGGGGAGAACCAACAGAGCAGCAGGAAGCAGAGGAAAACGATGAAGAAATCACACGGATGACGAAAAACTCTTCTCTGCTGTATGCTCTCTGTATTCTGTAAACTCGCCCAAGATCGACCAGGGAGTCCTTTTATAAGGTCTCGATCAAAGATAGACACAGATTCGGAAGATAAGAATAGGCAGTGGTTATCAAAGGCAAGGACTCTAGTTCCCAGATCGAGCAAGGTGACCAAGAAAGGCAGGGAACTCTTCAGGGAAGATGAGTTTAAGAAGGATACGAAAAGGTGAGACACGACCTACCGAAGGGCGTCAATTCAACAATTGACGACCTGCCCAAGGACGTTAAATTAAAACACGACCAGGATCAGGGCGTCACTTCCTGGATTCAATTTGGGTAATAAAACCTTCTTTATTTGAAAATTACAAGAAGACGCCTGAAGCAAAGGCGTTGATTAAGAATACGCCCTGAGGAAGGACGCTAATCATTGTTTCTTCAATGAAGGGGGGGACTCGTAAAATACCAGGAATTGACGCCCATATATGTGGTCGTCCTTTCTTAAGAACGCGCCTAAGGCGAGGCCGCTAATTAAAACACGCCCTTGGTAAAGTCGTGAATCACAAAAACAAAATGCGAAGAAAACACACATAAAAATAGAAAATCTTTATTTTATGGAAATATTGAAGTTCACTTTGGGGTATTATCATAGTGACATGAGATTTACTCATCATAGCGTCAATTTTAGCGTGTCTACAAGGGTGTGGTGGAAAGGATGATAGGTGAGGGGTTGGTGGTAGCGGGTTGTGATGACAGAATGATGGGTGGAGGGTTGGTGGTAGCGGGTGCGAGCGGAAGTGGGGGTATAAAGGTAGGCGGAGGTGTAATGAGTGGAGGGTTAGATGGAGGTGTGGTGATAGCGGGGGTGAGTAATGTGCGAGAGACGGGCGGTGGAGTAGAAGTAGATGAAAGGACAAACGGTGTAGCAGGCGGAGGAGGGTTTTGGTATGTGGGCGTAAGGATGGTGGGAGCGGAAGGAGTGCGGAAGTTGTGGTGAAGGGCCATGACTTGCGGCGTGGATCCCTCATCATCAATGGACCACCCAGCATCGGGGGCCGGGGGTTGAACTACATTGACTTGAGCCGGTGTCAGTGGCTGAGGCTGCGGAGCGGGAGGATGGTTTGACATTTGGTTCTGATGGATCCCCAAGTCTTAAACCGGTTGCTGTTGCTATTGCGGCTGCTACTGCGGCTGCGGTGCCTGTTGTTGCTACACTTGCTGTCTCGGCGGCTACCTTCTTTCATCTTTAATTTCTGTAATGGCCCTATGCATTTCAGCCCAATCAATCCTTTGTCCTTCATGGAGGTCATAGACCAAATCCCTGAACTGAAAACACCATTCAATAGTATGTCTCGGTTGCCTGTGGAACATACAATACTTTGTCTGATCAACGATCGGGTTCCAGACGGGCCGTTTCGGAGGAAGTTGGATTGCACTAACTGACATGAGAGCTGAAAAGATATCCGTGAGGGTTTCTGGCATGGGTGGGTATTGTGCTCTCTTAGGTCTCGGGCGCTTGTTGTTGTTGTTGTAGCCGTTAGGTGGAGGGACATTATGGTATTGCGGAGGCTGTGGAGGTTGTTGCGGAGCGGCAAAGGTGTTTTGTGGAGGGGCGAAGGTAGGCGTAGGGTTTTGTGGAATGGGTGGAAAGTTTTGTGGAGCGGGGTTTTGAGGAGTGCGGGGTTTTATGGAAAGCGGAATGGAGCGGCTTGGAAGGGGAAGGTAACGGCTTGAACTTGTTCGTTGGTCTGGACCCCCTTGGTGACAGGCCCTTGAGGTTTCTTGTGGTATTTAGGCTTTTTATTCTCAAAGAGCGAGTGGATGGGGGAGTCTTTGAACTGTGTTTGAATGAACCGCACCCGGCTATACAGTTGGTGCATGTTTGCTATATCATTCATGGCAAGGATGTTACGGAAGGTCGGGGTAGCATTAGAGATGAGTAACTTGACCTTCTCTTCCTCCGGAATGTGGCCTGGCACCCTGGCGGCCATCTGCCTCCATCTATCAGCATATGTAGCAAACTCCTTGTCCGACTTCATCTTTTCGGCCACCAAGTCTGTGAAGGAATATTCTGGACCGACCCTGTCTTGAAACCGTTGGATGAACTTGTCTTTCACTATTTTGAAACTCTCGGCATCCTCTAGTGGCAGAGAGTATAACCATTCCAGTGCAACATCATTTAATGATTGGCGGAACAAATATGCCATAAGGCGATCATCATACGAAAATTGGGCCGATTCATATAAAAAGTCCCTCACATGAATAAAGGGATTGCCGTTCCCATCATACTTGTGGTAATTAGGGAGCTCGGATTACGGAGGGAATCAGATGTTTTGGAAGCTGGGAACTGGAACATCTGCCAAGGATTGTGGGCCAACCCATTTTTGGAGGAAATCAAGCTGTTGTTGCATGGCGGCCCATTTATCAAGTAGTTCCTGCTCCCTGGATGGAGTAGGGGTAGTCAAAGATGATGGTTGAAATTGAGGAGCAGAAGGATAGATTGTTGTAGGAGGTGGAAGCCCATAAGAAGGAGCAGAAGGATGAATGGTCAAGGTAGGAAGCCCACAAGGAGGATATTGGGCCGAAGACTGGCCCAGATTAGAATGGACTTGGGCAACCCCTTGCTGAGGGCGCAAGAAATCTGAAGGGCCAACGAGGACTTGTGGCACCGATGGGCTGGACATGTGATGATTCGTCTGAATGAAAGGAGGGAAAGTAGAATTTCCCTTGTCAGAAGATTGCTGGGCCGAAGCAGAAGATTGGCCTGTTTCCATACTAGAAAAGGTGATGGTCCTAGGTTGGACCGGATAAGATCAATTGGAGTGGGCTGGATGGAGGGCCCACCAACTCTAGGCTGGTCGATGGAAAGATTAGATAGGCCTTGCGCAATCGTGGGAGGTGGGGTATTGGACCCCTGCATGGCCTGGTAGATAGCCTGGAGTTGGGTCGGATCCAACGGGGCCATCATTTGGAGGATGGAATTCGCGGAAGGAGTAGGAAGAGACAGAGCGAATTGAGTGCCCTCCATTGGGGCGGAGGATGGAAGAGGGGCGGACCCTTCTCCAGACGGGAATGAGATAACCCTAGAAGGGTTTTCAAGAAGCCCTTGAGGCAGAGAATCCTCTGGGAACGGGGAGGATTGAAAGAAGCCATGATGGGTTTGAAGAGCGGATTGGAATAGAGTTTGGGGAAGGAATTGACCCTAGAAGATGACTCTAATGGACGAAGACAACTCCACATGCAACGGAAGACCTTGAAACAATGCAAATAACACACAACAAACACACAATGAGTGACTAAACTTAGATGTTCTTAACAAAGATGTAAGTGAAAACGAGATGACAACACTCAAATTCAACCAAGTTACTTAGATGATGCAACAAGATTTTTATGATTTCCTCCTTTAGAACCTTAGTGATTTGATTAAGACGCGCTCTCCACAAGAGGTTCCTAATAGGAAAGGATGTGTGGCTTGGTCGACTCTAATTGTAATCACTCCTTCACTTATGCAATCCTAGACACGGGGTAGGAAATGTACAACCGGCCTGGTGTCCGTGTGAGAATCCACGGCTCACGGGGACTTATGGAGATCCCTGATGTGATTTCTTGATCGGCTCCAAGGAATATGGAGACGAGAGGTCCACACACCAAGGTAGGAAGATGCAATCTAAAGTGTGAATATATGAATGAACCTATGTGCACCGGGGTGCATGCAAATTCTAGCTTAAAATCTAGCAATAAAATATGCACACAATAAGATAAATATGCAAAACAACTGAGGAGACAATCAGATAGCACCCAAGTATGAAAATCATAGCAGAAACCGTGGAACTGAACTGCACCTCGGGATGTGTACCTGTCTGGAGTGTGTGACGATCTATAATACCTACGTCAGAGTAGTGTGACGGTCAAAGACCGGGCCGTCACAATAATGTAACGCGTGCACATGAGACCATCAGAAGAGCCAGAGAACCAGAAATAGCGGGAAATAAAAGGAAAATCTGAGGAAAACCAGAGCAACAAGGGCAAAGAAAGGGGAGCAGGTTTAACAGAGATTCAAAGCACGATTGGCACTAGATGTCCCACCGTGATCGCCAAAAAATTCTGTTGTTTTTAAGGTGTCCCTTCTTTTGCAAGACGGGCTATGATGTTATGATGAAGTATGAATCAAATGATGAAATCACTCAACCTATGAACATGTGAATCATGAACCTAGGCAACCAGCACAAGCTCTAGCATGGGCATGCTATCTCAATCAAAACTAAACTAAGCAAATAAAGAAAAGCACACGCCGGGACGTGGAATAAGGAATAAAGAAAAAAACACACCGTGTAGGTGGAACAAGCAAAGTAAAGAAGAGATATGATGAGAGAGAAAGCTAATGCCCAAACTAAGATTCGGCTACTGCCGGATAATTCCTCGAAAAATACGCCGGCTCAGATTCGGCTACCGCCGAGTTCAGAGATCGGAGAGAAGGATTCCACCGACGTCCCAGCCAATCATCTTGACCAGAAGTTAACCAGAACCCTCTGTCACAGCAGCCGAGTTCGCTTGCTGTCCAGCGAGTCGGAACAGTACCGAGTCGGACCAGTAGCCCGCCTCCGGCCCGAAAGCCCTACCGGCTTGTTGCCCGTCAACCCGACTTGATACTCCCGGGTCCCACGTGTAGCCCTTTACCTCCCTGCGTGGAGTGGGCAGTAAAATCATTTCTATAATTATTGATAATTATTTGTACCGGGAGTACGAGTCTTGGCCGGGTCGCCTTCCCCACGCCCGGAGCGTGGAGGTATCGTTTCCGCTCCCCCTCTCTTGGCATTTTGTTTATTTCGTATATGTTTTTATGCTGCTGCGAGAGTGACAGGGTAACTAGCTCGTTCATATAATTTCAATCACCGTTGTGCGAGAGAGAGTGAAACCCGTCCCGTGACCTGATCCGGGCACGAAAGTGAGACTTGACCACCCTAGCTCATTGCCGGTTTCTCAACTGTGCATATCCGCACGCTTCCCTCGTCGGGGATGAGTCGTGAGTTTACCTAGAGTCCATGGTTCGCATCAAATTGGCATCGAGTCGCGTCCCGTCCCGCATCAGGAAATATAAAAGATATAGCTCCCAAGGGGCATAATGGCTTGGATTTGATCCAGAGGCCAATGGACGGACAGATCTTCAATAAGCTCCGACTGCACTCAAAACTCTTCTCATAAATGGGGTCTGCCAACAACTGAAATGAGCTCACGATCTCTCTTCTCTTTCTTCTTCTTCTTCTTCTCACAGACTATCTCTCAGATCTTCTACTCACTCTTCACTCTTCTCTTTCTTCTTATCTTTCTCACAGACTCTCTCTACCCTTGCTTGCAGCTTACTCTTCTCACGGCAGCCCCACTTGCTTCGAAGGAAGAAGGCTTGTATATATAGAACGGAAATCCATTTTTCTGAAATAATCTTATCCTCAACGAAATTCAGCCATTGGTCCATTTGTCAGATAATATTCTCTCTTGGAAGGACCTTGGATTACATGCCAACTGATTGACTTCGAAAACACATGATCACATAAGTGACTCACATGAGCTGGGCTATTTTTCTATCTTGCCAATCTATTTTTCAGCCTTATCGGGTAGTTTTCACCCTTATCCAACATTTGTCTATCTTACAAAGTCATTTGTCACCCTTACTTCCCATTTGTCTGCCTTACCGTTCATTTGTCACCCTTACTGCTGAGAGCCGTCGCCTTAAACCTTTTCCCTCTTGGCTTAGCCATCGCCTTTAGTCATTTGTCACTGCTAAGAAGCTTTTTGTCACCCTTGTTCTTCTTCAGCTGGCCAAGGCTTCTGGCATACACAGGAGTCGACTCCAAGTACATCTTGAGTCGACTTCTCCTTCTTCGCATATGAAGGCTTTCAGCCTTTTGAACTTGGCTGACGTTTGACCGTGACTGAAGCTTTGACTGGAACACTGTTGCTGGCACGAGTTGACTTGACTTTGACTGAGTCCACTTGACTTGAGTCAACCTGAACTTGAGCTTGACTGGATCAATGTGACTAGTCTTGAGGTTTCTTGGAGTTGACTTTGTTGCATTTTGTGTTTTGATGATGTTGAATTTTGTCTTTTGATGATGTCAGAACAATATAGTTTATTATCTTTAAGTCAACGCATTTCTGTGCACATGACATTTCGCCGAAGAAACCTGAGATCATGGCATTTTATCCAAGACTCTGTGTGCATGACATTTCATCGAACACTCTAACGATGCTAGTCTGCACTGGGTCATGCATTACGTCTTAGCATACCAGGTCTGAGCATGGTGTGTCTCACGCACATCTAGAGCCGGTGCATGTCGTGCTTATGGCATGATTAGGTCGGTGCAGGTCTTGGATTATGCATGAGAAGGTCCGTGCATTCCACTATACCAGTCAGTGCATATCTTTGCTTTGTATGCATATAAAGGTCCGTGCATTCAAGTATGTGCATGCTCTTAGTCGGTGCAGGTTTTGCATAATGCTTCATAGGGTCTACGTTAGTTTGCGTTAGAGTCTGTTCACTTGCCTTCAACATCTATACACCCCTTCATTCATACTGTATTGAGTCTGGGCATGTTGTTGCATTGTCCATATCAGAGTCCGTGCATGTCTTTGCCTTGAGTATTCGAGTCAGTGCATATATCTCTGTCCACATGCCCATAAGATAGTCCGAGCACTTAGTTGCCAGGGTCGGTGCATACCCAAGATAGGTCCATGCATGTTCTCTTCTGTGCATATTAAGTCTGTGTAATTCACTGTTCTAACCGATGCAAGTTCAGCTTTAGGCTAACTAAGGTCGGTGCATATCGACGCAAGGGTCGGTGCATGTCTCATACATTGTTTGTGCACGTTTGCCTTGTGCCATACAAGGTCTGTGCAACATTTAGGTCTATCCATCATTTAAGTCTGTGCACATCTATTTTCTCATGCACTAATGGTTTTGTGTCTCTGTTAGCGTCTCATGCACAGCTGCGACCATGTCTGCGTCTCATTCACTTATGGTCTTGTGTCTCTGTTAGCGTCTCATGCACAGCTGCGACCGTGTCTGTGTCTCATGCACTTATGGTCTTGTGTCTTTGTTAGCGTCTCATCCATTTGAGTCTCATATTGCATGAAGTCGGTGCATTACACTGTATCAGGTCAGTGTCATAAGGCAACATACGGTCGGTGCAAGTTTTCAGTTTCATCATGACCACGGTCGGTGCAAGTTTCTGTTTCAACATTTCATATATCAAAGGGATACAGTCGATGCAAGTCACTGTTCATCCAATAGAAAGAACTTAGTTAAAAACAAAAAGGGGCACGTGAGCCCAGAAGGCAGAAGGCGCGCACGTGAGCTCCAAGAAAGGCCTCACACTTAATAAACCTTTTGTTCTGTAGGGAATAATCTCATCTGCATGATCCATACGAAGCCCCTGCTCGTATATAAAGCTACCCAACCCTTTGAAGAAGGGTGCTGAAAGCTGCCGTTCATCTCCACCTGAAGAGAGAGCTTCTCCAAGAGCAAGAGAGAGCGTGCACAATCCAGTTGAGTGGAGAAAGAGAAAGAGGTTTCTCTGAGAGCAGCCAGCCAGTGCATTTCATATATCAAAGGGATACAGTTGATGCAAGTCACTGTTCATCCAATAGAAAGAACTTAGTTAAAAACAAAAAGGGGCACGTGAGCCCAGAAGGCAGAAGGCGCGCACGTGAGCTCCAAGAAAGGCCTCACACTTAATAAACCTTTTGTTCTGTAGGGAATAATCTCATCTGCATGATCCATACGAAGCCCCTGCTCGTATATAAAGCTACCCAACCCTTTGAAGAAGGGTGCTGAAAGCTGCCGTTCATCTCCACCTGAAGAGAGAGCTTCTCCAAGAGCAAGAGAGAGCGTGCACAATCCAGTTGAGTGGAGAAAGAGAAAGAGGTTTCTCTGAGAGCAGCCAGCCAGTGCATTTGTTTATGCTTCTTTGAAGCTACATTCTCCAGTGAGTTCTCGTTTATTATTTTTCATTTTGATCCGAGATTATCGTCTGTGTTTTTGTTTTCCCTCTGGTGTAGAGGAAGGGAGACTGTGTCTCCGGGTTGCAAGTGGTGGAGCGTCACTTGTGGGTTCCCTCAGGTTTGGAGGAAGGGAGACTGTGTCTCCGGTTGCTAGTGATTGGGTGTTACTAGTGTTTTCCCTCCGGGTTGGAGGAAGAGAGGAGAGTGTTCATCTGGGCAAGCTGTGAGGCAGCCGTTGTCGTAAACTGAGTCTGCTTTTCTAGCCTGTGCTAGTGGAATCCTCGTCCGGTGTGGACGAGGGTGGGCGTAGATTGTAGTGGGCAATCGAACCACCTAAAAAATCCCTTGTCTCCTTGCGCGATTGTTGCTTTGTCTTCTGTGTGTTATTTGTTCTTTGGTTAGTGGAGGTTGCTATCTTCGTTGGCTTCCTTGTCCATCTTCTGCTGGATCATTTAGCTATGTATCACCGATCGCCATCTGAAGCTTAGATTTTCGTTGTGGGTACTTTTCTCTCGAGTGAGAAGCGTTCTGCATCTCTTCTCTCGAGTTCTCTGTGCTATCCTCCGTTATAAGTTTTAAAATTGGGGTGATCTATTCATCCCCCCCCCCTGTCTAGATCACTCTCTAGTGATTCTATCAATTGGTATCAGAGCGGGTTGCCCATAATGTGGTCTAACGACCAGGGTAGACCTAGAACTAACACTCCTCGCAGCTTCATTTCCGAGGGATATTCGATTAACAGACCTCCTTTCTTTGATGGTGTCAATTATCTTTACTGGAAAAATAGGATGGAGGTGTTCCTAAGAGCGCAGAGTCACGAGCTCTGGAGGGTGATCACCACAGGACCGTTCTAGCTGTCAGAAGATGAGAGTACATGGACGAGAGAACACATCAGGCTCTCAACAGTCAACTGGACGACACTCAACATCATGCAGTGCGCTATCCATCCTAAGAAATATGCAAGGATCTCTGCTTGCAAAACGTCTAAGAAGATGTGGGATGAACTTGAACTCATGTATGAAGGTACATCCCAAGTCAAGGAAACAAAGGTAAACATGATCACCTCCTAGTATGAATTGTTTAAAATGAAATCCGAAGAAACAATCACTGATATGTATGCCAGACTGTCGTTGATCACGAATAGTCTTAAGGGTTTTGGAAAAGAGATTTCTGAAAAGGATGTAGTTCAAAAAATTATTAGATCGCTGTCTCCTGTGTGGCACACTAAGGCCACCGTCATAGAAAAATCTAAGGATCTGTCTAAAATGACTGTCACAGAATTAGTTGGATCTCTGATGACTTATGAAATGACGTTAAAAAAGGATGTTGAAGAGGTAAATAAGAAGGGCAATAACATTGCTCTTAAGGGGTCTCGTAGTGGCAGTGGTAGCAGCAGTAGCAGTAGTTATAGCAGCTGTAGTGAGGTGTTTGAAAACTCCTCAGATCTTGATCAAGATGAGCGAGCCTTACTGACCCGTAGATTTCAACAGTTCTTGAGATCCAAAGGCAAGAAGTTTAGAAAAGAAAACCTCAATCATCTGGTAAGAATTTTAACTCCAAGTCTGGCAAATACAAGGCCACTGACAAACTTACTTGTTTTCATTATCACAGGCTCGGCCATATGAAAAATGATTGCCCTGAACTTAAGAAAAAGAACACCAAGGTACAGAAGAAAAAGTCCAAGGCAATGGTCTGCACCTGGAGTGATGAGGAGGAGGATGTCGAAGGAAATTCTTCCGAAGAAGAAGAGGAAAGATTGTGTCTGATGGCCGACACAGACACTGAGGTAGGCATCCATTTTGAACAATACAATATAGATGATTGAGAGGATGCTTATGCAGATTTACTTGATAAGTTTAATTGTCAAACCAAGGATTACAAAATGCTAAAGAAAAAGCTGAATAGTGTAGTCGAGGAAGGAAGCTGCTTGAAAAAGGAAAATGAAGATCTGAAGAAAGAAATTCAAGAGTTAAACTCTTTAAAGAGTGAGAATAAAAACCTCCAAGATGACATTGAACAAGCAAACAAGGATCTAGATCAATTCAAGATAAGGTTTCATGAGCTGCAAAAGGAAAATAATCTTGTTTCTGAAAAATGTGAAGCTATGAAGATCATCAATTCTGAATTATAGAAAATGAGTGAAAAATTGCAAAAGGATCTAGAAGATAAACAAGACACTCTAGAAAAATTTGTTCAAGGAAAATCCAACCTAGACACCATGCTAGGTGTGAGAGTGAATTTCAAGAAGGAAGGTTTGGGATACAATCCCACTAACAAAAGGCCATTTGAATTTAAGACTATAACCTTCTGCTCTGAAAAGGGAAAAGAGAAGCTAGACACCCCATCCAGCTCTAACGGCCAAGCCGAAGAATATGTGAAAACTAACTCCATTCCATCAAAGAACACCAAAAAGAATGATCATGGTAAACCCACAATGCGTCAGAGTAGCAAGACTACTCCCTCAAGGAACCCGGGTGTCTATAGAGTAAACCCTGCTCAATTCAGAAAAAAGAATTATGGCAACAATTGGAGTGCTCCAACCCAGTGGAGTCATCATAGGGCACCCAGTAAGAAACAAAAGTGGAGTCATAATATGCAAAATTGGGTTCACCCTAAAACCTCACAAAGGTTCCCCGATCAGAAAAGATTCTGGAATAACCCACAAAGAAAAACCTATAACTGGAACAACTCACATGCTATGAAGAACAAAATTCATCAAAATCTGAGGACTAGAGCTAATAAAACATTGCATGCTGAAAATGAAAATTCTGCTCACAAGAAAGGGACCAGACAGGTCTAGATTCCTAACATTGTTTTGGAAGGAATGAGTAACTTTTTTGGACCCAACTTTTCTTGGGTTCCAAAATTTCCTTGTGCTTGATTTGATTGCAGGTCAGTCTGGCAGCCGAACACAATAGATGGTACCTAGATAGCGGCTGTTCCAGGCACATGACAGGTGACCAGTCAAAGTTCAGTAAGCTAGAAATGAAGATGGGAGGTATGGTCAAATTTGGAGGTAAGAATAAAGGTAAGATCATAGGAATAGGGACAGTTGGTAAGTCCCCCTCCAATGTGATTGAAAAAGTTTTGCTAGTAGATGGTCTTCAACATAACTTTCTTAGCATCAGTCAGCTATGTGACAAGGGTCACAAAGTTATTTTTGACAATAATGCATGCAAAATCTTTGAAATAAATTCTAACAAAATCATATTTTTAGGACATAGGGTGAAAAATGTTTACATGGTAGATCTTAACAAGAATTCTGAATCAAATCTTTATCTTTCTGCTGATTTAGACAATAATGCTTTTAATTGGCATAGGCGTTTAGGTCATGCTAGCTACACTACCTTAAATAAATTGGTAAAATTTGATCTGGTTAGAGGTTTACCTAAAATAAAATTCAACTCAAATTCAAAAATTTGTTATGCCTGTGCTCTAGGCAAGCAGACCCGAAAGTCTTTTAAACTAAGATCTAAGCCATTGTCTTCTAGACCAATGGAACTTCTTCATATGGACCTCTTCAGTCCTACTAGAACTCAGAGTCTTAATGGAAGTAGGTTTGGTTATGTGATTATTGATGATCATTCTAGATTTTCATGGATCTTTTTCTTAGCTAACAAGAATGATACTTTTCAAAAATTCAAACAGTTTTTTAATAAGGTCAAACAAGAAGGAAAACATAAAATTTGTTCAATTCAATCTGACCATGGAGGTGAATTTGAAAACTTCATGTTTTCTGATCTTTGTGAAACTGAGGGACTAACACACAAATTTTCTTCTCCCAGGACACCGGAGCAGAATGGAATTATGGAGAGAAGAAATCGAACCATTGTGGAGATGGCCCGAACTATGCTGATTGAGAGTCAACTACCAAGGAAGTTTTGGGCAGAGGCGGCCAATGCAGCAACTTATACAATCAATAGGGCCATGGTAAGACCATTTCACAAGAAAACCCCTTATGAGCTATTGAAATGTAAGAAACCAAACTTGGCTCACTTCAGAATTTTTGGTGCTAAATGTTTTATCCATAATAATGACAAGAAGGACCTAGATAAATTTGATGCTAAAAGCTATCCTGGAATATTTTTAGGATACTCTGAAGTGTCTAGAGCATATAGGGTTTTCAACATTACTGAACAAAAAATTGAAGAGTCTCCACATGTCATTTTTGATGAAACAAAAAGTGCTACTAACATTGAAGATGATGACATGGATTCAAAGCATGATGGCGAATTCCTAGAAGATGAAGAAGAAGAGAAGATTCAGCCAAATGAAACACCAGATGCTCCCAACCAGGTAAGGCCAGCTGAAACAGGTGAGTCTTCAATAAATGTTAGATTTCTAAAAGACCACCCTATTCAAAACATCATAGGAAATTTGAATGATCCCCCTAGGACAAGGTCTTTTCTTAGAAATGTTAATAATCAAGTAGCATTAGTGTCACAGGTAGAACCCAAAAATGTTGAAGAGGCTTTAAAAGATGAATCTTGGGTTAATGCAATGAATGAGGAACTAGTACAGTTTGAAAGAAACAATGTATGGGAACTAGTTCCTAGACCTGAAAATGTAACTGTTATTGGAACAAAATGGGTGTTTAAGAATAAACTGAATGAAGATGGAATAGTTTCTAGAAATAAAGCTAGACTTGTAGCTAAAGGCTACTGCCAAGAGTTCGGAGTAGACTTTGAAGAATCATATGCTCCTGTTGCTAGGTTAGAAGCCATAAGAATTCTGCTAGCTTTTGCATGTTCTAAAAATATGATACTTCATCAAATGAATGTGAAAAGTGCATTTTTGAATGGTCTCATCAAGGAAGAAGTTTTTGTAGATCAACCACCTGGATTTCAATTATCTTCATACCGTAACAAGGTTTTCAGGTTGAACAAAGCCCTATATGGATTGAAACATGCTCCTCGGGCTTGGTATGAGAGGCTGACAGAATTTCTGCTCAGCAAGGGCTACAAAAGAGGTAAGGTGGATCAGACTTTGTTTACAAAGGTGCTAAATAAAAATCTCATCATAGTTCAGGTATATGTAGAGGATATTATTTTTGGTTCAACATGTACTGAACTGTGTAGAGAATTTGCTGAAATGATGTCTAATGAATTCGAGATGAGCATGGTAGGTGAACTAAAATATTTTCTTGGATTACATGTGCAGCAATTGGAAGATGGGTGCTTCATCAGTCAGACAAAGTACTCAATGGAAATTCTCAAGAGATTTGGGATGGAAAACTTGAAGCACATCTCAACTCCAATGGTTACCAACACTTCTCTAGATGCAGATGAATCAGGTCAGGAAATTGATGCAAAGCTATACCGAGGTATGATCGGATCCCTACTCTATTTGACTGCCTCGAGACCTGATATCCAATTCAGTGTAGGTATGTGTGCTAGATATCAATCTAGGCCTACTGAATTGCATCTTGCTGCTGTAAAGAGAATCTTTAAATACATTTATGGAACTCATAACTTAGGACTGTGGTACCTGCATCAAATGCTTTAGATCTCATTTCATACACTGATGCTGATTACGCTGGCTGCAAACTAGATAGTAAGAGCACTAGTGGACATTGTCAGTTCTTAGGTGGGTTTCTGGTTTCTTGGGGTTCCAAGAAGCAGCACTATGTGGCCCTCCCCACTGCAGAAGCTGAATACATAGCTACAGGGAGCCATGGTACACAGGTGATCTGGATCAAAAATCAGCTTCAGGACTACCAAGTAGACTTAGGCTGCACCCCCCATATATTGTGATAATACTAGTGCCATTAATCTTGCAAAGAATCCTATCTTGCATTCGCGAACCAAACACATAGAGATCCGACATCATTTCCTCAGAGATGAGGTTTCTAAAGGCTCTTTTGAATTGATCCATGTTAGCACTGCACATCAGATAGTTGATATTTTCACTAAGCCATTGGATAATGAAAAATTCACAACATTGAGGAGAGAATTAGGCATTTTTAAATCTTCTTGAATGCTGAACTCCTTGAATAAAATGCCTCCATGTTTCTGCGTCAGTATTTGCACACATCCGCATTTAGCATTTATCATATTTCAATAAAATTGCATTAGAATGTATAACCGATTGGTATATCAAATGATAGTTGGGTGAAGGTCAAATTTCTTTTGATTGGAAATCCATCTCATGTGTAGAGGCTAGACCTCCGCCTAGTACCATCGGTCATCTTGCATTAAGATGAGTTTCATTTTGCATATTTGCCCATTCAGCATGAGTTGTGTCTGCATATTAGTTCATAATGTGAGGGGGGGTTTTATCCCTATGCCAGCTGATAAGTGTTGTGTAGTGGACAGCGGATCTAGAGGGGAGGGGTGAATAGATCTGCCCTCTTTTCACAATGAAACCCTCTAAATAGCTAGATAGAACAAATCGCAGCGGAATATAACTAGCTAAATGAAGGACACAACGATTTGCTTAGCAAGATGATTACTATTATATCGATTAGAACTTAAGCATGCATCTAGAACGAAACAATCACACAAACAAACCACAACACATGAGATTTTAAGGTGGTTCGGACTGAATCCCCAGTCCTACGTCCACCCCTCACCAAATCCGGTGAGGCTCCACTAGTGCCATGCACTGAACCGTAAATCGAAAAGACCACCGATTACCTTCCTACTAACCGCCGGTAGGGACGTCAACACCGCAGATCGGATAACTTCCGATTGCCTTCCTACTAACCACTGGTAGGGACGATCTTCAGTTCCAAATGTTTGAATGAAATGGAAGAGAACAATTATGAAAATACTCAAACAAGATATGAAATATGTTCAAAGAGAAAAGATCTTGTCTGAGTTTGCTGAGCTTGAATCTGATGCTTCACTTGGCTTGGAGTTGATCTCCTCTTGAAGTAGCTTGAATCACTTGGAGATATGATAAAGAACTTCTTCCCGGAGTACTGTTCACAGCTACAGTACTCGAACTCCTCTCCCTTGAACACACCCTTGCAGCCTCCTTTGATCTCCCTTATTAGCCTTTCTTGCTTCTACTCTTCCTTGGAGGTTGTTGGATTGAGATATGAACTTGAATCACCTTGAGTTGATGGAGAGAGTGTTGGATGTAGCTTTGATCTTCCTTTTGATCCTCTTGAGTTGATGAAGAGGAAGAAGGATGCAGTTTAGATCACCTTTGAACCCCTTGATTGCTTCTTCTTCCTTGGAGGTTGAGATGGCTTCAGATCTGGACTTGAATGCCTTGGAATGGATGAAGAACTCCTTCCCAAAACACTGTTCACGGAGGTGCTACAGTGCCTCGAAAATGGCCTCCCTTGATCTCTCTTGAAGCCTTAAAGCATTAGGGTTTCTAACCCCTCAAGTGTTGGTTTTATAGACCTTGAATGGTCCATAGACACCCTCTAGACCAGATCCATAAATCATGGAAGATTAGGTAAGGTTTGATTAAATAAATCCATGGAAAGGGGCTGGCCACGAGGTGGAATTCGAAGTCAAACAAGGCTGCATCGGGGCTGGCGGTCGACCTGCAGCTCTTGGCGGTCTACCGCTACTGTGAAACCTGCAAACGGGCGGTCCCTGGGATTTTCGGTCGTTGACCTACAAACCGAGAAGGAATTGAAGTTCTCCCATTAGGCTCATCTTAAATTCGCTAGTCATGAGGTTAGCAAATTCCTCACACATTTCAGATTTTGTAGAACCAAACACAATGTCATCAACATAAATTTGAACAATCAAGATGTTCTTACCTTGCTTCTTGGTGAAAAGTGTTTGATCTACTTTACCTCGTGTGTACTCATTTTCGATGAGGAACGAGCTTAGTCTCTCATACCAAGCTCTTGGTGCTTGCTTAAGTCCATAAAGCGCCCTTTCTAGCTTGTATACAAAATCTGCATTGTTAGAATTCTCAAAGCCAGGGGGCTGCTCAACGTAGACTTCTTCTTTGATCAAGCCATTCAAGAAAGCACTTTTGACATCTATTTGATAAAGCTTTATTCTAAGGGAGCATGCAAAGGCAAGTAAAATTCTGATGGCTTTGAGTCTAGCAACTGGGGCATAAGATTCATCAAAGTCTACCCCAAACTCTTGATTATACCCTTGAGCCATCAATCTAGCCTTATTTTTTATTATCTTGTCATCCTCACTTAGTTTGTTCCTAAAGACCCATTTAGTGCCTATGACAGATTGTGATGAAGGTCTAGAAACAAGATGCCAAACTTTGTTTCTCTCAAACTGGTTTAGCTCTTCTTGCATGGAATTTATCCAGTTTTCATCTTTTAAAGCTTCATCAATATTTTTGGGTTCATGCTGCGAGACAAGAGCAAGTTGATCTAATTCTTCCATAATTTTAAAATGTGACCTTGTTCTAGGTGGGTCATTCAAGCTACCAATGACATTTTCTAAAGGATGATCCTTAAGAATTCTAATGTTTGTAGAATCGTTACCTTCCCCTGGAGCTTGATCCCTTGCATTGCTTGATTCAGCTAGGTCACCATCTTCTTTTATTTCTTCTTGTAGAGGATCACTCTTGTCCTTTATGCTTAGGAATTCCTCATCTTCATCGTTTTTCCTGCAAGAGTTATCATTGTTAGAATCATGATATTCATCAAAGGAAACATGGGGTGATTCTTCCACAGTTTGATTTTTGATATTGTAAATTCTATAAGCCCTAGATCTATCAGAATATCCAATGAATATACCTTCATCGCTCTTGGGCTCGAATTTATCTAAGTCTCTTTTGTCATTGTTGTGAATGAAGCATTTCGATCCAAACACTTTCATATGTGAGAGAGATGGCTTTTTACCTTTTAGCAACTCATAAGGAGTCTTTTTGGTGTGTGGCCTTACCATAGAGCGGTTGATAATGTAACATGCCGAGTTTACCGCTTCAGCCCAAAACCTCCTTGGAAGTTGCCGTTCAGCAAGCATGGTTCTTGCCATCTCTACAAGTGTCCGGTTTCTCCTTTCAACCACACCGTTTTGCTCTGGCGTTCTTGGTGAAGAAAATCGGTGTGAAATCCCTTCGGCCCTGCAAAGGTTATAGAAGTTAGCATTTTCAAATTCACCACCGTGATCAGATTGAATCTTGGAAATTTTAAACTCACAGTCCTGCTTTATCTTCATGTAGAGTGCCTGAAACTCATCAAAAGCATCATTTTTGTGTGTGAGAAAGAAAACCCATGTGAACCTAGAAAAGTCATCCACCAAGACATATCCATATTTTCTACCACTTAAGCTAGCAGTTCTGGTTGGGCCAAATAGGTCCATATGAATTAGCTCGAGTGATTTGGATGATGTATTTTCAGATCTTCCCTTGAATGATTTTCTAGTTTGTTTACCTAGGGCACATGCATCACACAATTTATTTTCTTGTTTAAATGATAGTTCAGGCAAACCTTTCACCATTGAATGCTTCAAGAGTTTATGCAAGACATTGTAGCTAGCATGTCCTAGTCTACGATGCCATATCCATGCAAGTTCAGATTTTGGTGCAGCAAGATAAAGATTTAAATGAGCAGGATCATCTAAGTCAATCATGTAAACATTGTTGACTCTCTTACCAGAAAATTTTACCTTGTCAGATTTTGGTTCAAGAATTCTGCATTCATGAGAGTCAAATAACACTTTGTGTCCTTTATTACACAATTGACTTATACTAAGCAGGTTATATTTCAATCCTTCAACTAACAACACGTTACAAATGGAGTTGGAGAGGTTCTTACCTACATTACCCGTTCCAATGATTTTTTCCTTTATTGTTTCCTCCAAATGTGACATATTCTCCTTACTTTTCCTCCAAGAGACAGAATTTTGATTTGTCTCCAGTCATGTGTCTTGAACAGCCGCTATCAAGGTACCACCTGTTATGCATGGCTGCAAGACATTTCTGCACAAGCAATTAAGCAATGGTGTTTGGAACCCAACCAAATTTGGGTCCCTTCAAGCTTTTCAGAATTTCAAAACATGAAACCATTTCTTTTGGAATCAAACCTTCTTAACATTCATGCTTTGTTTGCTTAGAGCAGGGACTTGATTTTTCTTTTCCATCTTGACATTCATTTTTTGTTTAGAAGCTCTTTGTTGGATTTTGTGGAAGTTTGAGGAGGTTTGCTTCTTAAACCATTGAGGCCGTTGGTTGGTTTTGGGTTGAAACTGATTGTTTTGCCACCTATGGGATTGATGAACACAGAAATCACAATTTTCCCAAAGATATGGTGATGCTGGCCTATATGAGTGTGCAATCCAATTGTGGTGAAATCTGGAAGGTTGAGCATGCAATGGCCAAGGAAGTGTCGACCTATGCTGCGGGGAAGGTCGACCTTTCTTAGGTTTTTGGACAGACTTTTTGGAAATGTTAGTGACTGCCTCTTCAATCTTTTCTTTCCCTTTCTCCTTTTATTTTTGCTGGTTTTGTGTGGGAGTTGTGTTTGAGGTGGAAGCTTCGGAAGATGAAACAAATGTGACAGTTTTTAGCCCAATTGGCCTTTTGTTTGTTGGTTCAAAACCCAACCCTTCCTTGTTGAAGTTCATTCTAGTACCTAGCAATGCATCTAGGTTTTCTCTTCATCGCTCCATGTGGACACCATGGCCTTGTTCTTCTTCTTGCCCTTCCATTTGTCAGATTTTTTGAATCTGTCGGGATAATCATTCTTGAAATGCCCTGGTTTGTTACAAGAATAGCAAATGATTTTATCAGATTTCTTAGAATTTTCAGAATTAGATCTGAAACCATTTCTTACCTTTGACCTTCCTCTCATGAAGCTCTTACATTCCTTTCTCAAGAATTTCTTAAACTTACGTGTGAGCATGGCTACATCATCCTCATCTCGCTCACTTGCCGAATCCTCACCTTCATCAGAAGAGCCTTGACCGCTGGGTCCTACTTTAAGAGCTAGGGACTTCTTCTTAGGTGCCTCAGCCTCTTTGTTCTTGAGGTTGATCTCATAGGTCATCAATGACCCAATGAGTTCATCTACCTTGGTAGTTGTGAGATCTCTTGATTCTTCAACCACGGTAGCCTTTGTATGCCATGCTAGAGTTAACGATCTGAGAATTTTCCTTACAATTTCTTGCTCTGAATATTTCTTTCCCAAATCAGTTAAACTATTAGTAAGCACAGTCAATCGAGCATACATATCTTGAATTGATTCATCAGGCTTCATTCAGAACATTTCATATTCAGAAACTAAAATGTTGGCTTTTGTTTCTCGTACCTGAGAGGTTCCTTCATAGATTACCTCTAGCTTGTCCCACATTAGTTTTGCAGATGCGCAGGTAGCCACTCTTGAGAATTCAACTGGATGCAGTGAGCATTGCATGATGTGTTTGGCACTCCAGTTGACAGTGGATTACCTTATCTGTTCTTTGGTCCACAAGTCCTCATTATCCGTAAGCTCATATGGACCTTTGCTGATCACTCGCCAAAGTTCGTAGTCTTGGGCGCGAATGAACACCTGCATACGATGTTTCTAATAGGGATAATTAGATCCAGTGAAATAAGGAGGCCTATTCACAGAATGTCCTTCAGGTAAATAACCCTTAGACGCTGATCCACCATTTCCCTCAAGGTCATTGGACCCCATAATGAGAGATTAGGCTCTGATACCACTTGTTGTGTAGTGGACAGCGGATCTAGAGGGGAGGGGTGAATAGATCTGCCCCTCTTTTCACAATGGAACCCTCTAAATAGCTAGATAGAACAAATCGCATCGGAATATAACTAGCTAAATGAAGGACACAACGATTTACTTAGCAAGATGATTACTATTATATCGATTAGAACTTAAGCATGCATCTAGAACGAAACAATCACACAAACAAACCACAACACACGAGATTTTAAGGTGGTTCAGACTGAATCCCCAGTCCTACGTCCACCCCTCACCAAATCCGGTGAGGCTCCACTAGTGCCACGCACTGAACCGTAAATCGGAAAGACCACCGATTGCCTTCCTACTAACCGCCGGTAGGGACGTCAACACCGTAGATCGGACAACTTCCGATTGCCTTCCTACTAACCACCGATATGGACGATCTTCAGTTCCAAATGTTTGAATGAAATGGAAAAGAACAATTATGAAAATACTCAAACAAGATATGAAATATGTTCAAAGAGAAAAGATCTTGTCTGAGTTTGCTGGAGCTTGAATCTGATGCTTCACTTGGCTTGGAGTTGATCTCCTCTTGAAGTAGCTTGAATCACTTGGAGATATGATAAAGAACTTCTTCCCGGAGTACTGTTCACAGCTACAGTACTCGAACTCCTCTCCCTTGAACACACCCTTACAGCCTCCTTTGATCTCCCTTATTAGTCTTTCTTGCTTCTACTCTTCCTTGGAGGTTGCTGGATTGAGATATGAACTTGAATCACCTTGAGTTGATGGAGAGAGTGTTGGATGTAGCTTTGATCTTCCTTTTGATCCTCTTGAGTTGATGAAGAGGAAGAAGGATGCAGTTTAGATCACCTTTGAACCCCTTGATTGCTTCTTCTTCCTTGGAGGTTGAGATGGCTTTAGATCTGGACTTGAATGCCTTGGAATGGATGAAGAACTCCTTCCCGAAACACTGTTCACGAGGTGCTACAGTGCCTCGAAAATGGCCTCCCTTGATCTCTCTTGAAGCCTTGAAGCATTAGGGTTTCTAACCCCTCAAGTGTGTGTTTTATAGACCTTGAATGGTCCATAGACACCCTCCAGACCAGATCATAAATCATGGAAGATTAGGTAAGGTTTGATTAAACAAATCCATGGAAAGGGGCTGGCCACGAGGTGGAATTCGAAGTCAAACAAGGCTGCATCGGGGCTGGCGGTCGACCTGCAGCTCTTGGCGGTCGACCGCTACTGTGAAACCTGCAAACGGGCGGTCCCTGGGATTTTCGGTCGACCGCCACTAGCTGACAGTCGACCGGCAGCTGAACCAACTTCGAGCTGGGATTCCCTGGCTGGGGCGGTCGAACCCGGGCTTGCCCGTGTCGGTCCGTTAAGTCTTGAACTCTATCGTTCAACTCCATTAGCAGCCCGTGCATGTTTGTGGCATCGCCCTTGATAGTCTAGAAGGTATTAACTGAGTCTTTAACCTTGGATTCTCTTGGCTATACTTCTTTGTGCATTGACCTTGGATGAGTGACGAGTCGAATATGAAATGTCAACTTTTGCTTGTAAGAGAGATGAGATTTGCATCCTTGCTTGGGCGCGATCAATGAGCTTTCACTTTGGTCATTGCCACTTGATTCCTTGTCCATTCATTTGCATATCTGTCATGAATAAAAACATCACGTATGTCAATCACATGAGAGTGGAAGATATCAATGACTAATAGTGTTTAGCCATTATCAAAACCAAGAAACTCATATGACCATGGAATGATGTCGAATGACCCAAGTGACCACAGAATGACTCAAATGACCTCATAGACACAACAATAAGTTGAGGGGTTTTGAGCAGTTGTATTCGTTATGTTTGCATATCAGATCATTTTGTGAGGGGGAGTTGTCCCTGTGACTGATTCAAAAGATTTTGAGAGATTATTGGTATTGCTACTTTTATTGGAAGAATTTATATAGTCCATCCACAGAAAGTAGAATCTCATACACTTCTTAAACCTTTAAGTCTGAGCAACTGATGTATTGCTAGAATCTTCTATCTAATAAACTAGCATAGACTTAGATAAAGTATTTGAAGTATATCTTCTTACACATTTCATGATCATGGACCAAAAGCTAAACTCGTATGTCATGAAATCTGCCAAAAACTTGAAACGTAGACTTCTGAGAACAAATTCTTTCAGAATCAGTACTTCTGGTATTGTCTTCAAACATACCATATCAAAAATTTAGGGGCATAAAAATATTCAGAGCAATGGTCTGATTACTGAGAAACTAGATGATTCATCAATGAAATGAAATTCTTCCTATGTCATGAGGTGTCAGATTATCTCTGATTAAATATTGCAAAAATATTTTCTATCTGATCATGACAGAGTAATGGTAATCAGATGATTGAGTAACTGGGGAGTCTGGCCTCTGATCAAGGTGTCTCCTCACGTAAAAAGACACTTGAGTTACTAACTCTGTTATATAAAGAGAGGTAATGCGGTTCTCACATTGAGTAACTGAGGATTCTGGCCTCTAGTCAAGGTGTCTCCTCATGTCAAAAGATGTGATCTACCAAAATTACTTATGGATGCTTTTGCTGATCATTAAAGAAAAATCAGTCAAATCCCCTGTATTTGTAAAATTATCTGGACTGTTTGTCCTCAATACCTCTAGAATGTTTTTTTCTGAGGATCAGTCTCTTGCAGTCCAATTAGTACAGTTTCTGGTCAGAACACTCTTGACATACCTGTTCATCCTTGTTCTACATCATATCCTCTGTACGTTGATAAACTTCACTCTCATTCTAAGTCCCTCTTGGTTACTAGATTTGAAGCATCTTCGCTTGAATTGGTTCTCCTACTTAATCTTTTAAGATATGATTATGGGTCATTCTACACTGTGAAAATACTGTGTTTATTTTTCTCACTCATCCTGCAGCTCCATATCTCTTTCACTATCTTTTGATGATGTCAAAGGGGGAGAGAATGAAAATGAAATTGAATTTCTATCACTCTCCGTTGTCTGGTCAGTCAGTGAAAGGGAGAGTAGCCTTCACTCTCTTGTGTTCATGTTGTCAGGGGGAGTCATTATGAAGGAGGGTCAGCATTTGGATATCATGGATATTGTGCATATTTCAGACTTCAAATAAAAAAATCAATTTTTTAAAACTGATATTGTTGCCATCATCAAAAAGGGGGAGAATGTTGCATTTTGTGCTTTGATGATGTTGAATTTTGTCTTTTGATGATGTCCGAACAATATAGTTTATTATTTTAAGTCAACGCATTTCTGTGCACATGACATTTCGATGAAAAAACCTAAGATCATGGCATTTTATCCAACACTCTGTGTGCATGACATTTCATCGAACACTCTAACGATGCTAGTCTGCACTGGGTCATGCATTACGTCTTAGCATACCAGGTTTGAGCATGGTGCGTCTCACGCACATCTAGAGTCGGTGCATGTCATGCTTATGGCATAATTAGGTCGATGCAGGTCTTGCATTATGCATGAGAAGGTTCGTGCATTCCACTATACCAGTCAGTGCATATCTCTATTTTGTATGCATATAAGGGTCTGTGCATTCAAGTCTGTGCATGCTCTTAGTCGGTGCAGGTTTTGCATAATGCTTCATAGGGTCTATGTTAGTTTGCGTTAGAGTCTGTTCACTTGCCTTCAATGTCTGTGCACCCCTTCATTCATACTGTATTGAGTCTGGGCATGTTGTTGCATTATCCATATCAGAGTCCGTGCAGGTTTTTGCCTTGAGTATTTGAGTCAGTGCATATCTCTCTGTCCACATGCCCATAAGATAGTCCGAGCACTTAGTTGCCAGGGTCGGTGCATACCCAAGATAGGTCCGTGCATGTTCTCTTCCGTGCATATTAAGTTTGTGTAATTCACTGTTCCAACCGATGCAAGTTCAGCTTTAGGCTGACTAAGGTCGGTGCATGTCTCATACATTGTTTGTGCACATTTACCTTGTGCCATATAGGGTCTGTGCAACATTTAGGTCTGTGCATCATTTAAGTCTATGCACATCTATTTTCTCATGCACTAAGGGTCTTGTGTCTCTATTAGCGTGTCATGCACAGCTGCGACTGTGTCTGCGTCTCATGCACCTATGGTCTTGTGTCTCTGTTAGCTCCTCATGTACAACTGCGACCGTGATTGCGTCTCATGCACTTATGGTCTTGTGTCTCTGTTAGCGTCTCATCCATTTGAGTCTCATATTGCATGAAGTCGGTGCATTACACTGTATCAGGTCAGTGTCATAAGGCAACATACGGTCGGTGCAAGTTTTCAGTTTCATCATGACCACGGTCGGTGCAAATTTCTGTTTCAACATTTCATATATCAAAGGGATACAGTTGGTGCAAGTCACTATTCATCCAATAGAAGGAACTTAGTTAAAAACAAAAAGGGGCACGTGAGCCCAGAAGGCAGAAGGCGCGCACGTGAGCTCCAAGAAAGGCCTCACACTTAATAAACCTTTTGTTCTGCAGGGAATAATCTCGTCTGTAAATGAAAGGCACGTGATCCAAGGAAAGAACATTCTATTCCCTAACATGTGGACCAATGGAATTTCAGTAGGGTTCTATTGCTTGATCCATACGAAGCCACTGCTCCTATATAAAGCTACCCAACCCTTTGAACAAGGGTGCTGAAAGCTGTCGTTCGTCTCCACCTGAGGAGAGAGCTTCTCCAGGAGCAAGAGGGAGAGTGAGTAATCCAGTTGAGTGGAGAAAGAGAAAGAGGTTTCTCTGAGAGCAGCCAGCTAGTGCATTTGTTTATGCTTCTTTGAAGCTACATTCTCCAGTGATTTCTCGTTTATTATTTTTCATTTTGATCCAAGATTATCGTCTGTGTTTTAATTTGTTTTCCCTCTAGTGTAGAGGAAGAGAGACTGTGTCTCCAGGTTGCAAGTGGTGGAGCGTCACTTGTGGGTTCCCTCCGGTTTAGAGGAAGGGAGACTGTGTCTTTGGTTGCTAGTGACTGGGTGTTACTAGTGTTTTCCCTCCGGGTTGGAGGAAGAGAGGAGAGTGTTCCTCTGGGCAAGTTGTGAGGCAGCTGTTGTCGCAGACTGAGTCTGCTTTTCTAGCATGTGCTAGTGGAATCTTCGTCCTGTGTGGACGAGGGGTGGACGTAGATTGCAGTGGGCAATCGAACGACCTAAAAAATACCTTGTCTCCTTGTGCGATTGTTGGTTTGTCTTCTGTGTGTTATTTGTTCTTTGGTTAGTGGAGGTTTCTATCTTTGTTGGCTTCCTTGTCCATCTTCTGCTCGATCATTTAGCTGTGTATCACCGATCGCTATCTGAAGCTTAGATTTTCGTTGTGGGTACTTTTCTCTCGAGTGATAAGCGTTCTGCATCTCTTCTCTCGAGTTCTCTGTGCTATCCTGTGTTATAAGTTTTAAGATTGGGGTGATCTATTCATCCCCCCCTTTCTAGTTCTCTGCGCTATCAAATTTGACTAAGTCAACTTTGACTGAAGTTGCATTGACTGCGTTGATCATGTTGACTATGGACTTGAATATGATTTGTCAATCTTGCTCAACATATGTTCTTTCTTTATTTGATATTTTGTTCTTGACAGAGTCAACTCCATTTGAACGCTGCTACGACTCTTCTTCTTCTTTGCCTCTCTATTCATTTGTGAGTTTGCTTGTTAGTGGAGTCGACTCCAAGGACACATATTGTCGACTCTTCTTCATGCCTTTCAACGCTTACAGCCTTGTTGTCTATTATTCACCCATACCGAGCTATATGTCACCCTAATTTGCTATTTGTCACCCTTAGCCAGTTATTTGTCAGCCTTATTCACAAATAGCCATCGCACTTGCAAAAGCATTTATCACTGTTATCCTTCAGACGAGATGTGCTTCTGGCAAGCTTCTGGACTCGACTCCAAATGCTTCTCGAGTCGACTATCCTTCTTCGCAATTGAAGGCTTTTAGCGCTACTGCCTATTTTTCACCCTTAATAGGCTATTTTTCACCCTTATAGCCTATTTTACATCGTTAACTATCTATTTGTCACCACTAATCCGTCGCTATTGGTGCTTCTGCTAGCGGGTGACTTCAGCCTGACTTCAAGTCGACTTAAAGAGCTTCTGAAGTCGACTTCGTCTACATGAAGGCTTCTTCTTCTTTCATTCAACACAATCTTTCTACAAACATGAATCTTCATCAAGTCATCAAATGTGTTAACTAAGTTCTTCTCTAACTGTCTTGACTTTTTCTACTACTTTTCCAGCTGTTCATACTCTGTTAAAAATATCTCCATCAAGAGCCTGTAAAGACAGCATGAAGGATATCATTAACACAATTAAGCAGATAAAGACCCTTATGGCTTGTAGCGTGAACTTGCTTATAATGACTCGTATGGCATCATCAAAACTAACTTATAGTATCGCTTAGCTATCATCAAAACAAATCAGGCCAATGCATGAGCAATATATGTATGCATGAACCACTCATGCATAATACTCTCCCCCTTTTTGATGATGGCAACAAGTATGACTCATTTTTGATGATGGCAACAAGTATGAGTCATTATCCACACATCTCCCCCTTTGCCATTAGCAAAAAAAATATAATTTTGGGGATAACTGGTGTAGGCACGCCAAAATTGACAATATTGAGAGTGCATCTCATATTGCTTGTGATACCCCAATTTGACCCTCAAATCGACTTATTTGAGTGATTTTTCCCACTTTTCTCGAATATTCAACTTTCTTCAGCTTTTTTCTTTTTTTTTGAATTTTTCCTGGGCTTTTCTCCAATTTTTGGGAGCATTCTCTTAAACGCGTCCGACCCCTGGGACACGTTTTACTGGGCGACAGGTTGAGTGGATGCTATTTCCTTTTTCCATTTTTGATAATTACCAAATTCCTTAAATTTCAGGAATACACGCCCACCCTCACGGACGCAATTTCCTTTTTAAATTTCTTGTAATTTCATAAATAAAAGAAAAGGCGTCTTGACGTCAGGATGCGATTTCCTTTTAATTCTTACTAATTTCATAAATTCCAATAAACGAGTCTTCTCATCAGGACGTTGTTTCTTTTTCTAATTACCGAAATTCTTTAAATTCAATAAACGCGTCTGCATGTCAGGACGCGATTTCCTTGCTAATTTTTGGTAATTTAAGAAAAAGCGTCAGCTCGCCTAGTTGCCTATTCTTGAACGCGTCCAGGCCCATAGACACGTCTTTCCTTGCCTCAATTTGATATTTTCAATATATCCAAAATTCGTGAAAATTGTTAATTCGCGTCCGGATTCGCAGACGCGATTTCTTTGTTAATTTTGGAAATTCCTAATTTGGCTTGGAATGAGCGTCTGTTGTAGTGGACGCCCATTTAATGGGCGACCACAGGTTTTGACGCCATTTCTCTGTAACGGCCCAAATTCATCGGCAACTTCTTCCTTCCTCGTTTTACGGTCCAACTCAATTGGGGTAAGGCTCTGGGTGACTTTCCAAGCTAGGGATGACTCTTCCCTAGATTTATCTCTTGCCATTGATGATTATCCTAGTCATCCTTGGGTTGAACCTTCGAATATCTCCCTATAAGTAGCCCCTGCGACTTCATGTAAATAGGGGCAGATTTTGATTACAGAGGGGAGGTGCTGCCGAATCCTGAGCTCTAGGAGGGAGTACTCTCTACATCAAAGTTCCAAGCTAACTGTGTCTTCCTCCCGAATGCCAATCCAAAGCAAGGAGAAATCCCCAGGCTCCTTTTTCATTCTCTATTCTCTATTTATTTGCATTAACTGCTACATGCATCATTTACCTTTCTCATTCCCTTAACTCAACCACGTTGAGGCTCCATAGTGCAACGCTTGCACACTTTATCCTCTTTATTTACACATTCATTCATCATCTTTTCCCTAACCATCACATTGGGGTTTAAAAGGGGAACACCCAACAGGTGTGTTCATTTCCATGCTTCACCTCATATACATATTCACTTAGGATTGATACTGCACACTTGATATCTAATCTATCTTTTGTTGGTGTTGTTGTATTCTTTTGCAAGCGTAATCAATCGAGAGAGACTCTCTCCGTCGGCCGGACGATAGGAAGATAAGGAAGTCGACTCACATCTCCCCGCTTTAAGGTATTCTGCGATCCCTCCTTTTGTTACTATTGTTATATCATTTGAGGCCCTCACGTCCTCTGGTGATCACCCTCTGTTTGCATGCATCGTATGCTCCCCTTTACCTTTTCCCACTTCTTAGCTTAGTTTCTTTGCATATTGTTATTGTTATTTCTAAGTGGATTTTAAATAGATCTAGAAATTGGCGATCATGGTGGGACTTCCTACTATTGTTATTTTTGATTACCCTCCTCCATTAGGCACCCATGTGTGCCATCTCCCTTTTGCACCCACGGTGCATCTCTCATTAGTGCTCCACGTAGCACTCCTTTCATCATTTTTTCCCAAGTAATTGTTAATTTATAGGTTTATTTAAGATTCCACTTCTGTTATCCTGCTAAAAATAAAAAAATAAAAATTTTGCGTCCATCACAGTGGACACTCATTCAATGAGCGGCCACTCTGTCAGACGCCCATTCATCTTTCCCTTTTGCTGTCTTCGTTAAAAAAAATCGCGTCTGTGCTCCCAGACGCGTTCCTATTTTTTTTTTAAAAAAACTTGCGTCCAGACCACTGGACGCCCATTCCCTGAAAAAAAAAAAACTTGCGTCCACGTTTCTGGACGCCCATTCCTTAAAAAAAATGGCGCCCACAGTTGTGGACGCTCATTCTTCTGTTGCATCTGTGATTCCATGTTAGCATATAACATGTTGTGTTTGCAGCATACTCATTTGTTGCATCTTGCTGCATATTCATTTGCATATTTCCTGGTGCATATCTCCCTGTCTATTGCATATTCTTTGCTACATTCACTTACATACCCTATTGCATTTACGTTCTTTGTTGCATATCACTTGCATATCTTGTTACATATTCTCTGTTGCATATCACTTGCATATCCTGTTGCATTTACATTCATTTGTTGCATATTCATTTGCATTCCCTGTTGCATTGTCTCTCTGTTATACTTTTGAGTTTTCACAGACATTGCACGCACCCTGTTCTGTTGTTCTCTTCTGCCTATGCATTGTCATTCATTTTGTAAACTTTCATGTTAGTCATTATGTTATCTTGTGCATTAGTATTCATTCTGTCACCTTTTGCATTAGCATTCATTTTATTGTTCTATTTCTTCTCTTTTGCATTAGCATCTACATTCAGGTGCATTTGGGCATTGGTTTGGGAGACCTCCTCTCCCTACACTTTCTAAGAGACCATACCCCTCTCTTGGTTAAGGAAGGACCCTCCAATTGAGCACTCAGTCTCATTGGACCGGGAATTCCTAAACCAAGACCTCCATAAGTCCCCGCACCCGTGGATTCCCTCACGGACGCTTGGGCAAGTTGTACCCTTTGAAGTCACCGGGTTTAGTTGGCCTATGCATGGTGAGAATCAACCTAGTTGGCATTGAAGCAAAACCTTATTGAAACTAGGTTCATGACCTTGAGTGGATCATATTAACTTTGATAAAACCATTTAATTCACCAAGGTTCAACATAAAAAATAAAAATCAAGCATAAGCATCCACTTGCTTTACATTTTTGCAATTGTGCTTTGATTGCATTTTGGTTGGTTTTGCATAATGTCTGGCATGGATAACATGTCTAATAATTTTCATAATCGTGAGGATGATCAACCCAACATATCCTATAATCCTTAATTTTATAATTCTCACCACAACGGACCAAGTCCTCATTCCTATGGCTTTGCCTGACCCTTGGGCAATTTCCAATCTCATGGTCCCTCGCCTCAGTTGCGAGCCACTATTCCCACGGGACCATCTCCTCCCTATGACGAGAAGATTGCCCGAATCTTGCATGCAATAGATCATTTCACCTCTCAACAAATCCAAGCCCTTAAGGCCGTTGTTGAGGGTGCATCTCCTTCTTCTCATCCTCCTTCCACTCTCATTCGGGTGGCCCATCACCCACCTCCATCTTCTACTCACATTCCTACTCGGGTGGCCCATCACTCGTCTCCCTCTCCTGTTCATATTCCCATTCGGGTGGCCCACCATCCGCCTCCTTCCACACATACTCCTCTTTGGGTAGCCCATCACCCGCCTCCTTTTATTTCCCTTCATTCACGGCCCCAAGGCCCATCTATTCCTTGCAACCCGGCTCAACCGGGTCCTTTTCCCTGTCAGTCCTTTAATCCCCCTCCATGGCCATCTTATGCGGCCCCTCCTTCAAGGCCTTGTCAACCCACTACTTCTCCTGTTATGCCCCTCCAAGCTCTTGTTGATAAACTCGCTTCGTTGGAGGAACAACTTAAGAGGGTTACGAGCCCGCGGCCAGCTCCTCCTCCTCCTTCTCCAGTCAATCCTCTTCACGCCTTCCTGGATAACATTACGAAGATGGAAAGAGAATGGAAGGAGAGGAAATATGATTACGGCATCAACGCAAGCGAACAAGAGCCGGCAGATCTCAATGATCAAATGGACGCCGTCCGCCCTCCACCTTTTCATACCATTCATTCATATGGCCCTCCGCCTCCGCCTCCGCACCCATGTATACAAAATCCTCCACATTACATTCCACCACCCACTAATGCGCCTCCACCACGGCGTCCGCTTGAGTCTAATGATGAAGAGTTGAAGTCGGCACATGTGGATGAAGTCCCGAAGGCACCCCTTCCGAGTTTCCTTCGTTTTCCTCTCCCTCCACTACCACTAGATGAACCTCCTGCTCAGGACGATGCCACCGTCCCCAATCCAACCCCCATTTTTGAGACTTATTGGTGTTACGATGATGGGTCGATACTCCAATCACCTACGCCGGCACACCATGACCCTTCTCCTATCCCTAACACCTCTCGCCCCATCCGGTGCTTCCTCCGCACCAAACCTCCTTCTTTTACACCTCCCGTTATACCTCCTGTAAGCACCACACCATCAACCTCCACTACACCGGCCCCCGCCGAACCTCCCATTTTACCTTCATCAACCTCCGCAACACCAGTCCACACCGAACCTTCCACTAAACCTCTACCAAGCATACCTTCATTAACCTCCATGACATTGGCCTCCGCCGAGCCCACCACGAAACCTCCTCCAGTTAACCTCCCATTGTTGCCACCTCGGCCCTCCACTATCCCTATAACCTCAAATCCAATTTTGTCTATCCCTGTACTTAACCAATCCTGAGCAGAGTCCACCAATTTTTGCACTCGAGCCAACCCTGTCCACTTCTGAGCAAAGGGAGAGGCTCGACGTGTTCCCTCCAATACCTTCCATTACACCTCTACCATCCATGGAGCCTTCCGTCTCCGCCTCACCTCCTTTTACCACTCGGAGTGGGTGTCCTATTGCAAGTACTTGTGCCGAAGATGATCGAGAGCCGGGCAAGAAGTAGTTGACCTCGGCCATGCTGTTCAAGATTAAAGAGTTTATTTGCCAGATGACAATCCATGTTTTTGTGCCGAGCATGGTTGAAGAGACCAAGTCACCGCCGCTGCTGACCAAAAGAGAAAGTCAAGCTATGGTGCTGTATAAGTCCATGCCCAAGGGCCTGGCAAGGCACCCCTTGTCCCAACTTTCTAATCTCAAACCCATTCTTCTGTACAAGAGGCGAATGCCCATTTTGTTCAACACTCTTCATACGTCACAACCCTTGGACAACACGATGCTTCCCATTCTAACTTGTCAACTCCCTCACATTATTGCTCTTCGCCTTCCAAGGGAGTTGTCATTTATTGTTGAAGCTTCATCATGGGCTCTGATTTCATTAGTTAGGCCGATTGACCGCACACTTTCACTGCCATGGAGGGGCGGGTATTCTTCTGCTAGGGGGCCTTCCGCTACCCTATCCATCTTCTATTTTGATTGGGCCACTCCATGGGTGAAGAGGAGGATCTCATCCTCTCATTCCATGCATTCTTTGCATTCCATGCATCCATCCAATCCATTGCATTGCATTCACATGCATTTGCATTTCTTATTTCCCAGGTTTCCGAACCCGTATCTTCCTCGCCTTCAAGAACCTCCAGATCCTCCATCTCATTTACCTCTATCTTCGGGATCTCTGGGTCCCCTTACACCTACCGGGCATTGTGCCCCCTCCAGTCTCCTCCTAGGGCATCGCGCCCACTCCACACCTCCACTTCCGGACCCTCCAAATTTTTCTCCGCATATCGGGCATCGCGCCCTCCTTTTCTATATCTTCCTGGAACCTCCGGACCTCCCTCTTTGGGCATCGCCCCTCTCTACACCCTCATGTTCGGGTCCTCCGGGCTTCTCACTGATTCTCCCGGGGCATCACATCCCTTCTGATTCCATTCCTCCGGAACCTCTGGACATTCTTTCCGGACATCACGCCTCTTTCTATTTCCTTCCTCCAAAGCCTCCAGACTTCCTCTTAGGGCATCGCACCCTTTCTGATTCTATTCCTCCGGAACCTCCAGACCTCCCTCTTTGGGCATCGCGCCCCTCTACACCCTCATGTCCGGACCCTCCAAATTTTCCTCTATTTCCCGGGCATTGCACCCCCTCCAATCTTCTCTCAAGGCATCGCACCCCTTCCCACCTTTTACATCCGGATCCTCTGAATTTTCCTCCGCTTTCCGGGCATCGTGCCCCTTTCTATCTTCTTCTTCCAGAATTTTCAGACCTTTCCGGGCATCGCGCCCTTTTCCATCTTCTTCCTCCGGGATCTTCGGACTTCCTTCCAGGGCATCACGCCCTTTCTAATTCTATTTCTCCGGAACCTCCGGACTTCTTTCCAGGGCATCGCGCCCTTTCTAATTCTATTTTTTCGGAACCTCTAGGTATCTCACTGATTTTCCCCGGGCATCGCGCCCTTTCCACTATCCCTTCCGGGCATCACGCCCCTTTCTATCCTCCTCCTCCAAAACCTCCAGATCCTCTCCCTTTTCTGTGATTTCTCCTCCTGCTCCTTTGGGACGTCATGTACTTTATCCTCTTCTTCCTTTTCAATCATCTCTTCCCATACCTTTTTCCGAGGCACCGCCTCCCTCATCATTTTCCTCCTCCGGAACCTCCGGATTCTTCTCCCCATCAGGATTCTCCTCCCTCATCTCCGGACCCTCCAGACCCTCCTCTCTCTATCTACCAATTTCTCTTCTTAATTCCTCCTGATCTCAAGTCCAACCCAACTTCTTCTGCGTCAATTATGCTGGGCATCTGCCTGTTCTCCCACTACTTTCGAGGCTTTAGTCCTCACTTCTCCTCTTGATTTTCCATTTCATTATGTAGACCTTCCTTATGATTAGGGTCTTCGCATCTTAGCGAGGGAGTTCTAGCCCGCGCCTCTTTTCCTTTTATCCTTATTCGTCTCTGTCTGGTCTTGGTACCACTCCTTCTTGTTAAGCCACTTCAAACCATGGCTTCCGATCCTTTTATCTGTCACTTGAGGATAGATCTCATGATGATCAAGATCGCCTCCGGCAGCTGTTGCTTCATGAGGTTGCAAGGTAACATTTTTTGCATAAGATTTGCATTCAATATCTTTCACGCACAGTTTTTAAAATGAAGTGCTTCTTAACATGATTAAGAGTGGTAGTCAAGGCCTTCATCCTAGGTCTTCAATTTAATCTTAAAAAAAAGAGTCTTTAGGCTTGCTATGCAGCACTTTGGCTATAAGAGCCCCGCGCTGGGAGTTTGGCATCCTTTCCCCGCATGTTAGGGGCAACCCTTAGTTGGGCACTCCACACACTTCACGGCGTCCTTAGCCCGCCTCCTTTGGTGAAACACCGTTGCTGCTTTGGCCATACCATGGGTATACATGAAATTCTTTTCTCTTCCTTACTCGGCCGAGTGCAAGGGCAAGAGGTTGACGGATAAGATGACCAACCTTGGTAATCCCCAATACGAGAGGAGTCTCAAATAGCGGCAGTCTTGACCCAAATTAAAATGAGTTTTCATGATATATCTAGCCAAAAGGCCTATATCAAAGTAAAAATTCAATAAATGTAAAATTATGAGATAAAGGCATGTCAAGAGAGGCAAAGTCCCCGCAAGGAAAACCCTAGTCGTATGCATGTCAAGGGTCTAAAAATCAAAGGCACAAACCCCCGGCGCAACAGATCACCTCTTTGAGGGGTAATACCTTGGAAGGAATTCGAATCCTGATATCTCCCATCCTGCATAAAGCTCATCTCCAATTGTTCTTATATTCTCCCTTTGAGGCTGAATGTTTCTCAGGTATGGCCTTGGTAGGGACACCGTTAACGGTGGTCCGTCAGTTATAGGGTGCCACCCTTCAATGCATGCCCGACTTTGGGCAATTCTTTAGCAAAAGGGGAAGGAAGAAGGACCCCTAGCCAATGATTTAAACACCATTTGATGTTGCAACTAGCATCGTCTAAACCAAAAACCTAAAAAAATTGAATATTTTCCAAATCCAAAAAAATTTAAAATTTTTAAAACCCATAAAAATTTGCATACTCAAAAAATCTAAAAAAATTGCATTGCATTGTATTTCTTCTGATGGTGTTATTTTGCAGGTATACTCCTTTTGCACAAAGAATTTGGGATGAGTCCTCTTCTCACCCACATCATTGATGACTCACATTGATCTCCATAGTTTGCCATTCTGGGCACTCTCGATTATCATCTCTCAATCCTTCAGAGTGATTCTTGTTGATTTATGTCGAGTCTGATTAGTCATATCATTCTGAGCAATTCACTGCCAAATCTCCTGATTATTGTTAGCGCAGCGAAGAGTGATATAGAAGGGGGGGATGAATAGATCACTCCCTAAAAATACTAATTCAAAATTAATTCAATAATTCGAATTCTCAACCCTTCAGATACAGCGAGAGGGACAGCTAAGACAATCAATAACCAAGACAGAAGATAGAAGAAAGATCGAGATCTGTTCACAGTGAAACAAAATACCAAGCAGAAGGAGAGCAACACAACAATGATATGCAAACCACAGAAGAGATAGGCAGTTTTTAGGTGGTTCGATTGCAGTCCGCAATCTACATCCACCCCTCACTCCAAACCAGAGTGAGGATTCCACTAGCTAATGCTAGAACATCAGACTCAGTCTGCAGACAATTGCTGCCACACAGCTTGACCAGGGGAACAACCTCCCCTCTTCCTCCACACCGGAGGGATACAACCAGTGACAACAGTCACTAGCAAACTAGAGACCGAGGTCTCTCTTCCTCCACCCAGGAGGGAACCCACAAGCGACTCCCTGTCACTTGCAAACTGGAGGATCGATCCTCCCTTCCTCTGATCACTGGAGGGTAACAATATTCGATAAGGAAGATGAAATGAAAAACGAAAACACGAAAATCAAAGCACAAAAATCCTCTCTAAAAACAAGAAACAATGTAGCTTCCGAAGAAGCAAATCAGACACTTCTCTCTCACACAGACTTTTCTCTCAGAATAATTCTCTCAAATCATTTCTCTCTGTCTTCTCTCTGGAACGTGGAGGCTCTCTCTTTTCTTCTTCTGCTCAGGGATTCTTCTTCTCAGCTTTTTCCTCCAGTTCAGGTTCTATTGATTGCAGAAGACTTCCTTTTATATGGCATCCGACCTGAATTCCATGACTTCACACCTGTGGCGGGAGTGAGGCTCGTTCCCTCCTTTTCCAGAGCATCCTCAGATCACGTGCCAAGCATCATCCTCAGATCACGTGCCCAATCATCAGCCTGAATCATCTACAGGCAGAGAAGAAAGGAATGTAACTAGTTAGTTCAGGTTTTTAACACAGCGTGTATAGACTTTAGATGCAGTAAATAGGCAAGTGTGTACAATGTGAGAGTGTGTAGACTTGAAGCCTTTCAAGCGACCTCAATGTACAGACTTGCGGGGGATGCAAGAACAAGCGACGGCAAAATGTATAGACTTAACCGCTGCGAGCATAGGCTGTACACACTTTGATTGCGTGCATGTGAAAGCAGTGTACAGACATGTTGTGAAGAACAATGCCCAAATGCAGTGTACAGACATGCTGTGAAGAACAATGCCCAAAGCAGTGTATGGACTTAGAATGCACGAGACAACAGTGTACAGACTTTGTGATGCACAAGCATATCCAATGTATAGACTTTGAAGTAAAGGCTGGAGTTACACAAGCAATGTATAGACTTCAAAGTATGCACAATGCAAAGGCTGTACAGACTTCAGACTCAGCTGCGAATTGAGTTAAAGAGTGTATAGACTTGATGAATGCCTTGGACAGACGCACGATGTACAAACTTTGTGAGACGCTAAGTGAGACAGAGCTGGATGTACATATTTTGAGAGAGAATGCACTGTTGGCAAACTCTATATAGACTCTGAGAGACGATGCACTGTAGCCATGCGATGTATAGACTTCTCAGCAGCAAGGCTTTGCTATGAATGTGCAGACTTGATGAAATGAGGCATGTAAAGACTTGAACTCTTACAATTGAAGGCTGTACAGACTTGGTCGTGTATGCGAGACAAGGCAGACGCTGTACAGACTTGGTTATGCATGGCGAGGCAAGGCAGACGCTGTACAGACTTGGTCGAGACGATGCATAAGATGCTGCCAGACGCTGTACAGACTTGGACGTAGGTAATGATTGTAATGTGTAGACTTAGTGTGTAGCTAAAGCAGCGAACGTAGGAAAAGGTTGGAATGTATAGACTTACGTTCGATCAGTAATGTATAGACTTTACAGTGTGCATGCTATGTCTGCGATGTACAGACTTAGTGGCGCTATGTCTGCGATGTACAGACTTAGTGGCGCCTGCATTCTATGCAATGTACACACTTTGAACGCCTGCATGCTATGCAATGTATAGACTTCGAGGACTGCATGCTGTGCGATGTATACACCTACCACCACTGCAATGTATAGACTTGATGAGCGCCAAGGCGATGAATAGACTTCAATGACTCATGCAGAGAAAGCACAGACAATGTACAGACTTAGTGCAAACAGGATGTGCAGACTTGTAGTATGCAATGTCTAGACTTGATATGAAGGAATGCAAAATGTCTAGACTTGCTATGAGGGAATGCACTGGCTGTACACACTTGAAGTAATGCATGCAGGAGACGATGTACAGACTTGGTCTTGCGACCAGGGGCTGTACAGACATGATGTGCAGACTATGTGTGTGTGTGCGAGACAATGTTTAGACTTAATAGATGAAGCATGCATTGATCTAGAGATAGAAACAGATTGATTTATAGTGTGAGACATCATCAAAACCGTAGGGATACAACAATTATTCCTGCCGCCTTGCGCATCATTCTCCTACAAGGCACTCTTGCCAATTTTTATTTGGGCATTTTGATCATTCAATTCCACATCTGATTAGCCAAGTTGGTTATCCTCATGGAAACAATGCTAAGGCCTTGATGGTGTATATGCTTCGATGCCGTGTTTTCACACCATAATGGGCATTGCTTTGATTACTATGATATTGATGCTTTGATACATGCTATGCTTGTTATGTTGCTTTAATTACTTTATCTTTCGTTATATCTTGGCTAATGAATTTTTGAGCACATGAAGAAGCTTTTGGTCCCACCGTACTGGCATCATCATCCAAGCCCCACGGTGTCCACATTCCATCTCAGTTCCCTATGTTCCTATTGCTATCACTATCTCCCTGTATGCATTCCTACTATATGTTATCTACGCTATTAGATTATGTCAAGAACCTTGTGACTTTGGTAAATCTGGAATTTGAGTCCCCTTTCATCAAAAATAATGATGATTCTAAAGGAATCTTAGTCGCACGGATAGGCCGTTGAGCTGTTCAAGACTGGGGATGATGGTGCCCTTTTACTAGTTAGTGCGCAGATAAATGGTCTTCGGCTTAGTATCAGCTCGCGGAATTGGTTTCTTGACCCAGTCTGGACAGCTTAACAATATTACACTTGATTATCTTTTATTTTTTATTTGTTTTAATTTTCCCTTTAAACCCAGCATGCATTCATGTAAGAATTTGAATCAACTTTGGAAAAACATTCTGATAAGCTGATTTTGAGAGTCAATTGATCCTTCAGTTCCAAGATATGAGATATTCATTACTGAATTGAGTCCTCAGTTCGTCTTGTCACCGTTTTGGGTGGTTTTCTTGAAAACTCCTTCGTTTTGATTTATATCTCTTATTTATTCTTCTTTTTCCTTAGATCCACCTTGGCTGCAACACATCCACATTGGCTGGTAACCGCTCCCCAATGGTGAAGCCCATAGGTTTATGACATGGGGTACTTCCACCGCGCTGGAAGTTGATCATCCTTTTATCTCCTTCGTGCCTGCGTGCACACTCCCTCCTTTATCCAAACAATCGTTGCTTTCGCTGAACTTCCCGAAATTGCTTCATCTCGAGTTTTGGATTTAATTCTCATCAAGTGATGTTGATCGCGTGTCTCATTACACCTTGACATCTACTTTTCAATTCGCTCTGCTCTCTTGCAAAGCAGACGCCAAGGCGGGGCAGCTGTAGACAAGTCAAAATTGACATTACTGTGAGTGTATCTCATATTACTTGTGATATCCCAATTTGACCCTCAAATCGACTTATTTGAGTGGTTTTCCCCACTTTTCTCTAATATTCAACTTTCTTAAGCTTTTTCCTTTTTTTTCGGATTTTTCCTGGGCTTTTCTCCAATTTTTGGGAATATTCTCTTAAACGCGTCCGGCCCCTGGGACGCATTTTACTGGGCGACAGGTTGAGTGGGCGCTATTTCCTTTTTTCATTTTTGATAATTACCAAATTCCTCGAATTTCAAGAATACGCGTCTGCCCTCACGGACACGATTTCCTTTTTAAATATTTGGTAATTTCATAAATTAAAGAAAAAGGCATCTTGACGTCAGGACGCGAGTTCCTTTTAGTTCTTGCTAATTTCATAAATTCCAATAAACACGTCTTCTCATCAGGACGTTGTTTCTTTTTCTAATTACCAAAATTCTTTAAATTCAATAAATGTGTCTGCATGTCAGGACGCGATTTCCTTGCTAATTTTTGGTAATTTAAGAAAAAGCGTCAGCTCGCCTAGTCGCCTATTCTTGAACGCGTCCAGGCCTATAGACACGTCTTTCCTTGCCTCAATTTGATATTTTCAATATATCCAAAATTCGTGAAAATTACCAGACGCAATTTCTTTGTTAATTTTGGAAATTCCTAATTTGGCTTGGAATGAGCGTCTGTTGTAGTGGACGCCCATTTAATGGGCGACCACAGGTTCTGACGCCATTTCTCTGTAATGGCCCAAATTCATCGACAACTTCTTCCTTCCTCATTTTACGGTCCAACTCAATTGGGGTAAGGCTCTAGGTGACTTTCCAAGCTAGGGAGGACTCTTCCCTAGATTTATCTCTTACCATGGATGATTATCCTAGTCATCCTTGGGTTGAACCTTCGAATATCTCCCTATAAGTAGCCCCTGCGACTTCATGTAAATAGGGGCAGATTTTGATTACAGAGGGGAGGTGCTGCCGAATCCTGAGCTCTAGGAGGGAGTACTCTCTGCATCAAAGTTCCAAGCTATCCGAGTCTTCCTCTCGAATGCCAATCCAAAGCCAGGAGAAATCCCCAGGCTCCTCTTTTTCTTCTCTATTCTTTGTTTATTTGCATTAACTGCTACATGCATCATTTACCTTTCTGATTCCCTTAACTCAACCACGTTGAGGCTCCATAGTGCAACGCTTGCACACTTTATCCTCTTTATTTACACATTCATTCATCATCTTTTCCCTACCCATCGCATTGGAGTTTAAAAGGGCAACACCCAGCAGGTGTGTTCATTTCCATGCTTCACCTCATATACATATTCACTTAGGATTGATACTGCACACTTGATATCTAATCTATCTTTTGTTAGTGTTGTTGTATTCTTTTGCAAGGGTAATCAATCAAGCGAGACTCTCTCCATCGGCCGGACGATAGGAAGAGAAGGAAGTCGACTCACATCTCCCCTGTTAGCTCGGTTAGGAGGTAATTAAGAGGGGGGTGAATTGATTGCCCACCCTTTTCGACAAATTTAGAATTAATTAAATCAAACCACAGATATGGTAAATAAACCTTAGATAAAGCATGATTAGAATGTATGAATGAAAAGTAAGCAAGCCCTCACAACTTCCCAGCGCATAAATATAATCACTCGGAGAACAATGTATGAACGGACAGTTAATCAAACTCTCGTCTCACAGACTCACACTTGTAGTACGAACGGATAGGAAATATCAGCAACCACATAAAAAGCAAACCACGGCACCGTGAGTTTTAGGTGGTTCGGACGCACCAAGTGTCGTCCTACGTCCACCTCTCTCACCTCGAGAGGATTTCACTAAAACACGTTGCACGACGGCAGCAACCACCACACACGGGCTCGACGGCCCACACATGTGGGTTCTCGCACGACGACGAGAAGCCCCACACACACTCGGAGCAAACTCCGAAATCGTCTAAAGAGAGAAATAAAATGGAAATGACAAAGCCCAGTATTAGATTTACGATCTAAGCACAACAAAACTAAGAAGATGATAGACAAGATAGATCTTCCCCTAAATCCTTCAACCAAACTCGGAGATGAGCGAAGGGTGGTTTGGAATGATGAAACCGAGAGGAGTGAAGTTGCCCCTTGATGAAGCTCACCCAGGCGGTTTAGGATGGAGAGGAGCCGCAACACGCCTCCAACGTCGACCTCGGGAACGTGGAGTGCGGTCAGGGACGGAGTTCCTCCTTCTCCACGGACGCAGCCCTTCTTCTCCTTCTTCCTTCAAGAAGATAGCACGTTAGAAGCTCCAAGATTTTTCCCGATCGGACCAAAGGGGAGGCGATATATACTCGATAGAAAACATGACATGAAGACATAAATGCCCTTGCCAAACCCCTTTCATACCAAGTACAAAGTATGGTGGATGCCCTAGGGCCATTACAGTAAACAACCAAGCCAATCGGACCTAAGATCGGAGGGTTCGAGTTCAGATCCGAAAAACCCGATCGGGACGCTCGAAAAAAGTGTCGACTCTTAGAGTCGACTCTTTTTCACGAGTGTTCTGCCAGAACACATAAAATCAAAACGCATGAAACAAGTGTCGACTCATTGAGTCGACACATTTCCCTAACAGTTCTGGCCTGTGAACAAAACAACGTTCGTGGTGAAAAGTGTCGACTCTTGAGGTCGACACTTTTTCACGAAGGTTCTATTTTCACAGAATAAAATGAACTTACCTGAAAGTGTCGACTTCAGAGGTCAACACTTTTTCTCGATGCTTCTGACTTTACTAAGTTAACAGAACCCTGGTGAGAGTGTCAACTTCATGGGTCGACACTTTCTGCCAGCGTTCTTAACACTTAACGCAAGGCAGAAAGCGTGAAAATAAGTGTCGACCCTTGAGGTCGACACTTTTCCTGACAGTCAGAAAACTTCAATAAATCCAATTGAGACACACATTTCATGAACCAAAGTATCAAGATCAATCATTTATGCACTTATAACTCAGACGGTCATGACAAAACTTGATTTCAACCCAAATCAATCCATCCACATTGAAATCCAATTAGACATGTATTCATACCATGGCCTTGAGTAAATGAGTGAAAAACTTTACAAATATCCTGCATTTTCAAATTGTCATTCAACTCAAAACCTCAAGTTAGCAATTGGAATTTCCACCACAATCCATATCATGTGAATCACTCAACCCATTTGTAAGCGAGATTCACAAGTGTAAAAGCTACATTTCAATATGAAATCTTCTCATCCAACAGAATGCACTTGAATCAATATTCACATTCAATTTTTCTCTTAACAAGACTCAATTTGATTGAACATTCAGTTTATCCTTCAAAGCCTACAATCATCAAATATTTATATATCAATGCAAATCATATTGACTGATACATGACTTTTTCACACATGATCTTCGTCAAAACAGTCCGGGGCACAACAATCTCCCCCTTTTTGACGAATATAAAACCATTGAAAAATCACTAAGATTTGCATGAAAGATAGCATCCTTTGAGTCAAAACAAGCATTTTCTCACAACAGCAAGATGCATGAATTCCATTCAAAATTGCAGAAGCAACATGCAGCTTTTTCTTAAAACTCCCCCTTTCAACAGTTCAGCTGCAAGACAAACATCATGTATTTTCCCTTTTTGTCAGAACAAGGCAGAACAACATGCAAAACATCTCATCATGCAAAACATCATCATCATGCAAACTTATTTCTCCCCCTTTTTGTCAGAGTCAAATAGGGGATTATTAAAACCATGGAAGTAAAGCCTCAATATGCACAGTTAACTCTATGAGATGCATATGGAAAGCATGGAATGAGCATGCAAGCACATATGCATTTATTATTTTATAAGATAGTAAGCATGTTCTCTATGAACAAGTTAAGAAATATGCTATAGACCGAGAACATGAACAATAGTAAAAGGGTAGTGCTTACAAGAAGTGGTACTGCAAGACTCATGAAATATGACTGATTCAAGATGTACATTCGTACAATCACTCCCTAGTTGTATATGTGAAGTATGAGCAATGAAGTCTTAATAATATGGATTTTCAAATTTTCTAAAGAACACAAGTAGGAACTTTTCCTCCCTACACTTCCATACACCGTGCTCGACTTTTGGTAGCTTTGCACAATCCCAAAATTATTTTCCATTTTTCAACGAAGATGACTTACCTTTTGACACGAGTCATGCCCTTTGTTTCAGGGGCATTTCCCGATTACTCGGTATTGTCACTTATGATTCTGTGGATAGGACACTTTTCAATGCGAGTTTCCACCTTTATTTCAGGGGGGATTCCCGATTTACTCGATGTCAAATCACACTTATTAAAATTTTTGACGGGGCTGACAGCTTTTTCCTCACAAGTCACGTGATTTCTATGTAGGGGATCTAGAGTCCAAAAATGTGTTGAGTAGAATAAGTGAGATCCTTATTGACTAGAATCATTGAACTCAACAGTGCAAGTGGTGTGAGAGATTGCATGGAATGTAAGAGATGAATTAGCCTATTCATTGTGATGTCTCCCCCTAAGTGTATGCACTATTATAACAAAAACCTCCCCCTTAATATGTGCCATGTAACAACATGTCTACATCAAAGCATTTTTATTTAGCAAGGGAGTAAGGTCATAGGAGATATCAAAATTGAAGGGTGTGTAATCTATATACACTCAAGCACGTATCAAAATGGTATTATCAAGCAGATTGATTACTGGTACGTGGCGGAGAACGTAGGTCCGAAGACCAACCTCACGCATAGGGAAAGCTTCCAGCTGGACTTTTTCCAACCATCGGCAATCGACATTTGATATACCGATGAATGATGGCATTCATGCACACGAATATGAAGTATATGCATTTATGTACATGCGGATGCGAGAAGATAAAAACATATATGAGATGTAATTGATATGCACAAAAGGTAAAGTTTGAAATGTAATTGAAAAACTTCTTATGTGCAAACGATAAGGCAGTTTGAACAATTTCTTTATGAGAAAGTGTAAAGTGTGTATGTACAAATCAGCTCAAAAAGATTTAACTATCTAACTTGCACACTCCTAATTCTCTCCTAAGAAAACAAAACTGATCAGAATTTAAAGGTTTGGTAAAGATATCTGCAAGTTGGTTTTTTGTATCAACAAAAACTAGCTCAAAATCACCTTTATTTATATGATCTCGTATGAAATGGTGTCTAACCTCAATGTGTTTGGTACGAGAGTGTTGACCAGGGTTTTTGGACAGATTTATAGTAGACGTGTTATCACACATGATGGGAGTGTTTTTCAAACAAAAACCAAAATCAAGCAATTGATGTTGGATCCACATCACTTGTGCCGCACAACTACCGGCAGCCACATATTCGGCTTCGGCAGTTGATAAAGCCACACAATGTTGTTTCTTTGAGGCCCATGAAACCATGCAGCCCCGTAGAAACTGACAGTGACCGCTTGTGCTTTTACGATCCATTTTACATCCAGCATAATCAGAGTCAGTGAAAGCATGTAAATTAAATGAATTATTCTTTGGATACCACAAACTAAGGTCAAGTGTACCATTCAAATACCTGAAGATTCTTTTCACAGTCGACAAATGGGAATCCCTGGGACAAGATTGATATCTTGCATAGAGACAGACACTAAAATGGATGTCAGGCCTACTGGCAGTCAGGTATAGTAGTGAACCAATCATACCCTAAAAAGTTTTTGATTGATTTTGTTACCTTTTTCTTCTTCCATTTTCTGTGAGGTGGACATGGGTGTAGCAAATGGTTTGGTAGTCTCAAGTTGGAATTTCTTCAAGATTTCTTGTGTGTACTTCTTATGGTTGATGAAAATGCCATCGTCCAGTTGCTTTATTTGTAATCCCAAGAAGAAGTTTAGTTCACCCATCAAGCTCATCTCGAACTCTCCCTGCATGAGTTGGGCAAATTCATCATTCATCTTCAAATTAGAGGCTCCAAAAATTATGTCGTCTACATAAACTTGAACAATTAAAGAGTGTTCATCACAAGTTTTTGTAAACAAGGTCTGATCTATGTTACCTCGTTTGAAGCCATTATCAATAAGAAATGAACTTAAACGATCATACCATGCCCGGGGAGCTTGTTTTAATCCATATAGTGCCTTATCCAATCTGTAGACGTGGTCCAGAAATGTTTCATCCTCGAAGCCCGGTGGTTGTTCCACGTACACTTCTTCCTTGATAATACCGTTGAGGAAGGCACTCTTCACGTCCATTTGAAATAGCTTGATGTTCCTGTGACAAGCATAAGCAAGTAAGATTCTAACGGCTTCTAATCTAGCCACAGGAGCGAAAGATTCATAAAAATCAATACCGAATTCTTGAGAGTAGCCCTTGGCTACTAACCTTGCCTTATTCCTCACAATCACCCCATCTTCACTAAGTTTGTTCCGGAAAACCCACTTAGTTCCGATTATAGGATGGTTATCAGGCCGGGGCACGAGGAACCACACCCGATTCCTTTGGAATTGGTGTAGTTCTTCTTGCATGGCGAGAACCCAAGAATTGTCATTCAACGCATCATCTAAAGACTTAGGCTCAATGCTAGAAAGTAAAGCTAAGTTGTCGTGAATTTCAACTTCCCTCATTGAAGCCCGCGTTCGAATTCCTTCATCCACACCGTCGATCACATTCTCCAACGTATGGTCCTTGTGTGTGGTCCATTGGTGTGGAAGGGTCGGATGCACTTGTTCTTATTGTTGTGCTTCCTCCTCTTGCTCATTTTCTTCATTTTGATTTACTGTCTCATGTTGATTGCTCGACTCTCCCTTTTCAATTTCATTCTCACCTGTAACAATAAAACGATCATTATCATTCGACTTCCTCATAGTATATTCATCAACAACAACATGTGGACTCTCCTCGATAACAAGTGTCCTAGTGTTATAAACACGGTAAGCTCTAGAGGATAGAGAATACCCGAGGAAAATCCCTTTGTCACTCTTCGCATCAAAATTTTCAAGATTGTCTTTACCATTGTTCAAAATGTAACAAATACATCCAAATGGCTTAAAATGTGATATGTTGGGTTTCTTATCTTTGTAAAGCTCGTAAGGAGTTTTCTTAAGGATCGATCTTACCATTGCTCGATTTGTGATGTAGCAGGCAGTGTTCACTGTCTCTGCCCATAAGTACCGTGGAAGACCGTTCTCCGCAAGCATGGTACGCGCCATCTCCACGAGTGTCCTATTTTTCCTTTCGACCACACCGTTCTGTTGCGGGGTTCTAGATGATGAGAATTGATGCTCGTACCCCTGCTTCCTGCAAAATGCATCAAACTCATGATTTTCAAATTCCTTTCCGTGGTCACTTTGAATTTTCTGAATTGAATAACATTTTTTATTTTGAACTCTAGCACAAAAATCAATGAATTCATTGCATGCATAACTTTTGTTAGCTAGATACAAAACCCATGCATATCACGAGAAATCATCGACAATCACGAAACCATAAAGCTTCCCTCCAAGACTGCGAGTCCTGGTGGGACCAAACAAATCCAGATGCAACAATTGAAGGGGTTTTTCTGTTAAAATAATGTTTTTGCATTTAAAAGAAGTTGTGGTTTGTTTTCCTTTATTACTTGCTTCACCTACTCTTGAAGTTTTAAAATTCAACTTAGGAAGACCTCTGACTAAATCATGACGATTCAACTTCTTAATGACATTAAAACTGGCATGTCCAAGACGGCGATGCCACAGCCAAACATCTTCACTCTTGTTAGCAACTAAACATAATTTTTCAGAAGCAATTTCATCAAAGTCAACATGGTCAGTATTGTTACTCCTCACTCCTATGAATTTGACTTCAAGTGACTTAGCATCAACAATAGTGTAGTGAGAAGACTCAAAAATAACCTTGTGACCCTTGTCACATAGTTGACTTATACTAAGCAAGTTATGGTGAAGACCTCTAACAAGTGAAACATCTTCAATACAATGGTTGAGATCCTTACCAATTCTCCCAATTCCGATTATCTTATCTCTGTCCTGTCCACCAAAAATTACCGTACCGTCATTTTTCTCTGCAAGGTCTGCAAAAAGTTGTTTATTCCCCGTCACGTGCCTGGTGCATCCGCTATCAAGGTACCATTTATTCTCTGCCGCCTTCATGCAGACCTGCACCAATAAGCAACAATGCTGATTTTGATTTGGGTACCCAAGCGAGCTTGGGTCCCGTGATGTTAGCATTTCCAAAAGATTGATTGTATTTACTGAAAAACATGTCATCATCATATTGCATTGACTAGCATATGTACATGTCATGCCCTATCTTCCCACAATAAAAACAAGTGGGTCTCTTCCTACCAAAATTTCTTCTGTTATTTATATTCCTAAAAGTGGAGGGGAAACTAGAATTAACAATTGATGTAGCACGGTGTGTGTGTGAACATTCTCCATGATGAAATGAACTTTTAATAGCATATTGAAAATGATTTTTGTTTCCATGCATGAAATTTGAATTCTTCACAAATTGTTTTTCTTTCTTTTCAAGATTTCTCACTTCCATTCTTCACCTTTTCAATTTCACTTATAAGACTTTCATTTTCGCTGTTCAATTCTTCTTTCACTTTCTCACATTCAATCAGCTTAACATTCAATTCTTCTAACTCCTTTTTCAACAAATCATGGCTTTCTTGGATTTCATCTTTGAGTTTAAAAATATTTTTCTTTTCTACATCTAGGCAGCAATTTCATCTTCGAACAAATTCACTTTGGATTCCAAAACATCATTTGCATTTTTGAAATTTTTTACTTGCATCTCAAGCAGATTACATTTCTCACATGAATTGGATGAATGCAAGATTTCATGGATCTTTTTCTTCAAGACTTTATTCTCATTTTTCATTCTCTTGTATTTTTCATCCAATTCTTCATAGGCAAGCTCCCATTGTTCATTAGTGATAAGCTCTGAGTCAGAGATTACCTGTTCTTGATCGCTCCTGGCCATAAGGCACATGTCCTTCACTAGCTCCTCAATATCTTGTTCATCATTGGACGTGGACTCATCCTCGTCCTTGTCGCTCCACGTGGCCTTCATCACTTTGGGCTTCTTGCCTTTCACTATCTTTCCTTTCTTCTTATGCAGCTCGGGGCATTCACCTCGCATGTGCCCCATCTTCTTACATTCGTAGCACATCACTTCAGCCGCTTTTGATGGTTCATTTCTTTGCTTCGGCTGCCTCTTTCCTTTCTTGAATTTCTTGCCAAATCATCTTCTTTGGCGCAAGAACTGTCGTACTCTTCTTGTTAACATGACAACTTCTTCATCATCGGTGGTTCCCATCGACTCCTCTTGACTTGAGACACTTTCTGGGTATGCTTTTAAAGCGATTGGCTTTTTCTTCTTCGTGTCCTCTTCCGTTCTTTTTATATTGATCTCATAGGCCATCAATGACCCTATGAGTGCATCCACGGTGAGGGTAGATAAATCTTTAGAATCCTCTATCACGGTCGCCTTGGTGTGCCAGCTTGGTGATAGGGACCTCAGCACTTTTCTTACCAAGTCCGTATCCTTGTACTCTCTTACGAGTGACTTTAACCCGTTTGTGATCTCCATGAGACGTGCAATCGGAGATACTTTCTTCCTCTTTCATATGAAACAGCTCGTAATCTCGGATCAACATGCTCGCCTTTGTCTCCTTTACCTCTGTGGTACCTTCATAGATCAACTTGAGCTTATCCCACATTTCTTTAGCGCTGTTGCACATGGAGACACGCGCATATTCATTAGGGTGAATAGCGCACTGAATAATATTTAAGGCATTAAAGTTCATAGTGGCTTTCTTGATACTATCGTCATCCCACATATCCTCATCAGGGTGTAAAGTGTACGAACCATTCCTAATGACAGTCCATATTTCATGACTTTGAGCACGTAAAAAGATGGTCATCCTATTCTTCCAGTAAGGGTAGTTACTACCATCAAAGAAAGGTGGCCTTTGAATAGAATGCCCTTCGGGCATTAACCCCTTGTTAAGATTGTTGGCCATTCCTAATAGATCTCTCTAAACTGCTAGGTTTCTAGATGAAAATAGAGCCGAGGCTCTGATACCAATTGTTGGCCCGGTTTGGAGGCAATTAAGAGGGGGGTGAATTGATTGCCCACCCTTTTTGATAAATTTAGACTTAATTAAATCAAACAACAGATATGGTAAATAAACCATAGATAAAGCTTGATTAGAATGTATGAATGAAAAGCAAGCAAGCCCTCACAACTTCCCAGCGTAGAAATATAATCACTCGGAGAACAATGTATGAACGGACCGTTAATCAAACTCTCGTCTCACCGACTCACACTTGTAGTACGAACGGATAGGAAATATCAACAACCACATAAAAAACAAACCACGGCACAATACTTTTTAGGTGGTTCGGACGCACCAAGTGCCGTCCTACGTCCACCCCTCTCACCTCGTGAGGATTTCACTAAAACACGCTGCACGACGGTAGCAACCACCACACACGGGCTTGACGACCCACACACGTGGGTTCTCACACGACAACGAGAAGCCCCACACACACTCGGAGCAAACTCCAAAATCATCTAAAGAGAGAAATAAAATGGAAATGACAAAGCCCAGTCTGAGATTTATGATCTAAGCACAACAAAACTAAGAAGATGATAGACAAGATAGATCTTCTCCTAAATCCTTCAACCAAACTCAGAGATGAGCGAAGGGTGGTTTGGAATGATGAAACCGAGAGGAGTGAAGTTGCCCCTTGATGAAGCTCACCCAGGCGGTTTAGGATGGAGAGGAGCCGCAACACGCCTCCAACCTCGACCTCGGGAACGTGGAGCACGGTCAGGGACGGAGTTCCTCCTTCTCCACGGACGCAGCCCTTCTTCTCCTTCTTCCTGCAAGAAGATAGCATGTTAGAAGCTCCAATATTTTTCCCGATCGGACCAAAGGGGCGGCAATATATACTCGATAGAAAACATGACATGAAAACATAAACACCCTTGCCAAACCCCTTTCATACCAAGTACAAATGATGGTGGATGCCCTAGGGCCATTACAGTAAACAACCAAGCCAATCGGACCTAAGATCGGAGGGTTCGAGTTCAGATCCAAAAAACCCGATCGGGACGCTCGAAAAAAGTGTCGACTCTTAGAGTCGACTCTTTTTCACGAGTGTTCTGCCCGAACACATAAAATCAAAACGCATGAAACAAGTGTCGACTCATTGAGTCGACACATTTCCCCAACAATTCTGGCCTGTGAACAAAACAACGTTCGTGGTGAAAAGTGTTGACTCTTGAGGTCGACACTTTTTCACGAAGGTTCTGTTTTCACAGAATAAAATGAACTTACCTGAAAGTGTCGACTTCAGAGGTCGACACTTTTTCCCGACGCTTCTGACTTTACTAAGTTAACAGAACCCTAGTGAGAGTGTCAACTTCATGGGTCGACACTTTCTGCCAGCGTTCTTAACACTTAACGCAAGGTAGAAAGCGTGAAAATAAGTGTCGACCCTTGAGGTCGACACTTTTCCTGACAGTCAGAAAACTTCAATAAATCCAATTGAAACACACATTTCATGAACCAAAGTATCAAGATCAATCATTTATGCACTTATAACTCAGACGGTCATGACAAAACTTGATTTCAACCCAAATCAATCCATCCACATTGAAATCCAATTAGACATGTATTCTTACCATGGCCTTGAGTAATTGAGTAAAAAACTCCACAAATATCCTGCATTTTCAAATTGTCATTCAACTCAAAACCTCAAGTTAGCAATTGGAATTTCCAACGCAATCCATATCATGTGAATCACTCAACCCATTTGTAAGCGAGATTCACAAGTGTAAAAGCTACATTTCAATATGAAATCTTCTCATCCAATAGAATGCACTTGAATCAATATTCACATTCAATTTTTCTCTTAACAAGACTCAATTTGATTGAACATTCAGTTTATCCTTCAAAGCCCACAATCATCAAATATTTATATATCAATGCAAATCATATTGACTGATACATGACTTTTTCACACATGATCTTCGTCAAAATAGTCCGGGGCACAACATCCCCGCTTTAAGGTATTCCGCGATCCCTCCTTTTGTTGCTATTGTTATATCATTTGAGGCCCTCGCGTCCTCTGGCAATCACCCTCCATTTGCATCCATCGTATGCTCCCCTTTACCTTTTCCCACTTCTTAGCTTAGTTTCTTTGCATATTGTTATTGTTATTTCTAAGTGGATTTTAAATAGATCTACAACTGGTAAACGAGACCAGATCATTTTTGAACGCGAATTGACAAAAGGAAAATAGATATGAACATGAAATGCATGAACCTCGATGCACACACATTACACGATACATGCATACAATTGACTGACAGTATGATCATGCAAGCTTTTAAAAAATAGATGTATATATAGAATTGCAATCCATCTCCCCCTTTCTTAAAGAATGTAAATTTATGATAGGTGTAAGATGAGTGCAAAATTGAATACAATCAGAATACTCATGTTCAGACACCAAGAGGAGTGTGCAAATATTTAGGAAAACTATGTAGCTATCCATGTAACCGATCAAATTTTTAGAATGCACATCAAATAAAATTCCATTTGTGTAAATGTGTAAACATGAATATGAATTTTAATCATATGGATATGTGGATTTTCGGATTAACACAAAGGAACCTACTCATACAGGACATCACCATCAGATGTGAGCGTATTGGAGGCTTCGCTTTGCCAAATTTAACTTTTCTCACCATATCTTGATTTCCTCAATTTTTTTCAACATGATTTTGAATATTTGTCAATAGGAATGATCATATTTAATTTATTCCTTTTGACGCGAGGAGACACATGGAGCACATGCCTGACTCCCCGGTTACTCGGAACATTTAACCATTTCACTTCAATCTGATCAGAGATACTTTAGTGTATCACTTTTCAAAATGAACCATATAACGTCTCAGGTGACATGCATCCAATCTACTTAGTGAGACTGAGCATTGCTCTGCCTTTAAAATCTTTCATTTCAAACTACATTCCAGATTTTTCTTCCACATGTGGCAAGTAGCTTTTTCCTCAACTTACATCTTCAAATTCAGTGCAACAGGTTTAGATTCTCTAGAGTGTTAAAAAGAAATTCTTATATCCTTATGTTAACACTGCTTTTCACATTTAAGTGCAATGCAGTGTGAGGATTTGATTTAACATGAATACCAAAAAATTAGTTAGTACCATAACTGTGCACTTTTGCTTAAATAAGAACACTTATAATGGAATTGCTCTCCCTAAATGTATGACATGCAATACGCAAATTGTTACTCAAAATGTAACATTATTTATCAAGGAAGTATATGGCCATATAAAACATTCAGGGAAGGGGTTTGAATAGCATATAGTATTATGCATGCAAACAGATAGGAAAATACAGCATATAGTGCAGACTCAGGAGACTTTTTGTAGTTGAGTGAATGCCAATGCAATCTTAATCATGCATGACTACAATGCGGTTTATACTGAAACCACATGATCAATTAACATATGAGCAAACAAATGCATGCATTAACTCCCCCTATCTAAGTGCATTGAGAAATCAATTTTAATCATGAAGACCATGTAGGGAGTTACTGAATTATGCTCATGAAAGTCTAGACATCTCTATATGCCATGTTGACCCATGGTACTTGGCGGAGAACTTAGATCCTCTGGATCTCCTTCACGCATAGTGCTAGTTTCTAGACAGACATAATCTGCCCTTCCCCTAGCACCATTTGATATACCATAAGGTCATGCACGAATATGCAAAACAAATGCAATAAGTCTTTCAAATTAAAGCATGACAATGCAAAATAACATGTGAAACAGATTTTTCAAGTTGTGCATCACAATTCATGAAAGCAATGCAAATGATATATGCAAATATAATAATGTATGCATCGAATTTTTCAAATGCATTTTTCTGATATCAATGATATGCAATTAAACTTAGAAGAAACATACAGATTTTTCAATGATTGTGCATGACACTGCGTGACAATGCATATGTGGACTCAAGAATGTATGAATCAGATTTTCAATAAAAGACACAATTTTTCATAATAGGTGAAGACTTCCAAAACTCCCCCTTAGTTTAACACTTTATGCAGTATAAGATGTAAAGTGATGTACATAAAATTTCAAGCATGCTAACCCATATAGTCACACATCAAATCTCTCATATAATCAATCAATTTTAGTTGTTTTTCTAGAAGAGAAGTTTATATTGTTTTATTTTCAACATGAAATTTATTCTACAGAAGATAGGAAGGATTGCACTTGAGTTCATTCAATTTGTCATACGAACCTTGTCTTCAAGATTGCTTCATGCTCCTCATCTTTTGAGCCACTTCTTCAAGGCTGCATTCTTATAGCAGTTTATCACACAAATTTTCAAAATGAAATATCCACTCTCATTAAACTAGAAAGCCATTTGAAAATTAATAGCAAATCATTAAAAAAAATTCTACAGCAATATGCAATCTCTCCCCACTACAAGGAAAACAGGTTATTCCGACGTCCATATTCCATCGCAAATACGTCAGAAATACGTCGCAAAGTAAATTTTCGACGGATTTCAGACGTATTTACGACGGAATATGGACGTCGGAACGATTACGTCACAAATTTCTGACATAATACAATAGCATCGCCAATTCGTCCGAAATTACCGACAAAATTATATCGTCAAAATTATCGTGGCTATTTATGTCGGTAATTAATAATACAGAAATTAATTAATATTTACGACAGAACATAATTTAGTTGAAAATACGTCTAAAATTTTTGATGTATTTTCGACTAAAACTTACTCTGTCGGAAAACAATGGGCCATAATATTTTCGACGAGCCGAAAATTATCGATGTATTTGCGACAGAAACATTATGTCGTCGCAAACCTTTGGGTTAAATTAGTTCCGACGAAAGTTAATTTGCTCGAAAATACGTCGTTAATTTTTGACGTATTTCAATCGGATAATTAATACGTTGGAAACCTGTGGGTCAAATTAGTTCCGACGAACTGTAATGTGTCGAAAATACGTCGTTAAATTTGGACATATTTGAGACGGACAATTAATACGTCGGAACTAATGTGGGTCAAAGTAGTTCTGATGAACCTACCTTGGGTCGAAAATACGTCGTTAATGTTCGATGTATTTGAGATGGATAATTAATACGTCGGTACTCATGCGGCTCAAATTAGATCCGACAAACTTTTAGTTGGTCGAAAATACGTCTGAACCTTTCGACATATTTATGCCGGAAAATTAATACGTCAGAAATAGGTGGGTCATGAATGAATAAAAACATATTTTTTTATTTATATAATTGTGTCATTAATGTTAGTTGGTCAAAATTCCATCGAAAATTTTCTCCACAATTTTTTATATATATTTTGAAATCTTAAAAACATGTTTAAAGCTACAATTATATACCACAATCTACACAACTCAACATAAAACACGTAATAAACAACATATACAACACACAATAGGAAAAAATGTGTCGAACATTACAATAAAGAACGTTCACAACACATAACTCAATGAATAAAAAAAGTTACAGTTACATTAATTGAAATGTGTCATTTTTTAAAATATCATTAAAAAAATCAAGAGATATCCGCTACATCATCCTCATTCATCATTCGTAGCATCTCCACCATCATCGGCTGCAAGAGGATCCTACATCACAAAAAATTAATAATAAATAGATTTAATAATAAATCTAGTTAAATATCCTTTTGATTTTCTAAATTCGAAAGTAGATAACATGAAGATAATTTCTTTGACTCTCAAAGTTGAATTCTTTGAACTAAGTAGTAATGTTATTATTGTGCCCTGTGACTTTGATGATGTCTAACACTATGAATCATATTATGGTCACGATTTTTGATATCATGAATTTGATGTGTGTTGGCTAATGTCCATATGTTTGCTAATGCCTTGAACAACATTTTCATATGAAGGCTTGAAGAGTTGTAATGTCAATGCTATGAATGTTTGAACTGTTATGTCTGTATGCTTGAAGAATGTTTGTTTGAAGAACTGTAATATCTAAAGAATTCAGCTAAACATAAGCATGGCAGTGTCACAGCAGCCGTAGAAGCAACTCTGCAGAAGAAGCCTCCAATCGCTGAAGAAACAAGCTGATATATCACCTTAAGATAGACTTTGTACCTACTGAAGAATAAAGGTGAAAAATATTCCTTGAGGCTGAGAAATGTGCATTACGGGTGACAGACACTACCTTAGGGGTAACAAATAGATGGATTGGGTGAATAATAGGCAACAAGGGTGACAAATAGCAGTGCAAAGGTGAATAATAGGCAGCAGGTGTGAAACAGCTGAAAACCAAGAAGAGGAGTGACTCGGAAGGGCTTACAAGTCGACTTCTCATAGAAGAAATCACATAATGAAAGAAGACCTTTTAGCTACGGATTAAGGGTGAAAAATAGGAGGACAAAGCAGACAAATGGTTGTATAGTAGTGTCAAATGGTTGTTCAGTGGTGTAAAGTGTCTCATGGCTATGACATTTGAAGAATGATCAAACTGGTTGAAGAGAATGATTGTCCATGAGGTTCCTAGCTTCCCCATGATGATTCTGGAAAATCATTGAGCATCAAACGACCCTGATGATCCTTGTTTAAAGTCAAGAAACTGACTTGGACTTCAGTTCTCTTGGCCTTCAACGGTGAAATCAGTGAACATGGCACCGTGTTCTTGTTGGGTTTAGTTGAAGCTGCACTCTAGTCATATAGCATTCTGCTATGGCTATTTGGATTACTTATGTAGCCATGGCTTGCATATAGATCTATGAGCACTGTGTCGATTGTGCTCGACATTTTACCTTTTGTTTTGTTCTTTCTCATTTTAGTTCGGTTTGTGTTTCTTGCCTTGCAGTGCCCGGCACACTCAAGGTGTTTGCTCACAGGTACTGTCAGTGTGTTGCTCTAGGTAACCAGAGTGTGTGGAGGTGTTTCCTCCGTCGTCCCCTCTGTGGTATCAGAGGAAGGGAGATCTTGATCTCCAGGGGGTTCCCTCTGTGCTTTAGAGGAAGAGAGGACTAGTCCTCTGGTTGTGGGTAACTAGGTGTTACTCACGGTTCCTTCTAATTTGATCAGAAGAAGAGAAGAGAGTGTTCTTCTAGGTCAAGCTGCAAGTCAGCGTTTATTTGCAGACTGAGTCTGCGGTTATTGCTATTGCAAGGGGAAGCCACACTCAGGTTTAAGTGTGGGGTGGATGTAGATCTGCATGGCAGATCGAATCATCTAAAAATTCTGTGTGCCGTGATTTGCATTGATGTGATTGGCCCTTATCATCTTCCTCCATTCACATGTTTGCGTATGAATTGATCTTCCCTATACGCTAAGTGGTTGTATTGCATTCTGTTAGATCTGTCTGATCTGAGTGGATTCTGTGAGATACCATTCTCTTAGTTAGTGCATTCTTGTCACTTTCATTTATATTGTTCTCACAGATATCATCTGAACTCGTGGTTTGATAGCTTAGTGTTAAATTGTCTTAGGCTTAAAAATTGAGGTTAAAATTTTTATAGGATCTATTCACCCCCCCTCTAGATCCTGCTGCGCACACATATTCATATACTTGCTTTCGGCTTTGCCTATAGAGCATACAACATTGGTATCACAGATACTCCTCTATTATAACTGTAAAGTCTACGAAATTAAAAATTAAATTAAATACTCACATGAGAGGGCTGTGGTGTGCTCGAGGGTGCTCCCTGAGTCAAAATCCCCGCCTGGGCCAGGAGGGTAGCAACCACTCGAGTAAAGCATGCCTCCATGCGTTCCTCGATGCGGTCTACCGCATGTTCGACGATGGATGTAATCTGGCTCATAGAAGTGTCGATGGAGGGAGTAGAGAAGGAACTGCTACCGAGGTAGGACGAAGCTGAGCCCGGACAAGATGGTAGAATCGGGCTGGTGTCCAAGCTCTGCCCAAAATCGTATACTCGTCCTTTCTTCGGTGGGCCAACTCCTGCTACTCATGTCTCAGGATCTAGTTGCGGCCGTTGCGTCTCCTCGTCCCCATACTTTTCAATCATATGCCTGTCATATGACTCCTGCAAATTGAATAAAAAATATTGTAAATGTCATATTAATCAATCATATTTAAAAATAGAAATAGAAAAGAAATGTGTATGTATATAATCTTACCACTACCGAGTGAGCTCTCTCGCTCACATACTGATCCGTCCCCTTCTTTTGGTGAACTGTAGCAAATAAATCGCGGTACGAGACCGTACCACCCCTCTTCTTTTCCTGTTATACATGTTATAGAGAATAAATAGGGACATATAAGGAATAAAATATAATAAAATTAAGATGATTACTTACCAATCTCTCCTTCTAGGTCGCGAAGGAAACGAATCCAGAAGTATGGAGATGCACGTCTGGATGTAACGCACGTGCGACTTTGACTTTTACGGATTTTGCCATCCAATTAGGCTCAGCCCATCTATCACAGAGGTCCTCCCAGTGCTCCCTCCTCATCCATGCGGGGCCGTGTGCCTTCCAAAGGCCACAGTCCTCGCTTCCCCCGGCTAGAGCCTTGGCACGGTCCCGACAGTTGTGTAATTCTTGCTTATAATTTACAGTTGCTGTGGCCTCCCATGCACGTCGAGCTTGTCCGACGTCAGCTCGCCTCACAAACTAATATCCTTACTGTCAAGAATTCAAATTTTATAAGTTAGTCGATTGAAAATGTGGAGTTGGGAAATATGTAATTTAAAAGATTAAATTATATACCAGGAACTCATCATACAATCGATCGCAGATATCCTGAGGAAACTTTCGAAATGACTTATATGGGCCGGTCACATGTCGCTCAATAATGTTCGTAATAAAACGAGAAGCGTCACTGGGCTCTACTTTATCCCTACAATTATAAATGTTAAAATGATAGCCAACAATTATATATATAGTTGATGGATAGATAACGAATATAATTCATGAGTTTAAATATTTACCCAGAGACCCAACATGACTTGCGTCCCTCTTGCAACACCACCTGCTCGCCCTCGTGATGGCTAACAGCATCGTCTGCCTGTTGTGTGCCCGGGTGGACGAACGAGCCAACTATCGCAGGTGGTGTGCCCGACGTACCTATTACAAGTAAAATAGAAGTAGTTAATCAAAATTTAGCTCATTTTTTTAAAAAAATTCAACAAGTAAACATGTAGAATTCTTATTATTTAACTAAGAATTTAAATAAACATAGCAGTAGAATGTGATGGAAGCGATGTACTATGTAGACCTGATGTAGAGGCAGTCGAACCTGTAAAGATAAAATATTGTGAGGAAAATAAAGTGCATATTCACTACTCATTTATCTAAGAATTTAAATAAATAGACCCGCAGTTGTTGGTGTGGGCGGTGCACTCTGTGTACCTGGTGCGGAGACATAAAATATCATGAGCAAAACAAAGTGCATATTCACTACTCATTTATCTAAGTGATGTGTGGAAGGATAGGATATAGAGGGGGGGGGTGAATATATCCCCCGATTAAAAACTATGCCCAAATTAAAACAAAAAATCTGGCGCTACCCAATTTTAAAACCGAATGAACAATATGTTAAAAAGAGTTTGCATAGAACATACGTCGAACTTTTAAGCACTTAAGCTAATGTCTCCGTTGATACCTATTTTTTACCCTTAAGAGGGTATATGTCACACATATTCAGTGCTACAACCTATTTTTCACCTATAGAGAGCTATTTGTCACCACTATTAAGTCATTTGTCTGCCTTATCTTCCTGCCTTCCCTTGTATGAATCTTAATAGATTTGTTCATCATTTCTAAAGAATTAAGACTTTGACTGCACAGACTTGGGTTGACCACTGTCTTAGCTCCATCGACTGTGCGTTGACTACGTTACCACGTTGACTTTTCTTCGGTTCTTGAGAAAATAACTGGCTTTCAGCCTGTTCTATGTGCAACTGTCAACCTGTTCTTTATGCAATTTAGAAGTAAACTCCACACACAAAATCATTATAGCTCCATGGATGATTCTACATCAACAAAACACATTGACTATCCACATGAAGAGTATACATGACTCTAAATTTTGACAGCATCAAAATATGGAGCTGAAACACTAAGGATTTAAATAAACATACCCGCAGTAGTTGGTGGGGGCGGTGCACTCTGTGTACCTGGTGCAAAGACATAGAATATCGTGAGCAAAATAAAGTGCTAAGTCAGTACTCATTCATGAATGATCTTAAATAAACATACCCGCAACACGTGGTGGGGTCGGTGTACTCTGTGTACCTGGTGCAGAGAAATAAAATATCATTATCAAAATGAAGTGCATATTCACTACTGTCACGCCCCGACGCGGAATATCGGGAACGTGAGCGAGTCGTAAACAAGCGTGTCGATCAGAGCATGTACAATTTGATTTCTAAAGACAGAAATGAATGGGAAAATGATACTTTTATTCCATCAAAATGAAGTTTACATCACTAATTCATAAGCCATAAAGATAAATTACAACTTCCAATCCCAAAGTACATCATTCTTGTAAAAACACTAATGATCTACATAAATCCTAGGGAAAAGAAAAACACTCTTTCACTCTTGTCCATTCCCTTGTTCGATTTCATTTCCTGCAATATTTTACCAACACGTAGGGTGAGCAAAAAAGTTCAGTAGGATTTTATATCTCTATAATCAGGCAATATTTAAGTATTTATCATTTTGAACATTCTTTTCAAGTAAATTGGGAAGTGTTTAAGATCATGAATAGCAAGTAGGAAATTGTATACCGAATTTCAAGTAATAACATGATAACAAGGTTCCAAGATAATTTCAAGTATTGAATATTGAACATGTAAAGAATATCGTGAAAGAATTTGGCCATTTCATGCAAGTCAAATATATCATGTAATTTAAAGCAATTTCAAATAACAAGTAAACAAGTACAATAACGAAGTGTGGAATGTCATAAAATAATCTAGCACGTCATGCACTTCGGTGTAATGCCACACCATGGTCAATCAACTCCCATGGGCACAAGTACTTTCGGACGCTCCTCCCAGGACCAGACCGGGCCCCATTAATGCCAAGCATTGGGTCGGTGGATCATAAGATCCCAAGTATGTTTAGACATCCACTTAACACTATGGCCAATGAATCATTTGTAAAAAGTACAGATCTGGCAAAAATCTCAGAAGTAGCAAGAGGAGTGAATAATAATTTTAAGGCATCATGTTTAACGACATTAAGTCGTGGAATTCAAGAAAGAACGGTAACTAGGAAGAAAATTTAAGTAATTAGAGTTTAATAGAATTAATTTAATTCCATGGTTTAATTTTGTGTGCATTTGATTTACAAGTATTTTGACATATTTTTAGAAAATTTTTGTACATTAGAGATGCATTAGTTTAGCCAAAAACGGAGATTTATTATTTAAAAATCAGAATTTTGTTATGAAAAATAGATTTTTATGTCAAAAATAATTCTAACTTGTTGAAAATAACTTTAAAATGCTGAAAATGATTTTCATATGTTACTTTACTGATAAGATGATAAAAATAAAATTTTCATGCTGAATTTCATTTTTATCATGCTGAAAATTAATTTTTAATATGCTAAAATTAATACTTAACATGCTAAGATAATTCTCACACATTAATTTACTGATAAGATGATAAAGATAAGTTTACCATGCTGATTACAGAAATTCTCTGATAACAACATAAATTTTATCATGCTAAAAATTATTTGTTTATATTTATTTACTAATTATTTGATAGGAAAATAGAATTATCATGCTGAAAAATAGTTTTAATATACTGAAAATAATTCTAACATACTAAAAATAACTATAACATATTAGAAATAATTTTATCATGCTGGAAGAAATTTTATCATTGCTGGAAGTAATTTTTATGCATCAATTTATTAATTATTTAATAGGAAAAATTAGGTTTAGCATACAAAAAAATAGTTTAAATAGATTTTAACATGTTAAAAATAATTTTTATATCTCAGTATGTATAAAATAATTTTATCATGTTGGAAGTCATTTTAACATGCTGGAAATATTTTTCATGTATTAATTTACTAATACGGTTAAAAATAGATTTTTACATGAAAAAAATAATTTTATCTTACAAAAAAAATAATTTTTAACATGCTGTAAGAATTAAAACATGCTAATATTGCCTTTCCTTACTTTTGGCGACTAAATGCTTACAATTAATGTGTATTTCTAAATGTTATAATTTTTATTGTATAGTGACTAATCTTTAGTCTCACATTGAAAGTTTTGAAAATTTTCATTGCTTTATATGTTGAAGAGCTCACCCTTGGGTCATAGGATGTGGGCTCGAGTTGTGAGTTGAATTGAATGGATACGAAAATCTTAGTATGGTTAGTTTTTTCATATGAGTGTGTATATATATATATATATATATATATATATATATATATATATATATATATATATATATATATATATTGTATGACAGGAAAAGTGTCGACCCATGGGGTTGACATTTGTTTACAGACAGAAAGTGTCGACCTGGGAGGTCGACACTTATTTCCTATGTGTGGTTTTATTCTTAAAACAGAACATTCGTGAAAAAGTGTCGACCTGGGGTTGACACTTTTCAGCCGTGAAAAAGTGTCGACTTGAGAGGTCGACACTTTTTACTAAGTTTTCGATTTTCAAACAGAAAACTCGATCCCGAGTGTCGACTCAAGAAGTCGACACTTTTTCTGCTACTTTCATTTTTTCTTCACTAAAATGGCTATAACTCACTCATTTCTCAATGAAATTTAATGAATAAGGTATCAATGAAAAGTGCATTAAAAAAGGAACAATCTAACATGCTTTAATTAGAATTTAGCCTGAGAGATACCTACCTTTTTGCGGATCTAAGGAAGAGGTAAGAAAAATCCCCAAATAAGATGAAACCCTTGATTTCTCCCAAATCTTCATTCAAATCTCCTTCAATCTTCACACCAGCATAGCTTAAGCCTCCAGGGATGATTTGTGGGTTGATTGGGGTTCTTTTTTATATATATATAAAGCCCTACCTAGTTGTAATTAAGAAAATATTTCCAATTTGGAAGATACTTCCTAAATCGCTCCTAGGGGGTGTTTTATTGATGAGTTGGAAGGAGGAAAAAAATACATAATTCTGATGCTAGGAACTCCTAGCCTGTCTAATCTAGCAGCTCCCTTAGCCAATTGGGGAAGATCATGCTGCAAATTGAAAAATTTATTACACTTGGAGCTGCAGGCAAAATTGGCTAAATGGTCAGCAACTTTATTTGCTTCCCTAAAAATGTGAGAGATGTTCAAAGAATGAGGGAAATAAATCCAAATGTCTCTTGCATAGGGTAATATCTCCCAAGGGCAGGTTGTCTTCCTTTGGATAACTTGAACCAACGTTAAAGAATCACTTTCAATTATTACCGACTGGAATGGAATGGTGTGCAGATATTTGATGCCATCCAAAAGGGCTCGGGCTTCAGTGACAATGCTAATGCAGTGAGAGTATGAGTGAGAAAAAGCCAGAATTGTATCTCCTTTGGAATCCCGGATGATGCCTCCTCCTCCAGAAACTCTTGAAGTCTTGCTGGCTCCATCAATATTAAGCTTGATATTAGGCCAAGGGGGGGAGAACCATCTTACAATTCTTACCTGAGAACGACCCTTGGCAGCAGCTTTTATTCCAAAGGCCACCAAAACAGTCCTATTGCTTAGTTGATCTTCCCAAAGGTTTGCATTATTAAGAATCAGTTTGACTTGAGATAACACCTTGTTGAAAATAGTGTGGGAGCTGATGGATTTGCCTTCAAAGATTGCAGCATTTCTAGCCAACCAAATTTCCCAAAGTCCATATGCAAGGATTGCTAAATGAAAAAGACCATATTGAGATTTTGTTTTCAGATCATTTACTGATTTTGATGATGAGAGATCTTGCTGAAACCCCCCCTATCTGGCATCCACGACTGTTAAAGGAAGTCCAGAGTGATGATGTAGCGACCCGGATTCCGGATACCCGGTGCACCCGGTATAAATACCGAATACACGTGATACCATGAGGGACCCGCGAGGCCTCCCAAGCGCGGGAAAGCGCCGAAGGGATAAAAGGCATGTGTAGAGTACATTGAAGCCACAGAGATATAACAGTAAGCAAGTAAATTTCATTTGATTGGATTGCTAAAGTAGCAGAAATAAAATTACAGCTTCATTAATACATTTTTAACAATTAAACACAGAGTCCAGCCCAAAGGAGAGACAACAAGTCTAGCACAGTACAGTACGACAGAAAGAAACGTATACAGAAGTCGGGAGAAGCCCGACGCAGGTACGGCTGGCAGCTACAACAGCAAGAGAGCACTCCGCCAGGAATAGCAGAGGCAGACGGCGAAACCCACCTGAAAAGCAGCAGGGGTGAGTCTCAACAGAAACTCAGTAGGGGTCACGCGGATCCCCACTGGAAAACGCACAAAGCAAAAGCAACGGAAGCAGCAACAAACGCAGCAAGAACAGCAACGTAGCAAAGCAGGAAAGCTACACTACAAAGTTGTAAAGGAACAGACGGGAAGTAGGAGTAGGGAACACGCAGGAGAGGGTGAGAACCCGCACCAAACAAGCGGCTACCGAACTGACCTCGGCATCCCAAACTACTCCAAACAAAAGGCAACAGGTGGATGACCCTAAACTCACACAGAAGGGTACATCGGCCTGTCAACCAGCCCAAACAAAGGCGAAGGCGAACGCCGACACCGGGAAACAGACAAAACACGACAGAGAACGTCGTGCACAAAGCCCCACGCACGATCAGAACACCGTGCGGACAACAAAACACTGACCTCGAGCACGGCCACGAACGGGCAACTCGCCAAGGTCACAACGCGTAAGAAAACGCGAAGAGCTACGCGTCACGTGACGGAAGCACCCCCTTAAAAAGCCAGCTGCGTCCACTGACGTCTTACGCCGCACCTCAAGCGTCTCGCCTACAGCACTGCTGTAACAACAGCAGAGACAGAGACACAAGCTGAACCAAACAGGAACAACAAACAAGTAACTAGTCAGGGTCACGCCCGTCGACGTAAGTCCTCCGTCCCTGACCACGTGTGCACACACTGGCTATAGTCTAAGCCAGGTCCTCTAGCTAGTATTCTCCCTCGGTAGGACGCTACCGTTGACTAGGAGCCCGCGGAACTAACTACAAACCGCTCAATGGGAAATACTCCTCCGCTTTCCGCAAGCGGGACGGCATCCTCTCGGCCTTAGAGCAACAACAAGTGGAGGCTTCACACGACACAGAAGCTCAAACACAAGTGCCGAAGTACAAACGGGCGACTACGCCTTTAAACACGTACTTCAAGGCACCCAATGGCAGCATCGCCACTGCCGACAACTCAGGACAAGCAACTAGACCTCCTACGTAACGATCCTGAGTCGAACGACTCAAGGCAAGATCGTCACAAACAGCGGAACAAGCCGCCAATCGGTCTAATCCTAGGCCAGAGAAACCACGCTCCGCAGAAAACAACACACGGAGACCTGAGGGAAACATCAAGAACCCTCAGCACAGCTGGACACACAAACCGAGGTAGAACAACACCTCGAAGCATCCAGAAGCAGTGTCTTGGACAGGACAGAACCGCCAAGACACGCACAAACAAGGTCACATGTCAACCACTGGGTCACACCGGGTTGACCGAAACCAAACAACAAAAGCATACAAGAGTAGGATCAAGAATCCTACCACAAGTAAGAAGACTCTGGCCACCTTGCAACGTAGTCTTAACCCTCATAGGACATCAAGAGACATCCACAGGACAACGGGCAGACCACAAGGACAAGCCAAGACACACAGAATCATCGGGCGGAAAACCAAGGGCAAAGGAAGTAACGCACAGGCCCTAGACCGTTATTAGCAAGTGACGGTCTAGCTCAGGGGCGTTATTTCCCAAACGACGGACGGACACAGGCCGTCACACACCACCCTGATAACCTACAAAACCACACAAAAGCCAAGTAACGCACAGCTCCTAGCGCGTTACAAGCAAACGACGCACGGAGGCTTCACCGTTACTTCCAACGGCATAGCCACCCAGACCAAAGCCAAGTAACGCACGACGCCAGGCGCGTTACTCACAAACGACGCGGCAGGAGAGGGCCGTCAGAGACAAATGACGCGCAGGGGCCTATCTGTTACATCCAATGGCATAGCCACCCTCAACCCAACACGACAGCAAACGACGGACAGGGGCATGCGCGTTACTCACTAACGACGCACAGGGGCTCCACCGTCACTTCCAACGGGACAGCCACCCAACCTCGTCCACACAGAATGCAACGGCCAGGGGCAGGCGCGTTACACTCAAACAACGCACAAGGGTTCGACCGTCGAAGGCACCGCCTCAACGAGTCAACGTCAGTCAACAGGCAAGCAACGGCCTGGGCAAGGCGCGCCGCTTCCATCTAACGCGCTGGGTCAAGCGCGTTAGACCAACCGACTTAACCCCCAAAGAAAACAACAAAACGCAAGTAACGGCCAGTCACCGGCGCGTTACACGGGAACGACGCTCCAAGCTAGGGCCGTCGCTTACCCAGAAACAAAAGGGCTAATAAACCCTCAAACCAAATAACGGTCCATCGTAGGGCCGTCAAAAGCAAGTGACGGTCGCTGGCTAGACCGCTACTTCGGTTACGGCGGGAAAACATAGGAATGGCCGGATCGGCCCATTCCACGCCCCATTCACGCCGAAACGCAGGGGAAACACACCGCAACGACAAAAGACAACACCAAGGGGCTCCAAACCCCACATGCAACATCAAAGACGCAAGATTCGGGCGATTTTACCAAATCAACCCTAAATGGGTCACCGAGGTTCCCGGGCTTCTACCGGCCTCGAATGAACGCCAAATCGCACGAAACCAACGTGGATGGGATTCTAACATCCCTGCGGTCATTTAGAAACTAACTGAACCGCAAACGGTCACCGTTTACCGGCCGACCCTAAAAACCACGAAAATCACGGTTTAGGCAAAACAAGCCCAAACACGCTCGTTTCCTAGCCGAACGCCGTGCAATGGCAGGGAAAACGAAGATGGAGAAGCAAGGATCCGTCACCCTACCTCCACCGAAGAAACCGTGCCCCGAAAGGACTACACCACGCCGAAAACCACTCGCGAATCAATTTCACCGGCTTTGAATCCACCGTTCGGGATCGCGCCAGAATCGATCCGATCCTCGCTCCATCGCGCATCCAACCAGCTCCATGGCTTCACCGCCTCGCCCACCTACGCCTCCGTCTGCAGCCGGAGCCGGAAAGGGGTGAGAACGAGAGAGAACGGGAGAGAGATGGACGGTCGCGCGAATGAGAAGGAGGGAGAGAAAGAAAAAAGAAAAAAGAAAGAAATTAGGAAAATTTCCTAATTTCCAGAAATTCCGAAAATACGCCGAAAATGCATAAACTCAGAAAAATTCGCAAAAATAGTCGAAACGACCGGCTCGACGAGTATATCGTCGCTGCAGCATCCACGAGTTCGAGAATTGACAAACAAACTCACCGTAGGGTTCCGTAACTAGTACGTGAGAAAAACCCACACGGCTCGTCAAACTCAACTCGGAAGCCACAAAAGCGAACCGAAACTCAACGAAACCAATCCGAAAGAGATCCGAAAGATCCAACAAAGATCCAACAAGATCCAGGGCATTACATCCTCCCCTCCTTTAAGAAATTTCACCCTCGAAATTAAGGACTAGCAAAGGAGAAGCAAGGGAGAGCAACCCAACAATACAAAACTCTGAAAAACACAACTCAGAGGAACAGCGTCAGACCACAATTACAGGTACACACTCTAGCTTCCAAGACAGCAAGTCTACAGCACGAGTACGGCACCAAAGTGAACACATCTGACACCTCCGAAGCAAGGGCAACGTCATTTATGTCTCACAGAGCCGGAGACACGACAGCCACAACAATCGAGAACCAACACCGAAAACACAACAACAACACGGCAAGCAGCAGCTTACACAAGGAGACACAGTCCTCACGGCTGACAGCTCGACCACATCATCGGCTCCAGTGCCAAAGGCAACAGGGGACACCTGGCACACAGGACACCAACGACAACAACACCACTGGACCACAAACACCATCACGTCAGCACTCACTCAGATATCACATCTGATCAAGTCGCAAGCTAACTCCACTAAGGAAAAGGGAGCACAGCAAAGCTAACTGACAAGACAATGGTCCAAGACGAGAACGCAAAATCATAAAGAAACAGCGCCAAAACAACACAACGGCAGCACCTGCAGAATTTTGGCTCCGCACAACACGCAGTGCCAAGAAACACGTCTGCAAGCAGGGTCACAACAAGGCACAAGAACAGCTGAGCACACAACCACACAAGAACGGGTTACGCATCAGACTGCTCACCAAGAGAAGACCCACAACAACAAGAAACGACAATAATCTCGGGGAACGCAACTCAAGGACTAGCAACACGCCTCAAGAGCACAACACCCAAGAAGAAAAAAGCAGAGCAAAGGGTACTTAATCAGCAAGGAATGCCAACCAATTCCCCAACACTCACACAATTGCCAATGCCAACACAAGAAAAACCACAAACAAAGGCACGGCAACTGACGACATCAAGGCACGAGAAGCCAAGACGGAGTCACATCGAGAAAGAAAGAACCTCTCGACAAGTGGGTAGCCAACCCACACACAACAGCTGTACTCTCAACAACGTGCACAGGCAACAGAACAACATCGGAAATCGCATCTCAGCACACACCAGCGCCATCGCAATCAACAAGATCGCAATTCACACGCCACGAGCACCAATCCAGCGAATAACCGAACACAAAGAGCCTAAGTGCAATAAGAAAAGAGCACCAGCTTCAGCACAAAGCACAAGGAAAGCATCAGTCTCAGCTTACCTTCACGTCCCGACACAATAAATGAGCCTTCACAATACATCGGCCGTTAGACACAGCACGACAATTACGGTACACAACAGCTCTTAACACCATTACGGAGTCCAAAGCCAAGCAACCGTACAACAAGAAGCAGATCAGACTCAAAATAAAGCTGTCTACACTTAAGCAGACACAGGACAAAGGCATCACTAAGACAGCAAATCCAAGGCAAATCTCGGAAAAGCATCACCACGAAGGACGAGAAGCAACAAGCTCAACAACAGCAGCTCACCAGGAAGGGAAAATCCTAGGTTCGCTCGAGCAACTTCTCAATCGAGGCAACACGACAACCGAAACAACGAAAACAACAATGCATCAGAAGCTAAGCAGACTCAAGCCGGGATAACCAAAGCAACGTAAGAACGTGCATGGCCATCACACCAACGCTAAAAAGTCATAAGCTACCTGAGCAAAATACAGAAAACAGCTCGAACAATGCACTGCAGGTTCATGCCAACTGACAAACACTGCCAAGCGCAACACGATCGAGACCAACTTCAAAACAAACGAAGCACATCGTCACATCCAGACGAGAGCAAAAACCATCTCGTACAGTGCCAACCAAGCACGTACAAGACCACACGCGAGAAGCACTGCGATAAACCATCGCAACACCTACGCCAGCAAGAGACTGTACTGGGCCTAAGGACTCTGGAAACTGTATATCTCGGATTCCCATGTACTTCACACAACAACGCTCTGATAGCTCAGAAAAGAACTCCGAACATCTCAGAACACTGCTCTGATACCAGCTGTAGCGACCCGGATTCCGGATACCCGGTGCACCCGTTATAAATACCGAATACACGTGATACCATGAGGGACCCGCGAGGCCTCCCAAGCGCGGGAAAGCGCCGAAGGGATAAAAGGCATGTGTAGAGTACATTGAAGCCACAGAGATATAACAGTAAGCAAGTAAATTTCATTTGATTGGATTGCTAAAGTAGCAGAAATAAAATTACAGCTTCATTAATACATTTTTAACAATTAAACACAGAGTCCAGCCCAAAGGAGAGACAACAAGTCTAGCACAATACAGTACGACAGAAAGAAACGTACACAGAAGTCGGGAGAAGCCCGACGCAGGTACGGCTGGCAGCTACAACAGCAAGAGAGCACTCCACCAGGAACAGCAGAGGCAGACGGCGAAACCCACCTGAAAAGCAGCAGGGGTGAGTCTCAACAGAAACTCAGTAGGGGTCACGCGGATCCCCACTGGAAAACGCACAAAGCAAAAGCAGCGGAAGCAGCAACAAACGCAGCAAGAACAGCAACGTAGCAAAGCAGGAAAGCTACACTACAAAGCTGTAAAGGAACAGACGGGAAGTAGGAGTAGGGAACACGCAGGAGAGGGTGAGAACCCACACCAAACAAGCGGCTACCGAACTGACCTCGGCATCCCAAACTACTCTAAACAAAAAGGTAACAGGTGGATGACCCTAAACTCACACAGAAGGGTACATCGGCCTGTCAACCAGCCCAAACAAAGGTGAAGGCGAACGCCGACACCGGGAAACAGACAAAACACGACAGAGAACGTCGTGCACAAAGCCCCATGCACGATCAGAACACCGTGCGGACAACAAAACACTGACCTCGAGCACGGCCACGAACGGGCAACTCGCCAAGGTCACAACGCGTAAGAAAACGCGAAGAGCTACGCGTCACGTGACGGAAGCACCCCCTTAAAAAGCCAGCTGCGTCCACTGACGTCTTACGCCGCACCTTAAGCGTCTCACCTACAGCACTGCTGTAACAACAGCAGAGACAGAGACACAAGCTGAACCAAACAGGAACAACAAACAAGTAACTAGTCAGGGTCACGCCCGTCGACGTAAGTCCTCCGTCCCTGACCACGTGTGCACACACTGGCTATAGTCTAAGCCAGGTCCTCTAGCTAGTATTCTCCCTCGGTAGGACGCTACCGTTGACTAGGAGCCCGCGGAACTAACTACAAACCGCTCAATGGGAAATACTCCTCCGCTTTCCACAAGCGGGACGGCATCCTCTCGGCCTTAGAGCAACAACAAGTGGAGGCTTCACACGACACAGAAGCTCAAACACAAGTGCCGAAGTACAAACGGGCGACTACGCCCCTCAACACGTACTTCAAGGCACCCAATGGCAGCATCGCCACTGCCGACAACTCAGGACAAGCAACTAGACCTCCTACATAACGATCCTGAGTCGAACGACTCAAGGCAAGATCGTCACAAACAGCGGAACAAGCCGCCAATCGGTCTAATCCTAGGCCAGAGAAACCACGCTCCGTAGAAAACAACACACGGAGACCTGAGGGAAACATCAAGAACCCTCAGCACAGCTGGACACACAAACCGAGGTAGAACAACACCTCGAAGCATCCAGAAGCAGTGTCTTGGACAGGACAGAACCGCCAAGACACGCACAAAGAAGGTCACATGTCAACCACTGGGTCACACCGGGTTGACCGAAACCAAACAACAAAAGCATACAAGAGTAGGATCAAGAATCCTACCACAAGTAAGAAGACTCCTGGCCACCTTGCAACGTAATCTTAACCCTCATAGGACATCAAGAGACATCCACAGGACAACGGGCAGACCACAAGGACAAGCCAAGACACACAGAATCATCGGGCGGAAAACCAAGGCGCAAAGGAAGTAACGCACAGGCCCTAGACCGTTATTAGCAAGTGACGGTCTAGCTCAGGGGCGTTATTTCCCAAACGACGGACGGACACAGGCCGTCACACACCACCCTGATAACCTACAAAACCACACAAAAGCCAAGTAACGCACAGCTCCTAGCGCGTTACAAGCAAACGACGCACGGAGGCTTCACCGTTACTTCCAACGGCATAGCCACCCAGACCAAAGCCAAGTAACGCACGACGCCAGGCGCGTTACTCACAAACGACGCGGCAGGAGAGGGCCGTCAGAGACAAATGACGCGCAGGGGCCTATCCGTTACATCCAATGGCATAGCCACCCTAAACCCAACACGACAGCAAACGACGGACAGGGGCATGCGCGTTACTCACTAACGACGCACAGGGGCTCCACCGTCACTTCCAACCGGACAGCCACCCAACCTCGTCCACACAGAATGCAACGGCCAGGGGCAGGCGCGTTACACTCAAACAACGCACAAGGGTTCGACCGTCGAAGGCACCGCCTCAACGAGTCAACGTCAGTCAACAGGCAAGCAACGGCCTGGGCAAGGCGCGCCGCTTCCATCTAACGCGCTGGGTCAAGCGCGTTAGACCAACCGACTTAACCCCTAAAGAAAACAACAAAACACAAGTAACGGCCAGTCACCGGCGCGTTACACGGGAACGACGCTCCAAGCTAGGGCCGTCGCTTACCCAGAAACAAAAGGGCTAATAAACCCTCAAACCAAATAACGGTCCATCGTAGGGCCGTCAAAAGCAAGTGACGGTCGCTGGCTAGACCGCTACTTCGGTTACGGCGGGAAAACATAGGAATGGCCGGATCGGCCCATTCCACGCCCCATTCACGCCGAAACGCAGGGGAAACACACCGCAACGACAAAAGACAACACTAAGGGGCTCCAAACCCCACATGCAACATCAAAGACGCAAGATTCGGGCGATTTTACCAAATCAACCCTAAATGGGTCACCGAGGTTCCCGGGCTTCTACCGGCCTCGAATGAACGCCAAATCGCACGAAACCAACGTGGATGGGATTCTAACATCCCTGCGGTCATTTAGAAACTAACTGAACCGCAAACGGTCACCGTTTACCGGCCGACCCTAAAAATTACGAAAATCACGGTTTAGGCAAAACAAGCCCAAACACGCTCGTTTCCTAGCCGAACGCCGTGCAATGGCAGGGAAAACGAAGATGGAGAAGCAAGGATCCGTCACCCTACCTCCACCGAAGAAACCGTGCCCCGAAAGGACTACACCACGCCGAAAACCACTCGCGAATCAATTTCACCGGCTTTGAATCCACCGTTCGGGATCGCGCTAGAATCGATCCGATCCTCGCTCCATCGCGCATCCAACCAGCTCCACGGCTTCACCGCCTCGCCCACCTACGCCTCCGTCTGCAGTCGGAGTCGGAAAGGGGTGAGAACGAGAGAGAACGGGAGAGAGACGGATGGTCGCGCGAATGAGAAGGAGAGAGAGAAAGAGAAAAAAAAAAAGAAAGAAATTAGGAAATTTTCCTAATTTCCAGAAATTCCGAAAATGCGCCGAAAATGCACAAATTCAGAAAAATACGCAAAAATAGTTGAAACGACCGGCTCGACGAGTATATCGTCGCTGCAGCATCCACGAGTTCGAGAATTGACAAACAAACTCACCGTAGGGTTCCGTAACTAGTACGTGAGAAAAACTTACATGGCTCGTCAAACTCAACTCGGAAGCCACAAAAGCGAACCGAAACTCAACGAAACCAATCCGAAAGAGATCTGAAAGATCCAACAAAGATCCAACAAGATCCAGGGCATTACAGATGAGGCCCAATCACTTCTAATGAAAAGATGATTTAGATTCTCCTCTGTTGGTGTTTTACAGCAGTGCCATTTGGATGGGAGTAATATACCAATGGCTTTAATTCTGGAATCAATCGGCAAACTGTTGTTGTAGACTTTCCAGATGTGTATAGAGTGCCTGGTTGGTATCCATTTTGACCAAATTCTGTTGTGAGCTAGGAGATCTGTAGGAGGGTCATGACTGCTTTGCAAGTTGTAGGTGGAAGATATCTGGAAATCTCCTGATGCAGAGAGACTCCACACTTGCTTGTCCTGTTCTTGACTTAAATCAGTGCACCAGATAGCATCTCTGATTTTTTGGGGAAGCTTCCCGTTGATGATGCAAATGTCTTCTTGGGAAGGCTGGTTTATCATGTCCTTGATAGATGTCATCTTGTTTGAAATATTTGAAGTAGGTAAATAAGAAGCTAAGGTCCAATCACCTATCCAAATATCTATCCAGAAATTAGTTGAGCTACCATCCCCTATTATCATTCTTCTGTGGGCCAAAAGAATACTCTTAGCTTGAGACCAGCTCCTTTTTGCATTGCCTTTCATTTCTTTAAAATCAACTTCAGATATATGTCTACCTCTGATGTATTTTGCCTTGAAGAAACTTGCCCAGATGGACTTTGAGTTCATTGCATTCCATAACATTTTCACCCTAAAAGCCAAATCCATTTGCCTGAGAGATAGAATTCCCAGTCCACCATACTGAATTGGCTTGCAGATAGCCTTCCAGGACTTCCAGTGCCGCTTGTTACCTTCCTTTGAGGATCCCCAGAAAAAGTTAGCAAAAGATTGATCCAATAATTTATGGACTCCAGCATGCAAAGGGGATGAGGCCAGAGAATACATAGGAATGGAAGTGAGAATGTGTTTAATTAAAATAAGCCTTGCTCCCTGGGATAAATATCTCGCGTACCACCCATCAATGCGCTTCTGGATAGAGCAAATGATACCTACAAAATGGACTTTCTTTGATCTGCCACACATCAGTGGATAACCAAGATATTTATGGGGAAATGATTGATTAGCAAAACCAGTGATGTCTTGGATCTTTTTGTTAATAGAGGGGTTGGCTTTTGGGTGAGTGAAGAAACAACTTTTACCAACATTTACTAGCTGCCAGGAAGCTCTTTCATATGTTTTCAGAATTCACATCAAATTCCTGACTGAAGTTGCTGTAGCCTTGCTGAAAACCAAAGTATCGTCAACAAAAAGAAGATGAGAAATTTTTGGGCATCTCATAGGGACTGCAAACCAATCCACTTGACCCTCAAGTTGTGCTTGACGAATGGATCTACTTAGAGCTTCCTCTGCTATAATAAAGAGAGCAGGAGCCATTGGGTCACCCTGGCGTACTCCCCTAGAAGAATTGAAAAAACATGCAGAGTCACCGTTTAGGCCAATGGAAAACCAACAATTTCCAATCATGGCTTTCAGAAGATCCACAAACTGATCTCTGAAACCAAATTTATTCAGAACAACATAGAGGAAATTCCACTCCAATCGGTCATAGGCCTTGGCCATGTCCAATTTAAATATAACATTTCCTCCTCTAGTCTTCCTCCCAAGCTCATTTACCATTTCCTGAGCAAGAGCTATGTTTTCCACAATGGATCTCCCTTTCACAAAAGCAGTTTGTTCTAAGGAGATAATGTTGGGGAGGATGGGGACCAACATGTTGCTAATAATTTTGGATATCACTTTGTATATGAAATTACACAGACTTATAGGTCTGAACTCTGAAATATCAGTAGCATTGTTCACTTTGGGGATGAGAGCTATTAGAGTAGCTGTTAAATATCTTGGCAACACAATCCGAGTTTGAAAAAATTCCTGAATGGCAGAGACAACCACACTAGCAGTGATGCACCAAGTTTTTTGGAAAAAAGCCCCGGATAATCCATCCGGACCAGGAGCACTGTCAGGAGATAGCTGAAAAATAGTTTCCTTGATTTCAGCTTCAGTGGGGATGGCACACAACTTATCATTATCTATAGATGAAACCAGGTGAGGTATATTGTTGAGGAAGTTGTCATCAATGTGATGGTATTGAGAAGTAAAAGTTTTTTGAAAATGTGAAATTGCAATTTTCTTCATCTCCTCATGGTCCGAAGTGAGTTGTCCTACTGCATTTCTGAGGTGGTGAATCAAGTTTCTTTTCCTGTTCGAAACAGTTTTCATGTAGAAAAACTTTGTATTCCTATCTCCTTCAGCTAACCATCTTACTCTAGATTTCTGTCTCCAGAAAACTTCTTCCTAGATTAATCTGTTAGCCAGGTCAGATTTAGCAGTCTCAAGAGTATCATAATTTACCTGATTAGGTTGGGTATCATAATGGAATTCCGCCTTGAGGACTGTGTCTTCTGTTGCCATTAAATTCTTTTCAATGTTTCCAAATACTTGCTTATTCCACACTTGAAGCATTTTTCTCACGTGCTTCAGTTTCAGATATAGGGTACTTATAGCAGATGTTGCCAGAGGACTGTTTTTCCAGTTAACTTCCACATCCCTGAGAAACTAATCATTCAGTGACCACATTTGCTGGTAGCAAAACCTGCTTTTATACTTAGGCATATTAGCTACTTTAACAAGGAGTGGGGCATGATCCGAGGCCTCCCTGGCTAAGTGCTCTACTATGATTGGCAGAGACAGTTGCCAAGGGCCATTAGTGAGAACTCTGTCTAACCTTGCCCAAATGGCCTTTTTTCCACTTTGGTTGTTATGCCAAGTATAACTTGAACCCAGAAAATTAGTGTCTGACAGAGCACAATTATTCAAACAGTCTTTGAAATCTGACATAGATGTAAAAGTTGGGGGGTTACCTCCAAGCTTTTCAGATGGGTCAAGAATACAATTGAAATCCCCTGCCACCATCCAAGGACCATTGATCTGCAAATTGTTTTGATTTAATGAAGACCATAATCTGCATCTTTCAGAAGTAGAGCATTTAGCATATACCACAGTTAGATGAAAAGCTGGAACAGAGATTTCAGACTGCAAAATAGTTAGCTGTTGCTCATCCTGATTGACAATAGAGAATTGTAAAGGATCTTTCCACATGACCCAAATGTGAGCTGAATTGCCACCATTTGAAGCCGCCTTGTTCATACGCAGTCTTCTGCAAATATCATCCATGCAACATGTATCAATTTTTGGCTCCAAAATAGCAATGCACTTAATTTGGTAAGTTTTGATTAGAAGCTTGAGCCGACTTATAGTTAAATCGTTTCCTACACCTCTAGCATTCCAAATAAGGAATGTCATTGTAAACTAGTTGATTGAGGAAAGGATCCCCCAGAACTAGTCCTAATCATGGATCTAGTTTTAATTCCCATTTGCTCTTTGTTCATCGCTCTTATATTAGTAATCTCTGTAGATAAGGCTATTTGGTGTCCTCGACTAAGAGTGTCTTCCTCTTGAAGCTTGCCCTTACCTTTTTGGTTTCTTTGAGCATCAACAACTACTAAGTCTGGTACAGGGATGATTGCACCAGAGAAGTCTACCTTTTGGAATGAAGGGAGCTCTAGCTTAACTGAATCTACACCCTTCTCAGTGGACACCTTGTTTGTAGATGTGTCAGTGTTCAGCTGAAAAATGTGCATTGCTGCTTTAGGATCATGAATAGTATCCGAGGAAGACTTTGTTATTTCAGACGTTTCCTTACCCTCTAAAATAATTGGAAATTGATCACTCAACCTTACAATCGGTGTAATTGTCTATTCCTTTGTATCAGAGGAGGACTTCAATATTTCAGATTGAACTTTTGAGCCCATTGTTCCAGATATATCCATGTCTTCCTCAATCAGAATTCCCGCATCAGCCATTAGCTTCTTCGCTACTGGTTGCCAACATTGTTTCAAAGAAGGTTGCTTGACATTTTCTAACATCTGTGATTTAACAGAGGATTTGCAATCCGATACCGAATGACCCAGGCGGGCACAGGATGAGCAAAACATTGGGAACTCCGGGTAGCAAACCTCTTGCCATGCCCCCCCTGGATACCCAATCCATATTCGAGAGGGGTGCAGTTTAGTAATGTCCAATTCAACACAAACAAGCGCAGCAGTCGTATTTGACAAATTGAGGGATGAGGAATCAACCATTAATACATTTCCAATATTTCTAGCAATAGACCGGATCATATGTTCCAAGAAAAAATTCACAGGCAAGCCAGGAAAAGTTATCCAAATAGGAAGAATAGATGAATCACAATCTGGGGAAAAATCCATAGACCACTTGGAAAAATGGAAAAACCTGCCTTGTACATACATAGACTCCCTCAAAAGAAGTTACAGATAATCTTCATGATTCCGAAAACGTATCAGAAGATGTCGGGCATCAAGGGCACTAATCATAAAATCTTCTTTGAAATTGCATCTGTTTGAGAGATGAGTTCGAATGTCTGGAAATGCTGGTCTTCCTCGAGGAGTTTGCGCCACAATCGCAAAATCGAAAGGCTTTAGACTCTGGACAATCTCCTCCTTTGAGAAGAAAACTGTCGGCTCCCCACTATCCGTTGAAGCGGGAGCGTGAACAGAGCCCTGCACCGCCAGCAGAGACAAAGAAGAAGCTAAAACTTCAGCAAAAGTTCTTGGCGGAGAAGGTGGTTTAAAGGACAACGATGTAGAGATGGGTGAGGCGGGTAAAGGTTTGTCTTGGGAGGGGGGGCACCTTCGGCCCCCCATGGTCCACCATGGCCGGCAAGGTCACCAAGCTCTACCTTCGGCTAACAAATCTTTACCCGCATTTTGTAATCATCAAAATCACATCGATTGGGGTTCTATTTATAGCCAAAACTTGGTCAATTTTGTCAAGATTCCTCACCTAATTTTACCTAACCCATTAAGTCCAAATTTAGAAGATAATTTCAATTTCTCTTCTTAATCTAGCCTATTTTTGGTGTGAAAATAATGTAAAAACGGCTGGTCTAAAGTTGTATGTTAGGTAGGGGTTGATTCTTGAGTCAATCTTCTAGAAATGAGGTTATTTTAATCCCTTAAATGTCATATTAAACATGTGTTACGAATTTTGGTCTAATTATCCTTTAATAAATCCTTTAATCCATTAATCCAACTCATTATGGATTATCCAATGGGCCAATTGTAATCCTAGTCCATTATATGGACTTTTTTTGGGCTTCCTATGATTTATCTAAGGGTTAAAACATTTATTTTTCAATTTACCTTAAGTAAATTCAAGTAAATGCATTTATCTAGTTTATTACATATAGTAAAAATGTAATTTAATTATTTCACGAAAATTTTAATTATAGAATAAAATTGAAAACTTTATTTCTCATCTTTATTTACCGGGTTTCTACATCCTCCCCCACTTAAAAGAATTTGGTCTTCCAAATTCACATTATATTACTAAAATTCAAAAATTCGAATTGAAAGGTTAAAATTCTAACCTGAGATTAAATCCGGGTATTTCTTCTTGATAGATTCTTCTAACTCCCATGTGGCTTCCTCGAATCCACGTTTGCTCCATTGGACTTTCACCATCGGTATAGCCCGATTCCTCAGTTGGTGTAGTTTCCGATCTAATATCTTGATCGGCCTTTCTTCATATGATAAGTCCTTTTACAGTTTCAATTCTTCAAATTGAATCACATGTGAAGGATCGTACACGTACTTCCTTAGCATTGATACATGGAAGACATCGTATACACTGGCCAGTTGAGGAGGTAAAGCCAGCTTGTACGCCACCTCGCCGATTCGTTCCAGAATCTCAAAAGGGCCAATAAATCTCAGACTCAGCTTTCCCTTGATGCCGAATCTTCTAATTCCTCGTGTGGGCGAGATCTTTAAAAAGACATGCTCTCCCACTTGGAATTCAAGGTCTCTCCTCCGATTGTCGGCATAACTTTTTTGCCGTGATTGAACGACCTTTAATCTTTCTTGAATTAACTGGATCTTGTGAGTTGTGTTTTGGACAATATCGGGACCCATCAATCCTTTTTCTCCAACATGACTCCAACATAGAGGTGATCGACAGCTTCGGCCATATAATGCTTCGAATGGTGCCATTTGAATGCTAGACTGATAGCTATTGTTGTAAGCGAACTCAGTCAGCGGTAAGTGTTCATGCGAACTTCCACCGAAGTCTATCATGCAGGCTCTCAACATATCTTCAATAATCTGATTCGTCCTCTCGATTTGTCCATCAGTCTGAGGGTGAAAAGTAGTGCTAAATCTTAGCCTAGTACCCATAGATGATTGTAAACCTTTCCAGAAATGAGAGGTGAACCTCGGATCTCGATCCGAAATAATGGAACTTGGAATACCATGCAGCATGACAATCTCTTTGATATATAAGGCGGCTAGAACATCCACGGTCCATTTAGTCTTGATAGGTAAAAAGTGAGCGGACTTGGTTAACCGGTCCACAATTACCCATATAGCATCAAAACCACTTCGGGTCTTCGGCAATCCAACTATGAAGTCCATACCGATACTATCCCATTTCCATTTCGATATTTCGAGAGGCTTGAGTTTACCAGCTGGTTTGAGATGTTTGGCCCTAACTTGTTCACAGACCAGACATCGGCTTACGAACTCGGCTACCTCTCTTTTCATGTTAGGCCACCAGAAAGTCCTTTTGAGGTCTTGGTACATTTTTGTAGCACCGGGGTGAATAGTGTACCTTGACCGATGTGCTTCCTCCAAGATTTTACCCTTGATGGTAGAACAGTCCGGTACACATGTTCTTCTTTTGAATAATAACCTTCCATCATCAGCCAGAATAAAATCCGATTGTTGATCTAATTTCTCTTTAATTTCCGTGATTAACGGATCATCACCTTGCCGTTCCTTAATTTTTGAGAGTAACTCAGGTTGGAGTCGAATATTAGCAATAAAGACTCCACCTTCCTTCTCCTTCATATTGAGGTCTAGACTTGCCATTTGTTCAAGTAGATGTCATTCTTTAACCAGCATGCTGGATAGTAAGGCCATCGGCTTCCGACTAAGTGCATCAGCTACGGCATTGCCTTTTCCGGGGTGGTATTGTATAGAGAAATCGAAATCCTTTAAATATTCCAACCACCATCTTTGTCTCATATTGAGCTCCTTTTGAGAGAATAAATATTTGAGACTCTTGTTATCAGAATACACCGTAAAGGCTTCACCATAGAGGTAATGTCCCCAGATCTTCAAAGTAAAGACCACAGCTACCAGCTCTAGGTCATGCACGGGATAATTTTTCTCGTGTTTCTTTAATTGCCTTGAAGAATAGGCTATAACCTTACCATGTTACATTAATACGCAACCTAGGCCAATTTCGGATGCATCAGCATATACTTCGAATCCTCCTCCTTCCGTAGGTAATGTGAGAATAGGGGCAGTTGTCAGACAATCCTTCAAAGTTTGAAAACTCTTCTCGCATTCCTCAGACCATATAAAAGGATTCTCCTTCCTTGTTAATCTCGTTAAAGGTATCACAATCTTAGAGAAGTCCTTGATAAACCTTCGATAATATCCAGCCAATCCCAAGAAGCTTCAAATTTTCATCACACTAGTAGGTCTTTCCCAGTTCTTTACGGCCTCGACCTTTGAAGGATCGACGATGATACCGTTTCGGGAAATTATGTGACCGAGAAAAGAAACTTCCTCCAACCAGAAATCACATTTGCTTAATTTGGCATAAAGCTTGTGATCTCTTAATAATTGAAGGGCCTTCTTGAGATGTTCCTCATGTTCTTCCTTGGACTTGGAGTAGATCAAGATGTCGTCAATGAAGACAACTACAAATTGATCGAGATATGGCCTAAACATGCTGTTCATTAATTGCATGAATGCGGTAGGCGCATTTGTTAAGCCAAAAGGCATAACGGTGAACTCGTAATGTCCATACCGACTCTGAAATGCAGTCTTGTGAATATCACTTTCCTTGATCTTTAATTGAAGATAACTAGATCGAAGATCAATCATTGAGAAATATTGAGCTCTAGAAATCTGGTCGAATAATTCATCAATCCTTGGTAAAGGATATTTGTTCTTGATGGTGAGTTGATTCAATTGTCGATAATCAACACATAATCTCATTGAACCATCTTTCTTTTTGACAAAGAGGACTGGGGCTCCCCAAGGTGAAGTACTTGATTGGATAAACCCCTTTTTCAATAACTCTAATAGTTGTTCCTTTAACTCCTTCATTTCAACAACAGACATCCGATACGGAGCTTTAGAAACTGGTGCAGCTCCCGGAATTAAATCAGTAGAGAAAACCACTTCTCTCTCGGGAGGAATACCAGGTAACTCATCCGGAAATACATCAGAATAATCCCGAATGATTGGAATGTCCTTTAGAATGGGTTCCGTATGCTCGGTCATAGTGATAGAAACTAAGAAACCGGCACAACCCTTCCTTAATAATTTCTTAGTTTTGAGGGCCAAAATGAGAGACAAGTGTTTAGAATGCCTGATACCAGAAAATATGAGGTTGGGGTAACCCATAAAAGTTACCGTGCCCAACTTGCAGTTGACACTAGCACCATGTGTAGATAGCTAGTCGGCACCCAAAATAACACCATATCCTTCCATCTCCATGCATACCAAATTAGCGGGTAAGTTATAACCGCTAATTAGAACTTCACTAGTAGGATAGAAATGTTTAATCTCAGTTCCCGTTCCAATAGGGGTAGTAATAGTGAGTGTAGAATCTAATGGAACATGCTTCATAGGTAAAAGACCAGCAAATCTTCTAGATATAAATGAATGCGTAGCTCTGGTGTCAAATAAGACAGAGGCATGCCTTTAGTACACAGAAAGAGTACCTTCCACGATGCCTCCTTCCTCGGTAGGTTCTGCATCCATAAGAGCTTGAAGTCTTCCTTGCTTTTTGACAATAATAGCAAGCTTTGCCGGTGATGGAGCTTGCTCGTTGAGAAGAGGGAAATTCGGGATCCTATGCTCCTGACTCCCGCATCGAAGACATGCGCCGAGTTTTCTCCAGCATTCCTCGGCTTTATGTCTGGGCTTCTCGCAGAATTTACATAATTCCTTTGATGACGTAGAGAAAGGAACTATTTCCTTGTCAAATGTCCTCGGCTTCTTGTCCCCTTGAAAGTTACGTCCACCCGTGTTGAAAATAGGCCCATCCTTGTTGAAGTTACGCCCGTCATTCTGTCTTTTCTTCCCAAAGGAAGGTTTGAAACTTCTGCCTCCCGTAAGTTGCTCTCTCTTGACTTCTCTTCCTCGGATGCGATCCGATAACTCTGTTGCATCTTCTAGGAGTTGTGCTCTTCGTACTGTAAGGTTTCGAACAGCACCATCGGGCAACGCAGCAGATAACAAAAATTTCATTTGCCCAAACCCGGCTGCATGGAATCCCAGATCCATGCTCTGATCGACGTTTTAATCGTCCCAACCCCTAACTACAGGTTGCGTATTTATACCTTACGCGGAACAACGTTATCCGCAAAGCCCGATGCAGAATACCGAGCCGCCCAGATGCACGGTCTCTAGAGCTGATCCACACGGATCCTTGTGCAGCGACGGTACCCCCCGGCACGGACCTTCCCCGACCCTTTCACCTTCTGGAGAGAGAGAGCAAGAGAGAGGAAGGGGGGAGGAGCTAATCCTTCTCCCCTTAGCTTAATTGCTTGATTAGCTAAGAGGGGAGGAAGGAGCTCTCGTAGGATCCTTTATATAGAGTTTGACCCATTTCTGAAAAGGCTCCAAAGGACTGAAACTGTATATATATCCTTTCTATTATTATACATATGTATTAAGCCCCATTTACACTCTTTTCCAAAAGGAACTAAAGGGAATTAATACATACATTTGTACAATAATAATCCGTCACTCAAGAATCCATCGTGTGTGATCCTCTAGATCCATAGTCACTCTAGTTTAAGACCCATAACTTCTAATTCTCACTTAGAAGTAAATTAAACGTATTCTTCGCTTGTACTAGAGCTGAATAATAGTTTAATTTATTCCGAACCTTCGATCACGTTGGGTCAAGTAAATTCGCGTGATCCTAGAGGACGTCGGGTTTAAACCAGCCTGTCTGGTACCTGTAAGTCCACAGTTACCGCATCGATATAATCCCTCGCTCCTTCTATGAGTCTGGTATGATCGAAGGTATGGTTTCTGTCAAACCCCATGATCGTGCCATTTGACCATGACCTCCTTAAAGTGTATGACCTCCGTTCTAAACGAACTCACACGACCCTGGCCAGGGATTTAACGGAGCGTCAATGTCATAACCCATTAACTGTCTGATATATACCCGATAGTGAGCGATCCCCTCTTGACCATTGATGATCTTCACACGTATCCTGGAGTGGTTAATGACTCGACAATTCATTACTTATGGTTAAAGTCACTTAGTCAAGTAATTAAACCATTCTAGTCTTCGTGTAAGATCCGATCAATGTCTCAGGTCAAAGGACCAACGATGCTACTAAGACAGTTAGATCTTCAGTTGACATTAGGTATGATCAACCATCTGAAGATCCAATGGCAGATCAGTTCAGTGTACATCCTCCAAGGACATACACCTACACATATGTATTGGTGCCCCGCACTGGAGACCATGAGACTGGTCCATAACACATCATGTGTACTGGTTTAATAGGTAACCGAGTGATTACCCTCCAACCAGGAACAATTTAAGGTATGTGTTCATGTAAAGTCAGTCTTATAATCGAGATCTAATCTCGAGTTGACTTTACAACCACATACCCTAGGGACATCGTAAAGTAATACACAATCGCATATTTATGCTCAAATACCACTTTATTAACAATGAACAAGATCGTACATAAATCGGGTCTACCCGACCCTAAATTGGCCTGTAGCACACCAACACTAACAATCTCCCACTTGAACTACAGCCAATTGCCCAAAACTTTGAGGCCTATCTTATCCCGATGACGCTCAAATACAGTCTGTGTCAAAGGCTTAGTCAGTGGATTTGCTATGTTATCTTCTGACGGTACACGCTCTACCGTCACATCTCCACGATCAACAATCTCCCAAATAAGGTGGAAGCACCTCAGAATATGCTTCGACCTTTGGTGAGATCTCGGTTCCTTCGCCTGGGCGATGGCCTCATTATTATCACAAAATAATGGGATGGGAGCTGATATCTCAGGAACTACGCCAAGTTCCAAGATAAATTTCTTCATCTAGACGACTTCCTTAGCAGCTTCAGCTGCAGCAATATATTCTGCCTCCGTCGTCGAATCTATAGTCGTATCTTGCTTGGAACTTCTCCAACTGACTGTCCCTCCATTCAACATGAATACAAACCCAGACATGGATTTACAGTCATTGGGATATGATTGGAAACTTGAGTCTGTGTAAGCTCTAAACTGTAGGTCCTCTCCTCTATAAAGCAGAAAAAGATCCTTAGCCCTTCGCAAGTACATAAGGATGCCCTTTACTGCCTTCCAGTGTTCTTCACCTGGATTTACCTGATATCTACTGACAATGCTTAAAGCATTGACAACATCAGGCCGTGTACATAGCATCGCATACATGATTGACCCTATCACCGAAGCATAGGGTACCTTATTCATGTGTGCCACCTCCTCAGAAGTTTTAGGACTCATCCCCTTAGATAGGCAAATTCCATGTCTCATGGGAATAAGACCTCTCTTGAAATTTTCCATCATAAACCTTTTGAGGATAGTGTCTATGTACATGGATTGGGATAATCCTAGCATCCTTTTAGATCTATCTCGATAGATCCTTATGTCCAGCACATAGGATGCTTCTCCCAAATCCTTCATGGAGAAGGTCTTGGATAACCAAGACTTAGTTGATGTCAACATCTCTACATCATTCCCAATGAGTAAGATGTCATCAACATAAAGGACCAAGAAGGTCACAGAGCTCCCACTGACCTTCTTGTAAACACATGGTTCATCTTCATTCCGAATGAAGTTGAATGATTTGACAGCCTCATCAAATCTTAAGTTCCAGCTTCTAGATACCTGTTTTAATCCATAAATGGACCTTTGAAGTTTGCATACCTTATTAGGATGTAGCTTGGAGGTGAATCCTTCAGGCTGTACCAAGTACACCTCTTCTGACAGATTTCCATTAAGAAAAGCTGTCTTCACATCTATTTGCTAGATCTCATAATCCAGGTATGTAACAATGGCAAGGAGGATTCTGATTGACTTAACCATGGCTACCGACGAAAAAGTCTCATCATAGTCAATGCCTTGCCTTTGACGATATCCTTTCGCCACTAGTCTAGCCTTGTATGTGTCAATCTGTCCATCCGAACCGATTTTCCTTTTGAAAATCCATTTGCAGCCGACAGGGACCTTCCCTTCGGGTACATCAACTAAGTTCCAAACTTTGTTGGTGTACATGGACTGGATCACATCAACTAAGTTCCAAACTTTGTTGGTGTACATGGACTGGATCTTTGAATCCATTGTCTCTTGCCATTTCTTGGAGTCTATACTACGGATTGCATCCTGGTACGACTGAGGATGATCATCCTCATCGATACATACCTTAGAGGATCCCTATAAGACATGTCCAACATATCTCTCAAGTTCTCTCGGTAGTCTACCTGATCTCCGCAGTGTCAGTGTTTCACTCTGAATAGGATCAACCGATATAGTCTTATCTAATGAGTTTGTGTCTGCGAGTTGTGGTTCTTAGAACTCGTCCAATTCTATCTGGCTCCCACTATTTTTCTGGAGTAGATATTCTCTTTCCAGAAATATAGCTCTCTTAGCCACTAAGACCCATTGTGTTGTGCCCCTGTGGTTTTGATGATAGCAAACACTATAAGTCACCATTTGCATGTGTGCATGAAAGATCTTGTTGATTCATTAAGCATGAAAGATCTTGTTGATTCATTTAAGTGCTTTCATATGTGTTCATGTTTTGTGAATGTGTGCTTGTGAATGACATTCCATTATATATGTCTGACATCTGGTCGATGCATTCATGTAACAGAGTTAGCACGATTGCATTGAGCATACAATTAGTGCACTGCATACAGAGTCTGCACACTGGTTGATAGCAGCACACTGTGGTGCATAACACAAGTCTATACATCACTGCACATGCCTTCCAAGAAGTCTATACATCGCATAGCATGTCTCTCCAGCAAGTCTATACACTGCATGCTCACACAACCACTCAAGTCTATACATCGCATTGCATTGTCAAGTCTGGACATTCCTTAGTGGCAAGTCTATACATTCCTCGAATTCAAGTCTGTACATTGGCCAAGTCTACACATCGTCTCCTTGCTTCAAGTCTGCACATTGGCCAAGTCTGTACATCGCCACTTGTTCATGCATATGTGCAAGTCTATACATTGTCCTGTAGCTTGCACGAAGTCAAGTCCATACATTACCCTGTAGCTTGCTTAGCTGAAGTCTGTACATCCACCGTTGAACTTTCCAAGTCTTTACATCGGTGAAGTCTGTATAGTCAGTGTGTTTCACTCATCTAAAGTCTATACATTACTTCCCATCTTTACCAACGTTCTGAACTGAGCAAGTCTATACATTCCTTTCCTTTGCCTACGTTCAGAACACAAGTCTACACACTGTCCTGTAGCTTGCATGAGTCATTGAAGTCTGTACATCGTGAGTCTGTCCAAGGCATTTCACTAAAGTCTATACACTCCCCTATTTCATGTCTGTACAGCGGCTTCCTTCATGCTTTAGCTTGGCATCACACAAAGTCTATACATCGCTGTGCATCCCTTGATTTCGAAGTCTGTACATTCTGGTTGCTTCAACGCAAGTCTGTACATTCTGGTTGTCTCATAAGTCTACACATCCCCCCCTATAGCAAGTCTGCACATCGTTTGAACAGCACAACAAAGTCTATACATTCTGTTGCATACCTTAAACACAAAGTCTACACACTCATATATGCCTTGTGCATTGTTCATCAAGTCCATACACTCTGTGTCTGCATCGCATTCATCAAGTCTATACACTCCTTAACTCAGTTCGCAGCTGAGTCTGAAGTCTGTACAGCCTTTGCATTGTGCATACTTTCAAGTCTATACATTGCTTGTGTAACTCCAGCCTTTACTTCAAAGTCTATACATTGGATATGCTTGTTCATCACAAAGTCTGTCCACTGTTGTCTCGTGCATTCTAAGTCCATACACTGCTTTGGGCATTGTTCTTTACAACATGTCTGTACACTATATTTGGGCATTGTTCTTCACATCATGTCTGTACACGCTTCAGTCTTGCATGTATGAAGTCTGTACATGGGTCTAGCTCTGCATTCATATAGTCTGTACAGTCAGTGTGTTGCTCGAACCAAGTCTACACATTATCTCAGCACACACATGCAAAGTCTGTTCACTGCATCTGGCAGTCTGCACAGTAAGTATATACAAGGTCCCCCGGCAGCACTACAATGTCTATACATCGCTGGCAGCCAGCACTGCAATGTCTATACATTGCGTCCCACAGCCTGCACAGCATGTCTATACAACGTCCAGCTGCCTGCCGTAAAGTCTGTACATTACGTCCCACAGCATGCAGCAAAGTCTATACATTTGCTATCGCTTGTTCTTGCATCTCCCGCAAGTCTGTACATTGAGGTCGCTTGAAGGGCTTCAAGTCTATACACTCTCACCAATGTACATACTTTCATATATGCTGCATCTAAAGTCTGTACACGCTCATGCATTATTTCATTAAGTCTATACATTATTTGTTGATCGACTGAAGTAATTCTTTCATTGTATAGGCTGATGAATGGGCACGTGATCTGAGGTTGACACCTGGCACGTGATCCTAGGTTATCTGGACAGAGAGGGCACAAGCCCTGCACGCCCTACATCTGCTACTGATATAAATAGTAGCGATCGAGCAAGAGAGAAAATGATAGAAAAGAGAAAAGATAGAGACTGTGATAGAAGAAGGTGAGAGCAGTAGAGAAGAAGTGAGTAGCAGAGAGTGATAGAGGAAAAGAGCCGCAGAGAGGCAGAAAACAGAAGAAGAAGAAGAAGAAGAAGAAGAAGAAGAAGAAGAAGAAGAGTGAAGATAGACTGAGAGCTCGTGAAGAAGAAGAAAAAGAGAAAGAGAGATAGAGAGAGGGTTCGTGAAGAAGAAGAAAGAGGATTCATTAGAAGTTTTGTTCACTAGCATTTGGATCAAATCCAAGCCAGTTTTGCTCCTGTGAGAGCTGCACTTTGTGCATTGCATTTCCAACTTTCTGTTTGCTCTATTTTCGTTTCTTATTTTCTTTTCTTTCACTCGGCTTGTCGTTCTTCCGATCCTCTGGACTGAGGTTGGGTTCCTCCTGTGGACTCAGGAGAAGGGGGACATTGGGTCTCCGATTGCAAGTGGCTGGGAGTCACTTGTGGGTTTCCCTCCGAGTTGGAGGAAGGGAGATTCGTCTCTGGTTCTGGTGTTGTGGGTTGCAAGTCCAGGTGTTCCCTCTGGGTTTCAGAGGAAGAGAGACCTCGGTCTCTGGTTTGCTAGTGACTGGGTGTCACTAGTGGTTCCCTCCGGTTGGGAGGAAGAGGGGAGGTTGTTCCCCTGGTCAAGCTGTTTGGCAGTAAGTGTTTGCAGACTGAGTCTGTTGTTCTAGCGTTGCTAGTGGAAGCCTCACTTCGGTTGGGAGTGAGGGGTGGACGTAGGTCTTGGTGACCGAACCACCTAAAAATCCTTTGTGCAGTGTGGTTGTGTTTTGCTCCTTGTCTTCTACCTCATTCACAGGTTGCCTTAGCATTCTCGTTTCTATCTGTGCTGCTTCTGCTAGTTGCTTGTTTAGGCGCGCCTTATATATTTGCTCAGTGGTTTAAAAGAGAACTTAACTTGTTCTTCAGATTGTCTATTTACCTTGATAGTGTTCTAGTCTTTTATTGAGCGAAAAGTTTTTTAAGAGTGGGATTCATTCACCCCCCCTCTTAATCCATCGCACCGATCCTATCAATTGGTATCAGAGCGGTGTCTGCATAGAAGGTCCAGGGACCTGCAGATCCGATCCTGCTGTCTTCGGTGCATTTTTGTTAGAGTTGGTTTATCGGTTTGTATCCACTGCTTTGAATTAGTTTTGATCTGCTTCAATGGCTCATCCACCCGTCTTTAGTGGTTCTGATTTCAACCAGTGGCCCAGTGCTTTCCGTGCTCATGTTAAATCTGTTGATCCAGACCTGTGGAAAGTGATTTCACATGGTCCACATAGACTACCAAAAGATCAGTCCAAATGGACTAACAAGCATCGTTCTATGTGTGCAGAAAATCAGAAAGCACTGGAGTTAATGAAGGCCGCGACTAATCGAGCTCTTCATTCATGTTTCCTTGGTTGCAGATCTGCAAGGGATATATTGAAGATGATAAAGAGAGTCGGGAAGGAAAATCAAACGAGCTCCATGATGGATAACAGAAGTAATAAAAGTGGCAGCGATCAAGGTAGCAATCAGGATGAAGACGATAATGATGAGGAGGAGGTAAACCCTTTTGAGAACTATACTTTAGATGATTGGGAGAATGTATATGCTGAATTATTAGAGTCACATGAGAGGTTAAGAAGACAGTATAAAAAATTGAAAAAGGGTACTGGGTTAGAAAGTTCAAGCTCTTCTTGTGAAAAATATCTAGAGTTGAAACAATCTCATGATGCGTACTTTTCTGATATTCAAATGTTGAAAAAACAAATTTCGTTGCTGAAAATTGAGAATCAAGATCATGTAAAAGAAATCTCTGAACTTGAGAAGAAGCTTAGCCTAACTTGTCATGATTCTGTTCAGAGTAAGGATTTGCTGAAAGATTTTGAATGTGTTAAGTCTGATTTAAACAAGCTGAAAAGTGAGAATGACTCTCTCAGAAAGTTCTCCAAAGAAAATGAAGAAAGTTTAGAGAAACTTAAAAAGGAGAACACGTTGCTGATTGAAAAATTTGATGCCATAAAATCTGTAAACATGGAGTTACAGAAAAAGGATGAAAAACAGCAAAGAGAAATGAAGGAATTTGAAAATAGAAGAAAGCAAGAAGTTAATTCAGAAAATTAGCTTCTAATAAATGAATTGGTTCAAAATTATAAGCTTAAAGAAGAAGTTGAAAAATTAAAATTGTTAAACAGTGCCATGTCTGAAAGACTTTTTACATTGGAGAAAGGGAACATGATCTCTACAAATGAAACTGAAAAAGTAGAAGATCTGAGAAAGGAGATCGAAGAATATAAAATAGCCAACAAGATTTTGAATGAAGCTGTCAATTGCAGTGAACAAGAGACTGCAAGTTATGAGTTACACATTGCCTCTCTTGAAAATGAAATCCAAGACTTGAGGAACTCTTTGTCTAAGTTTGTGAGTGGGCAAGAAAACCTAGACAAGCTACTAGGTGTAAAAGTCAATATCAAAAAGGAAGGGTTAGGCTACAATAATCTAAATAAAAAGGCTTTTCAGAACAAAGTAATGACATCAGTTGTAAATGCTTCAAATGTAGTCACAACATCACAGGTCAAACAGCCCATCGTTTAGAAAACAGAAAAATAGGATAAAAATCTGAAAAAGACTGGAAAATAGAAAATAATCAAAAATGGCTCATCAGTGCATGTTGATCACAGTCCTCACATACACTTACATGCATCTAAGAAGAAAATGATCTATCATTACTGTCATAGATTCGGTCATTTGATGCATGAGTGTAAATTGATGGAGAAGGATGATATGAATGCTAAGAAATTTCATGATAAAAATCCTTCATCTCAGAAAAAGAAAATTGAATGTTCTCACTGTGGCAAATTAGGACACACAATTACACAATGCTGGTTTGCAAGTGATAAGAAAACATATCATTCATATCATGATAAATTTCATGCAAACAGTCATGCTATTAACAAGAACAAGTTTGATTCAATAAACCAGCATATGACATGCTTTAATTGTGGAAAATTGGGTCATAAGAGATTTGAATGCTGGCTGTATGCTGGTAGGAGAAATTCTAATTCATGCTTTCACTGTGGCACGATAGGCCACATTGCAGCCCAATGTTGACATGCTCAGGGAAGGAAGTCTAACTATAAATCTGGTAGACTCCCTGCAAATAGAAGGTTTTTTGATAAACCTGAATTTGTCTTTAACAGAAAGTCTCTTACATGCTGTAACTGTTGGAAGCCAGGCCATCTGGCTAGAGAGTGCTGGTCACCTATTAAGAGAAGAAATCACTCTTCTCATGTTGAATATGAAAAGTCTGGTTAAGGCTGTAAATTGCTGGCCGAATGATAACAAAGGACAGAACCTTCATGCAAACAACAGAAACTTTAATTCTCATACACATAGATTTCATGATCATGCTAATGTGTACAATGAGAACAAAAATTCTATTTCATGTCAATATTGTGGTGGCTTTGGTCATTCAATGAATAATTGCTGTTTGATGAAATCTGATGACCTTTATGCACAAACATTGTTGAGAAAACCTGCTAGGAATGTCACTTTTAATTCAGGACCCAAGACCTCTTGGGTACCTGTTTGTGTAAAATGAACATTATTTTTCAGGTGTGCCTTGGGACTGAGAAAATAAACAGGGGTTAATAAACCAAGGCACTCAAGTATGAAAAACCCCAGGTCTACACTTTTCAGGTCAGTTACGTGAACTCTCTTTAAACCTTGTCATCTGAAATTTCTGGTTTAGATGTTTGCATAATCTGTTAAGCATACATAGCTTCATGTGTTATCTGCACTACTCTGTTTGAATCTTCTTCTTGCATATTGAAATTCATTGCATATCTTGTTTGATGTGTTCATGCATATTTGTCATTTTTTGGACACTATGAGTATTCATGTCTCTCAATGCTCATATGAATTGGCTGTTTAGATATTGAAATGAGAATAAACTTGCAATTTCTGAAAATCTGAACTGCATATGAATGTTGTTTGAAATCTGTCTGTTGCATAGCTCACTGAAAATCTGGATTGCTTATAGGACTGCATGTTGAATTATCATGATTGACCACTATGGTATATCAAATAGTAAGCAACTAAAAGGCTGGGAAATCTATCTGGGGGTTCTTACTGTGTGTGAGATGGTCTTTTAGACGAGGTTCTCCGCCTAGTACCATGGGTCATATTGCTTGATAGGGCAGTCTGAATGTGCATGAGTCTCAAAGACATATGTTCAGTTCTCATGGCAAACATTGCATGTTTTCAAGGGTAGTTAATGTTGAGTCTTTGCATAGCATTCAATGTTGAGTCTTTGCATGACTTTGCATACATATAGTTAATTGCATTTCATTACATTGAAATTGCCAAAAAGATTGACTGAATGCATATTGTTAGGGGGAGTCAATGCATTGCATGCAGGTTGTCAAATGCATACACTTGTCAGAATTCATTATATTTGTTGACAAACCTTGATCATATTTTGAAAACATTGGGCTTCAAAATCTCTTCTATCATTTGGTATCAGAATTCTATCAGTCTTTCATGAAGATTTCAATGGGACTATCTAGATCATAAATCTGAAAAACACTTGAACTAGGAATCTTCTATTATACATTGTTATGAATGTCTGAAATAACTCAGGTGGTTTAAGTTTAATGTATTCATTGAGTTTGACTTTAAAATCTCTTAAAAATATCTGAATCATATTTAATAAACTTTAACCATCTGTTTCATATTGTGTCTTGTAAAATCTTCTAAAATCTGCATTATTGAATACATGGCTTTATTTGGTTAAGTACATGAAATTATTATTGATTTGAAGCAAATGAATTTTTCTGAAATGTCTAAAGGGTAATTTCTGTCAGAGCAATGACTTTGGTCACTGAGAAACACATGTCCAAAGGACTGTGTCATGAGGTGCCATAGTTAACTATGCTTAAGAATGAGTGTTAATCAGGCAGAGCACTGGCATGCACACTGAGAAATACATCTCACTCATCAAGAAATGAGTTGAGATATGTCATGAGGTGTAAATGTTATCTCTGTTTATATAAAGCATGACTGTTAGTTACACTAAGTGCTTAGGGATATTGGCGTCTGATCAACGTATATCCTCTAGTTACAAGGTGTACACTGAACTAGAGTGCTCGTAAAATGTGTAACATAAAAATTTGTTGAACAAATTGTAATATTTGATTATTGATGCAAAAATCAAATTGCTTCAACCCTAGATAAAATCATATGACTTCATAATCACTTGATCTCAATACTAGTGCATGTAATTCCGAAAGAAGTCAATAAATCTGATTGTGTAAGAGAAAGGGAGATTAATCAAGATATAAATATGAGGGCTTGGTTCAGTGTTATTAAACCGTGACTTTAGATATAAATACAGAATTTTTTTGACAAACGTAGCATACATCATGTTTAAACCCTACTGATCAATAAAATTCATTCATAAGCCCTTATAATGGAAGACTTTGAAAACTTATGTTTTGGATTTATCAGATTGATATCTCCTTGAAAATCTTGTTGAAGTTCTTATGATTGGAGCCTATTGGAAATTCTTTACTCACTGTCCTTGATTCATCATGACCTGAACTTGTCCTTGATTGCCCCTGTGGTCTCCTTCTCATTCATTTCATAAGGTTCCATTTATTGAGGGGGAGCTTCCTTGTCATATGAATCATGCTGCACAGAATTCTTAAAGGGTGAGAATTGTCTTGCATTCATACATTTAGGGGGAGTTCTTGCATTTTTTGTTGCATCTGTATCTCTGCATTAATACCTCTTCCATAATTTTTTTTTAAACAAAGGGGGAGAAAGTGGTATGAGTCATATTGCTCTTTGGGGAAGAATGTGCTTTCATGTAGTTAAAGGGAGAAATGTTATATCAATCGTTTCATACCTGCTTAATTTTCCTCTCTCTAACTAATGTCTTTTTGCTGAAGTCAAAGGGGGAGAATGTTTTTGTCTTGAGTCAGTGTGACTCATAGTGTTGCCATCATCAAAAAGGGGGAGATTGTTGTGCCCCTGTGGTTTTGATGATAGCAAACACTATAAGTCACCATTTGCATGTGTGCATGAAAGATCTTGTTGATTCATTGTGCATGAAAGATCTTGTTGATTCATTTAAGTGCATTCATATGTGTTCATGTTTTGTGAATGTGTGCTTGTGAATGACATTCCATTATATCTGTCTGACATCTGGTCCATGCATTCATGTAATAGAGTCAGCACGATTGCATTGAGCATACAGTTAGTGCACTGCATACAGGGTCTGCACACTGGTTGATAGCAGCACACTGTGGTGCATAACACAAGTCTATACATCACTGCACATGCCTTCCAAGAAGTCTATACATCGCATAGCATGTCTCTCCAGCAAGTCTATACACTGCATGCTCACACAACCACTCAAGTCTATACATCGCATTGCATTGTCAAGTCTGGACATTCCTTAGTGGCAAGTCTATACATTCCTCGAATTCAAGTCTATACATTGGCCAAGTCTACACATCGTCTCCTTGCTTCAAGTCTGCACATTGGCCAAGTCTGTACATCGCCACTTGTTCATGCATATGTGCAAGTCTATACATTGTCCTGTAGCTTGCACGAAGTCAAGTCCATACATTGCCCTGTAGCTTGCTTAGCTGAAGTCTGTACATCCACCGTTAAACTTTCCAAGTCTTTACATCGGTGAAGTCTGTACAGTCAGTGTGTTTCACTCATCTAAAGTCTATACATTACTTCCCATCTTTACCTACGTTCTGAACTGAGCAAGTCTATACATTCCTTTCCTTTGCCTACGTTCAGAACACAAGTCTACACACTGTCCTGTAGCTTGCATGAGTCATTGAAGTCTGTACATCGTGATTCTGTCCAAGGCATTTCACTAAAGTCTATACACTCCCCTGTTTGAAGTCTGTACATCGGCTTCCTTCATGCTTTAGCTTGGCATCACACAAAGTCTATACATCGCTATGCATCCCTTGATTTCGAAGTATGTACATTCTGGTTACTTCAATGCAAGTCTGTACATTCTGGTTGTCTCATAAGTCTGCACATCCCCCCCATAGCAAGTCTGCACATCGTTTGAACATCACAACAAAGTCTATACATTCTGTTGCATACCTTGCACACAAAGTCTACACACTCATATATGCATTGTGCATTGTTCATCAAGTCTATACACTCTGTATGTCTGCATCGCATTCATCAAGTCTATACACTCCTTAACTCAGTTCGCAGCTGAGTCTGAAGTCTGTACAGCCTTTGCATTGTGCATACTTTGAAGTCTATACATTGCTTGTGTAACTCCAGCCTTTACTTCAAAGTCTATACATTGGATATACTTGTGCATCACAAAGTCTGTACACTGCTGTCTCGTGCATTCTAAGTCCATACACTGCTTTGGGCATTGTTCTTCACAGCATGTCTGTACACTGCATTTGGGCATTGTTCTTCACATCATGTCTGTACACGCTTTAGTCTTGCATGTATGAAGTCTGTACATGGGTCTAGCTCTGCATTCATATAGTCTATACAGTTAGTGTGTTGCTCGAACCAAGTCTACACATTGTCTCATCACACACATGCAAAGTCTGTTCACTGCATCTGGCAGTCTGCACAGTAAGTCTATACAACGTCCCATGGCAACACTGCAATGTCTATACATCGCTGGCAGCCAGCACTGTAATGTCTATACATTGCGTCCCACAGCCTGCACAGCATGTCTATACAACGTCCAGCTGCCTGCCGCAAAGTCTGTACATTGCGAACCACAGCATGCAGCAAAGTCTATACATTTGCTATCGCTTGTTCTTGCATCCCCCGCAAGTCTGTACATTGAGGTCGCTTAAAGGGCTTCAAGTCTATACACTCTCACCAATGTACATACTTGCCTATATGCGGCATCTAAAGTATGTACATGCTCATGCATTATTTCATTAAGTCTATACATTGTTTGTTGATCGACTGAAGTAAGTCTTTCATTGTACAGGCTGATGAATGGGCACGTGATCTGAGGTTGACACCTGGCACGTGATCCTAGGTTATCTGGACAGAGAGAGCACAAGCCCTGCACGCCCTACATCTGCTGCTGATATAAATAGTAGCGATCGAGCAAGAGAGAAAATGACAGAAAAGAGAAAAGATAGAGACTGTGATAGAAGAAGGTGAGAGCAGCAGAGAAGAAGTGAGCAGCAGAGAGTGATAGAGGAAAAGAGCCGCAGAGAGGCAGAAAACAGAAGAAGAAGAAGAAGAAGAAGAGTGAAGAGTGAAGATAGACTGAGAGCTTGTGAAGAAGAAGAAAAAGAGAGAGAGAGATAGAGAGAGGGTTCGTGAAGAAAAAGAAAGAGGATTCATCAGAAGTTTTGTTCACTGGCATTTGGATCAAATCCAAGCCACTTTTGCTCCTGTGAGAGCTACACTTTGTGCATTGCATTTCCAGCTTTCTGTTTGCTCTATTTTCGTTTCTTATTTTCTTTTCTTTCACTCGGCTTGTTGTTCTTCCGATCCTCTGGACTGAGGTCGGGTTCCTCCTGTGGACTCAGGAGAAGGGGGACATTGGGTCTCCGGTTGCAAGTGGCTGGGAGTCACTTGTGGGTTTCCCTCCGGGTTGGAGGAAGGGAGATTCGTCTCCGGTTCTGGTCTTGTGGGTTGCAAGTCCAGGTGTTCCCTCTGGGTTTCAGAGGAAGAGAGACCTCGGTCTCTGGTTTGCTAGTGACTGGGTGTCACTAGTGGTTCCCTCCGGTTGGGAGGAAGAGGTGACGTTGTTCCCCTGGTCAAGCTGTTTGGCAGCAAGTGTTTGCAGACTGAGTCTGCTGTTCTAGCGTTGCTAGTGGAAGCCTCACTCCGGTTGGGAGTGAGGGGTGGACGTAGGTCTTGGTGACCGAACCACCTAAAAATCCTATGTGCAGTGTGGTTGTGTTTTGCTCCTTGTCTTCTACCTCCTTCACAGGTTGCCTTAGCATTCTCGTTTCTATCTATGCTACTTCCGCTAGTTGCTTGTTTAGGCGCGCCTTATATATTTGCTCAGTGGTTTAAAAGAGAACTTAACTTGTTCTTCAGATTATCTATTTGCCTTGATAGTGTTCTAGTCTTTTATTGAGCGAAAAGTTTTTTAAGGGTGGGATTCATTCACCCCCCCTCTGAATCCATCGCACCGATCCTATCACATTGCTCAGAAGGGTGATAGAAATAATATCCAAATGTCTCCTTTGGATATCCCACAAACCTACATTTATCAGTTCTCGACTCGAGCTTATCACTTTCGTTCTTGTTTACATGAGCAGGACACCCCCAAATTTTCATGTGATTAAAATTTGGTTTCCTGCCCTTCCATATCTCATATGATATAGAAGGAACTGATTTACTTGAGATCCTATTCAATAAATAAGCTGCAGTCTCTAATGCATAGCCCCAGAGAGACAAGGGTAGTCCTGACATAGACATCATGGATCGGACCATGTCTAACAAGGTCCTCTTTCTCCTTTCGGATACACCATTGTGCTGTGGTGTATACGGTGGAGTCCATTGAGAAACAATTCCATTGTCTTTAAGATTAGAAGTGAATTCATGGCTAAGGTATTCACCTCCTCGATCCGATCGAAGAGCCTTAATACTTTTACCAGTTTGTTTCTCTACTTCATTCTTATATTCTTTAAACTTCTCAAAGGCTTGTGATTTATGTCTCATTAAATACACATAGCCATATCTTGAGAAGTCATCAATAAAAGAAATGAAATATAGATGACCCCCTTTTGCCTCCACGGACATGGGTCCACACACATCCGAGTGTATGAGCTCGAGAAGGTCAACAGCCCTCTCACCATGTCCACTAAAGGGAGCCTTGGTCATCTTCCCCATGAGACACGACTCACAGGTATCAAATGGCTTGTATTCGAACGAATTCAAATACCCATTTGAGTGTAGGTGAGAGACTCTTTTCTCACCTACATGACCAAGTCTGCAATGCCATAGATATGTAGAATTCACTTCATTAGCATTGGAAACTTGCATAACATTAGAACGTGTATCTAATACATAAAGACCATTGACTAATGAACCATTGGCTATAACCAAACCATTATTCATTATAGAGCACCTAGTGCTATTAAAAGCCAATGTATATCCAATGTTATACAAGCCAGAGATTGAAATAATGTTCTTAATAATATTAGGAACATAATAACATTCATTCAACTCCAGAATGACTCCTGAAGGTAAACTGAGGCGTGCAGTCCCGACAGCTTTGGCAGAAACTAAAGCTCCATTGCCCATCCTCAGTTCAATCTCTTTTTTGCCCATCCGCCTTCTATTTGCCAGCACCTGCACAGAATTACAGATATGAGATGCACATCCAGTATCCAATACCCATGATGTGGATTCCATATAAGATAAATTAAGGTCTATGACAAAAATACCTTCATTTAGAATTGCCTTGCAATTCCTTTTCCAATGCCCAGTTTCCCCGCATCGAAAACACTTGTCCTCTTTTTCATTCTTCTTGCCCTTCCATTTGTGAACTTTGGTGAGTTACTTACCCATGACTTTCTTCTTTCCCTTCCCTTTGTCACCTTTGGTGGATATCTGGGTGGCCTTCCTTTTCTTGTTGGCCCGGCCAACAATCATTACAGAAGAAGATGGTTTATCTTTCTGCATAGTTCCTTCAGCACTCTTTAACATGTTGAGCAGCTCCGGGAGAGTTGCATCAATCATGTTCATGATAAAGTTCATGATGAAGGAAGAAAAAGAATCGGGCAATGACTGGAGTATGAGATCAATGCATAGTTCAAAATCCAACTTGAACCCCAGTGCATTGAGTCTCTCTATCCACTCCATCATTTTCAGTACATGGGCATGTACTGAAGCACCCTCTGACATCCATGTCCTGAAAAGCCTTTTGGAGATATCATATCTCTCAATCCTACCCTGCTCCCCGAAGAGCTGGCGTAGATTAAGAAGTATGCATCTACAATCAGTCTTTTCAAATTGCCTCTGCAGCTCGGGAGCCATAGAGGCCAACATGTAACATTGGGCAAGGGAGGAGTCTTCAGACCATTTGGCATAAGCCAGTAACTCGCCCTCGTCGGCATCGGGAGCTGGCTTAGAATGAACCGTGTCCAACACGTAAGCTATTTTTTCGGCGGTGAGGACTATGCGTAGATTATGCAGCCAATCCGAGTAGTTTGGTCCAGTCAATTTGTTGGCATCCAAGATGCCGTGGAGGGGGTTGGACGACGATATTGTAATCTGGATAAGAAATAAAAGACAACTTAGCATATGTTCAAGTTCTAACTTAGATGTGGTTTTCTATCTTAGTTAGTCCCACTATTTTTCGATCGAACTATATAACCCTCAGTATATAGAATGGGAGATCAACGAGATCAACCTAGTGGGTCGGAATCCCAACGAGACTGATGTAGGACCTTGTGGAAAGCACAACAAGCCATACATCATCTCAAGGGCAGTCAACAGGCACTTGCATCTAATGCAATATCTGATATTCGGCCCCTGAGAAATCATGGAAAGCACAACAAAGGATATTCTCGGTTAGATCTAACCATCATTACTACATAGCAATGAGTTCATGACCCGAGCCTTGTGGAAAGTAGAACAAGGCCGAGTTCAATTCCTCACCCCATTGAGGCCGAGCCTTGGAGTTTTATCCTGCCCCCAAACTCATGGACCTTGTGAAAAGCACCACAAATCCATGAAATGAAGACGTTCATTCACTCCATAATGAAGGAGGGCCACGACGACTCCTAGAGCCACGCTTACCAGATCTAAAATTTAATCGTGAGGGAATTTGATTTTATCGTGATCTCACCCTTGGTGGTAATATAAATATATCCAATATATTTACCGTACCTAGTAGTTTGCACAAAGTAAATGCATCCAATGCAAAATTAAATCGCAAGTGATCATGGACTTTATTCCTAATGTAACTAAGACAACCGGCCCACTTCCGAAGCAGCTTGATCATCCTCGTTGGGTGTGCTCCGCGCTTTCAAACTCCGACGTCGCAATAATTATAACTTTTACACGGCACGCAGGCCGGGAAAATATAAATTACATGTCAATAAAATTCCAGAAACCCTTAGGGCGAGTACAACTGTAAAAGGGAGATAGAAGTACATTAGAATTTTAACAGAGAGAGAAAGGAGGTTCCCAGACCCCAATTAATTACATTAACCAAGTCCATGATCACTTGCCAACCCATTCATTCAAAATCAATCAAGGGTTATTTTCTGAAAATAATCCTTATTTTTTGATTTAAAAATGGGTTGTGCAAATAAAAATAGGCTAGCTTTGTTTAATTTTAAAAATCGATGCAGGATTAACTAATATTAAACATATAAGCAAGCCAATGCAAGGTAAATAACTCAAACAACGTAAAGAACCATCATTTATAACAGGGGCATTGTGGACGCACTTTTTGACACGCTCGTTTGTTTGTTTCATTAAGTCAGTTTATTCGGTGGGTTTATTCGTTTATTAAGTGTGTGGGCGTGCCAGTCACAAAGTGACGATTTATTGTGCGCTCGATCTGATTAATCAGACGATTGTGTGGTTCGTGTCAGGACAAAAACCCGCCGCGTCATAAAGGTCACAGCGTCATTTACATCCCCTCGGAGAGGGGAACAACCTTGATTAATTGCCGGGAATCAGGGCCTCATGGCCAGGAAACTATATCGAGAGAAACAAGCCGATAGCGGTCTCGAATCAGTCGGAAAGCCCGATGTCTAGGGAAGCAAGCATTCGAAATATGTCGGTCACTCAAGGGACCATTTTGATATTCGGACGAGCGTCTGGCTTCAAAAAATCATGATCGTCACGGGGAAAATCGTTAGCGACCGAATTTTATGTTCGGACAAAGGTCCGTATAGAAAACAAGACGGTGACGGGAGTGAATCCGTGCAAATGTCTACCATGAGTACGGCAAGTTTAATGCAAGCGCGGGATTAGATCCCGGTATATATGTCGGTCGCTAACGGACCATTCATCGTTCGGACGAGAGTCCGCATTTGAAGCGTCGAAGACAACGACAAAACCACACGGATGTCTGCCGTAGGTACGACAAGTTTAATGTGGGTGCGGGATTAGATCCCGGCATATATGTTGGTCACTAACGGACCATTCATTATTTGGACGGAAGTCCGTATTAGTAGCGTCGAGGACGACGATAAAATCGTACGGATGTCTGCCGTAGGTACGGCAAGTTTAATGTAGGTGTGGGATCGGATCCTGATAAAGACGGGTCGAGCTAACGAACTATCAGCCCGGGATAAGATCGGATCATGGTCATGTCCGGGCGAGGGCTCCCGAGATCCAAGTCCGATCTAGTGGGGCATCATTGCTTTTCTCTTCAAACACAGTCCGGGGAAGCGAATTGTTAAGTGTGAAGCCCGAACTCGCCAACGTGCGCCCTCCCACGTGGATCGACCTGTGCGGTCAGGTCGCGGGGTTCGACCTGCCCGGTCAGGTCGCGGGGGTCAAGGGGATAGCGCCCCTTGCGGGGGTCTCCGGGGGCGGAGCCCCCGGAACAAAATTTTGATTATGACAGAGGCAGCTTATATTGTTTCATTTCTTTTTATTGATTTAGGTCTCTTCGTTTGTTTTATTTAATAGTTTCAGGCCTTTTATTTTTATTTAGCTAATTATGTTGCCCTTTCTTTTAATGAGGCACTCCGGTTTAACGAAGCAAGTGGGCGCGCCGGATAAGGGGATGCCAAGGGGGGGCGCGCCGGTAAAGGGGATGCAAAGGGGCGCGCCGATTTAATGGGTGCAATAGGGCGCGCCGATTAAAGATGTCAAGGGGGGGCGCGCCGGTTACATGGCAAGAAGGAAGAGGGGCCAGGGGCGCGCCGGAATAGGGTAATGAATAGTAAGGCGCGCCGGTTTAAGGGGCTATGCAAGGGGGGGTGCGCCGGATAGATGCCAAGAAAATGAAGGGGGTTTTAAGTGTGAAGCTAAACCGGCGCGGGGGGGGGGGGGGGTACCGCGCCGGATTAGCCCACGTCGGATTAGGAGCGCACCGGGATGGCTTCCATGAGGTTTTTCTTTCATTCCTTTATGCTCTGTTCTTTCTTTTTGCTTTTGTTCTTGTTCCTTCAACCTGCAGATTGACGTTTTGATTGGTTTATTCGCTTAATTGATGGATTAAGTTGATAGAGAAGGAGGTTAAAGCATTTTAATCATTTATTAAGGTGAACGGGCATGAAGATTGAATGTTTTATTAGGAGGGTTTGTGCAGGAACTCAGAGATTCAATCATGATCAAAGACTTCAAGCATACGCTGTTCTTACTCCCAGAGAGCTTAGCTTGTTCGTTTGTTCTTATGTGTTCTTCGCCTGGCAACCTTTGGGCAGCATCTCCCCAGGACTAAGGTTTTGCCAGAGAAAAAAGGAGGGACACCAAACGGATTGCTCCGGGGTGAGCCTCAAAACTCGAAGTGAGGCGTCCGTTAACCTGTAAGCGCTTGTGGAGGCTCGAGGACAAGCCTTCAAGAGCTCCAGCAGCTCACGAGTGATGATTTCATGAAGCGGGACAAATGTGTGCCACGAGGCCATGAATTTTCATCCCCTGACGGACTCCTTCGAAGGCCATGCTATGGAGAAACAAGCTTCGAAGGGCCCCGGATGAGGAGAAGGCAGAGGGAAAGAGAGAGAAGTAGAAGAACACCATATGTTACGAAATTTTTTTTTCTTTTTATTCATTTGCAAAGGGAAATACAGCGGGGAATCTACCCTAAAGCGAGAAAAGGAGGGAATACATCAGAGAGAAAGGAGGGAATACATCGATGGGGGAGGGGGAACGGAGCACAAGCTCCTCCCCCTCCGAGCTCACCCCTCACTCTCACTCTCCTCTCTTCTCTTCTCTTCTCCGGCACGAGGACGAAGCTTTTTTCTTCTCTTCGGGTGGCCCTCTCTTCTCTTTTCAATAGCCCTTCGGGGGTTCCAGCCTCTCTCGTTTTGTCGGTTTAACGCCTCGTCGGCGGAAGTTTTTGTCGGTTTAACGCCCCGTTGGCGGAAGGTTTAGTCGGTTTAACGTCCCGTCGGCGGAAGGTTTTATCGGTTTAACGCCCCATCGGCGAAATGTTTTGTCGGTTTAACGCCCCGTCGGCGGAAGGTTTTGTCGGTTTAACGCCCCGTCGGCGGAAGGTTTTTTGTTGGTTTAGACGAAAAGTCGTGACACCAACCCCATGAGGAGTCTATTTGTTGGATGGCTAGAGGTAGAGGGTGAAGGACCATGTCTACCTCAAGGCTCACTTTCTTTTCTTCTCTTCTTCTTTTACGTGGGGAGGCGAGTGGAGAGCCCATGTTTGCCTGATGACTGTTCTTTTCTTCTTTGCTCTTCTTTTCTTCTTTTGTGAAGAGGCGGGTTCAAAGACCACGTCCACCTCGTGACTGTTCTTTTTGTTCTACTCTTCCTTTCTCATTGATGCCCCCGGACTGGGGTGTATTTATCTTAACGTGCCCCCAGGTTGGAGTGTAGCTTTTCTTCATCTGCCCCCTAGGTCGGGAGGTAGGCCTCTTTGCTTTTGTGCCCCCAAGCAGGGGTGTATTCTTTTGGGTTCTATGCCCCCGTGGCGGGGTATACTTCTCTTCACGTGCCCCCCTAGGCCGGGGTGAGTTCTTGTTTCATATTCCCCATGGCAGGGTATGGTCTTTGCTCCTTATGCCCCCATGGCAGGGTTGATGCATGCTTCATGTACCCCCATATCAGGGTATATTTCTTCCTCGAATACCCCTGAGCCGGGGTGCAACTCTGTTTCTTCTTATGCCCCTAGGTCAGGGTAGATTCTTTTCACGTGCCCCTCGAAGCCGGGGTGTAACTATTACCTTATGTGCCCCCGAGTCGGGGTGGATTCTCTTCATGTGCCCCTGAGCGGGGTGTATCTTTTATGGCTTCTATGCCCCCAGATAGGGTGTAACTTATGCTTCTTATGCTCCCCGTGGCGGGGTACATTCCTTGCTTCTCATGCCCCCATGGCGGGGTGTAGTTCTTCTTCGAATGCCCCTAAACCGGGGTAGATTCTTCTGCTTCTTCTGCCCCAGGGTGGGGTATATTTCTCTTTGTATTCCCCTAAGCCGGGGTGTATTTTTGTTTCATATGCCCCCATATCAGGGTATATTTCTCCCTCAAATACCCCTAAACTGGGGTGTATTCTTTGTCTCATATGTCCCCCGAGTCGGGGTGTGCTTTGCTTCTTGTGCACCCCGGGCGGAGTGTATTCTGCTTCTTCTACCCCTCAAGGCGGGGGGTGTGTCTTTTCGTATATCCCCAGAGCGGGTGTAGTTTCTTCTTCAAATTCCCCATGGCCGGGGTGTAACTTTTACTTTACGTGCCCCCGAGTCGGGGTGGATTCTCTTCATGTGCCCCCGGGCCGGGGTGCAACTCTGTTTCTTCTTATCCCCCCAAGTCGGGGTAGATTCTTCTCACATGCCCTTGAGTCGGGGTGTATTCTCTTCATGTTCCCCCTAAGCGGGGTGTAGATTTTGCTTCTTACGCCCGAGAGCAGGGTGGATTCTTCTTTTTCTACCCCGACACACTGGGGGATGTTTGCTTCTTGTGCACCCAAGGTGGGGTGTATTGCTGCTTTTGATGCCCCCCAAGGTGGGGTTTATTGCTACTTCTGATGCCCCCAAGGTGGGGTGTACGTTTCTTCTTCAGATCCCAGTAAGCTGGGGCGCGTTCTTTAAGTCTTCTATGCCCCCGTGGCGGGGTATGTTACTTCTTCAAATGCCCCTAAGTCGGGGTGTATTCTTTTGTTTCTTACACTCTTATGGCGGGGTGGATGAATGCTCTCTTCTAGATTCGTGGCCGTGCTCGGCCTCATTATTATAAAGAATTCCCTATGGCGGGGAGGAGTTCGTCAAGCTAGAGTTTCGGCTTGTTGGATCTTCGAGCAGTCACTCAAGGGGCCGTCTTATGCAAGATATGGGCTGCAGGAAGGTGGAATGGGCCAGGGCATTGCACCATAGACTTGGACCCTCCTAGAGTCGGGCGGGATGCCGGCCTTCTTCTTGTCCTTTTGGTCGGCGATGCTTGCCAATTTTTTTTGTCCTTTCTTTTCTTCTCTTCCTTTTTTTGTATAATAGACCAAGGTGGGTGCGCAAGAGAGCGCTCACTCCCTCAGGGAGGGGATGAGTGGTTCGCTCCACCGCATCAATCCCACAGTGGTAATCTTTATTCTGCATGGGTCTCGACGGATATGGCCGTACAACCCTCTCTCGTCGATTCTTTCTCTTCCCTTTTTGTTTCTTTCTTCTTTCTTCTTTTCGGGTGTAATAGGCGTGCCGATTAAAGATGTTAAGGGGGGGGCGAGCCGGTTACATGGCAAGAAGGAAGAGGGGCCAGGGGCACGCCGGAATAGGGTAATGAATAGTAAGGTGCGCCGGTTTAAGGGGATATGCAAGGGGGGCACGCCGGATAGATGCCAAGAAAGTGAAGGGGGTTTTGAGTGTGAAGCTAAACCGGCGCGGGGGGGTACCGCGCCGGATTAGCCCACGCCGGATTAGGAGCGCGCCGGGATGGCTTCCATGAGGTTTTTCTTTCGTTCCTTTATGCTCTGTTCCTTCTTTTTACTTTTGTTCTTGTTTCTTCAACCTGCAGATTGACGTTTTGATTGGTTTATTCGCTTAATTGATGGATTAAGTTGATAGAGAAGGAGGTTAAAGCATTTTAATCGTTTATTAAGGTGAACGGGCATGAAGATTGAATGTTTTATTAGGAGGGTTGTGGACGTCAAAAAATGATGATGATCATGCGGCATGCACGTCTCAGCACTCGAGAGCAAGTCGAAGACGGAAGGGCCGAATAAACCCTATGCCTCCTCCAAGCAGGACGAATACCTACCCGGTGCTCCGCCACCCAACAAAGAAGCCCCTCGGTCTGAAGGGATGACCCCGGCTCTCCGGTCGGCATTGCCAAAGGCCGAATCAGAAGAAGCTCGGGAGCTCGGACACGGGTTTGGCTTATGACAGAAAGCACGCAAAGCCCAGGACCGAGACTCAAAGACTTCGAACTAAACACCTCGGAGCAGGAGCATTGAAGCTGAAGTTCTTCGGGAGCATAACTGTTCGCCTGAATGGCCACAAAGCCGAGACGAAGTCTAAATCGGCACGGCCTGCACTTAAACCGGCGCGCCCTTGCTTGGGCCTTAAATCGGCGCGCCCTTGCATGGTCCTTAAACCGGCGCGCCCCCTCTTCCTTTGCTGATCTGGCGCACCCCTATTCACTTGTTGATCCGGCGCGCCCCTATTCACTTGGTGATACGGCGGGGTAATTACATTTAGGTTTAATCCGGCGCGCTCATCCTCCTCGCCGATTTAACCCCATCCTGTCCCGTCGGCATACCGATGCTCTGGTTAATGATGTGTAGAGAACATTGAATGACCGACGCTCTATCTCTGCCTCCGTTCGATAGCACAGAAGCGGCAACGGCGAAGCAGGCTCCGACAAATCTGCGAACATCCCATCCTCGGATGAGCAGTAGCGTACGGCACGAATCAACAGCATCCAGCGTAGTATGTTGAGTTCAGAGCTCGTCGCGTACGAGGTGGAAGTGGCGGGAACTCTCCTCCATGCCCATTCAATAAAAGGGCAAGTCTGGAGAAAGAAGAGAGGGGGGGCTTTTTTCTTTCAGAGGGTTCTTCCTCTCCAGAGGTCTTCTCGAGAGGTCTCCAGCATCTGAAGAGAAGAAGAAGTTCCATCCATTCACGCCTGCAAGGTGAAGAAAAGAGAGAGAGAGGGTCCGTGAGAGGAGGGAGGTGAGCCCCGAGAGGAAGATCTTGTGCTCTATTTCCCCCACCTGAGTTTCAAGTCCTCCTTCTCGGCTGTATCTTTCTTTCTCTGCTCTGGGGTAAATCCCCTCCTATATCCCTTTTCTCCTTTCCCACAGGAATGAATAAAAGAGTGACTTTTGTGGGCGTAAATTGCATTCTATTGCTCTGATCCCTTCCCCTTTTCTTCCATTTTCTTCCTCCCAGTTTTCAACATCACCTGGGGTCCTTGGAAGCTTACCCTTCTATGGCATGAACTCTGAGGGAACCCGTTCGAAGGGTGAACATTCATGGCAACCTATGGCCTACATCTGTCCCGTTCCACGAAATCATCACCCGTGAGTTGTGAGAGCTCTTGAAGGCTAGTCCTCGAGCTTTTCAACACTCACATCTGGGTTATCGGACCGCCGTGAGGTCTGGATTTGAGGTTCACCCCGGAGTTATCCGTTTGGTGTTCTTTATTTTCTCTGGCAACTCCCATTCCGGGGGAGATGCTGCCCAAATTTCGCCAAGACAAGAACACTTAAGAACAAATGAACAGACCAAGTTTTCTGAGCATAAGAACAGCGTATGTCCGATGCCTCTGAATCAAAACTGAATTCATGAGTCCCTGTATAACAAACCCTTCCAGTAAAACATTCAATCATACGTGCTCATTCACATCAACAAGTGATAAGAATCACTCCATTGATTTAAAGTGTCGATTAAACGAACAATCCAACCATTCAACCAACCTGCAGATCAAAGAAACAAGAAAAGAAGCAACAAGAATGAAATAAAACCTTATAGAAGCCATCCCGACGTGCTCCTAATCCGGCATGGGCTAATCCGGCGCTGTACCCCCCCCCGCGCCGATTTAGCTTCACACTCAAAACCATCTCAAAATCCTTGGAATGAATAGTGCTTATTCCGACGCGCCATACTGTTCATTGGCCTTAATCCGGCGCCCCCCCTTGTGCTGCCCTATCCGGCGCGCCCCACTTCTTCTTGGTCCTAAACCGGCACGCCCCAACTTGCCACCTTAAACTGGCGCGCCTCCTCCCTTGGCCTTAAATCGACGCACCCCCCCTTATTGTGGCTAAACCGGCGCGCCCTCCTCTTGATGCTAATCCGGCGTGCCTCATAAAAGGATAATTAACCAAATAAAAGAAAACAGAAGGTTTGAGGTTAGTAGAAAGAAAAGAAATCATATAAACCATTTCTGTGAGAACAAACCATATAATTTAACAATTGGAACAATGATAATAAAAATGTTATAACCCCGCGACCTGACCGCGCAGGTCGATCCGCGTGCGAGGGTGCACGATGGCAAGTTCGGGCTCCACACCGAACAGTTTGCTCCCTCGGACTGTGTATGAAGAGAAAAGCAACGATGCCCCCATGGTATCAGATGTGGACCTCGGAATCCCCGACATGGCCATAGTCTGAAACCGTCTCAGGCCAATAGTCCATCAACTTGACCACTTCTATCGAGATCCAATCCCACAATCCCATTAAACTTGCCGCACTCGTGGCAGACATTCGTACGGTTTATCGTCATCTTCGATGCTTCAAATGTGGACTCTCGTCTGAATAATGAATGGTCCGTTAGTGACCGATATATATACCGGGATCTAATCTCGCACTTGCATTAAACTTGCCGTACTCACGGCAGACATTTACGCGGATTCACTCTCGTCACCATCTTGTTTTCTATACGGACCTTTGTCCGAACGTAAAATGGTCCATGAGTGACCGACAAAATCTGAATGGAACGAGGCGGCTCTCGTCCTCCCTGAACCCTACACATGGGAATATCAATAAGGCCTCTGTGGGCCACGCTTAGACCTCGGGTCCGCCCCGATCATGGTCATTGCCTGACCCATATCCTCGGCCTATAGCTCGCTCCCTTTGAACGCACATTGGTTCTCAGATCTGGTCCCAGGACATCCTCCCGTTGCCCCCTTGGCACAGGAAACATTGACGATGCCCACGCGAGCCTGACTTCGACCGCGGGGGGCCCACCGCAGTATGGTCGTAGCTTGATCTTGCACCGGGCCGACAAACTTATCTGTTTCTGACCGCTCTAACCAAGATTTAACACGTTTCCCCTTCCTTTGAACAATAAATTTGTCGTATCTTGATGTACACATGTTCCGATCTTCCCGCAACGATTATGCTATTCTCAAGCCGGACATTCGTCCGAACATTAAATGGTCAACACATGACCGAGATGAGCTCATATACTTTCTTCACACCCTCGTACGAGGACTTCAGCATTTCTTAATAGGTTTTTATGCAATTAATTTTCAGGCCATCGAGCCCCTTTTCCTGGTAATCAATCAAGGGTTTTCCCCTCTCCGAGGGGATGTAATTAACGTCATAGCCTTTAGGGTATGGCGGGTTCTCAGTCCCGACATGAACCACACAATCGTCTGATTAGTCAGATCGAGCGCACAATAAATCATCACCTTTGTGACTGGCACGCCCACGCACTTAATAAAACCAATAACCATAGATCTTAATTAATAAATAAAAAGTGCGTCCACAAGGGTTTGTGCAAGAACTCAGAGATTCAATCGTGATCAGAGACTTCAAGCATACACTGTTCTTACTCCCAGAGAGCTTAGCTTGTTCGTTTGTTCTTATGTGTTCTTCGCCTGGCAACATTTGGGCAGCATCTCCCCCAGACTAAGGTTTTGCCAGAGAAAAAAAGGGGGACACCAAATAGATTGCTCCGGGGTGAGCCTCAAAACTCGGAGTGAGGCCTTCGTTAACCCGTAAGCGCTTGTGAAGGCTCAAGAACTAGCCTTCAAGAGCTCCAGCAGCTCACGGGTGATGATTTCGTGACGCGGGACAAATGTATGCCACGAGGCCATGAATGTTCATCCCCTGACGGACTCCTTCGAAGGCCATGCTATGGAGAAGCAAGCTTCAAAGGGCCCCGGATGAGGAGAAGGCAGAGGGAAAGAGAGGGAAGCAGAAGAACACCATATGTTGCGAAAAAAACTTTTCTTTTTATTCATTTGCAAAGGGAAATACAGCGGGGAATCTACCCTAAAGCGAGAAAAGGGGGGATTACATCAGAGAGAAAGGAGGGAATACATCGATGGGGGAGGGGGAACGGAGCATAAGCTCCTCCCCCTCCGAGCTCACCCCTCACTCTCACTCTCCTCTCTTCTCTTCTCTTCTCCGGCACAGGGACGAAGCTTTTTTCTTCTCTTCGGGTGGCCCTCTCTTCTCTTTTCAATCGCCCTTTGGGGGTTCCAGCCTCTCTCTCTGCTTCTCCAGTGGAGCATGCCTTTTATAGAATGGACAGTGGGGGAGAGGATTCCCGCCACCTCTGCCACGTCTGCAACGACATCGGGAGATAACCCATTGCGCTGGCTTCTGCTGGTTCATGGAGTACACTGGCATTCGTCCGAAGACGGGACATTTGTGGATTTGCCGGGAGATCTTCTATTGCTTCCACCGTCGATGCATGCCTCGCCGCTACGCTGTCGAACGGAGGTGGAGACAAGGCCTGGGGCATTGAATGCCCTACTCTCTCGACTTTGCGCCCGAAGCTGACAGGAGAATAGAGTATCGGAGGATGGATGGGATGGCATTTGAGTTAAACCGGCGCGGTGTTGTGCGCGCCGGATTAACAACCTACAAAGGGGCGCACTAGTTTAAGGCTATTGGAAGGGGCGTGCCGGTTTAAGGCTATTGGAAGGGGCGCGCCGGTTTAAGGCCCAAGCAAGGGCGCTCCGGTTTAGACTTCGTCTCGGCTTCGCGGCTATTCGGACGGACGCTTGTCCTCCCGTGTTGCTTTAGTTGTAATGCACCGCCGTCGGGGTGTTTAGTTCAGGGCCTCTAAATCCTGATTCGAAACTTTGAGTTATCTCCGGCGCGTGTCGAACATATGTTCGAATTCCTGAGTTTCTTTTGATTCGGCCTTCGGCAATGTCGACTGGAGAGCCGGGGCCATCTCTTCAGCCCAATGGGCTTCTTCATTAGGTGGCGGAGCACCGGGTAGGTATTCGTCTTGCTTGGAGGAGGCATAGGGTTTATTCGGCTTTTCCATCTTTGACTCACCCTCAAGTGCTGAGACGTGCATGTCGCATGATCATCATCATTTTTTGACGTCCACAAATGCCCCCCGCTCGCGGGTGGCGCAAGCGAGGGACGAGTGCGCGGGGCCCACGAGTGTAGTGTTCTTTGACAAGATATATGTTCTTCTTGGCTAGCAGAATGCCGGTCCGGTGTAAATTCGTAGGAAAGCGCTCACTCCTTCAGTGAAGGGACGAGGGAACCGCTTCACGATGTATGCACGTGGACCGAGATACTTGAGTGGGGGTTTAGTCATCGGTATGGGGTTAATACCGAAGCAAGAAGTAAGGGTTTATGCACCGTCCTCGGCAAAAGGCCTGAAATGACCCAGATGTGGCCAATCCCGAGGGGGTTGGTAACTCCTGCTATGTTTAATGAAAGTTATTTATTCATTGACTCAGACGGAGGGTCCACGCCAAAGCAAGAGGGGTCTTTTGCTCATGCCCTTGGACGGAAGATCCGAGTCGCGGGTTGGTTCACCAGTGGGATTGGAAATTGTAATATAGGGGTGGTTTATTCATTCGCACGGGGTTAGTGCCAAAGCAAGGGTTTTTTTGTTCATGGAACCAGACGAAAGGTCTGGGGCACAGGTTTATTCATTGACGCCGACAGGGTGTCAGAGACCGACGTGGTTTATTCGTTGACACGGGGTTAGTTCCAAAGCAAGGGTATTTTTCATTCATGGAACCAGACGAAAAGTCCGGACCACACGTTTTTTGCGTCGGTGGGACTGAAAATATTTTGATCTCCAGCGGGACTTGACGAGTCGACATCCCTCGGAGGCTTCGATGATGATTTTTTCTTCTCTTCTTTTTTCTTTCTTTTCTTCTCTTTTTTTTCTTCTCTTCTTCTTCTTTTTTTTCTTTTTTTTCTTCTTCTTTTCTTTCCCTTCTTTTTCTTCTTCTCTTCTTATTTTTTCCTTCTCTTCCTTTTTGAACAACTTTGGGTAGCTACCGGCGTGGATGCCGATAGTGAAGAGCTGTTGGCTCGGATGCCAATAGTCGGAAGCCGTCGACCTGGATGTCGGTAATTAGGAAGCTGTCGGCACAGACGCCGATAAATCTGAAAGTTGTCGGCTCGGATGCCGATAGTGAGAGAGCTGTCGGCTAGACACCGATAATGACATAGTCGTCGACTCGGGGGCCGATGATTGAAAGCTATCGGCTCAGGGGTCGATAATTGAAAGCTGTCGGCTCGGGGCCGATAATTGAAAGCTGTCAGCTCAGGGGCCGATAATTGAAAGCTATCGGCTCGGGGGCCGATAATTGAAAGCTGTCGGCTCGGGGGCCGATAATTGAAAGCTGTCGACTAGAGGGCTGATAATTGAAAGCTGACGGCTCAAGGGCCGATAATTGAAAGCTGTCGGCTCGGGGGCAGATAATGGAAAGCTATCGGCTCAAGGGCCGATAATTGAAAGCTGTTGGCGTGGGAGCCAACAATTAGGAAGTGAGCCACGAGGGCAGAGAGGAGGGTTTATTCCTTTACCGGTCTGGACGGTGGGCCCAAATTGAAAGGGATTCATCACCCAAAGGGACAGGGAGGAGAGTTTGTTGATTCGACAAGGGTGTTCGTCACCCAGAGAGACGGAGAGAAGAACTTGTTGGTTCAATGGCCTGGACGGGAGGTCCAAATCAAAAGGGGTATTCGTCACCCGAAGGGACGGAGAGAAGAGTTTGTTGATTCCGAAAAGGATATTCATCGCCCGAAGGGATGGAGAGGTGGTCAAGTCGCTGACACAGGCTAGTGTTAGCACAAGGAAAAGGGGATGATTCCTTACCCGAATGGCAGGCTCGGGCCAGGGTGAAAGGTTGTTTCGTTCTTTAATGCGCCGGGGGTACCAGCTGTATGAAGGGTCTTTTAATTCCTTGGCAGGACGGAAGGTCCGAACCAGAGTGGAGAGAATTCTTTTTTAGTTCTCTACCCAGACGGAAGATCCGATCTAGAGTAGAGAGAATCTTTTTAGTTCTCTAGCCGGATAGAAGGTCCGATCTAGAATGGAAGGAATCTTTTGTTCTCTAGCCGGGCAGAAGGTCCGATCTAGAGTGGAGAGAATCTTTTTGTTCTCTGGATGGGCGACAGGCCCGAACCAAAGTGAAAGGAACTTTTTATTCTCTAGCTGGACGGAAGGTCCGATCTAGAGTAGAGAGAGTCTTTTTAGTTCTCTAGCCGGACGGAAGGTCCGATCTAGAGTGGTGTGAATCTTTTTGTTCTCCGGCTGGACGGCAGGTCCGAGCCAAAGTGAAAGGATCTTTTTATTCTCTAGCCGGACGGAAGGTCCGATCTAGAGCGGAGAGAATCTTTTTGTTCTCCGACTGGACGGCAGGTCCGAGCCAAAGTGAAAGGATCTTTTTGTTCTCTAGTCGGACGGAAGGTCCGATCTAGAGTGGAGAGAATCTTTTTGTTCTCCGACTGGACGGCAGGTCCAAGCCAAAGTGAAAGGATCTTTTTGTTCTCTAGCCGGATGAAAGGTCCGATCTAGAGTGGAGAGAATCTTTTTGTTCTCCGACTGGACAGCAGGTCCGAGCCAAAGTGAAAGGATCCTTTTTTGTTCTCTAGCCGGACGGAAGGTCCGATCTAGAGTAGAGAGAATCTTTTGTTCTAGCTAGACGGCAGGTCCAAGCCAAAGTGAAAGGATCTTTTTATTCTCTAGCCGGACAGAAGGTCCGATCTAGAGTGGAGAGAATCTTTTTGTTATACGACTGGACGGCAGGTCCGAGCCAAAGTGAAAGGATCTGTTTGTTCTCTGGCTGGGCGACAAGCCTGAACCAAAGTGAAAGGATTTGATGTTCTTTAATGCACCGGGAGTACCGGCTGTGAAATCTGAACCAGGGAAAGTGGGCCATGAGGGCTGGAGTTGATGTTGTAGAAGTAGGCCGCGAAGGCTAAAATCGGAGAAGCAGACTACAAGAGTCGCAATCGGGAGGCTGGTGATAAAAGCCAAAATTGGGGAGCAGGCTATGAGAGCCCAAATTTAGGAAGCGGACTACGAGAGCCGCAATCGGGAAGCTGGCTAAAAAAAGCCGAAATTGGGGAGCAGGCTATGAGAGCCTAAATTGAGGAAGCGGACTATAAAAGTTGAAGTTGGAAGATTAGCAAGCCGCAAGGGCAGGAAGTAGGCCGTGAGGGCCAAGATTGGGCTGTATGAGCCAAAACTGGAAAAGCATGCTGCAATAGCCAAAATTGAGTTTATTTATTATTATTATTATTTCTTTCTTTCTTCAAGCACGGAGGCATTCAATAGCAGGCATAACATAAGTATCAATAAGACAACCCCCTCTACAGGGGGTGGGATAGGGACATTGCCCATAATTCACAAACGTGGTGCGGGCCACGATGCACGACTAAGGGGTGGTGCACCCGTCAAGAGGATATCGCATGTCTTGCATGCACAGCTTAAATTCACGCATTTCACCCGAGGTAATTCTCTATGGAGTGGAGGAGCAAACGTGTGAGCAAAAGGCTCTAAACATAGGGATATGCAGGTTTTCTAAGCAACACTCGAGGGTTACTCTAGCGCCTACACATGGGTTTCAGGCTCTCGATTTTGGTAGCTTCGCACAGCCCCGTCTGTTTATTTTGGTAGCAGATTTTACCATTCGACGTGGGTCTCCTCATGTGTCTCAATGGGGATTCCCGCCTACTAAAGTTCATCCTTATCATAATTTTATTACGGATTCCACCGTTTTACGTGAGTTTCCTCATGTGTCTCAATGGAGATTCTCGGCTATTAGGCTTCATCCTTATTGAAATTCGTTTCACCATTTCGCACGAGTCTCCTCATTTGTTTCAGTGGGGATTCTCGACTACTCGGATTCACATTTCTCTCCTTTTTTCTTGCATCATTTTTCTTTTCTTTCCTTTTTTTTAGTGGGGGTAGGCAGCTTTTTCCTCACGATTACCTTTCACGCGAGTGCAGAAATTCAAGCATCCGTAGAGTGCTAAGAAGAAAGTTGGGCAATCCCTATGGTTGAAGACCATTGAACACATTACATGTGAAGTGCGAGTGCGTTGCCTCAGGTTTATTTTGTGAGTTGGGCTTAGCAATTTAGACATGACTCTTCCTCTTGACGTGTGCACCCGCCATAATTGGGTTCCCTTCGAGCGTATGTCGTGACGCACGTGCATTCGGAATTGGGGCAGCATTATTATTTAGCAAGGAAACAAGGTCCTAGAAAATTCCAAAGAGGTGTGTTATTCTATATTATAAGCAAGCATGCAAGCAGGGCAGCCAAGCATTTTTTTTGTTCTTTTTTTTTTTTTGCGTAAGAACGTACTGTTGTTACGTATATGTATCGTGTAAGTGGTAGTAGAAGTATTAGGGAAGCAGACCGCGAAGGGTCGAAAGGAAATTAGGGAAGCAGGCCGTAGAGTGGGGAATGTGTTGTGCCCCTTGTGCTTTAATGATAGTGTGGTGTTTTAATGATAGCAACATGAATGAGTCACCATATTGTTTTGCTCACATGATTGCATATGACTGATCTGTTCTGTGGAGAATGCATGAGTGTGCTATGTCTGATTTGTTCTATGGAGAATGCATAAGTTTATACATTGCATATATTTGTGCTGCACTCGTAAGTCTATACATCGTGCATTCATTGCTATAGTCTTTGTGTTTAGCATACACTGCATCAGTGCAATAACAGTTGCTGCATGCGTCTGTTAAGAAGTCTATACATTGCCATGCTTCAGGCTGAGCAAGTCTATACATCCGTTTGCTAGCATGTCTGCACAAGTCCATACATTGTTTGACTGCATAACACAAGTCCATACAGTTACTGCATGCGTCTGTTAAGAAGTCTGTACATTGCCATGCTTCAGGCTGAGCAAGTCTATACATCCATTTGCTAGCATGTCTGCACAAGTCCATACATTGTCTGGCTGCATAACACAAGTCCATACATTGTGAAAGTCTATACATTCCTCATTGCCTTGCTTCATGCACCAAGTATGCACATTCGTTACTCAAGTCTATACATTCATTGTGCACTGTTCATGAGCAAGTCCATACATTGTTTGTGCATTCATTTGTCTGGCTGCATAACTGTAAGTCTATACATCTTTGTCTTGTGCATGCATCATTATCTCCAAGTCTGTACAGTCTCATTTAAAGTCTATACTGTGCATACTACATCGTCAAAGTCTATACATTGCACTGTAGCTTGCATTCACTTCAAGTCTACACATTCTTCTATTATGTCCAAAGTCTGTACATCATCTTCTTGTTCATGCATTGCATCAAGTCCATACATTGTTTGTGCACAAGTCTATACTGTCACGCCCCGAACAAGGCGGAAATATCGGGACGTACAGTCAGAGGCAAGCAGGAAAGAGAGAGAACTAATCTAAATATACACAAGTGCTATGGAAAGGAAATACTAAATGATCATTTAACAACAAAACTGATACAATAATCTCAAAGGCAACTTAATACAACGTGGAATAACAATCACTAAGACTCAACAACATAACTGAAACTAAATGCTCTCCAATCACAACTAACAATAAACACACTGCTAACACACTAGAACTGAAACACTTAAGACATCACTCCTGCCCTTCCCCGTCGGTAAGCGCGTCACCTGAAGAGCCTGGAAAGGGGGGAAAACACAACTATGAGCTAACGCTCAGTAGGAAATAACAGACATGTATAAGTGATTAACAGTTTAATTACATTTTCAAAATGTCATGCTATAAATGATAATGCAATAAAAAGGTAATGATGATATAATGAAACAACGGTAATAACAAGATCTTGCAAGGTCAAGAAATATATAATTGATAATGATTAACAAGAATAACAAATACAAGAATTTACAACAGGAGATATAACAAGAGATAGTAGTAAGGAATTGGCCAACAAGCAGTAATATCAATCCAATCATGATCAAGTAACAAGAGATTTTTGTCATAGACGCCAACACTCAAGCAAGTACTCGGTGCAATGCCCCACCTTGTCATTAACATCCCATGGGCTCACTAACTTTCGGGCGCTCCCCCCAGGACCAGACCGGGCCCTTATGATGCGATGGCATTGATGTACTGGGCCCAACGTCCCATCCGTCCAGACATTCAGTCAATGGCCAATTAATCAGAGAAATTTCTGCCATAGGTTCAGATTTAAAGGACTAACCTTGTCCTTGGATTCAAGAGTACAAAACACGGTCAAACTCATCTTCAAGAGATGTGCGGTCGTAACGGAGCCGCTCGATGGGTATATACGGGCCGCCCTAAGGTAAGAACGGTGCAATATGGGCCGCTCATGTCTAAAAGACAGTGAGGCCCAAGAACAAGATATACGGTCCATACTGGGCCGTATAAAGATATGCGGTCACGATCGGGCCACCGAAGAGGTTATGCGGTCAAATACTAACCGCGCATGCCTCGGGTCGTCCGATTTGATCCAAGACTTAACCCAGCGGTTTAAACTCATAAAACAAGGTATGCTGGTGTTAAACAGATTCTAATCATGATTATAATGATGTTCCAAGATGACGGTAAGACCACCGGATAGAGTTTCCGGGGTAGAACCGAGACTAGTACGCTAATCGGCCAATCGGCTTGTGCAAAGTCGGAAAGTTAAACATGCTGTTCCACTGTACTACAGCAGCTAATCAGCAAGCTAAACAGTCATATTAATCCTAATGCCAAGCCAATTTAATAGGGATTTGGTTATATATTAACCCAAGATGCCAAGAAAAGTAATTTAAGATGATAACGAGTTCGCGTAAGTCGCGTAAGCACGAATAACAAGCAATAATCATAAATTTAGTTGCATATTTAATTAGTTATTAAATGAGTTTCTATTTCACTAATTATCATTAATGACATGCAAATGAATGCCTTAGAACAAGTATTAAGTCCCTCTCTGAAAGGATAAACGGTTCTATATGGACCGCACAAATAACTGGGCATTCAGGGGCCGAACAGGGGTCACCCTGTGACACAGGAAGATGGGCAGTTCTCCCTGAGCCACCCAAGGGTTTGGGCGGCTCTGTACCAACTGCCCATTCCCTGGGATGTGCGGCCAGTGCAGGGCCGTTCAATGATATGTGGTCTGTCAGGGACCTTTCATCCAGATATGTGGTTCCTGTGGAACCGTTCATCCTGGGATGAGTGGTTCTTGAAAAACCGTTTATATAAGGGCATGCTAGGGTCAAAATTGGTCAAAATATGGGCTGGAGTTGGACGGTCTATCGTAAGACCGCCCATCTCTGGGTCGTCTCCGGTCATCCCTGCCGCGTCCGGTGAACGCCGGGAACAAGGTGATTGCTAGGGTTGCACTAAAACGTTAATAACTACTAGGATTGAGCTCCAAATAAGGGGATTTTGGTATCAATGGAAAGCTAATACAAAACTCTACCTGTCTACAAGGTCAATTGCATGATCAATTGCTGGAATCGAGATGTATTAAGTCAAGAACACATGAAACCCTAATTCTGACATGCTGTGACTAAAACGTTAAATTCTCTCTACATACAGAATGGAATTTGGGGCTTCTTGGCTCAAATGAAAGCTACTTCGATGGTGAATCCAACCATATAAGATATGGTTTATGAGGATTAAGATTAATACTTCGAAATCATAAATCACTTCGGATGAACACATCGAACTAGGTCTAAAACATGCTGTTACTATAAACAGAAATTTTATAAGTATGCTTCATGAAACTTAGGGCTTTCTACGTGAAATGAAAGCTAATATCATGCTTATTATATCATATAATTAATTAGAGTTTGGTCTGTTACACCTACCTCAAATCGGAGAGAGAAAACTCAAACCCTAGGATGAAGAACACTTGGACAGCACCTCACAAAAAGCTCGATTTCTCCACGGATACCTAATAAAAATTGGGGCTTTTGCCACCAATGGATAGAGCTCGATGAGAGGAACAATTTGCTATACTCATGATCAAAATTTGGTTGAGAATTCCTACCTCAATCGATGGATCAAAGAAGGATGAAGGGAAGCCAACGGCCTGCTGACCCACCTCCACAATTCGAGCTAGATCTCCCCAGATCTGAAACTTCAGTGAACCCCACAGTAGCCAAATGAAAGAAGACTCGTAGGGCTTCATTTTGATAGCTCATAGAGCTTCTGGAGCCTTCGGAGTTGGGAGTATTTACTGCTGCAAGCTACGTGTTTAGAAACGGCGCTGAAATCTTTGACTTGACCAAACTATGTCGGCAGCACGTGTTGGGGCTAGGTTTACCTCAAATTGATTGAGGGTAAATGTTCCTTACATTGTGGCCTTCCATTTGCCACTGATTTCAGATCATTTGGTTGAGTATTGAGGTCGAATTTCGTATTTTAATCCAAGGGTTAGGTATGGGTCAAAAGTGTGCACTTTTGGGTTTAAACTCTAAATAGATCTTCCCACGGATTTACAATGGCCTAATGCCAGAAGGAAAAGTTGTTATCTACCTTGACCTTAATCTATTTACCATTTTTATGGATTTTTATAAGGTGGTCGAAATTATCACTATTCTATTTCTAAGGAATTAAATATTAATAAATCCAAAATTCAATTATTAAATCAATAGAAATTCAATTCTTAATTAACAAGAGCTAAGTAAATATATTAAATCCAATAAAATAATTCAGGGTCTTACACCCTCCTCTACTTAAAGGAATTTGGTCTTCCAAATTCACTGCACTAAGACTGAGAGTAGGGAAAGAGATCGCTCACCTAGAATAAGTCGGGATACCACTTCCGCATAGTCTCTTCAGACTCCCACGTGGCTTCTTCGGTCCCACGCCGACTCCACTGAATCTTGACCATCAGTATTGAACGATTCCGGAGTTGCTGTTGCTTCCGGTCCAGAACCTTTATCGGTCTTTCCTCATAGGTCAGATCCTCCTTCAGCTCGAAATCCACATGCTGTATAACATGAGTGGGGTCGTACACATACTTCCGTAACATAGAAATATGGAAGTCGTTGTGCACGCCAGACAATTGAGGCGGTAAGGCCAGCCTGTATGCCACCTCTCCCACTCTATCTAGAATCTCGAATGGACCAATGTATCTCGGACTCAGCTTGCCATGAATGCCAAATCTTCGGATCCCTCTCGTCGGAGAGACCTTTAAGAACACATGCTCGCCAACCTGAAATTCCAATGCTCTTCTCCTGTTGTCGGCATAACTCTTCTGTCTTGACTGGGCTACTTGTAATCGGTCTCGGATAACACGGATGTTCTGTGAAGATTCCGAGACAAGATCCGGTCCAAGCCACTGTTTCTCACCTACCTCATCCCAACACAACGGGGATCGACAGCTTCTCCCATACAAGGCTTCAAATGGAGCCATCTGAATACTAGACTGATAGCTGTTATTGTAGGCGAATTCAATTAGTGCCAAATGCTCATTCCAAGTACCACCAAAGTCAATCATATATGCCCGCAGCATATCTTCCACTATCTGATTGGTTCTCTCTGTCTGTCCATCTGTCTGTGGATGAAAAGCAGTACTGAAATTCAGACGAGTACCAAGAGACTCTTGCAGTCCCTTCCAGAAATGAGAAGTGAATCTAGGGTCTCGATCAGATACTATATTCACTGGAATACCATGTAATCTCACCACTTCCTTCAAATACAAAGCAGCCAATACATCGACTGTCCACTTAGACTTAATGGATAAGAAATGAGCTGATTTTGTCAATCGGTCAACAATCACCCAAATTGCATCAAATCCACCACGAGTTCTAGGCAAACCCATAATGAAATCCATGCCAATACTCTCCCACTTCCATTGGGGTATGTCGAGTGGTTTCAATTTCCCTGCCGGTCTGAAGTGCTCAGCTTTAACTTGTTGGCAAACCAAGCATTTACTTACGAAGTCAGCGATTTCCCTCTTCATATTCATCCACCAAAAGGATCGCCTTAAATCTCTGTACATCTTAGTGCCTCCGGGATGAATGGTGTATCTGGATCTATGAGCTTCCACAAGAATCTTGTTCTTTACTGTAGCTTCATCAGGTACACAAGTTCTACCTTTAAATAATAATCTACCATCATCAGCCAACCCGAAATCAGGTCTGCTGCTCAAGCTTCCCTTGATCTGTACCAGCTCGGGATCATTATCTTGCAAGGACTTGATCTCCATCAATAATTCAGGTTTAAGTTGAATCTGAGCAATCAAAACCCGATCATTGTCAATATTAAGATCCAGACTAGATAACTGTTCCAGTAACTTCCACTCTTGCAACATGAGACTTGCCAATCTAGCTACTGGCCTCCGGCTCAATGCGTCTGCCACAACATTGCCTTTGCCAGGATGATACTCAATAGAAAAGTCGAAGTCCTTCAAATACTCCAACCATCTGCGCTGCCGCATATTGAGTTCCTTCTGAGAGAATAAATACTTCAAGCTCTTGTGGTCTGAAAATACCGTGAAAGATTCTCCATACAGGTAATGCCTCCAAATTTTCAAAGCAAAAACGACTGCTGCAAGTTCCAAATCATGAACAGGATAATTCTCCTCGTGCTTCCTCAACTGCCTAGAAGAATAGGCAATCACCTTCCCATGCTGCATGAGTACACAGCCTAAGCCAATTCCTGAAGCATCAGTATAAACGACAAATCCTCCTTCACCAGAAGGTAAAGCCAATATAGGTGCAGTAGTCAAACAATCCTTTAGAGTCTAAAAGCTTTGCTGGCAATCGCCTGACCAATCAAACTTGTTCTCCTTGCGGGTTAGCCTTGTCATAGGTACCGCAATCTTAGAGAAATCCTGGATAAACCTTCGATAATAACCTGCCAGGCCAAGAAAACTTCTAACTTCCGTCACACTGGTAGGCTGCTCCCAATTCTTCACTGCCTCAACCTTCGAAGGATCCACAGAAATACCTTCCTGGGTGATAATATGTCCGAGAAAGGACACTTCTTGCAGCCAGAATTCACACTTACTAAACTTGGCATAAAGTTGATGATCTCTCAATAATTGTAATGCCATCATCAGATGTTCAGCATGCTCCACTTCACTCTTGGAATAGATCAAGATGTCATCAATAAATACCACGACCCATTGATCAAGATAGGGCCGAAATACATTGTTCATCAACTGCATGAAGGCTGCCGGAGCATTCGTTAGACCAAAAGGCATAACGACAAATTCAAAATGACCATACCTACTGCGAAAAGCCGATTTATAGATATCCTCCTCCTTAATCCGCAACTGGTGATATCCAGATTGAAGATCGATCTTAGAGAAATATTGAGCTCCCGCTATCAGGTCAAATAACTCATCAATCCTCGGCAGTGGATATTTGTTCTTGACAGTCAACTGGTTTAACTGCCGATAATCGATGCATAATCTCATCGAACCATCTTTCTTCCGAACAAACAATACAGGGGCTCCCCACGGAGACGTACTAGGATGAATAAAGCCCTTCTCGAGTAACTCCATCAACTGTTGCTTCAACTCCCTTAGTTCTGCAGGAGACATACGGTAAGGAGCCTTGGAAATAGGAGATGTGCCCGGAAAGAGGTCAATAGAGAAGATAACTTCCCGCTCAGGAGGAAGTCCTGGTAATTCCTCTGGAAAGACATCAGAAAAATCTCGGACAATAGGAATGTCCTTGATCTCAATCTGCTGCTCAGGGGTTGCATAGATAAAGGCTAGAAAAGCCTCACATCCTCGCCTCATCAGCTTATCAGCTCGAAGAGCCGAAATAAGCGATACAGAGTTATGGTGCTTAACACCCACAAAAGAAAGCCTCGGGTGCCTAGTAAAAGACACCGAGCCAGAACTACAATGAACATTGGCCTCATATCTGGCCAACCAATCTGCTCCTAGAATTACGTCATAACCCTTCATGTCCATGCAAATCAAATCAGCTGGAAAGTTCTGCTCACCAATCAAAACCTTACTAGAAGGATAGAAATGCTGGATTGCCGATCTAGTACCAATAGGGGTTGAAATCTCTAACGGAGTATCCATCATAACCGGTTCCATAGCTAATGACTTAGCAAAACTCCGAGAAATAAAGGAATGTGTTGCACCAGTATCAAAAAGAACAAATGCTGGGTTGTCGAGTATAATAAGAGTACCTTCGACGAGTCCACCATCTTCGGCTGTTTCTGCTTCTTCTGCATACAGAGCTTGGAGCTTCCCTTGCGGTTTCTTGAAGATTTGCGGTTTTGCCGGTGTTGCTTGCTCCGCTATCAAAGGACAGTTGGAGATACGGTGCTCTTTGCTTCCACATCGCAAACAGGCGCCCAGCTTGCTCCAGCATTCCTCCACCTTGTGACCTGGACGATCACAATACTTGCACACGCCCTTAAACGGAACAATAGGGCCAGGCTTCTTGTCTTCATGCCTCGGCATCTTGCCCTTCCACGATCCGGACCCGCTCCACGAACTAGGTCCACTAACAGGCCTCTTCTTGGTATACCCAGGTTTGACACTCCCGGAACCCGTAGGTTGTTCCTTCTTCGCACCGCTTCCACGGATTCTCTCCGTCATTTCGAGGGTATCCTCTAGAACTTGAGCCTTTCTCACCATCTCGGAATAAGTGGAAATCTCCATTGGTGCCAGTTGGTTGATATAATGCAGCTTCAATCCGTTGAGAAAACGCTTCGCCTTCATTTTCTCGGTGGAAATAAGGTGTGTAGCATATCGAGAAAGCCGTGCAAATTGAGCCTCATACTCTGCCACGGACAAACCTCGTTGCTTCAAGGCCGCGAACTCTGCCGCCTTCTTCTCTTGCACTCGGTCAGAAAAATACTTGCCGTTGAAAAATTCCTCGAACTCTTCCCACGTAACCTGATGATCACCGAGAGTCGCCTTGATAGAATCCCACCAAGTACGTGCATCACGCTCCAATTGAAATGTCGAGAGAAGGACACGCTCCTGGTTGGTGCATTGCATAACTTCAAATATTCTCCCCATCTCATCTAGCCAGTGCTCGGCTTAGTCGGGGTCGGTCGAACCCGCGAATCTAGGCGGATTCATCCCGCAGAAGTTCCGGTATAGATCACCGGTGCCATGTGGTGCCGCTCCTGCCTGAGCCACTTGCTGAAGGGCCTGGGTAAGGCCTTGAACCGTGCACTGCAGGTTCCTCCATTCGGCGCGATCAGCTGCCATCTACACGAGAAATAGATTACTTAGATTAATTCAAGATAATTAATTACACGATTAAGAAACGAACTTAACCCAAGTTTCTACCCATTCTCACCAGGTCAGGTCTTAGACTTTAACAAGATTAGGGGTCTAATGCACCTAGACACAACCAAAACTCGGTACCTGGCAGAGATAATCGGTCCGAAGACCACTCGCGCAAGTATGCGACCTTCCGATAGGCGTAGCCTAACGTTCAGACAACATCTTTTGATATACCGGGTTATTGGGATGCCATGCAAGAACTTAGAAAACCTAGAACTTAAGAACTTAAGAAAACCTAGGAATGTGAAACCTAGGCTCTGATACCAACTAAACTGTCACGCCCCGAACAAGGCGGAAATATCGGGACGTACAGTCAGAGGCAAGCAGGAAAGAGAGAGAACTAATCTAAATATACACAAGTGCTATGGAAAGGAAATACTAAATGATCATTTAACAACAAAACTGATACAATAATCTCAAAGGCAACTTAATACAACGTGGAATAACAATCACTAAGACTCAACAACATAACTGAAACTAAATGCTCTCCAATCACAACTAACAATAAACACACTGCTAACACACTAGAACTGAAACACTTAAGACATCACTCCTGCCCTTCCCCGTCGGTAAGCGCGTCACCTGAAGAGCCTGGAAAGGGGGGAAAACACAACTATGAGCTAACGCTCAGTAGGAAATAACAGACATGTATAAGTGATTAACAGTTTAATTACATTTTCAAAATGTCATGCTATAAACGATAATGCAATGAAAAGGTAATGATGATATAGTGAAACAACGGTAATAACAAGATCTTGCAAGGTCAAGAAATATATAATTGATAATGATTAACAAGAATAACAAATACAAGAATTTACAACAGGAGATATAACAAGAGATAGTAGTAAGGAATTGGCCAACAAGCAGTAATATCAATCCAATCATGATCAAGTAACACGAGATTTTTGTCATAGACGCCAACACTCAAGCAAGTACTCGGTGCAATGCCCCACCTTGTCATTAACATCCCATGGGCTCACTAACTTTCGGGCGCTCCCCCCAGGACCAGACCGGGCCCTTATGATGCGATGGCATTGATGTACTGGGCCCAACGTCCCATCCGTCCAGACATTCAGTCAATGGCCAATTAATCAGAGGAATTTCTGCCATAAGTTCAGATTTAAAGGACTAACCTTGTCCTTAGATTCAAGAGTACAAAACACGGTCAAACTCATCTTCAAGAGATGTGCGGTCGTAACGGAGCCGCTCGATGGGTATATACGGTTCATACAGGACCGTACGTACAGGAACTGGACCGAAACTCAGCCCGCGAAGTCAAGAAAAGAACAGCTGACAGTGGGCCGCCCTAAGGTAAGTACGGTGCAATATGGGCCGCTCATGTCTAAAAGACAGTGAGGCCCAAGAACAAGATATACGGTCCATACTGGGCCGTATAAAGATATGCGGTCACTATCGGGCCGCCGAAGAGGTTATGCGGTCAAATACTAACCGCGCATGCCTCGGGTCGTCCGATTTGATCCAAGACTTAACCCAGCGGTTTAAACTCATAAAACAAGGTATGCTGGTGTTAAACAGATTCTAATCATGATTATAATGATGTTCCAAGATGACGGTAAGACCACCGGATAGAGTTTACGGGGTAGAACCGAGACTAGTACGCTAATCGGCCAATCGGCTCGTGCAAAGTCGGAAAGTTAAACATGTTGTTCCACTGTACTACAGCAGCTAATCAGCAGGCTAAACAGTCATATTAATCCTAATGCCAAGCCAATTTAATAGGGATTTGGTTATATATTAACCCAAGATGCCAAGAAAAGTAATTTAAGATGATAACGAGTTCGCGTAAGTCGCGTAAGCACGAATAACAAGCAATAATCGTAAATTTAGTTGCATATTTAATTAGTTATTAAATGAGTTTCTATTTCACTAATTATCATTAATGACGTGCAAATGAATGCCTTAGAACAAGTATTAAGTCCCTCTCTGAAAGGATAAACGGTTCTATATAGACCGCACAAATAACTGGGCATTCAGGGGCCGAACAGGGGTCACCCTGTGACACAGGGAGATGGGTGGTTCTCCCTGGGCCGCCCAAGGGTTTGGGCGGTTCCTCCTGGGCCGCCCAAGGGTTTGGGTGGCTCTGTACCAACCGCCCATCCCCTGGGATGTGCGGCCAGTGCAGGGCCGTTCAACGATATGTGGTCTGTCAGGGACCTTTCATCCAGATATGTGGTTCCTGTGGAACCGTTCATCCTGGGATGAGTGGTTCTTGAAAAACCGTTTATATAAGGGCATGCTAGGGTCAAAATTGGTCAAAAGATGGGCTGGAGTTGGACGGTCTATCGTAAGACCGCCCATCTCTGGGTCGTCTCCGGTCATCCCTACCGCGTCCGGTGAACGCCGGGAACAAGGTGATTGCTAGGGTTGCACTAAAACGTTAATAACTACTAGGATTGAGCTCCAAATAAGGGGATTTTGGTATCAATGGAAAGCTAATACAAAACTCTACCTGTCTACAAGGTCAATTGCATGATCAATTGCTGGAATCGAGATCTATTAAGTCAAGAACACATGAAACCCTAATTCTGACATGCTGTGACTAAAACGTTAAATTCTCTCTACATATAGAATGGAATTTGGGGCTTCTTGGCTCAAATGAAATCTACTTCGATGGTGAATCCAACCATATAAGATATGGTTCATGAGGATCAAGATTAATACTTCAAAATCATAAATCACTTCGGATGAACACATCGAACTAGGTCTAAAACATGCTATTACTATAAACAGAAATTCTATAAGTATGCTTCATGAAACTTAGGGTTTTCTACGTGAAATGAAAGCTAATATCATGCTTATTACATCATATAAATTAATTAGAGTTTGGTCTGTTACACCTACCTCAAATTGGAGAGAGAAAACCCAAACCCTAGGATGAAGAACACTTGGATAGCACCTCACAAAAAGCTCGATTTCTCCACGGATACTTAATGAAAATTGGGACTTTTGCCACCAATGGATAGAGCTCGATGAGAGGAATAATTTGCTATACTCATGATCAAAATTTGGTTGAGAATTCCTACCTCAATCGATGAATCAAAGAAGGATGAAGGGAAGCCAACGGCCTGCTGACCCACCTCCACAATTCGAGCTAGATCTCCCCAGATCTGAAACTTCAGTGAACCCCACAGTAGCCAAATAAAAGAAGACTCGTAGGGCTTCATTTTGATAGCTCATAGAGCTTCTGGAGCCTTCGAAGTTGGGAGTATTCGCTGCTGCAAGCTACGTGTTTAGAAACGGCGTCGAAATCTTTGACTTGACCAAACTATGTCGGCAGCACGTGTTGGGGCTAGGTTTACCTCAAATTGATTGAGGGTAAATGTTCCTTACATTGTGGCCTTCCATTTGCCACTGATTTCAGATCATTTGGTTGAGTATTGAGGTCGAATTTCGTGTTTTAATCCAAGGGTTATGTATGGGTCAAAAGTGTGCACTTTTGGGTTTAAACTCTAAATAGATCTTCCCACGGATTTACAATGGCCTAATGCCAGAAGGAAAAGTTGTTATCTACCTCGACCTTAATCTGTTTACCATTTTTATGGATTTTTATAAGGTGGTCGAAATTATCACTATTCTATTTCTAAGGAATTAAATATTAATAAATCCAAAATTCAATTATTAAATCAATAGAAATTCAATTCTTAATTAACAAGAGCTAAATAAATATATTAAATCTAATAAAATAATTCGGGGTCTTACATATACATTGTTGCATCATGTGCTTCATGCATTAGCAAAGTCTGTACATCGTATTCTGTTCATGCATTGCATCAAGTCCATACATTGTTTGTGTACAAGTCTACACATTCTTCAGGTGCATCATCTCAGCAAGCCTATACATTGGACTTGAGCATATAGGAAGTCTGCACATTGTCACAAGTCTACACATTGCAGTCTGTTTGTGTGCACCGTCTCACTTAGTGTCTCATGCTAAGTCTATACATCATGTTGCAAGCACGCATTCAAGTCTGTACAGCCGGTGAGGTCCGTCTCACTCAGCGTCACAAGTGGACTTGAAGTCTATACATTGGACCATCTTTCTTAGTGTCTATGTGCATAGTCCGTTCATTGCCAAGTCCACACATCGTCAGCCTGCTCATGCATCGTCTTGGTGGTAAGTCTGTACAGTGGCCAAGTCTATACATCCACCGTCTCACTCAAGTCTATACACTGTAGCCTTTGCATTGCACATACATTGAAGTCTATACACTTCATCGTCTTGAGACTAAGTCTGTTCACCACCGTCTTACTTAGCATCTCTGTGCATACCTTCAAGTCTATACATTGTGTGCCTCGAGCATTCAAGTCTGTACATTGGTTTTGTCATGCACATAAATCTCCAAGTCTGTACAATGCTACTACGGCTGTGCATCGTTTGCATACTACATACATGACACATAGCAAGTCTGCACAGTACACACACAATCTGTTTTGCACACATGCACTCAAGTCTACACATCATGCATTCAGGCTTAAGTGTTAAGCATAGAATGTCTGTACAGCCTGTGCATCCTTTCGACATAAAGTCTATACATTGTGCATGGTTCAAAACAAGTCTGCACATTGCTGCATTCTAAGTCTGCACATTGCTTATACATCCCATGCAGAGTCTACACACAGTGGATTAGTAAGTCTATACATTGTGCATCGCTCAAAGCAGAGTATGCACACTCATTGTCAGCAAGTCTGCACACTGATGTAGCACACATGCAGAGTCTATACACTCATAACCTTAGCCATTACATCGTGTGCTTCATGGCTGTTCAGCGTCTCATGCAGTGTCTCATGCAAAGTCTTTACATTGCTGTCGCATTGCAAAGTCCATACATTGCTGTTGCATTGCAAAGTCTACACACTGCATTACTCCCTACAGAGTCTGTACAAGGTTTGTTGTCTTAAGCTGATGATTCTCTTCGACTGACTGACAGGTACTGTCTCGAGGAGATTAAGAAGGCACGTGATCCAAGGATGGATGAGGTGCCCAGGATCGTGACACATGTACAGCAACAGGCTGAGATGCTGCCACGTGGTCAAGGCCTTTAGGCGGGAGATGTGGAAGACACACGCCCTATCCTCTGCTGCTGCTATAAAAGGAAGCCTTGTTCCTGAGAAGAAGGCTGATCGAAATAGAAGGTGCAGAAACAGAGAGAAGATAGCCTGAACGATCCAGAGAGCAGAGAAGAAGAAGAAAGAGAAAGAAAAAGAGAGTGAGCGATCGAGAGCAGAGAAGAAGAAGAAAAAGAAAGACGGAGAGAGCGTGAGTTGAGAAGAAGAAAGAGAAAGACATATAGAGAGAGGAAGAGGAGCTTACCTGAAGATCGTTCATACTGGATGTTGGATCAGATCCACTCCAGTCAACTCTATTGGAGCCACATTTGTGCTTTCATTGTTTACAGCTTTCTGTCGCTGTGATTTCCTTTCTTGTTTTCTTTTGAACCTTTTATCAAGCTGTTAGTCAGCGTTTGCAGTGGAGGATTCCACTGGACGGCTAAGCTGTATTGCCCAGCGGTTTGCAGAGGTGGACTCCTCTGGACAGCAAGCTGTGAGGCTCAGCGGGGTGAGGTGGATACCTCGGACAGCAAGCTGTGAGGCTCAGCGGTTTGTAGGCAAGCTGTGATGCCCAGCGGTTCAAGCTGTGAGTCAGCAGTAATCCACACTCGGGTTGAGTGTGGGGTGGACGTAGGTCTGAGGACCGAACCACCTAAAAACCCCTTGTGCACTGTGGTTTGATTTCTTCTATCTGACTGGCGCTAGATGCATGCATAGGCACGAGGATTGTATTCATCTCATTGCTGTGCACATTAGATGTTTGCTTAGGATCGCTCTACATATCTGCAATAGTTTTTAATTCTGCATCTCTGATTGCATTAGATTTAATTTGAGCGAAGTTTTTAAAGGGGAGATTCATTCACCCCCCCCTCTGAATCCATAGCACCGAACCCAATAATTGGTATCAGAGCGGGTCTCTGACCTAACAAATCTAACAATCTGCAGGGGATCCTGCTAGCTTTTGGTGCATTTCAGAGTGGGTCTCTTGTGTTTTGTGATTTGTTTCACCGGTTTAGTGTCTTGATTTGCTCGTCTGATTTCGGTGCATTCATCATCTCTCGATGGCTAATCCTCCGATATTCAGAGGTTATAATTTTGATTCTTGGTTAGAAAATTTTCATCGGTATGTAAAATCTACTGATCCTAATCTTTGGAAGGTAATAACTCATGGTCCACACAAATTATCAAAAGATAAATCTAGATGGACTGAGAAGGATAAATTGAAAGACTCTGTCAACACTAGAGCATTAGTTTTAATGAAAGAATCAATTGACAGAGCTCTAATCGAATGTATTTCTTCTTGCAGGTTTGCCAAAGAAATTTTGGAAAAACTAAAGCTTATCAGGAATCACAACAAATGCTTGATGGTTGATCGAAGAAAGGATGATGAAGAATCATCATCTCAGGTAAGCTCTGGATCCGAAGAACTTTCGATTGATGATGTATGGAATATAAATGAGGAACTTAATGATAGATGTGAAAAATTAAAATCTGAGAATAAAAGATTGAAAAAGAAATGTGATCAGATAAATTTGAAAGCTCCCTGTGAAAATTGTCCAAATTTGAAACAATCTTATGATACATGTATGCTAGATGTTCAGAACTTTAAGGAGCAAAATGGTTCTCTAAAAATTGAAAACCAAACATGCTTGGACAAGATATCAGAACTTGAGAATCAGCTGAATGAGAAGAAAAATGAGCATCTAAAAAGCATGCAAGAGCTGACTGAAATTAATTCTGTAATGGAAAAACTAAAGCTTGAGCATGCTGAAGTTCAAAAAGATAATGAAGATCTCAAGGCTAGTCTGAAGAAAGTCAACAAGAAAAGTGTGCATGTTTCCTCTCTAAAATCAAACTGTAATATGTGCTCGGCTCTAAGAGAATGTAATGAAGATCTTTTTATTGAGAATGAATGGCTGAATAAACAAATTGCCTCATTTAAAGAGGATCACAAAAACTTGGTTGCTGAGAAAATTAAAGTGGAGGAAAGAGAAGAGGAACTAATTGAGAAACTGGAGTTGATGTCCAGTAATGAAAATTGTGATGAAGAAGTTAAGAAGCTGACCAAAGAAAACACTGAACTGAAGGCTGAAGTTGAAAAACTAAAGCGGTTAAACACTGGCTTGTCTGAAAGACTTCTCACCACAGAAAAAGGAAAAGCTGTCTGTGATAAAGAATCAGAAAAGTTGAGCAACTTGGAACAAGAAATTGAGAAGTATAAAACTGTAAATAAAGTTCTAAGTGAATGTGTCAATTGCAGTGAACATGAGATAGTCAGTTATGAACTTCACATTGCTAGCTTGGAAAATAAAATTTATGATCTGGAAAACTCAACATCCAAGTCTGCTAAGAATGAAGGAAAAATGAAAGCTGTCATGAAAGATAAAAATGACAATTCAAGAGAGGGGATAAGTTACAGTTCTGATGTTAAGGAAATCACTAAAAACCAGCTATACACCACTTTTGTGCAAAGCTCTGATGTAGCTGGTACCTCAAATCAATCTCCAAAACAAAATAAAAATCAGAAATCACCTTCAACATTTGTTTTTCAGTTCAAAGCCCAGAAGAATGAAAAGCAAACAAAAATTGTTGAGAATAATCAGAAATTGAAAAGGAAGGGTCAAACAAAGAAGGTAAAGAATATTTCTGGTTACACCCTAAGATCTGCCAACTCAGTTGAAATTGATGGGTCAATGCACAATGCTCATGCCTCATGTACTCATTCACATGCATTAAGTCAGTCTGTTAGTAATCATGTTGCCAGGATATCACAAGTGTCATGTCACTATTGTGGCAAGATAGGGCATGTAATGGATGATTGCAGACTGTTGCTTGAAGATGAGCATGCTAGTGAAGAAATGCATTCTAGGAATCCTATTGATAGAAACCATGCCACTAAGAAATCTGATGCATCCTGTTATTACTGTGGAAGGCGTGGTCATCAAATGAATGCATGTTTTATAATGAAAGAAGCCAACAATCTGAAGTCTAGACTTTTCACACATGCTCATGGCCCATATAGATACAGATCTATTTCAAGCCAGCATACTATTTGTTTCACCTGCAACAAGCCAGGGCACAAGGCAAATGAGTGCTGGACTGAAAACTATTGGGGTAACAATAACTCAAAAGGTAAGCACCTTAGGTGTTTTGAATGTGGTAAGCATGGGCATGCAGTCAAGGACTGCTAGTATGCTCAGGGAAATCACTTTAATTCCAAATTTGTCAAATTCCCTGCAAATAGAAATTTTTTGGGTAGAAATAAAGCTGTTGTTACAGAAAAGACACTTGTATGTTCTGAATGTGGAAAACCTGGCCACCGAGCTTCTGAATGCTGGTGGGCAAGTAATGGTAAATCAAAATTTCATGCAAGTAATAGAAATCTTCATGCTAACTCATATAGATTCCATGATTATAACAATGTTCACAAAAAGAATTCAAGGGCTGTTACATCATGCAGATACTGTGGAAAATTTGGTCATTCCATGGATAGTTGTTACCTAATGGATCATGATGATAACTTGGCTAAAAGATTACTCAGAACACCTGTCAGAGTTAACGCAGGACCCAAGACTACTTGGGTCCCTGCAGGATCAAATTGATTAACATGTTACAGGTGTGCCTTGAATGAAAAAGAGGGGTAAATAAACCAAGGCACTCAACAGGAAGACCACAGGGTTCTGCTTTTCAGGTTTGTTCTGAATATTCATCTTAAATTCCATCATATGAAATTGTGAACTTGAAATGATTGCATATCATGTTGATTTGTTAAATTAAAAATTTCTGAAATGGAACTGCCCAATCATGTTCATAGTAACTCACTTATGTCTAAAGTGCATGGATTATAATTGAATGTCAAACTTGAAATCATGTGATGTGCTTTTATCATACATCATGCACCTAGTCAGGGGGAGTTAAATCATTCTTGATTAATCATACTGTTGCTCATACTTTGTTGCATATATGATGCATCTAGACAGGGGGAGCTTTTTCTGTCTCATCTCTTCATTTCTTGAACTCTCTATGTCTAGGTATCTGATCCATTCGCTACACTTGAGTGGTTCACCAAAAATTCCTTGCAGTCATTACTGAAATGGCTGATCAGTTCGCATTCCAGACTCAGCTACTGGATTCAATCTGAGGAACAACCTTGATGCTCTTCTCTTGCTATTTGTTGCACTACCACCTGACACTCATCCTTCACATATCTCTTAGCTGGTGTTATTGATTTGGTTCTACTGTTGATTAGTTGGTCAGCTAAATTTATTGATTTGATCTGAGGAACTTAAGCTGCATGTCATGCATTTCAGTCTGAGAACTGTGTAGAAATTCCTATCATATAGGTTTAAGAATTACCATTGAATCAGACTGATATAAGATTAATGTATTCTCAGATTTGTAATTAAATGAATTGAAAATATCTGAATGATAAGCTTTAATAAATTTTAACCATCTGTGTCATAAAAACCTTAGACTCACTCATCAGAAATCTGAAAATTTGAAACCAGGGCTACTTTGGTTAAGATGCATAGAGTGAGTATTGTTGTTAAACATTAACTTTAAAAATTTTGACAGGAAATAAAATCAGTGAGTATTGAAATGACTTTGTTCACTGAGAAACTGGGTTTTCCATCAAAGAAATGGAGTGAACCCAAGTCATGAAGTGTCATAGTCACTTAAAATGAAAATTCATTGAGAACCTGACAGAGCAATGTCATATCTGTGTTGAGTAACTGGGGAGTCTGGCCTCTGATCAAGGTGTCTTCTCATGTAAAAAGACACTTATATTGCTAACTCTGTTCTCGAAGTTGAGAGGCAATGACAGTTATCACACTGAGTAACTGGGTCACTTCACCTGAGACGTGTTGTGCCTCATGTAAAAAGGTGATGATCAACCTAAATTACTCAGGAAAATATAATGTGTTTCAAATGAAAATATTTTGAAAATTCTGTCAACTCATGTTCTTAGAAAAGTGTTTAACCTCAGTGCTAATCTGTGTATTTTTCAAAGGAGCTATTAAGATCATATGTGTAAGATAAAGATGATTGTTTTTTAGTACTATCTGACTATTTGGTTCACCTTTATTAAAACTTGGATTCAGATATGAGTAATGAGTTTAATTTGACAAATTTGTTATACATCATAATTAAATCAGATTGGTTAAGTTGCCACTTCATAACCCTTCATGATAGAAGAGTCTATTCTTCTTAAGACTTATTGTAGTGGTGCAAGCATTAAAATCCCTCATGATCAGATTCATTCATGATCAACAGAAACTATATTGTCAACTCCTCTCTTATCAGTTAACTGATTCCATCTGCATTTTTCTGACCATACAAATGTGAGGTGCCACTCCCATTATTACCTTGTTCACTTGCAGCCTTCTGAACTTCAGAATCCTTATGGTGGTGGATTTCAGATTGCTTCCTGAGATGTACTCCTCTCCACTCCGTTGGAATCTTCCATCTTGTTTTGCAACCAGTTCTGGTTCTGTGGATTTTCCACATGTTTCATTCTGTTCAGGGGGAGTTATGGGTCATCTACTTTTAAGGGGAGAGTAGTCAATCAAGCATGTTGATAGGGGGAGAGCTGTTTGATTGTCATAAGGGGGAACTCCATTTCAGTGAACCTTGTTTCATTCTCTGTATTTGTGTGCTGTATTTTGTCTCTCAAACCATCTCCTTTTTGCTTATGTCAAAGGGGGAGAATAGTTTGTCGAGTCAGTGTGACTCATCATGTTGCCATCATCAAAAAGGGGGAGATTGTTGTGCCCCTTGTGCTTTGATGATAGTGTGGTGTTTTAATGATAGCAACATGAATGAGTCACCATATTATTTTGCTCACATGATTGCATATGACTGATCTGTTCTGTCGAGAATGCATGAGTGTGCTATGTCTGATTTGTTCTGTGGAGAATGCATAAGTTTATACATTGCATATATTTGTGCTGCACTCGTAAGTCTATACATCGTGCATTCATTGCTATAGTCTTTGTGTTTATCATACACTGCATCAGTGCAATAACAGTTGCTGCATGCGTCTGTTAAGAAGTCTATACATTGCCATGATTCAGGCTGAGCAAGTCTATACATCCGTTTGCTAGCATGTCTGCACAAGTCCATACATTGTCTAGCTGCATAACACAAGTCCATACAGTTGCTGCATGCGTCTGTTAAGAAGTCTGTACATTGCCATGCTTCAGGCTGAGCAAGTCTATACATCCATTTGCTAGCATGTCTGCACAAGTCCATACATTGTCTGGCTGCATAACACAAGTCCATACATTGTGAAAGTCTATACATTCCTCATTGCCTTGCTTCATGCACCAAGTCTGTGTTAGCGCAGTAAGAGTGATATAGAAGGGGGGGATGAATAGATCACTCCCAATTTGTAAAAACTTCAGCTAAAAATTAATTCTACTGTTTACACTCCTCCTGAACCCGCACAATGAGAATGCTAACGCAGTCAACAATCAAGACAGTATAAGTAGATGAGATTGAAGAGCTGATCACAAGGAAGCAAAGAGACAAGCATATGGAGAGCGCAGATAATAACAGCAAACCACAGAATAGGCAATCAGATTTTTAGGTGGTTCGATTGCAGTTTGCAATCTACATCCACCCCTCACTCCAACTAGAGTGAGGATTCCACTAGTCACTGCTAGAACACGGCAGACTCAGTCTGCGAACAACTTGCTGCCACACAGCTTGAATACCCAAGGGAAACAAATCCTCAACCAAACTCTGCTACCCACAGAGCTTGAAACCTATTCCAGCTACCAGCTAGAACAGAAGCGGAGACAAGTCTCCCTTCCTCCAACCCGGAGGGAAACTACTAATGACAACCCGTCACTAGCAACACCAGAGATCACCGATCTCTCTTCCTCTACAACCCAGAGGGAAACCGGAGTTACACTCCCTTCCTCCACACACTGGAGGGGAACAAATTCGAATCAGAAGAATGAACAAATAAAAAGAACACAAAATAGAAACAAGGACCAACGAAGAAGTAGTCGGTTCTGAAACCAATACAAATGTAGCTTCAAAGGAAGCAATTCATCAAACCGCAGACACTACTCTCTCTCTCTCGAACATATTCCTCTCGGATCTGGACAATGTGGGACTCTCTGCTCTCTCTCTTTTCTGGATCGTGCAGCCTCACTCGAATATCTTCTATTCTTTCTTTTCACGATCTCCCTTTCACTGAAGGATGATGCTCCATATATATAGCAGATGATGGGCGTGTGGCTTTCAGGTTCCCGCCCAGAGAGCACCTCGGATCACGTGCCAGGGATCATCCTCAGATCACGTGCCCGATCATTAACCTGTGTTTATCTTCTGACAGAGACAGAAGACATGATTCGAATTAGGTAGTTTAGACTGTTAATCAGCAAATGTACATACTTTAAAGCAGCAAATGATCAAGTGTGTACAACGTGAGAGTGAGTGTATAGACTTAATGTATGAACACATGTAAAAGACGGTGTACAGACTTGTGATGAAAGTATTTTCATAGCAAGATAGAATATGAAGACTTCTGTGAAATGCATGAGGGAATCGAGTGTATAAACTTGACACAATAGTTAACCAAGTGGGTATCATGTGAGAGTGTATACACTTGGAGGTCTTCAGCGTCTTCAGTGAATAGACTCAACCAATGTATATAGTTGAAGGTCTAACAATCGAGTGTATAGACTTAGGCCTAACAATTGAATGTACAGGGTTGAAGACCTAACAATCGAGTGTATAGACTTAGGCCTAACAATTGAATGTATAGGGTTGAAGACCTAACAATCGAGTGTGTAGACTTGAAGCTTGGAAGGATGTATACACTTAGCCTTTGAGGAACGATGTATAGACTCTGATAGTGAAGGCAGGCTGTATAGACTTTAATCGCTTGAAGCGATGTACAGACTTGGTGAGGCTCAAGCAGTGTACAGACTTGTGAAGGCTTCAGCGTTGTACAGACTTGGAAGTTCCACTGTGGATGTATGGACTTGATGATCCACTGTGGATGTATAGACTTGACGAGTGAAGCCGATGTACATACTTGCCGATTCGAAGGCACTTTACAGACTTTGAAGAACAGTTCAATGTATAGACTTGAAGCCCCTGAGCTAATGTATAGACTTCACGCTGTACAGACTTTAGGCTTTGATCGTTTGAGCAGTATGCAATGTACAGACTTAGCGATGTATAGACTTGGCCAGGAAAGCGTAGGGAAAGGTATGAGTGTATAGACTTGGCCAAGCGTAGGAAAAGATGTGGAGTGTACAGACTTGGTGAAACAAAGTCCAGTGTATAGACTTGGAGAAGCGAAACCGATGTACAGACTTAGAAGGATTTGAACGGGAGAGTGTATGGACTTGGTTCCTGTAGCAGTGTATAGAGTTGAAGGTCTGAGGGCGATGTATAGACTTGGTGAACACTGCAACAGTAATCGGATGTATAGAGTTGAAGTTAGACAAACCAGTGTATAGACTTCAGTTAAGTGCATTGGCTGTACAGACTTCAATTAGAAGATGCCCGGTGTACAGACTTGAAGAGGAGATGCCAATGTACAGACTTAATGATATGAACACTAAGGCATGCTGTACAGACTTACTCGATCAAGCTGATGTACAGACTTTGATACCCAGACAGTCAGTGTTCTGATGGGTCGACGCATCAGCAAGGGTGGGTCGACCCACTACTGTTCATACTAACTAAGCAGAGTGTAGGTAGATGAAATAATGAAACAGCATATGAACTGTACTCACTTAGATGATGAACCAGCATAAATCTAGAGATAGAGGATTGATTTATAGTGTGAGACATCATCAAAACCGTAGGGATGCAACAATCTCCCCCTTTTTGATGATGGCAACACTATGAATCAAGCAATATCAAAGTTTAACAAGTAATTCAAATCAGCTTCAACAAACAGAGTAAATTCAAAGCATGCTCATGCATATGAATTAAACATTCCCTACAACATACTCTCATCTCCCCCAAAGCTCAAAACAGATCATGACTCACTGATATTGTAGAACCTCTAACTCACTGATATTGCAGAACCTCTCTCCCCCTTTGACATCAGCAAAAGGAAATGCAGAATATATGACAGTGCTGGAAACATGAAGAAGAAGTGAGGTAACTTCTTAGTGCAGAAAGTCACGAGTAGGTCTTAAGAGAATAAGTGAGGTTCTAATTTCAAGAGAAGATTCTTTAAACTCCAGTACACAATAGAGAAATAGAATGATAGAAAAGTTTATCAGCATACATAGTGTATGATTTAGAGCAGGAGTTAACAAGTATGGCCAGATATGGCTGATCATTCAACTATCCCACAAGACAGCAAGAGACGAAATCAGAGAGGTGTTCTCAAGGTATTGAGGACAAGCAATCCATTAGTTGCATAACAACAAGGAATTTTTTCTTTTTGAGATGATTTTCAAGAAGATCAATGAGTAAGTTGGTAGTTTACTCCTTTGACATTAGGGAGACACCTTGATTAGAGGCCTGAATCCCTAGTTACTCAGAGTGAGTACCTCATTACTTCCTTCCCTTTTTTTTATTAAGGAACAGAGTTAGTAACTGTGGCTTTTGATATGAGGAAACACCTTGATTAGAGGCCAGAGTCCCCAGTTACTCACCAGCAAGCCACCATTGCTCTGTCATGTCTTTTCATTCATTTTAAGCATTTGACACCTTATGACATGGAAGAAATATTTATTTCATTGATGAAGCTCCCAGTTTCTCAGTGATCAAAACATGACATGTTTGTTCAGTTAAGCCCTTGAGTTAAAGAGATAGAATGATTGAAAATAATACCAGAATAACTATTTCTTGAATTGAGTCTTGAAGTCTAGATTTCAAGCTGATTGGGTCAGATATCAAGACATACAGGTTTTGGCCTGAACCAGAATCAATGACAATGTAGGAAGATATACTTTATGCAATTAGTCCAGATCTCTGAAGGAGTACCAAAGGAAAGATTCTAACTGGATTTTAGAGTCACTGACTTATAGACTTAAGAAATAAGTGACACTCTACTGTCTGAGAGAACCACACTAGATCAGTCATGCAAAACCAGCAAAGTTACACATCTGGACAGTCCTTTTGAATCTGTCAAAGAACTTCTCCTCTCACACTACAACTCAGCTCCCCCTAAGACATAGCATTCCTCAATGAAACAATCTAGCAAATTTTCAAAGCTTCCCCTCACTCAAAGCATTCCTGAAAGTTAACCAGCAGACAATCAGAACTCCCCCTTAAACTAGCATGACATAAGGCTAAACATCAGACAAACACAACTCCCCCTCACAACAAGAACAAGCTTCATAATTAAGACAATTTGTATAAGCCTAATTCTCTTCTCAATGTGGTGAATTTTTCATTATCCAGAGGTTTTGTGAATATGTCAGCAATCAGATTATCTGTGCCTACATGAATCAGTTCAAAATTATTCTTAGACACCTCATCTCTTATAAAATGATGTCTTATCTCTATGTGTTTGGTTCGTGAATGCAAAACAGGATTTTTAGCAATATTGATGGCACTAGTATTATCACAGTAGATTGGAGTGCACCCCAGGTCTACTTGGTAGTCCTGAAGCTGGTGTTTAATCCATATGACTTGTGTTCCACAACTCCCTGCAGCCACATATTCAGCTTTTGCAATGGAGAGGGCCACAGAATGTTGTTTCTTGGAACCCCAAGACACTAAACACCCACCCAAAAATTCACAATGACCACTAGTGCTTTTCCTGTCTAGTTTACAGCCTGCATAATCAACATCTATGTATGCAACTAAGTTAAATGTGTGTGATGCAGGAAACCATAAACCAAGAGAATGAGTAGCTGACAAATATCTGAAAATTCTTTTAACTGCAGCTAAGTGTAATTCAGTAGGTCTAGACTGATACCTTGCACACATTCCTACACTGAATTGTATATCAGGTCTAGAGGCTGTCAAGTAAAGAAGTAATCCAATCATACCTCGATAAAGTTTGGCATTTACTTCTTTACCTGTCTCATCTGCATCCAGTGAGGTATTGGTGCCTATGGGTGTTGTAATGTGCTTTAAGTTTTCCATACCAAACCTCTTGAACAGTTCCATTGTGTATTTGGTTTGGTTGATGAAGCACCCGTCCTCTAGCTACTGTACCTGCAATCCAAGAAAATATTTTAGTTCACCAACCAAGCTCATTTCAAATTCAGCAGACATCATGATAGAAAATTCATCACATAGTTCATGCTTAGTTGATCCAAATACAATGCCATCTACATATACCTGAACTATGATGAGATCTCTAGTTATGCCCTTGGTAAATAAAGTTTGATCAACTTTACCTCTTTTGTAGCCCTTGCTGATCAGAAATTCAGTCAATCTTTCATACCATGCTCTTGGAGCCTGCTTTAGACCATACAAGGCTTTGTTTAACCTGAAAACTTGGTTAGGTTGAGGAGAGAATTGAAATCCAGGAGGTTGTTCAACAAAAACTTCTTCTTTAATGACTCTATTTAAAAAGGCACTTTTAACATCCATTTGTTGGAGTTTTATATTCTTTGAACAAGCAAAGGCAAGCAACAATCTTATAGCTTCCATCCTAGCAACAGGTGCATAGGATTCATCAAAGTCTACACCGAATTCCTGACAGTAGCCTTTGGCTACTAATCTGGCCTTATTCCTCGAGATGATTCCATCTTCATTCATCTTATTTTTGAACACCCACTTGGTTCCTATGACATTGACACCATCTGGTCTTGGGACAAGCTCCCAGACATTATTTCTTTCAAACTGACCTAATTCCTCACACATTGCATTGACCCAAGCTTGATCAGCCAAGGCCTATTCTACTGTTTTGGGTTCAATTTGTGAGACTAAAGCAATTAAGTCATCATTATTCACATTTCTAAAATGAGACCTAGTCCGAAGAGGATCTTCAGGATTGCCTATGACATTTTCTAATGGATGGTCTTTAAGAAATCTAACATTTGTTGAAGACTCACCTGTTTCTCTTGGCCCTTCCTGATTGGGGGAATTTGTTTCTCCACTCGGCTGAGTCTTCTCTTCTTCTTGTTGGTCTTCTAGGAAATCCCCATCATGATTGGAATCCCTGTCAAGATTTTCAACATTAGAAACATCTTTCTTTTCACTAAAAAGGATGTGTGGAGACTCTTCCACTTTCTGATCTGATATGTTAAATACCCTATATGCCCTTGGCATTTTAGAGTAACCCAAGAATATTCCTGGGGAGCTTTTAGCTTCAAACTTGTCTAAATCTTTCTTATCATTGCTATGAATAAAATATTTTGCTCCAAAAATTCTGAAATGAAACAAGTTTGGTTTCTTACCTTTTAGAAGCTCATAGTTTTCTTGTGAATGGGTCTTACCGTGGCCCTGTTGATTATGTAAGTTGCTGTATTGGCCGCTTCTGCCCAAAACCTTCTAGGTAATTTACTTTCAATCAACATGGTTCGGGCCATCTCCACCACAGTTCTATTTCTTCTCTCCACAATCTCATTCTGTTCAGGTGTCCTGAGAGAAGAACACCTATGAGTTAGTCCCTCTTTTTCACAAAGATCAGTAAACATGGAGTTTTCAAACTCACCTCCATGGTCAGATTGAATAGAACAGACCTTGTATTTCCCTTCTTGTTTGACCTTATTGAAAAACAGATTAGACTTTTGAAATGCATCACTCTTATTTGCTAAGAAAAATATCCATGAATATCTAGAGAAGTCATCTATGATGACATAGACAAACATGTTCCCATTAAGACTCTGAGATCTAGTGGGACCGAAAAGGTCCATATGGAGAAGTTCCATTGGTCTAGAGGACAATGGCTCAGATCTTAATTTGAAAGAATTCCTGGTCTGTTTGCCTAGAGCACAGGCATCACATGATTTTGAAATGGAATTGAATTTAATTCTAGGCATGCCTTTAACTAAATCATGCTTGACCAATTTATTTAAAGTAGTAAAGCTAGCATGACCTAGACGTCTATGCCATTCAAAAGCATCATTTTCAGAGTTGGCAGATAAGCAAATAGTAGATTCAGATTCCTCATCTAAGTCTACAATGTAGACATTATTAATCCTGTTGGCTACAAATTTAACTACATCAGAATTTATTTCAAGGATTTTGCATGAACTATCATCAAATACAACCCTGTGACCCCTGTCACATAACTGACTAATGCTAATCAGGTTGTATTGAAGCCCTTCCACAAGTAAGACTTTTTCAATGGAGTTTTTGGAAGACTTACCTACTGTACCAACTCTAATTATTTTACCTTTGTTCTTTCCTCCAAACTTGACCAGACCCCCTGGCTTCATCTCTATCTTGCTAAACTTGGATCGGTCTCCTGTCATAGGCCTGGAGCAGCCACTGTCGAGGTACCACTTGTTGTCTTCAGCTGTCAGGCCGACCTACACAAATACATCAAGCAGAGTGATTTGGAACCCAAGATGAGTTGGGTCCAAAGACATTGTTTAACTCTCTGATCAAGTGTTTAGGTATCCAGATTTGCTTCAGCATGGTTTTCTCTGGCACCTTCCTTTCTGGTTTATTAAAGTTGAATCCAGCTAGTCTGGAGAAGTGAGTTCTATTCCATTCATTAGTCTTCCTATCCCTAGGAAATTTCCTGTAAGCTTGTTGATTAACATGTTTTTGACTATGAACATTATTTCTCCAGTAGTTCCTGTTTGGACTCATCTGATTGTTGTAATTCCAGCTCTTAATCTGATTCACTTTCTTGGTCCATCTACCATTAGTGTTCTGGTGAGTGAGCTTAGTGACATTCTTCATACAATTCATTCCCATCTTGAATGGTTGATCAGCACTGGTTTTTGTGTTTTCTTTAGGACTTTGAATTCCCTTAGTGCTGTTTGAGCTGGATGGTGTGTCCAGCTTCTCTTTTCCCTTCTCTGGGCAAAAGGTGATGGTCTTGAATTGCAAGGGTCTCTTGTTGGTTGGGTCATAGCCTAGACCCTCCTTATTGAAATTGACCCTAGTCCCTAGTATAGCATCTAAACTAGTTTTTCCTTGGACAAACTTTTCTAGGACTTTCTGTTTGTCTTCTAGCTCCTTTTGAAGGGACTCAGAATTTTTTAGAAGTTCAATATTTACTTTCTTCACAGCTTCATATTTATCTGAGTTCACTCTAATTTCATTCCTGCTTTCTTAAATTTTAATGTTGAGTTCATTGAGCTGATTTTGACTTTCTTGAACTTCTCCCTTGAGCTTATCATTTTCTTTTCTTAGTGAGGTCATTTCTCCTAATTGCTCTTTTAGCTTCTGATTTTCCTCACAGACTAGAGTTTGTTCTTCAACATTTGTGTTAAATTTTCTTTTCAGAACTCTGTGCTCTTTACTAAGAGAATTAAATTTATCTAACAATTCACCATAAGCATCCTCCCAGTCATCAATTGAGTAATTTTCAAAAACATTTATTACCTCCTCTTCACTATTTGCCATAAGGCAAATTCCATCTTCATATTCTTCTGAGGAAGTGTCTTCGGGATCTTCTTCTTCCTCGCTCCATGTGCAGACCATCGCTTGTGGCTTCTTCTTCTTCTGCACCTTTGTGTTCTTCTTCTGAAGATAGGGACCCTTGTTCTGGAGGTCTGGGCATTCGCCTTTCATGTGTCCCTGTTTGTTATAATTAAAACAAGTCAGTCTCTTAGGATTTCTATCCCTGTAACTGGTAAATTCAGCATTCTTGTTAAAAGAGTGTGGCTTCTTCTTCTAAAGGTCTTTCCCTTTTTCTTCAAAAAATTTCTGAACTGTCTAGTGAGCATTGCCTGCTCCTCCTGGTCGAGATTTGAAAAACCTTCAAGCTCGGACTCGGACTCAGGGCTACTGCTGTTGTTCCCGCTGTTGCTACCCTTGTTGCGGGATGCCCTTAGAGCCACATTCTCAGCCTTCCTATCACTTCCTTCTCCACCTCCTTTGAAATTCATCTCATAGGTCATAAGGGATCCTATGAGTTCATTCACAGTCAAGATAGTCAGATCTTTTGACTCCTCAATCACAATGGCCTTAGTGTGCCATGCCGAGGATAAAGATCTAAGAATTTTCCTGACTATATCTGCCTCAGCAAGATCCTTCCCTAGCCCTTTAAGTGTGTTTGTGATCAAGGACAACATGGCATACATTTCAGTTATATTCTCCTCAGCATTCATCCTAAACATTTCATACTTAGAAGTGTAGAGGTTTACCTTCGAGGCTTTCACTTGAGCTGTACCTTCATAGATCAATTGCAGCTCATCCCACATTCGCTTGACAGTCTTGTAGGCAGATATACGGGCATATTCCTCTGGATGAACAACACACTGGATGATGTTCAGCGCCGTCCAGCTGAGTGAAGATAGTATGACATGGTCATCTGTCCAAGCGTCCTCGTTTGGTGGCAGATCATATGGCCCAACAGTAATTACTCTCCACAGTTTTTGGCTCTGAGCCCTAATAAACACTTCCATCCTGTTCTTCCAAAACAGATAGTTACTACCATCAAAAAATAGAGGGCGACTAATGGATTGACCTTCGGCCATGAAGGTTCTAGGACCATTGGCATTTCCTTGACCGTTCGTCCACATGGCGTAAACCTGCTCTGATACCAAATGTTAGCGCAGCAAGAGTGATATAGAAGGGGGGGGATGAATAGATCACTCCCAATTTGTAAAAACTTTGGCTAAAAATTAATTCTACTGTTTACACTCCTCCTGAACCCACACAATGAGAATGCTAACACAGTCAACAATCAAGACAGTATAAGTAGATGAGATTGAAGAGCTGATCACAACGAAGCAAAGAGACAAGCATATGGAGAGCGCAGATAATAACAGCAAACCACAGAATAGGCAATCAGATTTTTAGGTGGTTCGATTGCAGTCCGCAATCTACATCCACCCCTCACTCCAACTAGAGTGAGGATTCCACTAGTCACTGCTAGAACACGGCAGACTCAGTCTGCGAACAACTTGCGCCACACAGCTTGAATACCCAAGGGAAACAAATCCCTCAACCAAACTCTTCTACCCACTTGAAACCTGTTCCAGCAACCAGCTAGAACAGAACTGGAGACAAGTCTCCCTTCCTCCAACCCAGAGGGAAACTACTAATGACAACCCGTCACTAGCAACACCAGAGATCACCGATCTCTCTTCCTCTGCAACCCAGAGGGAAACCAGAGTTACACTCCCTTCCTCCACACACTGGAGGGGAACAAATTCGAATCAGAAGAATGAACAAATAAAAAGAACACAAAATAGAAACAAGGACCAACGAAGAAGCAGTCGGTTCTGAAACCAATACAAATGTAGCTTCAAAGGAAGCAATTCATCAAATCGCAGACACTGCTCTCTCTCTCTCTCAAACATATTCCTCTCGGATCTGGACAATGTGGGACTCTCTGCTCCCTCTCTTTTCTGGATCGTGCAGCCTCACTCGAATATCTTCTATTCTTTCTTTTCACGATCTCCCTTTCACTGAAGGACGATGCTCCATATATATAGCAGATGATGGGCGTGTGGTTTTCAGGTTCCCGCCCAGAGAGCACCTCGGATCACGTGCCAGGGATCATCCTCAGATCACGTGCCCGATCATTAACCTGTGTTTATCTTCTGACAGAGACAGAAGACATGATTCGAATTAGGTAGTTCAGACTGTTAATCAGTAAATGTACATACTTTAAAGCAGCAAATGATCAAGTGTGTACAACGTGAGAGTGAGTGTATAGACTTAATGTATGAACGCATGTAAAAGATGGTGTACAGACTTGTGATGAAAGTATTTTCATAGCAAGATAGAATATGAAGACTTCTGTGAAATGCATGAGGGAATCGAGTGTATAAACTTGACACAACAGTTAACCAAGTGGGTATCATGTGAGAGTGTATACACTTGGAGGTCTTCAGCGTCTTCAGTGAATAGACTCAACCAATGTATATAGTTGAAGGTCTAACAATCGAGTGTATAGACTTTGGCCTAACAATTGAATGTATAGGGTTGAAGACCTAACAATCGAGTGTATAGACTTAGGCCTAACAATTGAATGTATAGGGTTGAAGACCTAACAATCGAGTGTGTAGACTTGAAGCTTGGAAGGATGTATACACTTAGCCTTTGAGGAACGATGTATAGACTCTGATCGTGAAGGCAGGCTGTATAGACTTGAATCGCTTGAAGCGATGTACAGACTTGGTGAGGCTCAAGCAGTGTACAGACTTGTGAAGGCTTCAGCGTTGTACAGACTTGGAAGTTCCACTGTGGATGTATGGACTTGATGATCCACTGTGGATGTATAGACTTGACGAGTGAAGCCGATGTACATACTTGCCGATTCGAAGCCACTTTACAGACTTTGAAGAACAGTTCAATGTATAGACTTGAAGCCCCTGAGCTAATGTATAGACTTCACGCTGTACAGACTTTAGGCTTTGATCGTTTGAGCAGTATGCAATGTACAGACTTAGCGATGTATAGACTTGGCCAGGAAAGAGTAGGGAAAGGTATGAGTGTATAGACTTGGCCAAGCGTAGGAAAATATGTGGAGTGTATAGACTTGGTGAAACAAAGTCCAGTGTATAGACTTGGAGAAGCGAAACCGATGTACAGACTTAGAAGGATTTGAACGGGAGAGTGTATGGACTTGGTTCCTGTAGCAGTGTATAGAGTTGAAGGTCTGAGGGAGATGTATGGACTTGGTGAACACTACAACAGTAATCAGATGTATAGAGTTGAAGTTAGACAAACCAGTGTATAGACTTCAGTTAAGTGCATTGGCTGTACAGACTTCAATTAGAAGATGCCCGGTGTACAGACTTGAAGAAGAGATGTCAATGTACCGACTTAATGATATGAACACTAAGGCATGCTGTACAGACTTACTCGATCAAGCTGATGTACAGACTTTGATACCCAGACAGTCAGTGTTCTGATGGGTCGACACATCAGCAAGGGTGGGTCGACCCACTACTGTTCATACTAACTAAGCAGAGTGTAGATAGATGAAATAATGAAACAGCATATGAACTGTACTCACTTACATGATGAACCAGCATAAATCTAGAGATAGAGGATTGATTTATAGTGTGAGACATCATCAAAACCGTAGGGATGCAACAGTCTGCACATTTGTTACTCAAGTCTATACATTCACTGTGCACTGTTCATGAGCAAGTCCATACATTATGTGTGCATTCATTTGTCTGGCTGCATAACTGTAAGTCTATACATCTTTGTCTTGTGCATGCATCATTATCTCCAAGTCTGTACAGTCTCATTTAAAGTCTATACTATGCATACTACATCGTCAAAGTCTATACATTGCACTGTAGCTTGCATTCACTTAAAGTCTGCACATTCTTCTGTTATGTCCAAAGTCTGTACATCGTCTTCTTGTTCATGCATTGCATCAAGTCCATACATTATTTGTGCACAAGTCTATACATTGTTGCATCATGTGCTTCATGCATTAGCAAAGTCTGTACATCGTATTCTGTTCATGCATTGCATCAAGTACATACATTGTTTGTGCACAAGTCTACACATTCTTCAGGTGCATCATCTCAGCAAGCCTATACATTGGACTTGAGCATATAGAAAGTCTGCACATTGTCACAAGTCTACACATTGCAGTCTGTTTGTGTGCACCGTCTCACTTAGCGTCTCATGCTAAGTCTATACATCGTGTTGCAAGCACGCATTCAAGTCTGCATAGCCGGTGAGGTCTGTCTCACTCAGCGTCACAAGTGGACTTGAAGTCTATACATTGGACCATCTTTCTTAGTGTCTATGTGCATAGTCCGTTCATTGCCAAGTCTACACATCGTCAGCCTGCTCATGCATCGTCTTGGTGGTAAGTCTGTACAGTGGCCAAGTCTGTACATCCACCGTCTCACTCAAGTCTATACACTGCAGCCTTTGCATTGCACATACATTGAAGTCTATACATTGCATCGTCTTGAGACTAAGTCTGTTCACCACCGTCTTACTTAGCGTCTCTGTGCATACCTTCAAGTCTATACATTGTGTGCCTCGAGCCTTCAAGTCTGTACATTGGTTTTGTCATGCACATAAATGTCCAAGTCTGTACAATGCTGCTACGGCTGTGCATCGTTTGCATACTGCATACATGACACATAGCAAGTCTGCACAGTACACACACAATCTGTTTTGCACAAATGCACTCAAGTCTACACATCATGCATTCAGGCTTAAGTGTTAAGCATAGAATGTCTGTACAGCCTGTGCATCCTTTCGACATAAAGTCTATAGATTGTGCATGGTTCAAAACAAGTCTGCACATTGCTGCATTCTAAGTCTGCACATTGCTTATACATCCCATGCAGAGTCTGCACACAGTAGATTAGTAAGTCTATACATTGTGCATCGCTCAAAGTAGAGTCTGCACACTCATTGTCAGCAAACCTGCACACTGATGTAGCACACATGCAGAGTCTATACACTCATAACCTTAGCCATTACATCGTGTGCTTCATGGCTGTTCAGCGTCTCATGCAGTGTCTCATGCAAAGTCTTTACATTGCTGTTGCATTGCAAAGTCCATACATTGCTGTTGCATTGCAAAGTCTACACACTACATTACTCCCTACAGAGTCTGTACAAGGTTTGTTGTCTTAAGCTGATGATTCTCTTCGACTAACTGATAGGTACTGTCTCGAGGAGATTAAGAGGGCACGTGATCCAAGGATGGACGAGGTGCCCAGGATCGTGACACGTGTACAGCAATAGGCTGAGATGCTGCCACGTGGTCAAGGCCTTTGGGCGAGAGATGTGGAAGACACACGCCCTATCCTCTGCTGCTGCTATAAAAGGAAGCCTTGTTCCTAAGAAGAAGGCTGATCGAAATACAAGGGGCAGAAATAGAGAGAAGATAGCCTGAACGATCCAGAGAGCAGAGAAGAAGAAGAAAGAGAAAGAAAAAGAGAGTGAGAGATCGAGAGCAGAGAAGAAGAAGAAAAAGAAAGACAGAGAGAGCGTGAGTTGAGAAGAAGAAAGATCTAGAGGGGGGCGAATAGATCAGTCACCTGTTAAAAACTACAGCAGTAGATTCAAATGCGGAATGAAAACTTCTGCTGAACAGATAGAGGGCACAAAGCAATTACTAGCCAGAACTGAAGAACCGTCCTAAGCAAACATCTACTGCGCAAAGAACAGAAATATAGAAGCTATGCAAACCACAAAACAATCACACAGTAGACAAGATATTTTTAGGTGGTTCGGTCCTCCAGACCTACATCCACCCCACACTCAACCCGAGTGTGGATTACTGCTGACTCACAGCTTGAACTGCTGGGCCTCACAGCTTGACTACAACATGCTGAGCCTCACAGCTTACTGTCCGAGGTATCCACCTCGCCTGCTGAGCCTCACAGCTTACTGTCCAGAGGAATCCTCCTCTGCAAAACCGCTGGGCAGTACAGCTTAGCCGTCCAGTGGAATCCTCCACTGCAAACGCTGACTAACAGCTTGAACACAAGAGTTTCGAAAAATAAAACAAAAACAAACAAAAGATAAAATGTATCCTTGCAGGGAATGTAGCTCAAACAAGTGAGCAATACTCAGATCTGGTTTTGAACCAAAGATCTGAGGAACATCTCTCTCAACTCTTCTCTCTCTCAACTCTCTCTCTCAACTCTCTCCTTCTTCTCTTTCTTTTCTCTTCTGCTGGATCGTAGAAGCTCTCACTCTGCCTCTGCTCCTTTTTTCACGATCAGACTTCTCCTGAGGAAGAAGCTTTATATATATAGCAGCAGCTAGGGCGTGTGTCTTCCACATTTCCCGCCCAGAAGGTTCCTCCACATTTCATCATCCTGTCAGCCCTTTCAGCCTCGGATCACGTGCCTTCATTTAGCTCCTCGAGCAGCAGTCCTGTCAGATGAAGATTATTTTCAGTTTGAGTAAGCAAAGTATGTACATTAAGAATGAATGCACAATGGCTGTATGGACTTAGCGTCTTGAACAATGTACATACTTGCCACCTGAAGTGTGTAATGCAGTGTGTAGACTTTGCAATGTATGGACTTTGCAATGCAAAGACAAAGCATGTACAGACTTGGAAATGCTTGAAGCACAGAATGCACAGGCTAGAGTTATGAGTGTATTGACTTGATAGCACATGTTGCAGTATGCATATGGTGAAGTATGTACATTGACGATAAATGAGATGTAGCTTAACAAGCACTGACTTGATGCTCACACGGCTGTACATACTTGCATGAGACGCTGGGTGAGACGCAGGATGCACTGGCTGTACAGACTTTGAATCAAATATCCATAGAGACGCTAAGTGAGACGGTGGATGCGATGCGATGCCGTGAGTTGTGAGAGCTCTTGAAGGCTAGTCCTCGAGCTTTCCAACACTCACATCTGGGTTTTTGGACCGCCATGAGGTCTAGATTTGAGGTTCACCCCGGAGTTATCCGTTTGGTGTTCCTTATTTTTCTCTGGCAACTCCCAGTCTAGGGGAGATGCTGCCCAAATTTCGCCAGGACGAGAACACTTAAGAACAAATGAACATACCAAATTCTCTGAGCATAAGAACATCGTGTGTCCGAAGCCTCTGAATCAAAACTGAAGTCATGAGTCCCTGCATAACAAACCCTTCCAGTAAAACATTCAATCATACGTGCTCACTCACAAAAACAAGTGATAAGAATCATTCCATTGATTTAAAGTGTCGATTAAATGAACAATCCAAACAATCAAAGTCAATCTGCAGGTTGGAGGAACAAGAACAAAAGCAGAAAGAAGAAACAGAGCACAAACAGAATGAAATAAAACCCACAGAAGCTATTCTGGTGCGCTCTTAATCCGGCGCGAGTTAATCCGGTGCGGTACCCCCCCGCGCCGGTTTAACCCCACACTCAAAACCACTTTCGAAATCTTGGGATGAATAGTTCTTTAATCTGGCGCGCCATTCATCATTGAGCCTATTCCGGCGCGCCCTTGGCCTTCCTTAATCCGGCGCGCCCCTTTGCCTTCCTTAAACCGGCGCGCCCCCTTTGCCTTCCTTTAATCGGTGCGCCCCTTGCCACCTTAAATCGGCGCGCCTCCTCCCTTGGCCTTGAACTGGCGCCCCCCCCTCCTTGTGGCTAAACCAGCGCGCCCTCCTCTTGATGCTAATCCAGCGTGCCTCGTAAAAGGACAATTAACCAAATAAAAGAAAACATAAGGCTTGAGGTTAGTAGAAAGAAAAGAAAGCATATAAACCATTCATGTGAGAGCAAACCACATAATTTAATGATTGGAACAATGATAATAAAAAATGTTATAACCAAGTCAGCGCACCCCAAGTCATAGTACAAACACTATCACCCTTTCTATAATCAAATTTTGTTCCGCGTGCGAGTGCGCACGTTGGTGAGTTCGAGCTTCACACTTAACAATCCGCTTCCCCGGACCGTGTTTGAAGAGAAAAGCAATGACGCCCCATGGCATCGGACGTGGTCCTCGGAAACCCCGTTATGGCCATAGTCCACAGTCATCTCGGGCCAATAGACCATTAATCTAATCCCACATTTTCATTAAACTTGCCGCACTCGCAGCAGACATTTGTATGGTTTGTCACCGTCTCTTATGCTATAAACACGGACCTTCGTCCGAACATAAAATGGTCCATGAGTGACCGACAAAATCTGAATGGAACGAGAAGGTTCTCGTCATCCCCGGACCCTTTGCATGCGAATATCAATAAGACCTTCGCGAGTCGCGTTTGGACCTCGGGTTCGCCCCAACCATGGTCATTGCCTGACCCATATCCTCAGCCTATAGCCCGCTCCCTTTGAACGCACATTATTCTCAGATCTGGTCCCAGGACATCCTCCTGTTGCCCCCTTGGCACCGGAAACATTGACGATGCCCACGCGAGCCTGACTTCTACCGCGGGGGGCCCACCGCAGTATGGTCGTAGCTCGATCTTGCACCGGGCCGACAAACTTATTGGTTTCTGACCGCCCTAACCAAGATTTAACTGAACGTTTCCCCTTCCTTTGAACAATAAATTTGTCGTATCCCGACGTACACGTGTTCCGGTCTTCCCGCAACGATTATGCTATTCTCAAGCCGGACATTCGTCCGAACATTAAATGGTCAACACATGACCGACATGAGGTCAGATACTTTCTTCACACCCTCGTATGAGGACTTCGGCATTTCTTAATAGGTTTTTATGCAATTAATTTTCAGGCCATCGGGCCCCCTTTCCTGGCAATCAATCAAGGGTTTTCCCCTCTCCGAGGGGATGTAATTAATGTCGTAGCCTTCACGGTACAGCGGGTTCTCAGTCCCGACATGAACTACATAATCGTCTGATTAGTTAGACCGAGCGCACAATAAATCGTCACCTTCGTGACTGGCACGCCCACGCCTTAATAAACCCAATAAATGAACAACCAATGATCTTAATAAAAAGTGCGTCCACAGCGCCCGGTGAAGAAGCAAGCACGTCTTCAAGCTCTCGAAGAGGCAGAGCAAGATGAAGGTGGACTGGTGGAAGGTACCTTAAAGATTTGTTCCAAGTCTACTCGTGTCTTGTTTGATACTGACGCGTCGCATTCATTTGCTTCTAAGAAGGTCGCTGATCCATTATCTATGGAACCGGAATGGATAGATCTAGTTATTTCAACCCCTCTCGGAAACGAATCCGAGATCACACAACATTATCTGAATTGTGAAGTTATTGTAAACTGGAAGAATCTACCTGCCAACTTAATATGCTTAGACATGAAAGATTATGATGTTATACTAGGAGCCGATTGGCTATCCACACACATGGCGGTTATGTTAGGTCTGATAGGTGCAACCGGATCTAGAAGGGGGGTTGACTAGATCCTGGTGAAAGACTATGACTAATTTAAAACTTTAGTTAATTAAATCATAATGAACAACTAGAGTGCACATGAGGCACTTAGACATAAAGCACAGCGGAATAAGTAGATGGCTCAAGTGAAAATGGCAAAGCATGGTCCTACGCGCTTGAGTGTGCGATGGAGATAACCAAGATTACATGCGTTGAAACACGCCCACCAACTTGTGAATGGGGATAGAGAATATGGATCAATCTCACAAAGAATAACCCACTGCACATTACATTTTTAAGGTGGTTCAATCAGCAAACCCGCAGACCTACGTCTGTTGACACCCATTTTTTGCCTATAAGTTGAGTCATTCCTCTTACCATCATTTGTTGATGCCTCGAATTGTCCATTATTCATTGGGCTATTTTCAGGCACGCTTTTGGGCTTGTTTTATGAGTATCTCCCTCCCTGGCAAAGTTTGTTCTCGGATTCGGGCTTAACGGGCCTCGATTTCGCTTGGTTTTGGGTTAGTTGGTCTCATTTATCTCATCTTATCAATTTCAAACGCCCAGGCTTTACGCGGTCTAGCCACCGGCCGTTCAGTGACAGAATGGTCTGACTTGAACCGTTTATGGATTTATTGGATATTTATTTGATTTTCTGAATTTCCACCGACAATCCTTTGCACGGTCTTGGTTCAACCGTACACATCCTTTGAACGGCTTGTCATTAGACCGTTTAGTTCCAAGAGTCTTAAGCTCGTTGGTTTTTCAGATAATTATCTATTTATCCTATTTTTTTAGGTTTATCACCGACATGTGTAAACGGCCAAGCATTGGATCGTTCTATTCTCTGAGTGGTCTAGCGGTAGACTGTTTTATCCTGAAGAGTCCAACGCCGTAAGCGCCGGTCGGTTTGGTGGATAATTGGATAATTTTACATTTTTATTTATTTATCACCGACAGCATTGGACGGTCTACCATTAGACCATGTAATGGTCCGGGTGGTCTATCGTGCGACCGTGTATATGCTCGAAACCTGTGGATTGTTTAAGAATTTCTCTCTCTACCCATGATTAAACCCCCACCTTCCTCCGCCATTTTCTCCGCAGTTTCTCAACCAAATGGGGTGTCGTTCGATCCTGGTGGAAGATAAGAGTATTATCCACGATTTTTGTTTTGAAAACTCGGATTAATATCCAATGGAAAATCCCATTACGAGATTGGACATTTAGGGCTCTATAAATAGTATCCCTAGTCCAAACTTGAAATGGGGGGGAGATTCAATGTCGACGGTAAAGCTCTGTCAGATTTCTGAGTGAACTGTAGCCAGGGAGGGAGGCTTTCTACGTCCTTCGAAGCCTCTGGTTCAAGGGAGTAGTTGTTTTCTTTGCGTTCTAGTTCAGGGTTTCAGTTGTTTTTGTCATCCATTGCATGCTCATTTCATCATCTTTTCTTTCCACATGTTTGCATTACTTCACATTATTCTACACCTTTCCTATCTTTTTCCATGCCCTATAGGGGGTTTAAAAACCACCCCAGGTATCGCCCCTTCCAAGTCATTATGTTGCTTTTCCATTCTTCTTTATAGCTACCACACATTTTAGGGCTAATTTGGGTGTTATTTTCATGTCTTCTATATTGTTTTGCAGGTCAGCATCAACACAGCACGAGGTCCATCCCCTCTAGCCGGTCGGAAGGGGTGGAGGATCAAGTCCTACAACTTGGAGTCTAGCGTAGCTGAACGGTGTTCTTCCGTCCGTTTACAGGTCAGAGCAGTCCTTCACGAGTCGTTCAGACCTTGTGAGCGGCCTTCTGCGAACCATTCTATTGCCAGACCCGTCTGCGTCCCGCTTCCTTCTTCAGCACTGTGAGAAGTCTGTCGAGGGGCCGTTCCATACCTTAGGTGGTTCATTCAGGACCGTGTACCACTGCAACGCTGTGTTTTTAGGCGAGTGCTTTCTCCCTCTTTTCAAGGTATGTCTTACCACCCGGTACTCGTGTCTTGGTGGCGATCACGATTACACACATGTCCCAACCCTTTCTTTCTTTCTTTCGTTTGGCTTGTCTTTACATTTCCGATTTAGAAAAGGCAAGGTAAGAAGAAAGAACGGTGGGAAAACATGTCAACAGCCCATTTTTTGGCGATCACGGTGGGATGCCTAGTGCCCATCATGCTATTGTTCTGATGATATACATTTTTCTATGCTTGGTTATGTTTTTGTTAAGTGATTTCAGTTTACTATTTCGTCAATCTGCGTTTCTATCCTCGGAGGTGTACGCGATTCTCCCAGGGCCGCTCAAGTTTCTACACGGGTTGACAATAGACCGTGCAGTCAGGCCACAACTTCAGCGGTCCTTTCCGGACCGTGCATTTGCTTCCACGGTCTTCCAATAGACCGTGCTCATCTGCTAGCTCAGGTACGTTATTGTCTTTCATACATTTGTGGGTTTACTAATTTTCTACAGTTTTCTTAGGGCCATTCTGCAGGTTGCACGGTCGGTCGATAGTCCGTCCAGTCAAGTACATTTCTGTCTCTACAGCTTCAATCCATTTTAGTTCTCTGAGTTTTAGCTCATTTTGCCATTCCCTGCTGCTGAACAGTCCTTCCAGGACCGTTTACCTCCCTGAGCGGTCTCCATTAGACCGTGTTTTATTGCTACAGTGCACCCGTGAGTGCCATTTGGACTATCACTTCACATCATTTCATATTCATTTGGGTGCTGTTTTGATCTCCCCTGGTTATCCCTTGATTTTGCATCATCATTGTTTTTACTTATCACATTTGATTTATCATTATTTGTTAGATTTAGGTTAGACTTTGCATGAACCCCAGTGCACATAGGATTCATTCATATTTTCCATATTAGTTGCATTCCTACCTTGGTAGGGGATCCTCTCGTCTCCATATTCCTTGGAGCCAACTAGGTGACCTTACCTGGGACCTCTGTAAGCCCCCGTGAGCTGTGGATTCCCACACGGACGTCGGGCAGGTTGTACCTTACCACACCAGTCTAGGGTTGCATTCGTGAGAGAGAGTCACCTTTAGAGTCAGCCAAGTTTCCCATTCTACCCTTGTTAGGCACCTTTGTGGTTGAGAGAATTGTCATTCTAATTAATCTACTAAGGTTCTAAGAGGGAGAAAATCTAAAAATTTACCGCACATCATTTAAATTTGGTTGGTCAATTGATTGCCTCTTCTCTTCTTTCTTTCTGTGTGCATTTGATTGATTGTTTGATTGTCTAGAAGGTCGTTTAGGTTTGTTCTGTGGTGTCGGTGGGTGTTGCATGTGGAGTTGCTTCACACCCTCAGGATCTTCTCCTAGGGGCGGCTCTCATTTCTATCTTAATCCTTTATTCGATTCACCACCCACCATGTCTTCTTACAATTTCTCTCACTCCCATGAGGACTCTCTCCCTCAGGGACTTCTGAAGGACCCTCCTAGGGTCGCCCATGTGTAGGGGAGAGAGGGGACCGCCCCTCCTCTCCCAACCATTGTTGTTGAGGGTGCTCAACCCTCCCTTTCTGACTCCTCTTCCCAGAATTCGGCCAATCAAATTCTCCACATGATGTCCCAGCTAGACCCCACTCAGATTCACCTCATTCGACAAGCTCTGTAGGGGCCGGATGCCCCATCCTCAATCCCTTCTCATGGCGTGTCTACTGTCGCCACTTCATCTCCTTTTATTGGGTCAGGGGCCATCTCTACTGTGCCCATCGATCTCACTCTTGTTCACCCTCGACCCTCTGGCTTCCTAGCATGGAGATGGGCCAAGCCTCTACCTCGGCCCAACAACCTCTTGACAAGGGGAAGACCCAGATCCCCTTAAGTTCTTATTCTGATCCATACACCACTATCACACCAGCGCCGCAGGCCCTTGTGGCCCCAGCTCATTTCATTCATCTTCAGGCAGGGAATGCCCGGCTTGCTCACGTGGATATGGGCCCTTCCTTGGCCCATTATCCATCTTATGGGCTTCCCCCTTCATCAGTTTATCCATCAGCTTCGTATACTGGTTCTGTTCTTCCTGCTGTGTCTCCTCCTTCTCAGGAATGGGAACTTCTCGACAAATGGGCTGCTATGCAGTAGCAAATTGACCTCCTCCATAAGCGGGTCGGCCCACAGTCTCTCGCTGATGTCCCCATTCCTAACTTCCGGGACATTTGCTTCCCGCCTCAGTCGGAGCTCCCTACATACCGTAAGTACGATGGGAATGGCAACCCGTTCATTCACATAAGGGAGTTTCTATATGAATCGGATCAATTCCAGCATGACGATCGCCTCATGGCGTATCTCTTCCGCCAGTCACTGGACGGGGTGGCGTTAGAATGGTTTTACACTTTGCCTTTGGAGGAGGCAGAAAGTTTCAAGATGGTCAAAGAGAAGTTCATAACAAGATTCTAAGACCGGGTAGGCCCGGAGTATTCCTTCACCGACTTGGTAGCAGAAAAGATGAAGGCTGATGAAGATTTTTCCACTTATGCAGATAGATGGAGGCAGATGGCCTCACGTGTGCCCGGGCAGATCCCGGAAGAAGAGAAAGTAAAATTGTTGATTTCAAATGCAATACCTACGTTCCGAAATATTCTGGCAATGAACGATATATCAAACATGCACCAGTTGTACAGTGGGGTCCGGTTTATCCAGACCCAATTCAAAGACTCCCCCATCCATTCCCTATTTGAGGCCCAGAAGTCCAAAACTACAAGGAAATCTCAGGGCCCAGTTACTGATGGAGTACAAACTAATGAGCAGGTGCAGGCTGTTCACTTTCCCAACCAGTCCGCTCCGCCCCGTTTCCAGCAACCTCCATGCAACCCCTAGTTCTCTACTCCACAAGCTCCCCGAACCCCTTTCCAAGCTCCCCAACAGCCACAACAACCACCACCACCACCACAACAGCCTCAGCAACCACCCCAATACCACAATGTCCCTCCTCCTGCTAGTTATGGACCTGCTCGACCGGGTCCGAAAATAGCCCATTATCTTCCACTCCCTGAAACTCTGCCGGACATATTTTCGGCCTTGATGTACACTGGTGACATACAGCTCCCGCCGGAACGTCAGAACTGGAACCCGACTACCGATCAATCAAGATACTGCATATATCATTGGCAGCCCGGGCACACTATAGACAGATGCTTTCAGTTCCAAGATTTAGTGTACGATTTGCATGAGGGGCAAAGGATTGACTGGGCCCAGATACATAAGTTGATAGAAGACATTAAAGAGAAGAGAAGACAAGCAAGGCCGCAACAGGCGGCGCCACAGCAGTAGCAGTTTCAGCAACCCCAACCTCAACCTCAGCAGCAGCAGCAACCACCTAAACTCGGGATTCACCAAAATCCCATGCCAGACCACCAACCCGCTCCTCAACAGCAACTGTCGGCACCGGCTCAAGTAAATGTTGTTCACCGCCCAGCCCCTAATGCTGGGTGGTCTTATGACAATGAGACTCCCGCTCATCTCTTGGCCTTCCACCACACCAACTCCCCCGCACCGTCTGCTCCCTCTATTCTCCGGCCCACCACTTTGACCACTGCTCCACTCTCCCTTCCCTCCAGGTCACCTATTACACCCGTCACATTCCCCACCATTCCGCCAAACCTACCACCATCACTTGCCATACCCTCCATCATCACCCCTCCATTTAATCCTTCACCCATCACCACTCCGCTAGGGCCCGTCAGGCTAGTCTCCGCCATCCTCACCCCCATTTCTATCCCTTCCACTCACCCTACCAGGCCAATCGGGAGTCCATCTGATGCCGTGCTGGCATGAAACTGCGCCCTTCGGAGCGGGTGTTTATTCCACAGAAGTTACCCCTCTACTGGTGCACCTGCACCCAACCTCCCAATTCCATCCTCAGCAGTTGAAGCAAAAGAAACTGACCCCTTGCCTGGCACTAAATATGATTTGTTGCAACACTTGGACAGGATGCCAGCCAAAATATCAGTCCTGGAGTTAATCAAGAGGTCCACGCTACACAAAGATGCCCTGAGAGCTTTTCTACAAAAAGTTATGGTTAGCAAGGACGTGGCAGTAGACAGTTTGCCATCGGTGTTGGCCACCATCACAAAGGGGCCATCTATTTCTTTTTCTGAGTCGGAGCTAGCACCCCCGGAGGCACGTCAGATGCCACTATGCATTACAATTTCTTTGAACAAGGTGGCCGTTGATTCAGCTCTAGTGCACACGGGAGCTTCTATTAATGTGTGTCCCTTGAGCATGTTGCGTGCCTGCAACATTTCCAAAGACATGCTAAGGCCGACACCGACAACCATTGCAGCATACTATAACTCCAGGAGAGCTTTCCACGGGGTCGTGACAATTCAGGCCGATCTAGGGCCTTTAAAGATGGACGTGAAATTCGATGTGCTGGACATAGACCTAATGTTTAAGGCTATTCTACGTCATCCATGGATTGACAGCTTGAATGCAGTACCTTCGACTGCCCATCAGTGTCTCAAATTCCCATTTCAAGGGTGGGTAGTCACGGTGACAAGCGTTTCCACGGTCTAGACGGTGGATGCCATTGCCGATAAAATACTACCTACATTATGGCCAAGCAATAAGCCAGTTTTGTCTGTGATGGACTTGAACTTTTCATGGGCATATGCGTCATGCAAGCCCGCCATTGCACCAATTAACATCAAAATCAAGTCCAAGATTAGAGATTCCAAAGGGTGGCACACTATTTTGAAGCTGGGCTATCATCCGGGCATGGGCCCTGGTGCACAATTGCAGGGGCGGACTAACCCCATCCCCAGGGACAGGAAGATGAGCCGAAGAGGTCTTGGCTACCGGGAGTCCGCATTGTCAATACTAGGAGACTCCGGGCCACTGACGTGGGACTATCGCCAGCATTTCGTGAAAGGCCCATTATAGCCAGGTACTCTGAAGAGGCCGCCGCCCTGTGTTGATGAGAACTGTGATGCCACTTGTGCAGTTGCTGACCCACCGCCGCCGCTGAAGGGGCTAGTGGACGATATGGAAGATTTATGCAGTTGTTTTGAGAAGTTATTTCATGAAGAAGAAGTTTGTTTGAAGAAAGTGGAGATGCAGCTGGTGAAGCATTCTCCGGTCGAGCCAGTTTACCAGAGGCCGCGGGAAGACTGGAGCTCCATCATTTTTTTTCTTGGCCTCCTTCCCGCTTTGCCTCCTTATTTCAATGATAGGGATTTATTACCAGTTCACCACCACTCATGGTCGACCCGTACCTTACAGAAAGGCCACTTGAAATTCTGTTTGCTCCTTGCGCATGTGGGCAGTGCCCACCTATTGATTTGTCCACCATGTGGACTCCCACCACCAATCTCCACGAAATGTGGTTTTCTTCTTCTGACCCATTCTTTGATGTTCTCTTCCCGTCTCTATTTCCCATGCAACTTCCTCCTCCTCCTTCCACCTCTGACCGCTCTTGTTGCATGATTTCCTCCGATCTCCAAAAAAATGTCAATTTCAAAATGGAGGTTTCAATTGAGGATTATGCTATGTTCTATCCGCACTCTTCCCAGGGGCACGAGGCCCCTAGTTCCTTTCCATTAGATTTTCTGTCCCCTAGGTTAGATGTAGAACTTGTTGAGATTAGAGAAATAGAGTCAGTTGAGTCTAGTGAGTTAGGTTTCTATTCTAGTGTCTCCAACCCGTCCACACTTGCTACGCGCCGGAGGGCGCGTCCCTCTAGAACCATCCCAGATAGATTCCTCCAATATCTTGCTCAACGTTGTCACGCCCTTCTCAAATGTCCTGAGTTTGTAGAGACAGCCATAGTCTTGGAGGATGATGAGGAGATAGACGGGGTATGGAGCAATGACGGGTTAGGTGTATATGAAATCATAGATGAGAAGGACTCTATCGATGATGAGGAAGGCGACGTGGATGACGATGTTGATCTGTACGCACAGGGTTTAAAGAGGTTTGATGAACCATCATCGACAGTGGATGAACCCACAAAAGAAATTAATCTTGGATCTGAAGAGGACCCTAGGCCCATAATCTTTCTGCTAATCTCCCCCCTCAGGTTGAAGAGGAGCTAATCAAGGTTTTGAGGGAGTACGGCGATTCTTTTGCCTGGTCCTACGAGGACATGCCGGGTCTTGACCCCGCTCTAGTTGAACACAGACTTATCCTTAAACTAGGGCCAACACCCGTTAAACAAAAATCAAGAAGATTCCACCCTCAAATGGCCGTCAGGATAAAGGAAGAAGTCGATAAATTACACAATGCCAAGTTTATTAGAGTTGTTTTATATCCACAATTGGTGGTAAATATAGTCCCGGTGATAAAAAAGGATGGAAAAATTTAGATTTGTATTGATTTCAGGGACTTAAATAAGGCATGTCCGAAGGACGATTTCTCGCTTCCTCACATTGATGTGTTGGTGGACAACATGGCTGGGTATGAAGCCCTTTCATTTATGGATGGATATTCTGGATACAATCAAATCCGTCTTGCTCCCGAGGACCAAGAGAAAACCTCTTTCACCACGTCCTGGGGCACATACTGCTATGTTGTTATGCCATTTAGATTGAAGAATGTAGGTGCCACGTATCAGCGGGCAATGATGGCTATCTTCCACGACATGATGCATGTATATATGGAAGCCTACGTGGATGACATTCTGGTGAAATCGAGGTCCAAGGAAGAACACCCTGCCATTTTAGCTAAGGTGCTGCACAGGGCTAGGGAGTATAAGTTAAAGATGAATCCAAAGAAATGTGTGTTTGGAGTTGCATCGGGAAAATTGCTAGGGTTCATTGTTAGCAAGCGGGGGATTCAGATTGATCCGAATAAGACAAAGGCAGTTATGGAAATGCCACCGCCTAAGAACATCATTGAACTTAGAGGATCGATTGGGCGTTTGCAGTTTATTAGAAGATTCATATCTCAACATTCGCAAAGATGTCGCCCATTTTATGAATTATTGAAGGCGGGTGCTAAGTTTGAATGGAATGAACAATGTTAGAAGGCCTACAAGGATCTTAAGGTTTATTTATCTAACCCCCCGGTTCTACAACCACCTGTCCCTGGGAAACCCCTGATATTATACATTTATGTTATTGATGACTCCCTAGGAGCAGTCTTGGCTCAAGTGGACGATGAAGGAAAAGAAAGGGCAGCATACTACCTCTTTATGTTGTTCAATCATGCTGAATCTAAGTATACTGCCATGGAGAAGACCTACGCAGCATTGGTATGGGTAGCTCAGAAACTCAAGCATTATTTCCTGGCCCATGAAATTAAGTTGATCTCTAGAATGGACCCAATCCGTTACCTCTTAGAAAAATCTATCCTTTCTAACAGATTAGCTCACTGGCAGAGCTTTCTTTCCCAATTTGATATCACCTTCGTTGTTCAGAAAGCGATCAAGGGATACATGATTGCTGAACATCTTACGCATTCTCCTATCCCTCGCACTGATTCGATCCAGGACGAGTTTCCTGACGAGCACCTGGCTACACTTACTCATCTCCCCTTCTGGTCGTTGCACTGCGACGGTGCTCTCAATTCTCAGGGCCGTGGAATCGGCGCCATTCTCCTCACTCCGGAAGGAGTAACTATCCCCATCGCTTACCAGCTCTCTTTTCCTGTCACAAACAACATAGCCGAGTATGAGGCTCTCCTTGCTAGACTGAAGCACGCCTACATCATGGGCGAACGATACCTAAACATCATAGGAGATTCTCAATTGGTGCTGCGTCAAGTCCTTTCAACTTACCGCACCCGTGACCCTAAACTCAAACCCTATCAAGATTTAGTCACACTCTTGGCTAGGCAGTTCCGTAAACTCATCTATATTCACACTCCTCGTTCTCAAAACATTCTAGCCGATGCACTTGGATCGCTTGCTTCTTCCCTTTCTTTCCCTCTTAGTCGTGCTACTGAGACTATTGTGGTCCAGTGGTTAGACGCTCCTTCTCTCCAGGATCCCTGGTTTGACAACCTTAGGAAATCTGTAGAGAAGAAAGTTGAAAGGGGGAATTTGAAGGAAGTTTCTTTGACTGAGCTTGAAGAGATTATAGAAGAAGAGGAATTGTCGTGGTACCATGAAATAGAGTAGTACTGTAGGGATGGATCCTTCCCAGAGACGGCCAATGCCGAGCAGCGCAAGGCCATCAGAAGAGTCACCTCTAGATACACTATTATTGCAGGAGAATTGTATAGGCGGGCTCTCAACGGAGTTCTTATGAGGTGTTTAGATGACGATGAGGCTTGGAAGTTGTTGAAGTAGCTCACGCAAACGAGTGTGAGGGCACGTTAATGGTTAGGATTTGGCGAAGAAGATTCTTAGGCAGGGCTATTACTGGCCGACCCTAGAAGAAGACTGCTCCACCTATGTCCGTAGGTGTCTTCAATGCCAACTTCATGCCGACAAAATCCATGCTCCTGCTTCCTCTCTCCATCCTCTCTCGGCTCCTTGGCCATTTTCCATGTGGGATTTTGATATTGTAGGCCCACTAGGTGATCCTAATGCTCAGGTTAAACAGAAATCATTTATCTGACTGCTACTGAGTACTTCACCAAGTGAGCGGAAGCTGAAGCTTATGCAGAAATCAAAGGTACCACAGTCTGCCACTTCATCCTGAAGAATATCATTTCACGGTTTGGAGTGCCAAGTGATATCGTCACCGACAACGGGCCTCAATTTGTATCTCAAGAACTTCAGGACCTCTGTACGAAATTTAATATTTCATTGCATCATTCATCACCATACTACCCTCAAGGCAACGGCCAAGCCGAGGCCACAAACAAAACCCTTCTTAAAATCATTAAGAAAACATGCAAGTCACATAAATTTGCTGATTGGGCCGACAAACTGATAGAAGCTCTATGGGCTTATCGTACCTCTATCCGTACTCCCACGGGGCAAACTCCTTTTGCTCTCACTTATGGATGGAGGCGGTACTCCCGTATGAGATCTTGATCCCTTCCCTAAGAGTGCAGTTAGACAACGAACTTAATCTCGATGAACGTCGAGTGGCGTTATTAGTCCAACTGGAACTCTTGGATGAGAAGAGGCTTAACGCGGTCAATCACGTCTCCGTTTATCAAAAATACGTCTCGCGGCATTTTCAAAAGAAGGTTATCGAAAGAAAGTTTCAAGTGGGTAACATGGTTTTGAAACGTAAATTTATTAGATCAGCAGGTCCAAGGTCTACGCTGCAACCCAATTGGGAAGGGCCATTTGTAGTTAAAGAAATCTATCCTGGGAACGCATATCATCTTGTTAATGCGGAGGGCGAAGAATTGCCGAATCCGTCGAATGGGTTGTATTTAAATCATTTTTACACATAGAGTCAAGCCAGCAAAGGCCCGGTGGCGGGGTGGTCCTTCACTTGATCATGAAGGGAGGTCCCCGGTTATATAATCACACACTACCCAACCCCGTGGTTGGGTGTTCCTTTTGCGCAACAATGTTTCTCTCTTGGCCATGCTTAGGGGCAAGTGAAAATCCTTATTTTTCTCCTCTTTCGACTGAAAATAGGGGCAAGTGGTGAATAAGGGGGCGAGAATTGATCTAGACACCCCGATAAAAGAGAGGTCTCAAATAGGGGCAGTCCATTATGACCTGATTCCGCATTCACAAAAGCAAAAAGGAAGGAAAAGAAATGAAAAGGGGCAAGATCAAAGGCAAAAGCTAAAAGCTCATTCAAAAGCTCGAGGCTCAAAAGTCTAAATGCTCCCAAAAGAATAAAACTAGGCATGGCAAGAGTGGCAGAACAGTTTCCCCGCGGGACGTAATGAGCCTGGTCATATGCGTGCCTAGAGCGGATCTAGGTTCAATGGTGGACACAAAACCCCGGCACAACAGACCAAATTCTTTGAAAAGGGGTTGTCGTGTGAAGAACTCAAGCCCTAAAAATCTCTATACCTATTGCTGGCTTTCCTATTAAGCTCTCTCTTTTTATTTTCCAAGGACTGGATCATACTCCGGGTATGGCCTCGGTAGAGGCACTGTTAAGTGGAATTGGACCCCGACCATGGGCGGTCACCCATAACGTACGTTGAACTCAGGAAAATCCCTAATGAGATATGAGGGTACCATGTCGCCGGGTTTGAGCTGACTTCAAAACTAAAAAAAAAATCAAATATTTCAAAACTCAAAAAAAATCAAATATTTCAAAACCCAAAAAAAAATAAATATTTCAAAACCCAAAAAATTAAATCTTTCAAAACAAAAAAAATCAAATATTTCAAAAAAACAAAAAAAATCATATATTTCAAAATCCAAAAAAAATCAAATATCTTTTTCATCATGATTTGCATTCATGGCATGCATTGCATTCACTGTCCCTTAGTACTATTTGCCTATTTTGATAAGGCTTACCCCCTTGACCAAAGATCAAGAACTGGTCATTTCCTAACTTACTACAAGCAAGGGGTTAAGCCTAAAACAGATTTAATCAGTTTCTTTGTTTATGTGTGTGCAGGGGCAGGTTGAAGATAAGATTCAGCATTTCTATAATTGAACGGTCCTCTGGCGACTGTTTCATTCCTCCAACGGTCAAACATCAGACCGTTCCATCCTTCACACGGCTTTTTTCAGACCGTTCCAATCTCTAGCACTTTCAAGAATCAACGGTCGTTACTAGACCATTCACAAAACAGAACGGTGCATTCTTGACCGTTTTACTCTTTCCACGGTCTACCGATAGACCGTTCCCATCTCCAAAGGTCCCTGTTCTTGATCTGGTACGCGGCCCAAGTCAGGCCGTTCACCTCTTTGGCGCGGTTAGACTCTAACCGTGTATATAACTGAGCGGTCTCGTTGTGGGCCATTTTTCATCTTGAGCTCCTATTTCAAACTCATTCAATCACATGTAAAAAAAAAAGGCCAAACTCAACTCAATCCAACCATCAATTTTATTCATTCAAATGCAAACATTTCTAGGACATGAGTCTCTATATCAACATCATCATGAAAACTCAAAATCACTCAATCCTCAAACGGGCATCCCCGCGAGGCCTAATCTCTCTCAACTCTCTCACATATGCCTGGTACGCCTCCCGGAGCTCTGTCACCTCCACCGGTAGGGTGACTACCCTGCTAACCTCCCACATGATTAGGGCGCTCCTGATCCCCTGCTCGTCCTCCTCTGACCCAAACCTCCTCGCCTGTAGTGCGGGAAGATGGGGTAGCACTGGAAGTGTAGCCCGGGGTAGTCCAATCTGCAGGAAGCACCGATACAGGCTGTACATCGCCAAAGCAATGTCACCCACTAGCCTCAAGTCCAAGCCAGGCCTCTTGTGAAGCCTGAGAGTAGTGCCGTGGAGGAAATTAGGGCGCATCACGAACTGGTCCAGGGGTAAAGTGTTGATGTAGAGGCACCACTCGTCCCTCATCTTCTTATCTGCTGTCCTACACTCCACCTCCTGAGAGAACCTAAAAGAACCACCGATGAAGAACAATGGATGGCTCCCGAAGATCCAGCTAATTGAGGGGACATCCTCCCTAGGCAAGAACTTCATCCTAACTCCCATCCAGCACTCTAGGAGAATCATAGAGCCAAACAGTGGACCCCCTAGAGCAGCTGAGCTAAGGCCTCCATATAGGTAGGCAAGGACGGCTTGGGAGATGGAAAGACCCTGCCACAGACAACTGATGGTGCTAAGAATGGGAACATCTAAGACATGGTCGGCAGAGGGGAAGAGTATGGCCCGCACAAGCAAATAGAAGCGGCCTTAGCTATGGCCTCGTGCCACCCACATTTATTCTTACAGTGTGCTATCACCCACTAGCTGAGGGGTAGTAGATGGATCTGGTGTGGGCCCACTATGGTGCGAGTGTCCTTGGTTCTAGGTATGAACTCTCCTAAGATAAGGGCAGGATCCACAGGGGCAACAGTGTGACAAACTAGATCCTCCTCACCCACCTTGGACCTGGGGAAAGATAAGTAGGTCTCAACCTCCTCTAGAAGGACGGTGGCATCAAAAGATGGGAACATGAAAGTGTGGGTCTGGGGATGCCATATCTCTACCAAGCCGACATGCTATGCCAATCTAAGGAAAGCTTGGGGTAGTTCTTGGCTAGCACTAGAAGGGAGTGAAGATGCCATGACCTAAGGATGGATGTCACATATATGGGTAACTCGCGGATCATGGGAGCCATCCACTTTAAGGTGGAGTATCATCTCGGGCCTGGGAGAAGCTGAAGAAAAAAAGGGGGGAATAGAGAAAATAGAGGAAGAGATAAGCTACTTGAAGGAAATTGTATGAAATTGATGAATTGAATGACCAACAACTTACCTCTCTCATAGGGCTAGAGCTCAAATGCCCCGAGATCGTGGTCAGCTGTTGTAGCACGCTGTGCTCCTTTCTAGCCGGCTTTGGACCTTGGTAGGCCACCTCACCTATGGAGCTTCCTTCCAAGGCCCCCTTCATGATGTTTTAAGCAAGATTGGGAAGGGTTTCAAGGCTTGAAAGAGAGTTGATGTGTCACGCCCCGTACTCTATACCATCGAGGTATTGTCCGCTTTGGCCTACCGACCTCACGATTTTGTCCCTTTCTAACAGTGATCGGCTCCAGAATGGGGAACTTCCCAGGTAGGTCACCCATCCTGGTACTACTCTCCATTAAGCACTCTTAACTTCGGAGTTCTTTATAAGAACTGAGCAGATACTTCAAAAGGCGTCTCGATGATATAGAGTACAACTTAGCTATATTTGAGGGTGTTATAATCTACCCCTCTTATATAGGCGACGTCCTCGTCGCTGGGCACATATAGCACGCAATCAAACCCCCAGGCAGGTAGGATTCTAGAGGTGGCCCCTACAGGCTCAAGAGGTGGCTCCCATTATGTAGCACTTTGTCCCATTGCGGGTTCAAGAGGTGGCTCCCATAGCGTAGCACTTTGCCCTACATGGCACTTAGTTCCCACACTTCGGCTGGATATGGCTCTGATACCATTTTATCATGCCCTGTACTCTATACCATCAAGGTATTGTCCGCTTTGGTTTACCGGCCTCACGGTTTTGTCCCTTTCTAACAGTGATCGGCTCCAGAATTGGGGACTTCCCAGGAAGGTCACCCATCCTGGTACTACTCCCCATTAATCATGCTTAACTTCGGAGTTCTTTATAAGAACTGAGCTGATACTTTAAAAGGCACCTCGGTGATATAGAGTACAACTTAGCTATATTTGAGGGTGTTACATGATGCGTGAAGGACAAATTTGGAATCCCCTCTTACTTATAGGGCTTGATTTGAAGCCTAAACCCACTAGAAGTGAGGAAGGATAGGCCTAGATCGGGTTAGGATAGAGTTTGGGTTGGTTTAGAACGTCTATCTTCGGTTTGGGACTCTCCAAGAGAGTCATGTTCGAACTCTCAGGACGTGTGTGTACGCGGTCTATCGATAGACCGCCCTAATCAGTGAACGGTCTCATTGAGACCGTCCAGAAACCTTCTACACGCTTCAAATCTTGGCATTTGAACGGTCACAGAGAAGCCGTTCTATTAAACACACGGTCACAGCGCAACCGTTCTATCTTTTGGGCGGACAATAGTGGACCGTTTAGACGCATCTGTGATTCTAGTGGAGTGGCTTTAAAATGGTCTAAAGCTGGGCCGTGTGAGTCTTGGAGCGGTCATTTGAATGACTGTTTAGAAACCTGAAGCCTCTTTCTTGTCTCCCCTGCACCATTGCCACTCAACCTGTGTTCCTCTCTCTCTCTCACTCGCTATTTGGCGTCTCTCTCACTCGCTATTTGGCGTCTCTCTCACTCGCTATTTGGCGTCTCTCTCTCTCGTTTGTGTCGTCTCTCTCTCTCAAACTCGTGTCGTGTGTCATCGCTCTCTCACGCTCACTCGTGTCATGGTCGTCTCTCTCTCTCAAACTCGCATCTCGTGTCGTCTCTCTAACGCACTCGTGTGTCGTTTCTCTCTCCCACTCACTCGTGTCGGGTTAGGAATTGTTGTTAATTAGTTAGCATCAAGCATTTGCATTCATTCAAACTTTCATTCATAAACAACAAAAAATCAAACCAAAAACATAGCATATCACTATCATATCCACATATGTACAAAAGTCCAGTCAAAGTACATCAGGCAAGTCCCTCTACCCCTAGGCTGCCTCTGTCACTGGCTCCCTCGTGCCTCTTCGGTGGTGGGGCAACCGTAGAGCTCACCTCCTCTCGAGGCCGTCGGCGCCTCTCCTACTCCTCGTTCCTTCGGCGACCGGAGGAACCCGTAAAATAGCTCCTGAAGGAGCTACCGTGTGTGCCGCTCGGGGCACCGCTGCGCTCTGGCCTCCGGGTCATCTTCTCAAATGCCCAGACCTCACCTCTCAGCTCGTCTGCCTCTAGCCGAGCCCGCTCCGACTCTGCACAAGCCCGCTCGACCTCGGCTCGGTAAAGGTCCGCCTCCGCCACCCGAGCTCGAAGAAGCTCCGTCTCCACTGTCCCGGCACGGGAGCGCTCCATCTCGACATAGAGGCATGAAGCCTCTGCTACGTCCGCACGTAGAGCGGCGGCCTCAACACGGAACGGCTCCATGTCCTCCTGTAGTCGAGCGGCCTCGCCTAGGGAAGCAGTCAGCTCACTCGTCTGCATGTGCATGCATCATGGTCAGTCAAATGCATTTCATAAACATAATCAAATGGGAAGGCATAGTGTACTTACCCTCTCAGCGAGAGCCACCTCGGCTGCCTCTGCTCGTGCGACCATCCTCGTAAACTCGGCATCCTGCTCGACTCAGTCCGCCGCAGTCTGAGAAGAGGAGGAAGGTGCATCGGTCCCCTGGCGCTGGACTCCCTCCGCTCGCTGCATCCAAAATTCCAGGTCAATCAGTTACAAGCATAATCATAATCATTTGCATAAATTAAGAGTTTAGGGTTTAGGGAAACTCACCAGAAGGCTCAGTGCCTGTCGGGCCTCGTCCCGCTCCTGGATGGTCGAGTGGAGAAGTCCCTGCAGCTCCGCGATCCTCCCCTCGGGGTCAATCTGCATTTAGGAAGACCAAAGCATCAGTGCATAATCATATAGAAAGCATAATAGAAAGCATTTTGAGTTAGAAGTCGTACCGGTCGGCGGGCACCATGGAACACCCGGTCCCTGTAGTGCCGGGCGTAGGCCGTGTAGTAGGCCTCTTCGCTCTCCGCCCAGGCGGTCACCACCCGCCCGTGCGCTGTCCAGTCTGCCACCTACTCCGCGGCTCGCTCCATCCAGTCTATCACTGTAGCCGATCCCCGGGGGTGTCGCCCGACTCGCTCCCCCGACTTCTCGAGCGCCTGGAACTCAACTACTGGCTGATGGACGCCGATCATCCTTATCACCAGTCTGAAGTAGAGTGGCTCCACCACATTCATGCAGTGAAGCCACACTCACGTCCTGAGAAGGCGAGGGCCCCCACCACCAAGGGTTGGCCCTCGTGACCCTCGCCCTCGTAGGGTGTCCACCGAACCTGTCACAATAGGAGGTCACGTTAGCACCATAAGCATATAGAATTGCATTTAAGTAAGGAGGTTGAGTTTATAGTCTCACTGAGGCGTAAGGTAGAGTGTCCAGGTCATCCTGGATCCCGCGGACCTGTCTCTGCAGGGCTCCAGTCTCTCGCGGGGCTGTCCACCTCCTGGTGATGGGCAGCAGCTCGGGGTGGGTCTCCTCGCCTCCCCCCAGCCCACGCAGTCACACGTAGGCCCACACCTGCATTGCATTTCACCAAACGTCAGCATATAGCACATGTAGGAAGCGTATAAGAGTTGCATAACAAAGTTTAGGGGTCGAGTCGTACCTGGAGAAGAGGTGAGAAGCCGTCGAGCATCGTGCGCCGGCTGGTGGAGCTCAAGGTGTCAAACAGGAAAGCAAGGACTGTCGCTCCCCAGGCGTAGCCCCCGACGTGCCCTAGATCCTCGAGCAACGGTAGGAATTGACAGTTGATCACGTCAGCCCTCGTCAAGAACAGGAGTCGACCAAAGAACATCATCAGGAATCATCTCAGCACCCGGTTCGCCTCAGGTCCCGCTGCAGCTGCTACCCTGGGTCGTGTCAGCTCTATCAATCTCTATAAATGCAGCTCGGGCAGCTCGCCTATCGCTATCCTTGCATGCCTCAGTCTGAGGCTGTCCTGTAGCCTTGCCTATGTCGTCGTCGTCAACTGACTCTCTGGGTGCAGCAACTCTAAGCCCAACAGCTCCTGGGCTAGCTCCCGGTAGTCGAGGTAAGTCATCCAGCTGACCGGAGTCCCATGCATGCGCAGACCCGTGATGCGCGCAACGTCCTCAAGTGTGGGGATCATGTGGCCCCACGGGAAGAGGAATGTACGGCTCACTGGGTCCCAACGATCGTGCAGAGCGTAGAGGAGCGGTGTGTCTATCTGGTTGACCTCTATGCTCAGGAACTCAGTAACGCCCATGGTCGTGAGCTTCTCCCGCTGAAAGTCCAGCAGTGCGAGATACACTACTCGAACCTGCAGCCAAGAGATCCGAGTCCTCCACTTCCCCTGCATACATTTAGATAATTACATTTCATTTTAGAAATCTTGCATTTCTTTAATTGAATAAATCACTCAGCTCACTAAATGGTCTTCGATGGGCCGTTTAATTTGTCAACGGTTGGGTTCCAACCGTCCCAATAATCCCCCTCAGAAGTCCACGGTACCCCATGAACCGTTCTACCCTGTGGACGGCCCTGTGAGGACCGTTCACCTATCTGGTGCCCACTCTGATAACGGACCATTTTTGGCCGTTCAATGATCACACGGTCCCCATCTGACCATGTCACCCCCCTAGTCATCTGGATTTGCACGGTCTATCGTCCAACCGTGTGGTTATCAACGGTCTGGTTATAACCGTTCTATTCTTTAATGTTTTATGTTCTAAATGGATTAAGGTAGGTCGTTCTATATTTTCACGGTCTGACGAAGACCGTTATGTTCTCAACGTTTCATGTTCTAAACGGATTAAGGTGGCCCGTCCTAAATATCCACGGTCTGGTGGAGACCGTTCTGATTTGAGTGTTTCATATTCTGAACGGACCTATGTGGGCGGTCCTAGATATACACGGTCCTCCTGGGACTGTGTTACAACGTCGGTTCAGTTGCTTTTGAACGGCCACCCATGGGCCGTGTTTTACTTGAACGGTTCTATATGAACCGTGTGGTTCCGTTGAGCGGTCACTGTTAAACCGCGTGTTGACCGTCACCCCCGACGGCGTTCAAGCCCATCCCACCGGTGGTGAGGGCCCCATGGAGCCTCCCAATCGGCCCTAGAGGGGTCGTGAGCCCCTCCTCTACCCTTATAATCTGCATGCATGGATTAAAATTGGAAATGGGGGAAGTTTTTTTTTTAGGCAGCCTACTTCGTCCGTCTTCAGTGGCTTCTCCACCGTCGCCATGGGCTCCACCAGTGCTCCCCCGGCATCTCCTCATCGAGCTACGATCGCTCCCTCCTCATCAACGCGTGGTGCGGCTTCTTCCTCGGCCGCGAGCGGTGGCGGACGTTCCCCTCCGCGGTGGCTGCCGGCGGCGGCGATTAGGCTCCCTCTCCGGCCATCCCTCGTGCTGGGCGGGTCAGGGCTTGGTGCTTTTGGCTCATAGAAGAGGGGAGATGAGGGGTGGGAGAGAGATGAGACAATGAGATGGAGAGTGAGAGTGTGGAGAGGGTGGTAGAACGTGGGGGTTCTCCTCCGTCGGTTGCGGTGTGGAGGGAGGGGGAGGAAGAAGAAGGGTTTTACTTTTTTTTGAAACCGCCAGTGATTGCACGGTCTATCGATAGACCGTGTGATGTTTGGACGGTCTCCCATATGACCGTTTAATCTCTAACGGTGCGCTTCTTTGAACGGCCATTGGACGGCTATCCAGTTCATTGAATGGCCTCATGATGGGCCATGCATCTCATGATCATATTCAAAATGGTAATGTTTGAACGGCCCAAGATGGACCGTTTACTTTGTGGAGCAGTTTTTTTGTTAGACCGCTCATGTGCTGAAACCATTGTGAAGAATGTTCTTTGCTGCAATGTGTGACTAAGTTCTTTTTTTGGCTTGAATGATTATTTCATGATATAATATTGCAAAAGCATGTTTATGAATTCTTTGCAGCACCACTTCAACTTGTCGTTTCGTCTGTACAGGTAAGTCAGGTATGGCCTTCTATCCCTATATCCCTTATTGTATTACTATATGGTATTATGCTATATTATCTCGGGAACCAGTTGGTTATCTGCGTGTTCCAGGATCTGATGTTCCCTTATAACAAAAACAATGATGATCCAGGTTCGCGTGTTTAATCATCGGATAGGCCGTTAGGTTGGGAAATTTGGGGAGGATAGTTCTATCTCGTACACCGTAGTTGCAGATAGTGTCTTGACCCTAATTACCCCGGTCTAGCAATATTATTCTCGAGTATTTTCTATTTATGGCTTTCTTTGCATTTGTTTTAATGATTTTTTTTATTTTAGCCGAGTATGCATCATACGCATCTTTTGAGTATTCATGACCCATGGTTTGTCTGAAAGTGTCTCATTTGTGATGGATGATTGTGCGTTCATGGTTTTGAGTACGTGGAAATATTCCGCTCAGAGTTGGAAGGTTTTCTCTGGTCTGCTCACTTGGTTTGATTGATTGAAGGTCCTTGTCTGGAGTTTAGTCTGTTTCCTTACTTTTTTCTGCTTATTCCGATCCCCTCATTGGTCCGAGGGATTGTGTCCCCCATGAGGTTGATCGTGTGTTTTTCTTTTACCTTAGTTTAGTTCCTCCAGACTAGCGTCGTTTTAGTCTAATCGTTCCTTGTGTTTGGTTCAGAGTTTTCCGGAAGATTCCTATCGCTCGTTGGTAACGGAACGGGTGTCTTTTACCTTAACGCCCTCTTTTCAATCCGCTCCGCTTCATTTCCGCTTCATCTCCATGTTCCATTTCACTTCTGTTTCACCTCCGCTCGCTCCCCTGCAAAGAGGACGTTAAGAAGGGGCATCTGTTGACACCCATTTTTTGCCTATAAGTTGAGTCATTCCTCTTACCATCATTTGTTGATGCCTCGAATTGTCTATTACTCATTGGGCTATTTTCAGGCACGCTTTTGGGCTTATTTTATGAGTATCTCCCTTCCTGGCAAAGTTTATTCTCGGATTAGGGCTTAATGGGCCTCGATTTTGCTTGGTTTTGGGTTAGTTGGTCTCATTTATCCCATCTTATCAATTTCAAACGCCCAGGCTTTACGCGGTCTAGCCATCGGTCGTTCAGTGACGGAACGGTCTGACTTGAACCGTTTATGGATTTATTGGGTATTTATTAGATTTTTTGAATTTCCACCGACAAGCCTTTGCACGGTCTTGGTTCAACTGTTCACATCCTTTGAACGGCTTGTCATTAGACCGTTCAGTTCCAAGAGTCTTAAGCTCTTTGGTTTTTCAGATAATTATCTATTTATCATATTTTTCTAGGTTTATCACCGACATGTGTAAACGGCCAGGCATTGCACCGTTCTATTCTCTAAGTGGTCTAGCGGTAGACCGTTTTATCCTGAAGAGTCCAACTCCGTAAGGGCCGGTCGGTTCGGTGGATAATTGGATAATTTTACATTTTTATTTATTTATCACCGACAGCATTAGACGGTCTACCATTAGACCGTGTAATGGTCCGGGCGGTCTATCGTGCGACCGTGTATATGCTCGAAACCTGTGGATTGTTTGAGATTTTCTCTCTCTACCCGTGATTAAACCTCCACCTTCCTCTGCCATTTTCTCCATGATTTCTCAACCAAATGGGGTGCCGTTCGATCTTGGTGGAAGATAAGAGTATTATCCATAATTTTTGTTTTGAAAACTCAGATTAATATCCACTGGAAAATCCCATTTTGAGATTGGACTTTTAGGGCACTATAAATAGTATCCCTAGTCCAAGCTTGAAATGGTGGGGAGATCCAACGTCGACGGCGAAGCTCTGCTGGATTTCTGAGTGAACTGTAGCCAGGGAGGACGGCTTTCTACGTCCTTCTAAGCCTCCGGTTCAAGGGAGTAGTTGTTTTCTTTGCGTTCTAGTTCAGGGTTTCAGTTGTTTTTGTCATCCATTGCATGCTCCTTTCATCATCTTTTCTTTCCACGTTTTTGCATTACTTCACATCATTCTACACCCTTCCTATCTTTTTCCACGCCCTATAGGGGTTTAAAAACCACCCCAGGTATCGCCCCTTCCAAGTCATTATGTTGCTTTTCCATTCTTCTTTATAGCTACCACACATTTTAGGGCTAATTTGGGTGTTATTTTCGTGTCTTCAATATTGTTTTGCATGTCAGCATCAACACAACACGAGGCCCATCCCCTCTAGCCGGTCGGAAGGGGTGGAGGATCATGTCCCACAACTTGGAGTCTGGCGTAGCTGAACGGTCTTCTTCTGTCCGTTTGCAGGTCAGAGCGGTCCTTCACGAGCCGTTCAGACCTTGTGAGCGACCTTCTGCGAACAGCTCTATTGTCAGACCCGTCTGCTTCCCGCTTCCTTCTTCAGTGCTGTGAGCGATCTGTCGAGGGGTCATTCCGTACCTTAGGCCGTTCATTCAGGACCGTGTACCACTACAGCGCTGTGTTTTTGGGCGAGTGCTTTCTCCCTCTTTCCAAGGTACGTCTTACCACCCGGTACCCGTGTCTTGGTGGCGATCACGATCACACACACTTCCCCACCCTTTCTATCTTTCTTTCGTTTGGCTTGTCTTTACATTTCCGATTTAGAAAAGGCAAGGTAAGAAGAAAGAACAATGGGAAAACATGTCAACAACGTCCACCCCTCACTAAACCGGTGAGGCTTTATCACACGCTGCGAACGTAGCTCCACTTCTTACACACAAATCGTAGGGACGGTTTTCCACACACACGTTGCGAGTGCAGCACCATACGGGGATGACGCCCCACACACACACACACGAGGATGAGTCCCCCCCCCCCCCATACACACACAGAAAAAGAAACAAACACAAGCTACAAGTGCAGCAACGACACTTGGGACAGTCTCCCAAGAACACACAAGGCTAAACTCAGCCAAGGACTCACTTTTGATCTCTAAATAGAGCATCAGACACACACTTGAAATATGATTCAGAAGAGCAAAATGAAAACTCTAACAAGCTTGGGCTGGCTGCAAGGAGTGGTTGCACTCCCTTCAATTTCTTCTTCCTTTTTCACAACTGATTTAGCTCGAACCAGGGCTGGGGTGCTCTCTCTTCTTCCTTTCTTCCTCACAGATATTCTTCTTTGAAAGCTCAATGGCGTGGCTCTTTTTCTTTCTCCAGTAGCCCTCTCAGGTTTTTCCTTAAACTCTAGTAGCTCCTCTTCTCTTGAGGAAGCTTCATATAAATAGAAGAGACCAGGGAACCTTTCCCGCCAAGAAGGTCTTCGGACACTTTCCAAATCTTCAGGGAGCTTGGGTCTTGGCAACCTCTGATTGGCCAGAGGGGTAGCAGAAAAAGTTTTCTAGCTTTCTTGAACCTTGGTTGATCAGAGAGTATGTGAGTAGAGGTTCCCAAGTAATATCTGCAGCATCCTCTACTTTTGTAGGTTGGACTATCCAGGACGTCCTTTTTGTCCTGTGCAAACTCAGTGACAGAGCATCTGATTGGCTGAAGGTAAAAAGGTGGCTTCCATGAGATGTGACTTTTCCCAGATTTGGTCCCTGACTTTTTCTTTGACAAAAAGGATTGTTATGGAAGGCCAATGATGACAAGGACAGTTGGCTGTCCAAGGAGCCTTTTCCTTATTGACCCATGATAGTCCTCTATCCTTATGACCAAAAAGCATAGCATAGAAAAGCTGACCTTTTCTATATCTGGTCTCTGCCAAAAAGCATCTCCCAAAAGGTTGTACTGTAGCCTTATTATAGAGAGGACAGTGGTCAGTCCTAGGAGACTCCTCCAAACCTCAAAAGACGTGTTCTTGGGCCTTTGCGGTACCTATTTTTGCTCTCTTGATTCTTTTCTGAAAAGACCGCAGGTTTGCTAAAAGAGGCCTTGGGAGTCGCTCACTGAGGCATTTCATCAAACAGGTTCTACTTCTTCATTGAGGTCAATGCATAAGAGGACTTGAGCAAGTGAGGTCAGTGCAGTTGAATTGGGCTCACTGAGTCATTTCATTAAGCAGTATGTATATGCATAGACCTTGGTCTCTACATGTGCACGGACCCTGGACAAGCTTGGACTTGAATGTGCATGGACTTATACATGTGCGTAGACCTGAATTCTAAATGTGCACAGACCCTAGACAAGCTTAGACCTTTATGTGCACAGACTTGATATGTGCACAGACCTAGTTATGCAAATGTGAATGTGCACAGACTTGGTTAGGCAAAAGTGCACAGACTTGTCTTCAAGGTATGCTCAGACCTTGATAGTTGACTTCTATGCATTGAGCCTATTGATGCACTTACCTTGCACATGTGCGCAGACCTTGTGAAACAAGAAGTGAAATGTGCATCGACCTTATAAGCTATCAAGCAAATGTGCACTGACCTTAGTCTTCAGTCTTCAGCATGTGCATCAACCTTAGTCTTCAGTCTTCAGCATATGCATCGACCTTAGTCTTCAGTCTTCAGCATGTGCATCGACCTTAGTCTTGTTCTTGCAGAATGTGCATCGACCTTGCTTCTTCATGAATAGTAACATGCATCAACCTTACCTTCTTCATGAACAGTAACGTGCATCGACCTTAGTCTAGCGTTGGTAGAAGATGCATCGACCTTAGTTATTGTGCTAGCCAGATGTGCATCGGCCTTGCTTCTTCATGAACAGTAACATGCATCGACCTTGTAGTGTTGAAGGCAAGTGTGCACCGACCTTGTAACATGTGCATCGACCTTACCTGAAAAACATAGGGTATATGCACCGACCTTGATAGTCACATATGCACAGACCTAACAATGTGTGTCGACCTTTGTTTTGAGCTAGCGAGATGTGCACCGACCTTGCTTCTTCATGAACAATAATGTCCATCGACATGATCAACATGATGTTTTCAGCTTCATTTTTATGCTGCCAACTGCCTTGATTTTAGCGTAGCCAATTGCCTTAGTTTGCGTGCCATTCTTGATTTCTTTCACTTTACTTACAATGACCTGAAATACAAGAGTGTTGACATCATCAAATGCAAATAGGACTCATCAATGAGTCATAGTCAAACATCATCAAAACAGCATATATCCAACATTCTCTCCCTTTTTGATGATGGCAACTATGAGTCATTATGAGTACATTGTAAGTCAAGGTGCCCAGAATTATAATCATGAATTGAAGCACAGAGTCTTTCTCTCCCCATATAAATTTCTCCCCTTTATGCATTCAAGACTCTCCCCTTTATACATACCCTTGTTAATGACGCATATAATTTGCTCCCCCTTTGACATCATCAAAATAACATAATAGAGAGAATATATGGCACAGTTAGGAAATAAGGGAGTAAAATAGAGATTATTAGTACATGATGTACAGAGTGAAGGTAAGTACATACCTATAGTTGTTGGGTCTCTACATAAAGGCATAGTTGGGTCAGAGTTAATGATTCATAACAATTCTCTGCCCCTGATACCAAACCTCACAATTGCATTTGATGACAATCATGGCAATGAATTATCCATTTTGAGTATTCCAGAAATTGAGGTGGAAACACATGCCAATGGTTGGACATTTGGCTTGGCAAAACAGATCATACAAGTGGGCATCAAATGTCATGAAGTCATAGCAAAGCAACATAGACTGAGTCATGAAGAACAAATATATGCAGGAGATTTGAATACAGTAGGATGATGCGATTTGAAAGCAATTTTGCACCCATAAAAATAGATTCGGTTTTCAGGTTTTTCAAATTTTTAATGCTTTTCTGGTTTTCAGATTTTTGATGTTTTCTACGCAATGCAGGGAAAATGCAAACCACCCAAGTGCATGACAAACTGAAACCAATTGCATTGGAGCCATGATGCCAATTGATGAGAAGGCAGAAATCATTGAGCAGAAAGTAGCAAGAGACCAATTGTTCTGATGGCAGATGCCAGAACGGCAGACCGTAGTCTGGTTACAAAGGGTCGACACTAGGGGTCGACACTTGGAAATTTATTTTTAGGCAAGGAATCTAAGAACATATAAGATAAGGGTTCCTCAATCTGAAGCCAAGTTCACAAATACAGAGTTACAGATTTTTCAGAATATCCAATCATTGAACTCTAGTGACAATGCCCTTAAATTCAGATTGGTTTAATATTGATGAATTCTGAGGTTTTGAATTAAAGCATGTGCATTCAAAATTAATAGAGATGAACCAGAAATTCATACTTAAACCAGGTTAACCTCCTTTCACCTTACTCATTCAAAGCCATTAGCCCCCTTGAGAGTTTTTGAAAGAAGTATTGAGGATAAACAAATAGACATTTCTGATTTTATCCAAGAGCACCACAAATTCAGATTTTTCTATAGAGACCATTGTTGGATACCAATTTTCAAACCTTTTACGAACAGTCACATGTAGCATGCACCTTTTGACGTGAGAGTGCACGTTGATCAGACGCCAGCACACCTAGTTACTCAATGTAGCTCACCATTCTGCCCTTTTTTTGAACAGAGATAGCCTGGCACTTCATGACGCTGTCCACTCCACTTCTTTGGTGAAGGGACTTGGTTTCTCGATGAATCCAATGCCATTGCTTTGCCTTAGAGCACTGAACTTAGCACACACCTTTTTACATAAGGATATATGTTTATTAGACGCTAATGTCCCCAGTTACTCAGCATGGCTGAAGGTCATTGCTATCATTGTAGCCCCCCTTTTTTGGAAACTTCAGATTTGACAAATGTTTAAAAATAATACTTTCAATCAAGTTTCTCAATCAAGAATGCCTTTGTACAAACGATAACTTTCAGATGTAGGAGGGTAAAGTAAGTTAAAAACATGAAAGGTTGGTTCAAATCTATTAAGTCTGAGTGCAGTCATTTCAAGATAGTTAAACTCAAAAGCTCACGAAATCATTAATTTTAAACCAATAGCTTTCATGGTTAGGACAGTCATAAAGATCCATAAAGGAAGATTCTTCTAGAAGATCTACTTCGGTAAATGAATTCAACAGACTGAGAATCCTCTAAGACGTTCAAGTCATTCAAGGAATTCTGGAAACATTCAACTGATGGTTCAAGGAATGGTAGATTCTAGACAATCCAAAGGACATATGTGTAGAATAAGAATGGATAGAGAATACTCCCCCTGAGAATATGCAATTTGCATGGAGAATTTTAAGAAGGGGCAATATCCAAGAATGTCAATTTGATGCTCATGATAACTCCGCCTCACTTTATGCATGAATTTCTTAATGTCTTAGTGAGACTCACAGAGGGGGTAGAGAATTGACAGTGAACACTCCCCCTGAGTTTAGGCATAGAGCTCACATGGGAATTGGTGAGATATGACCATCAGATGCAAGAAAGTGTCGACACTTGCACTGGTTGTTGTCGACACCCTGAGCTCAAGTAGAAGGCGATTTTCAAACAATGAAGTTTTGATGTTGACTCCCCCTCAACACGAGCATGGGTTTACAATGAGTAGGTGGCCTATGACTTATATGACTACACAATGCACTGGAAATGTTGCCAATTGATTAAGCATTCTTGCGTCCCTTAACCATGATATATAATGAGATTCATGAGTCCACAAGATGATGTTCCAAAGGGCATACATATGCAAGCTAAACTGAAATGCAGACACACAAGCTCCCCCTTTGTCCAAAGCCAGTGGAGATCAAGACATATAAATAATGTGATGTATGTACATAAAAATGATGAGTTGACCTATATGCAGCCATGGCAGGATATTATCAAAACAATAGTCAATTGATGCTAAGCAGGATGTTCATATGGCTGCCAAAGTGGAAGAAGTACAAGTTTGCAAGCAACTTAACATTATAACAAATCACTCATCATAACAGATTTAGGCATATCAAATTCAGAAATTTTGGTACTAGGTGGAGAACGTAGATCCGAGGATCACCTCATACAAGGTGTTGTCTTCCAGATAGTCTTGGCCCATCAATCCAACAGGCACCTTTTGATATACTAGAACTTAAACCAAGTGTTAATTGAATATACCATTCAAAACATTCAGATGTTCATTTTCAAAGATCATGGTTCAGCAGTTTAGTGAAACACAATCAGCTTGCAAGACTTATTGAAAGCAAAACAAACCTATAATGCAATGACTACAATGCAAGCCTACTATGCAAAAGATTGAACATTAATAAAAAGTCTATTTACATACCTGTGCCTTGAGCATTTATTTTGTGATTGAACCTCACTCAGCTCCAAGGCACCTGCAACCACAAATCTCATTTTGAATTTTGTGGTACCCAAGCTTGCTTGGGTCCTTGAGGGTTAGCACTATGTGTAGCCTTCAGATCTCTCTTTCTTAATGCTATCAAGTCATCTTCCCTCATAGTATGGCAGTCATACATTTCATGCCCAATTTTCCCATAGTAAAAATAGTGCACAAAAGATTTGGTGTTTCTTTTATATGCATATGCATGTGCATTAGGCCTTTATGGGTGAGCAGAGAAATTACCCTTTTTGGCATGAGCAAGGGTTCTGCCTTTCAAGTGCCAACAATCTTGGACTGTATGGCCAACTTTGCCACAATGGTGGCAGTAAGGACGCATATTTATTCTGGCAGCCTTGAAGTGTGCCAATCTATCCTGATAGGTGCCTCGATGCACAGGGTCATACCTGGGATTCTGAATGGTAGTATGCTAAGCATGCTTTCTCCCGGCGTAGACCTTTCCTTAGACAGTGCTTCCTGCATTATTTCTCCTGATCTTACCTACTTTTGATTCATCATTCCTCAAGAAAAAATAGTTATGCATAATGTGACCATGTCTACCACAATAAAAATAATGGACATTCTTTTTATCAGGAGCATGGTACTTGGCATTGGGTTTCCTAACATGCATGATAACATTAACAAAATCATTTTTCTATTTTTGCTTGAAGCCTTCCTTTTCTTTTTACCAATTTGTTTTTGGTTTTTCTGAGCTGAGGGCTGTTATTGAGCTTCAGAATTGGCAGGTTGTGTTGAAGGAATATTGGAGGTGCTAGTCACATTGGAACTGGAAACAAAAGAAGTAGTGATCTTATTTCCAAAAGATTTCTTATTTATTGGAGCATAACCAAGTCCTTCTCTCTAAAAGTTTACTTTAGTTCCTAGAAGTCTATCCAGATTTTCAGTGCCTTTAAAATTTTAGATAAGGATTTTTTCAATTCCGTGATCTCTTCATTTAGGGATGAGATGTGCAGTTTAGATCTAGCAAGCTCTACCTCGTAGGCATTGACAATGTTCTTCAATAGGCCATTCATTTCCTTATTATCTTCTATTTCAAGTTCTAGCACATGTGATTTTTCAGATTCATTTTCATCGATGTGCTTTCCTTTTTCATGAATGGATAACCTGTCTTTTAGAACTTTGATTTGTCTCTTGAGTTCCTCATTTTCTTCAATGAGCTTGTCATTGTCAACCAGTTCATTAAAGAACTTCTGATCATCGGACATTGAGTCCATCTCTTTCTTAAGCTCTTTTCCATCTTCTTCAAGTTTAGATATTTTAGTCGCAAGAGCTTCATTTTCCCCTCTCAAGGAAGCAATTTGTTCCTTATGTATGTCCACGTCAAACATCATACATTCATTTGCTTTTTCAAATTTGGCACATACTTCACAAGAAGATTCATGAACATTGCTCTTAAGACTCTTTCTCAGTTTTTTATTTTCTGATCTGGTTTTCTTATATTGTTCAGCTAAATTCTCATAAGCATCCATGAGCTCATCAAATGTAAAATCTTCAGGTTCGGAGCTTACCTGAGATGACGGGGTGCAAGGCTGGTCATCATTGTCACCCATCAAGCAGTTGAACTTCTCTTGCTTTTTGTGGATGCTTATCAACCCATCCAAGACTTCTTTGGTTGAGCTGCAACTAAAGACAAATGGAGTTGCGTTGGTGTCTACTGCTTCCTTCATCAAGTTTAAAGCAGTGAGATTATCAGCATGTCTGGACTTGTATTCATTTGTCCATTTGGCTTTATTTGCTGGCAGGCTGGAAGGACCATTGGTAAGAATGCTCCAGAGGTTAGGATCACGTGAGGTTATAAACCTGCACATTTTTCCTAGCAAGTCACTGAAATTAGAACCATCGAAAATCGGAAGGGAAGGCACTAAAAACTGATCAACCGGGTAATACATGATTGAGTTGCACTAGGATCCTCTCTGCAGATCGTTGGATCTGAGAATGACAGAGCTAGGCTCTGATACCAATTGTTAGGTCCGATAGGTGCAGCCGGATCTAGAAGGGGGGTTGAATAGATCTAGTGAAAGACTATGACTAATTTAAAACTTTAGTTAATTAAATCATAATCAACAACTAGAGTGCACATGAGGCACTTAGACATAAAGCACAGCGGAATAAGTAGATGGCTCCAGTGAAAATGGCAAAGCACGGTCCTACGTGCTTGAGTGTGCGATGGAGATAACCAAGATTACATGCGTTGAAACATGCCCACCAACTTGAATGGGGATAGAGAAGATGGATCAATCTCACAAAGAACAACCCACTGCACAGTGCATTTTTAAGGTGGTTCAGTCTGCAAACCCACAGACCTACGTCCACCCCTCACCAAATCGGTGAGGCTTTACCACACGCTGCGAACGCAGCTCCACTTCCTACACATAAATCGATAGGGACGGTTTTCCACACACGCGCTGCGAGTGCAGCACCACACGGGGACGACACCCCCCCCCCCACACACACACACACACACGAGGATGAGTCCCACACACACACACACATACACAGAAAAAAGAAACAAACACAAGCTGCAAGTGCAGCAATGACACTTGGGACAGTCTCCCAAGAACACACAAGGCTGAACTCAGCTAAGGACTCACTATCGGTCCATAAATAGAGCATCGGACACACACTTGAAATATGATTCAGAAGAGCAAAATGAAAACTCTAACAGGCTTGGGCTGGCTATAAGGAGGGGCTGCACTCCCTTCAATTTCTTCTTCTTTTTCATAACTGATTTAGCTCGAACCAGGGCTGGGGTGCTCTCTCTTCTTCCTTTCTTCCTCACAGATATTCTTCTTTGAAAGCTCAATGGTGTGGCTCTTTTTCTTTCTCCAGCAGCCCTCTCAGGTTTTTCCTTAAACTCCAGCAGCTTCTCTTCTCTTGAGGAAGCTTCATATAAATAGAAGAGCCCAGGGAACCTTTCCTGCGAAGGTGGTCTTTGGACACTTTCCAAATCTTCATGGAGCTTGGGTCTTGGCAGCCTCTAATTGGCCAGAGGGGTAATAGAAAAAGTTTTCTATCTTTCTTGAACCTTGGTTGATCAAAGAGTATGTGAGTAGAGCTTCCCAAGTAAGATCTGCATCATCCTTTACTTCTGCAGGCTGGACTATCCAGGACGTCCTTTTTGTCCTGTGCAAACTCAGTGACAGAGCATCTGATTGGCTGAAGGTAAAAAGGTGGCTTCCATGAGATGTGACTTTTCCCAGATTTGGTCCCTGACTTTTTCTTTGACAAAAAGGATTGTTATGGAAGGCCAATGATGACAAGGATAGTTGACTGTCCAAGGAGCCTTTTCCTGATTGACCCATGACAGTCCTCTGTCCTTATGACCAAAAAGTATAGCACAAAAATGCTGACCTTTCCTATATCTGGTCTCTGCCAAAAAGCTTCTACCAAAAGATTGTACTATAGCCTTATTATAGAGAGGACAGTGGTCAGTCCTAGGAGACTCCTCCAGACCTCAAGAGATGTGTTCATGGGCCTTTGTGGTACCTATTTTTGCTCTCTAGATTCTTTTCTGAAAAGATCGCAGGTTTGCTAAAAGAGGCCTTGGGAGTCGCTAACTGAGGCATTTCATCAAACAAGTTATGCTTCCTCATTGAGGTCAATGCATAAGAGGACTTGAGCAAGTGAGGTCAGTGTAGTTGAATTGGGCTCACTGAGGCATTTCATCAAGTAGTATGTATATGCATAGACCTTGGTCTCTAAATGTGCACGGACCCTGGACAAGCATGGACTTGAATGTGCATGGACTTATACATGTGCGTAGACCTGAATTCCAAATGTGCACAGACCCTAGACAAGCTTAGACCTTTATGTGCACAGACTTGATTTGTGCACAGACCTGGTTATGCAAATGTGAATGTGCACAGACTTGGTTAGGCAAATTCGAGGTATATATTGATGCGTCTGGCATTGGCCTCAGATGTGTGTTAATACAACAAGGGAGAGTCATTGCCTACTCATCCCGACAGTTAAAGAAGCATAAGGAGAACTACTCGGTGCACGATTTGGAGTTGGCCACGGTAGTATTTGCTTTAAAGATCTGGAGACACTATCTCTATGGAGAACAGTTCACCGTGAACTCCGATCACAAGAGTCTCAAATACCTATTTTCTCAAAAGGAATTAAACATGAGATAGAGACGTTGGCTAGAGTATCTCAAGGACTTCGACTTCACAATACAATACCATCTTGGAAAGGGTAACTCTGTAGCTGATGCCCTTAGTCGAAAGCCGAGAGCGTTATTGGCCAACTGTATGATCCAAGAGTGAAAGATGGTGGAGCAATTCTCTAAACTTGATATAAGTACGGACCAAGAGAAAAGGTGTATTACTTTATCACACATAAGGATACAATCGGATCTACTCTCCGAGATGAAGGAGCTTCAAGACAGTGACCTGGTGTTAGTAGAGAACAAGGATAAGCTAGAAGAATGATCAGACTTCAAGGTAGCATTAGATGGAAGATTATTATTCAAGGAAAGGACTTGTGTACTGGATTGCCTGAAATTGAAGAAGAAAATTTTAGAGGAAGCTCACCGATCAAGGTACACAATTTATCCCGGATCTACCAAGATGTTCCAAGACTTGAAACGGACCTTCTGGTGGCCCAACATGAAAAGGGAGGTAGCGGACTTTGTTTCTCATTATCTTACCTGCCAACAAGTCAAGGCGAAACACCAAAAGTCGGCCGGCAAGCTACATCCTCGGGATATTCGTAAGTGGAAGTGGGAGGATATCGGTATGGACTTTATAATGGGTCTGTCTAAATCTAAAGGTGGACATGATGAAATATGGGTCATCATAGACCGATTGACCAAGTCAGCTCACTTCCTAACAATAAAGAGCCGATGATCAGTTGATGTTCTAGTTGCCTTGTACATCAAAGAAGTTGTCAGACTGCATGGAGTTCCTGTTTCAATCGTATCTGACCGAGACCCGCGATTCACTTCTCATTTTTGGAAGGGTCTACAACACTCTCTAGGGAGGAGACTCAACTTTAGTACTACCTTTCATCCTCATACGGATGGTCAGACCGAGAGAACGAATCAAGTTATAGAAGACATGTTACGAGCTTGTATCATTGATTTCGGTGGAAGCTGGCATGATTACTTGCCTCTAGTCGAGTTTGCTTATAACAACAGTTACTAGGAAAGTATCCAAATGGCACCTTTTGAAACATTATACGGAAGGAGTTGCCGATCACCCTTATACTGGGATGAAGTTGGCGAAAAGTAACTATTAGGCCCAGACATGGTGAGAGACACCACAGAAAAGATTCAGCTAATTAGAGAGAGACTCCAAATGGCTCAGTCTAGGCAAAAGACTTACGCCGATACTAGAAGGAGAGATCTCGAATTCTAAGTCGGAGATCACGTCTTTCTTAAGGTTTCTCTAGGATGAGGTATCCGAAGATTTGGTGTTAAGGGCAAACTTACACCAAGATATATCGGTCCCTTCAAAGTATCAGAAAGAGTTGGCGAGATTGCCTACCGCATCACCTTGCCTCCTCAACTGTCTGAGGTTCACAATGTGTTCCACATTTCTATGTTGAAGAAATATGTGCACGATCTGACCCACGTCATAGATCAGGGTGACCGGGTGATACAAAAGGATCTCACTTATGAACAAAAGCCTTTGAAGATCTTTGATCGCGAGGTTCGTTCACTAAGGAACAAGACAATTCCCATGGTCAAGGTTCAATGGAGCAAGTGCTCAGAACAAGAAGTCACATGGGAGACTAAGAATCTATGAAGAAAAGATTCCCCGAGTTATTTCCAAATAGTAAGTACTTTGTACCCTCCATGTTTATATGCAATTGAATTTGGGGACCAAATTCTTTTAAGTGGGGGAGGGTGTAGCAACCCGGATAAAATTTAGGAATAAAATTTTCTAAATAAATAAAACCCATAATTAAATAGTTAACAGGGGGTTTAACCTTTATATGGGCTTAAAAGCACAACCCTCTCACTTAAAGCATATGGGCCTCTCGTGTGAGAAGTTTGCCAAAGAAAAAAATGGGCCTTGGTTACCTTTAAAACCCTTCTACGTAACCTTAACCCATATACATGGGCCTTAATGAACAACAGCCCAAAAACTATCTCACGTTCGATCATGCATGGAACCTTAGGGTTCCATCCATAATAGAGAAGGCGACTGATGTTTTGGCAGTAGGAAAGATATCCATGGGAAAGTTAAAACCAATTAGGATCCATACGTGGAAATTTATATACCATTAGGATTCTAAACCCCAGAAATTTATAAATAACCCCATCGAGCAAGCAATCGTCTGTTGCTTTGTTTTCTGATCGACGATAACCTGCTGCTCTTATTTCTTCCTCTGCTACGTGCGGCTACTATAGAGAAACTTGTTTTCTACTGTTGCTCATCTACTACGGCCGTTGGTGTGTTACTGCCGTTGCATCGTTCATCCCCTGGTTGTCATACGTGAAGAAGAGAACTTGATTGTTGTTCTTCTTCCATTAATCATGCTACGACAGTTGCTATGAATTGCGTCTACCGTAGTGTTAAGAAGAAGCCTTGCTTCTTCTGATAGTGCCTGCTGATCGAGTGTTGCCGTCGCCGTAGTTGCTCTTATCTTCTTCCCTCGCTATCGTCTGCTTCTGTTCGAAGTGCTACGGTTGTTATTCTTCTTCCACGGTCGTGTGCTGCTGCATATTCTCCTTTCTTTGCTTCATTCCGTCAACCAAATCAACCAAACAAGGTAGGTGTTCTCAAGTTACGAAGCCCAACCTGTTAATCGCAGTTATTTCATGCATATAGGTCATATAGCATGATACCATGATTTCTATTTCTGTGTCTATAGTTTTTACTACGTTTTAGTAAATAGCGACCATGGCATGGGTGCTTATTTAATGAACGACTGCATGCATTATCGCTAATTCTTCTGAAATAGCAACAGTGGTCAGGGTTCTTTTAATGAACGACTCTTTGTCAATCCGCTATTTCTTTTAAGCATTTAATGAATATCACCTGCTTAAAAATTAATATCTACAAAACCTGACGTTAAAAATATTTCATGATCATGTTTCTGGAACATATATATTTTTCTCTACCTATTCATGTCTTTACTTTCTTGATTTGATAAACTGAAAATACCATGTATCTATGATTGTACCTGCCCGATGGGTAGCATCAGACAAATAATGGGCGACCGTCACAAAGTCGCTATTTTAATAATAAGCACCCCTTTATGGTGGCGCTATATTGTAGAAAATCATGTAAATATAATTTATATTATAAATCATGAATATGCGACCTGAATAAGGCCGCTATTTAAATAATGAACGCCCTCACACAAGGGCGCTAATTTGTAAATAACTAGTAAATTGAACATATATTGAAAATTATGAAGACACGACTGAGGTCAGGGCGTCATTTAAAGAATGAACGCCATTGTGCACAGTCGCTAATTGAAATCATAGAAATTAATTTCTGGAAAATCCTAGAATTAACGCATTTATACACTGTCGTTAATTCTATTATTATCTTGGAGATTCTGATATAAATTCTGATTGAACGACCTTTCAGAAGGTCATTGTTTCATTAAACAGCGACTTCTATACAGGCACAGAGTTCCTATCTCACAGTTTTATCGCATTTTCTGGCCCATATCGCGGGTCTATTGACACTCTCATCTCACATCCGTAGATGGAGTCTCTGTTTTTGTTTCTATCAATTACACACTAATTCTCGGTGATGTTTGAACCCTTCGCAGGATATTCCTTCCTTCGGACTGGTGATTTCATCATAGAGACCTCCGTAAGTCTACACTAGCCTTGGATTCTCTCAAGATAGCCGAGTAAGTTGTACCCTAAAAACCCATGACATCGTGTCTTGTCACGTCACTTAGAAGAAACGTGATGTTTTAGCCCTCATAGAGCGCTGTTTCTAGCCTCTTTAGAAGTCTATTCTCTATCAGTAATTGGCGACACTGAATTGGACGCCATAAGCAATTGGCGACCTGTCGATTGTCATTATTTCCCTGATATAGTGACTTGAGCATGGGCGCTATTTCATCGAGCATGTACTATTCACAGGAATGGGCGACCACGCATGTGGGCGCTATTTCTGTAATTGGTGGCGACTGAGTGGGTGCCATTTACCCAGTTTTACGACATGTCTTGGTTTTCGTGGGGATTTAATGATGTGTCATCCTTGTTCAAAGTTCAGCCCTTGAACTCCTTCATTCGTGAAATCTACCTTATCATCCTACAATGGTTAATCCTTTGGAACTCTATATTGGCTATAACTATAGTGGATGTCAAAAATATATATGACCCAATGCCTGCGCATATAGGGCCCGATCTGGTCCTGGGAGGAGCACCTGAAAGTACTTATGCCCATGGGAGTTGATTGATCACGGTGTGGCATTACATCGAAGTGCATGACTAGCTTGATTTATGGCATTCCACGACTCATACTTGACTTGATATGACATGACTTGTGTGGCCCAAAAAGGGTATTTACTTGCTTGATATTATGATAGCCAATTCACGTGACATGACTTGATATGTTTACATGCTTGACCATCTTGATACATTCCATATGAATATCTTGAAATCTTGCTAGTTCGTTAACTCTTGATACTCTACTCTCTCTTGTCATCATCATGCATACATGTATAGCTATACTTGCATTCATGTAACATGTAGTTACTTAAAGTAAGCTTGTACTTGAGATATAATTCCTACTGAGCGTTCGCAAACCTAGTGTTTTCCCTTATTTTTAGGTAACTCCGATGACGAGATTCAATCGGATGGGATCGGGAACGAGCAAAGAGCGTAGAGCCATCCAGTCATAGAAGCATCTATCTATTCGTGTCCTTTTCATATTTCTTGAGTCAGTCATTGAAATTTTATTTTATTGTGCTAGCATTATCCTTAGTACTTTTATGGAGTTTATGTAATAGAATTACCTTGATGGTTATTATGAATAAAGGATTTGGTTTATCTCTACTTTTGTGCGCTCTGTCTATGTGTCGAATACACTTATGCTCTAATTGACATGATTGATATAACTCATCATGCATACCAGGTTCCTTCCGCACTCTAGGCGTGACACTGAGTCCCTCGGGAGAGGTGTTTTCGTGAGAATTGAGGTTTAGCGGGAGCACTGGGAGCGTTTCCAATTGGATAAATTATTCTTCCCCTGTAAGATAGAGGTTGTTTCAAATTTTGAGGATGAAATTTTTATAAGGAGGGGAGGACTATAACACCTAGGATTTTTGGATCAGGAATCCGTGAGTCTCAGAGTGCTTCTGTGGGTCTCGGATCGTGTTTTACGATTAAATCAGATTTTTGGCTATCGGGCCATCGGATCCCCACGTAGGTTGAACTGTTGTGTTTTCGGGCTCCAGGATGTTGCAGATGCATTGTGCATTTTTCGAGGATCATGGGGAAGATTTTTCCCCTTTTTTCTATTTTCAAATTTTTAAAATCCCAAATTATTTCCTATATAAACACCCTTAACCCCCCTCTCTCCTCATTCTCTCATTTCTCTTCCTCGCTCCTCTCGTTTCTCTCCTTCTCACCCTCCCTTATCTGAGCCGCCAACAGAGGACGGCGTGGGAGAGACGGCGAGGCACGTGGGGCGACGAGCGGTGAGGATGGAGCGAGGAACGGGGCGGGGGTGCGGTCTCGTTCGCTAGTTCGTGAAGTCGGCGTTAGTTCGGGGTGCATTTTCACGGTGAATCGGCGTCCTCGGCACGGGATCTCGTCATGAGAGGTAATGGGATGGGTCTGTTGGGAGAATGTTGTTTCTCTACCTTAATGTGATTTTCATGATGTCTACCTATGAGTCACTGATGACTCTATCTTGCACTTGATAAGTCAATATTCATATTTCAGGTCATTGTGAGATCATGATTATTCAAAGGAGTAGTATGAAACATTCCTTGAAAAGTCAACGGTCAACGCCAATTGATAGGAAGTCAACATCACTGGTCAAAAGTGAGTCAGCATTTGACAGGTAAAGTCAATGCACATCCAAGTCTGATACATATCCAGGTCAGTATAGATATCTCAGATTTCTATTTTGTGCATTTCTAGGTCGATGCTAGTTTAAGGTCGATGCTAGTTCCTGTAGCTAGGCTATCATGCATATCACATGTCAATGCTTGTTTGCATTAGTGTTAGATAGGTCGGTACATATCACTGTTCATGCATTTCTAGGTCGATGCTAGTTGGCCAAGGGAAGCAACTAAGGTCGATGGTACTTTGCCCTTCAGCTTAGTAAGGTCGATGCTAGTTAGCCATGTGCGCAAACTAAGGTCGATGCTACTTTGCTTTCAAAGCTTAGTAAGGTCAATGCTAGTTAGCCATGTGCGCAAACTAAGGGCTATGCTACTTTGCTCTCAAAGCATAGTAAGGTCGACGCTTGGTGTTAGTTCAAGCAACTAAGTCGATGCTAGTTGTGATGACAGTCATGCTTAGGTCGATGCTAGTTTGTCTACATGCATATAAGGTCGATGTGAGTTTTGCATAAACTCATATTGAAGTCGATGCCAGTTGGCTTGCATGCATATAATGTCGATGTGAGTTTTGCATAAACTCAAACTAAGGTCGATGCCAGGCTGGACTTTTGACAAACTAAGGTCGATGCTAGTTCGCTCAACAGCAACTAAGGTCGATGCCACTTCAGCGCTCCAACAACTGAAGGTCGATGCTACTTTCCAAAGTCGATGCCACCTTGACCAGGAACAGTAATGAAGGTCGATGCACATTTGCTAAGCTGAGAACTAAGGTCGATGCTAGTTTTGCTTTCAAGCATTCAAGGTTGGTGCACATTTGAAATTCTTCAATAGTGGTCGGTGCATATTACTGTTTGAAGCATATGAAGGTCGATGCACATTTAGACCAAGGTCGATGCAACTTCTGGCTAGCACGCACCAAGGTCGGTGCACATCCAAGACTCGCAAGACCAAGGTCGGTGCACATCGAGCCTACGTAGAATGAAGGTCGGTGCACATCAAGCTGGCGCAACACCAAGGTCGGTGCACATCACTGTACAAGGTCGGTGCATATTTTTGCCTTCTACACTACAAGGTCTGTGCACATTTTGGTTTCAAGGATATAAGGTCGGTACACTTCTAGTTTGAACAGTGATCAAGGTCGATTCATCTTTTTGCTTTATGCTCATACAGGTCTAAGCTTATTAGTATGTTGCATATAAGGTCTGTGTACCCTGAACAGACATTTCATCAAACAGCCCAAGACCAGATTCTCAGTATTGATTTAAACCTAAAGACTGATACAGTCAGATATCTGTCTCCAGTGAAAGGTTGGCACGTGATCCAAGATGAAGTGGCACGCTCTTCCAGATAAGTTCCAAAGGAGGATTTTCAAATGCCATGTGGACCAATCAAAGCCTATTAGGCTTCTGCCTATATGATCCTTACGGAGGCCCTGTTTTGCTTAAAGGGTGCCTCCTCCTTCATTTGAATAAGGTTCTGGCAGATAAGGTGGTAGAAAAGATTCCCACTTTACATGTGAACCAATGACAAATCACCTAAGTGGTCTCCATCCAAAAAGGGGTTCAAACCTTGAAGAGAAAGTCTTGTACCTGACAAATATATGTTGGCCAGATAATGGAAACTACAGTGTACCGTATAAAGCAGTCTGGCCAACCAATGAGAACCCACTGCATCTTATCACTTCTGAACCAATCAGAAATCACTCGGTTCTGGCATTCAAGAAATAGATGGCCCAGATTACTACTTACTAAATCAGGGCCTACCAACCTTGTACGCTGTTTGCAAAGAGGAAAAAGAATGTCTACCCCAAAAGCATACCAGCTGGGAGACATATTCTGCAAAAGTAGATTGCACAGCAAGATCAAGAAAGAAGGTGGGTTTGTTCAAAGATGGAAAGAGAAGCTAGAAGAAGTAGCTGCCTCAGAAAGCACTCAAGCTCACATCGGCGTATGCTTCAAGGGAAGAAGTCTTTGTGGCAGGAAAAGTTTTTTCCCCTAGCCTTCCTATATATATGAAGCTTCCTCAAGAGAAGAAGTTGTTGCTGCCTTGGAAGAAAGCAATCCCCTTGAGCATCCAAGAGGAGTTTGTGAGAAAGAAAAGAAGAGCGCGGCACAGCACTAAGGGAGTCTCAGTCTAGTGCTGTAAGAGAAGAAGAAAAGGAGATCAGCCTTGAAAGAGAGTAGCCCTGCAGTCTACCTTTGCTTGAAAAGATAGATCTTCAGATCTGATCTTGTAGCTGCAGTCACCAACTTACAGATCTCTATCTGAAGACTCAATTGGTGTTACTTCTTCTTGTTCTTGTGGTTTTTTCTACTGCACTTGCAGTGATTTCCTTTTGAGTTCTTCGTTTCACTCATTTTATTTAAAACCGTCCCTACCGATTTTGTGTGTAGGAACATAGACAGAAGGTGGTTCTGTTCTATGGGTTGGCCGTGTAAGCCTGCAAGCTGTGTGTCAACATTAGCTTGGTGAAGCCCGCAAGCTGTATGTCAGTAGGAAAGCCTCACCGGGTTTCGTGAGGGGTGGACGTAGGTTGCGGATCTGCAACCGAACCACCTTAAAAATCTCCTGTGTCGTGGGTTGTGCATCTTGTGCGATTGCTCCATTTTTCCTATCCTCATTCACAGGTTGATATGCTTGCTTCATCGTATGCAATGTGGGTTATTTCCACCGCACACTAAAGCATTATGGTTTCAGTTATCTTGTCTATACATTGCTTATCCTCTGCATTGCATTCACATTGCCTTAGCTGCCTGCTGCACCCTTGCACACAGGCACTAAGGAACATACTCAAGCAACGGAGAATCATCTTGCATACAGATCTAATTCGTTCTAATCATAGACCTGTGCTTCACTATCAGTGTGAGAGTATCTACCTCACATGTTAAGTGCCTTGACCTGTGTAGTCTTTGGACCGTGCCTTATCATTTCCATTTGTGCATTTCTATTCATTCCGTTGTGCTTTGTGTCTAAGTATTTTATGTGCTTTATAGGAGTGGTTTACCATCTTGGGAGCCAAGAGTTTTTTTTTAATAGGCCATAGTCCTTGATAGGATCTATTCAACCCCCCCTTCTAGATCCAATTGCACTACGTAGGACCCAACAAATGGTATCAAAGCCAAGCTCTGCAATTCAAAGATCCCACGATCTGTAGAGAAAGATCCCGGTGCATTCTAATCAAATGGGTTCATTTGCTACACATGCTTCGATGGCTTCTCCGCCTATTTATGATGGTTCAAATTTTTCTATATGGCTAGGGAGAATGTTTGTCTATGTCAAATCCATAGATCCACAATTGTGGAATCTCATATACATTGGTCCTCATGACCTGCCATCAAATTTAGATGAATGGTCTGCTGAACACGAGACCAAACATATTGATAACCTTGCGGCATTCAACTTGATAAAAGCTACAGTTGATTTCAGGTTACTTAATCATGTGTCCACCTACAGCACAGCCAAGCAAATCTTGGATAGATTGGTGAGTATCCATGAGAAGGGAGAAGAACAAGCGCATGAATGCCTCATGGCTGACCGATCAGAGCAGTCAAGCAATCCATCCTCATCTCAGGTAAGCTCTGACTCCGAGGACTTTACCTTTGAAGAACTCATGGAGGCCTATGATGAGTTGATCAAGCAGTACAAAAAGGTGAAATCAGAAAATTGAAAACTAAAAAAGGATGTGAGGAAAAGCAGTCAAGGTGAGAGTTCCTTCTGTAAAAAATGTTCAGCTTTTGAAGAGCTTAATGACACTCTTACCATTGACTTGGATATGCGTAATCAAACTATTGCCTATTTAAAAGATGAAAATAGAATTCTTCAAGCTGAGATCAGTAGATTGGAAGAAATTGTAAGAAGGTTACAAGAAAAATCTAAATCTGAAACACATGATCAAAGCTTGATTGAAAATAAGGTTGTTGCTGAACAAAATCCAAATCTTAAGAGAGAAAATGAAATGATGAAAGATCAGGTAAATCTCTTGACTGAAAAGTTGGTTGCTCTTGAAAAAGGCAAATCTGTTATTGATAATAGTTCTGAAAAAGTGCATGCCCTAGAGCAAGAAATTGAGAATTTTAAAAAGGTGAATGTCACGCTCAATGAGCAATTGACTGCTTGCAAGAGGACCTTGTTGAGTCCGAAGTACATATCTCCTCTTTGGAGAATGAAATCAAAGAGTTAAATGATTCTCTATCTAAGCATACGCAGGGTAAAGAAGGATTGGGTCACAACCCCGCAAACAAAAAATCCCTTCGAAGCAAGGCATACATCTCTTCCATCTCTGAAGTTAGAACCTCGAAGGGTCACCCAAAATCGCATGCTGCTCAAAAGGAAAACAGAAATCAGTTTGCTCATCCTGATATGCATAACAGAAGGTTCAATGCCAAACATCATGCTCCTCATAAAATTAACGTTCATTATTTTTATTGTGGCAGGCATGGTCACACTGTGCATAACTGTTTTACCTTGAGAAATGATGAGCTAAGAATGGTACAACATATGAAAGGCAAAGGACAGGGCGATTGTAGCAGGAAACGTGCTCAGCACCAACCTGCTCGCAACCCCCTTGGTAGTCAGATGCATCGACGCACCCAGAAAGGCAGGTCGATGCACCCAACTGTCAACAGAAGAAGACAGCCTCCCTGCTGTTTCCAGTGTGGTAAGTTTGGCCATACAATCCAAGATTATTGGCACTTGAAAGGCAGAACCCACGTTCATACCAAAGGAGGTAACTTCGCTGTACACCCACAAAAGCCAAACGCACATCCACATGCTCATATGAAGAATGATCAATTCTCTATGCGTTGTTTCTATTGTGGGAAAAATGGGCATGAGATGTATGAGTGCCATATAATGAGGGAAGATGACTTGATTGCATTAAGAAAGAAAAATGCAGCTGTCCAAAGAACTAACCCACAAGGACCCAAGCAAGCTTGGGTACCACCAAATTCAAAATGAGAATTGTGGGTGCAGGTGCCTTGGAGCTGAGCAAAGCTCAATCTGAAAAATAAATGCTCAATGCACGGGTATGTAAATAATCTTTTATTATGATATCTTGCATAGTAGGCTTGCATTGTAATACATTGCATAATAGGCATGTGTTGATTTCAATTAGTTCTGCAAGCTGAATGTATCTCACTGAACTGTTGAATCATTCCCCATGGTGTGAGATGAGCTTCTAAGCTAGATTATTTGCTTACACCTGTTTGACCTCTGGTATATCAAATGGTGTAGAAATGAAAGGCAAGTCAAGCTTGCACGGAATTCTCACTATGCGTGAGAAGGATCTCAGATCCCAACCTCCGCCCTGTACCAGAGATCAATTATTTCAGCTGCACAATCCATAAAAAATCTATCATGTTAATGAAATCGATATGATGATTGAGTTGTCACTTGATTCCCTCTACCTTTTAACAGCCATATGAACTTCTTACTTAGCATTGTTAATCATTGCTTTTGATGATTTCTGCCATGGCTGCATTTATTTCAACTCATCACTCATGTGAGCATTATTACTCATAAACACTGTTCAAAGGGGGAGTATAAAAATTTGGTGCCAGACCTTGTGTTTCAGCACTAAATGCGTTTTAAATAAATTGAGTCTGCATCATTTTGTGATCTCATGCTCCTCAGGGTTCATCATGTTAAAAGAACACAAAAATGCATATTCCATTGGAAGCATCTTCAGGGCATTGTGCATTCATTCATGTCTTAGGTTACACACTCCATTGTCAACCCATGCACTTGTTTAGGGGGAGTCAACATCTGGAATTCAGTCTGCATTCATGCATTCATTTCTGATTGTCATGTGCTCAGTTTGCATTATGTTCTCTGTCCGAACCCTATGCACAACTTCAGGGGGAGTGTTTATCTTCAACTCTCATCCTTTACTCATTAGCACTCCCTACTCAAATTAGACCTGCATAATATTCCATGATTGTACCTCGGGTCTGAAATATTTTTTGATGCCCATAAGGCTTTCTAGATTGACTGGAATCTGCCTTCTTGTATAACCAGCCATCTAGTTCCGGAATTTCTTGAATACCTTGAACTTCTTGGAGGATCTTCTATCTATTTCCAAGTTTACTAATTAGAGTAAATCTTCAAGAAGAATCTTCTTTTATTGAGTTCTGTGACTGTCTTGAACAGGAAAGCTATTGGTTTAGAATTAATGATTTCTTGAGCCCTTTTGTCAATAATCTTGAAAATGTTTGTGCTCAGGCTTAATAGACCTAAACTATCTTTTCATGCTTTGACAAGTTATGCCTTATTGAATCTAAAAGTTTATTTTAAGTACAAAGGCATCCTTGTTTGAGAAACTCATGTTTTGTATTATTTTTAAACATTTGGTGTTTCTGAACATTTCAAAAGGAATTACATTGTTTATGTTGAATCTTAGCCATGCTGAGTAACTGGGGATATTGGCGTCTGATAGACGTATATCCTCATGTAAAAAGGTGTATCCTGAGTTCAATGCTTTAAGGCAGAGCAATGGCATTGGAATCATTGAGAAACCGAGTCCCTTCACCAAAGAAGTGGAGAAGACCGCATCATGAAATGTCATGCTATCTCTGTTCTAATTGAGGCAAAACTATGAGCTACACTGAGTAACTAGGGGTGCTTGCGTTTGGTAAACGTGCACACTCACGTCAAAAGGTGAATGCTACACTTCACTACTCGTAAAATGATAACAATCAATTTTTAAAAGTGGTTTCAAAATAAAAATCTGAATGTGTAGTACTCTTGATTGATTTTAGAGTTCCGTAAGTGTTTAGCCTCAATACTTTTCAAAGTAAATTGAATGAGCAAGATAAGAGGAGGTTAATTTGTTTTCGTATGAATTTCTAGTTCACTTCTATTAATCTTGAAAATATATTTTTCAAGCGTTTATATTGAGAAGTTTAGATTTCATTATAGTTTACGTCAGTAGAATTCCATAACTGGAGATTCTGAAAAATCTATAGCTCTTCTTTTATGAACTTGGTTTCAGATCTAAGAACCCCCATCTCCTTGTAAGACAAGCTATCTTTTGATGCTCATTGAAATTTGTTTTCTCTGGACAATCTGCATAGTCTATCCTGGCTACCATGAAAGCATCACCATTCCTAACAATTGGAATCTTTGCACTCTCATCATTTGGTATCATATCTTCAATGCAACTGGGTTTAGCTTGTCATGCATTTAGGTGGTTTGCATTTTCCCTCCCCATGCATTGTATAGAAAATCTTAAAAATCTGAAAATTAGAAAAACCTAAAAATCTGGTTTCAAACTATTCTTTAACTGCATTTTCTTGCCATGATTAAATCTCTTGCATGCATGTTAATGAACTCATGACATCCGGTGCCAATTTATCTGGTCCTCTGTTGGCATGCCTCATGAGTGACCTGACATTGACGGGGACCCAACAACTGGCCTCACGGGACCCAACTAAACAATGGTTGTCACTCTTAATTGAAAAACTTGAATCTACATCTTGAAATGCAACCTCCCATGACCTTGTACTACAACTGCTTATCAACAATTGGTCAATTGGTATTAGTCCTATCATTGGCATCCCAGTAATGGTTATTTTTGTTTGTCAAATTTAATAAGTGTACAACCATTGGCATGTATTTCCACATCAATTTCTGAAATATTGAATGTTGAGGTATGTCTCTTTAATGCCAATTCCTGACAAAAATGCCAAATTACTCCATACAGGTATGCCACTTTACTTACTCTGTACTTCCTGTGCTAATAATCTACTACTCTATTACCTTCCTTGCCAACCATGCCATATATTCTCTCCATTGCTATTATTTTTGCCGGTGACAAAGGGGGAGAGATTTTTATGAGTCATTCTCTGAATATGCTAAGTGTTGAATGCGTAAGGGGGACAGTCCTATATGGGGAGAGCTTTATAAGTCCTTGTGCTTCAATTCTTTGCACGTTGACTCACAATGTACTAATAATGACTCATAATTATCATCATCAAAAAGGGGGAGAATGTTGGGAGAATGTTGTTTCTCTGCCTTAATATGGTTTTGATGATGTCTGCCTATGAGCCACTGATGAGTCTATCTTGCACCTGATAATTTAATATTCATATTTCAGGTCATTGTGAGATCATGATCATTCAAAGGAGTAGTATGAAACATTCCTTGAAAAGTCAATGGTCAATGCCAATTGTCAATAAGTCAACATCACTAGTCAAAAGTGAGTCATCATCTGACAGGTAAAGTCAATGCACATCCAAGTCTTATACATATCCAGGTCAGTACAGATATCTGAGATTTCTATTTTGTGCATTTCTAGGTCGATGCTGGTTTAAGGTCGATGCTAGTTCCTGTAGCTAGGCTATCATGCATATCACAGGTCGATGCTTGTTTGCATTAGTGTTAGACAGGTCGGTACATATCACTGTTCATGCATTTCTAGGTCGATGCTAGTTGGCTAAGGGAAGCAACTAAGTTCGATGGTACTTTGCCGTTCAGCTTAGTAAGGTCGATGCTAGTTAGCCATGTGCGCAAACTAAGGTCGATGCTACTTTGCTTTCAAAGCTTAGTAAGGTCGATGCTAGTTAGCCATGTGCGCAAACTAAGGTCGATGCTACTTTGCTCTCAAAGCATAGTAAGGTCAACGCTAGGTGTTAGTTTAAGCAACTAAGTCGATGCTAGTTGTGATGATAGTCATGCTTAGGTCGATGCTAGTTTGTCTGCATGCATATAAGGTCGATGTGAGTTTTGCATAAACTCATACTGAAGTTGATGCCAGTTGGCTTGCATGCATATAAGGTCGATGTGAGTTTTGCATAAACTCAAACTAAGGTCGATGCCAGGTTGGACATCTGACAAACTAAGGTCGATGCTAGTTCGCTCAACAGCAACTAAGGTCGATGCCACTTCAGCGCTCCAGCAACTGAAGGTCGATGCGACTTTCCAAAGTCGATGCCACCTTGACCAGGAATAGTAATGAAGGTCGATGCACGTTTGCTAAGCTGAGAACTAAGGTCGATGCTAGTTTTGCTTTCAAGCATTCAAGGTCGGGGCACATTTAAAATTCTTCAATAGTGGTCGGTGCATATTACTATTTGAAGCAGATGAAGGTCGGTGCAACTTCTGGCTAGCACGCACCAAGGTAGGTGCACATCCAAGACTCGCAAGACCAAGGTCAGTGCACATCGACCCTACGCAGAATGAAGGTCGGTGCACATCAAGCTGGCGCAACACCAAGGTCGGTGCACGTCACTGTACAAGGTCGGTGCATATTTTTGCCTTCTACACTACAAGGTCTGTGCACATTTTGGTTTCAAGGATATATGGTCGGTACACTTCTAGTTTGAACAGTGATCAAGGTCGGTGCATCTTTTTGCCTTATGCTCATACAGGTCTAAGCTTATTGGTATGTTGCATATAAGGTCTGTGTACCCTGAACAAACATTTCATCAAACAGCCCAAGACCAGATTCTCAGTATTGATTTAAAAAGACTGATCCAGTCAGATATCTGTCTTCAGAGAAAGGTTGGCACGAAGATGAAGTGGCACGCTCTTTCAGATAAGTTCCAAAGGAGGATTTTCAAATGCCAAGTGGACCAATCAAAGCCTATTAGGCTTCTGCCCATCTGATCCTTACGGAGGCCCTGTTTTGCTTAAAGGGTGCCTCCTCCTTCGTTTGAACAAGGTTCTAGCAGACAAGGTGGCAGAAAAGATTCCCACTTTACATGTGGACCAATGACAAATCACCTAAGTGGTCTCCATCCAAAAAGGGGTTCAAACCTTGAAGAGAAAGTCGTGTACCTGACAAAGATATGTTGGCCAGATAATGGAAACTGCAGTGTATCGTATAAAGCAGTCTGGCCAACCAATGAGAACCCACTGCATCTTATCACTTCTGAACCAATCAAAAATCACTCGATTCTGGCATTCAGGAAATAGATGGCCCAGATTACTACTTACTAAATATGGGCCTACCAACCTTGTGCTCTGTTTGCATAGAGGAAAAAGAATGTCTACCCCAAAAGCATACCAGCTGGGAGACATATTCTGCAAAAGCAGATTGCACAGCAAGATCAAGAAATAAGGTGGGTTTGTTCAAAGATGGAAAGAGAAGCTAGAAGAAGCAGCTGCCTCTGAAAGCACTCAAGCTCACATCGGCATATGCACTCAAGCTCACAATGGCAACGGTTACATGGTCTTGATCCTTGGTTTGCATATGTTGATTTTACAAGAGGAAAGAGGTTTCATAACCTCTTTAATGTGAACAAGCATGGTATTAACCCTGACTGTCTTGCATGTAAGATCAAACTCAGGGTAGTCACCTGGTGAACCAAACGTGTGGATAATTACCTTGCTTCTCTACAATACAACATAGGTGATATATGTCATTTATTGTCAAGAACCATTGGTGAGACTCTTACCTTATCTTAGCATCGATCTCACCATGTGTATCTCATATACTCCTTAATACACCTCATTCATGCACATTAAACATGAAACCCTTCTGGCCATCGTGCGCCCTCGCCCGCGGTCACGGGGGTCAAGGGGGCAGCGCCCCTTGCGGGGGTTTCCGGGGGCGGAGCCCTCGGAACAAAATTTAGAAATGCTCAAATGGTTTAGATGTTTCAAATGCATAAACCAAGTGAATCCAATCCCAAAATGCATGGATTTGATATGGACATGAAGCCCTTGAATTATGGACATGTTTCTTTGAGCTAACACTAAGTTTTTGCAGGTTTGGAGATTTTCGGTAGACCTCTGGACCATTGGCAGTCGACCTGAAATCATAAAATTGAAAGAAGGGATCCTGTAAAACTGGCGGTCGTCCGCCAGACCCCTAGCGGTCGACCTATTTTTCCAGTAGCCAAATGGCTACAGGAATTCTCAGAGCTGTCGACCACTGGCCTCTGCAGGTCGACCGCCAGCCCCGATCTGCCCATCTTTGTTGACTTTTTGTCACTTCGAGAAAAGCCCTTCCTCTTGATATTGTTTAATCCCAAAGCCACCAAACCCTCCAGAATTTGTGGATCTAGTCTAGGGCTTATCCATAGACCTTCCAAGGGTTATAAAACATCCTATTAGAGTCATAACCCTAACCATCCTAGAGATCCAAGGAAAGGCTGTCCAAGGAGGAAGAAGAGGGTACTGTAGTTTCATGAACAGTATCTCGTGCAACAAGTTCTTCATCTATCTCCAACCCATTCAAGGTACTTCTGAAGCCAACAAGCATCTATGAAGTGAAGAAGCAAGCAACCAACAAAGAGAGATCAAGGGGGAGGCTATCAAGAAGCAAGCAAGGTTTTCAAGAAGAGATCAAAGGAAGATTATCCAAGTGAAGAAGAAGGGTACTTTAGCCGTGAACAGTACTCCGTGCAGCAAGTGTTCTTAATCCATTCTCAACCCCGCAGCATGCATTCAAAGGGAACCCAAATCAGGAGTTTTCTAAACTAAGCCATATCGTCTTTATGTTTTGGATGTTGTAATTGTGTTCATCATAAACTGCAAGAACTTGTGTGTGTATGTGGATCATTGTTGGATCTGTGGTCGTGTGTGTGTGTGTCTTATTTGATTCGTGTGTATGCGTGGATCTTCCTAGATCTGCGTTTGTGTGTGTATGGATCTTTTAGATCCGTTCTATCTTGTGTGTGTGGATTGCTTCACTTGTAGCAGCGGGTATTTGTGTTGGTGATCCGCTTGTTGGATCATGTTGGAGACCTCGTCTCCGTGTGTGTGTGTGTCTGTGTTGGGGCGCGTCCCCGTGTGTGTGGGCAGGTGTTGTCCTGCGTGTGTGGTGGGAGCGTTGTCTCCGTTTGGGGATTTATCCCCGAGTGAAGCCTCACCGGGCTTGGTGAGGGGTGGACGTAGGATTACCGTCGTTGCATCCGAACCACCTTAAAAACCGTTGTGCACTATGGTTTGATTTTTGTGGTTTGGTCCTTTTCTTCTACCTCCATTCTAAGTGAGTGTATGTGTTAATTGTTGTTACGGATTTATCTGCGTATATCTTGCATATTCTATATCTCATCATACAAAGTTTGATAAATCCAATTTGTGTTCAAATAGTTTTGAATCTCTTAACTAGCATTCTATCACATATTTTAAAAAGGCCAAAAGTTTCCTTAAAATTTGTAAACACCCAATTCACCCCCCTCTTGGGTGTCATTGATCACGGGACTTCACAATGCTGTAAGAGAAGAAGAAAAGGAGATCAGCCTTGAAAGAGAGCAGCCCTACAGTCTACCTTTGATTGAAAAGATAGATCTTCGGATCTGATCTTGTAGCTGCAGTCACCAACTTACAGATCTCTATCTGAAGACTTAGTTGGTGTTTCTTCTTCTTGTTCTTGTGATTTTTTCTACTGCACTTGCAGTGATTTCCTTTTGAGTTCTTCGTTTCACTCATTTTATTTAAAACTGTCCCTACCGATTTTGTGTGTAGGAACACAGACAGAAGGTGGTTATGTTCTATGGGTTGGTCGTGTAAGCCCACAAGCTGTGTGTCAACATTGGCTTGGTGAAGCCCGCAAGCTGTGTGTCAGCAAGAAAGTCTCACCAGATTTCGTGAGGGTGGACGTAGGTTGTGGATCTGCAACCGAACCACCTTAAAAATCTCATGTGTCGTGGGTTGTGCATCTTGTGTGATTGCTCCATTTTTCCTATCCCCATTCACAGGTTGATATACTTGCTTCATCGTATGCAATGTGGGTTATTTCCACCGCACACTTAAGCATTGTGGTTTCAGTTATCTTGTCTATACATTGCTTATCCTCTGCATTGCATTCACATTGCCTTAGCTGCCTCCTGCACCCTTGCACACAGGCACTAAGAAACATACTCAAGCAAAGGAGAATCATCTTGCATACAGATCTAATTCGTTCTAATCATAGACCTGTGCTTCACTATCAGCGTGAGAGTATCTACCTCACATGTTCAGTGCCTTGACCTGTGTAGTCTTTGGACAGTGCCTTATCATTTCATTTGAGCATTTCTATTTATTCCGCTGTGCTTTGCGTCAGTATTTTATGTGCTTTATAGGAGTGGTTTACCATCTTGGTAGCCAAGAGTTTTTTTTTTAATAGGCCATAGTCCTTGATAGGATCTATTCAACTCCCCCTTCTAGATCCAATTGCACTACGTGGGAGCCAACATGGTCCTTGGCCCATGCCTTTCATTTCCCAGCGTTTTGTAGGCCGAGGTGAGGCCGAGGGTGGTTTTCTTTCACGCTGGGGTTAAAAAAGCATGATTTTGGGGTGAGCGACAGATTCATCGATTCGACCGGGTTTCTGTAGTTTAAATGGGGCCTTCCGATAGTCTAGAGGGTGGAGAATGTTTCCTCAATGTGTTCCCTATCACCTGGGGTGATTGGGACGTGGAATAGGGCCCCTTGGATGGGGTTTTGTAGGTGCGTCGTCAGAATCGGTCGACTGAATGGGTGGATCGATCGACCGGTTGGGCGTACGCCACCGTGGGTGAACTGCCCAGGTTTGGTCGACCGACCTAGTGGGTTCGATCAATCGACCAGGGCTGCCTGTAGCCTGGTTGCAAGCCAGGCCGACCGACCCTTGTGTAGGTTGACCGACCCAATGGGCTGGTTGACCGAAATGCAGTTTCTTCACCCGTTTTGGCCTCTGGTCGACCCAGTCGAGACCCTATGGTCAACCTTTGGTCACGTGGATGTCTCAGACACCCCGTGGGGACCGAGTTCATGTTTTTAGGTGTCTGGAGGAAACATGATATCTCGATTAGCATGCCCATGTGGTTTTGAGGGTCCAGGTGACCCTGTGTGTTCCAGGCTTCCTCGTCATGCTAGTTCGAGTCACCGGGTATTCGTGAACGTGCGAAGGGCTGTCCCCGCACAGTATTAGCTTCTTCGGAAAGCGGTTTCCGTGTGGTACATGAATTTGGCCAACAATTGTGAGTCCCGTGACCCAGCCAGGGGTTGGGGGCTCCTTAGTCTCCCTTAGAGAGGGAATGGACCCGGCGGTTGTGAGCCACCTTAAGAGTCCTTTTTATCATGATTTCTGACTCTTGGACTAGGGTGATTTGATGGCCTAGAGTTGTATTATACAACGGTTTTGGATTGAGTCGCATGACTCAATGGCTGTTGGATTAGCAGGTCTAGCTAGCCGTCTTGAGTCTGGTGGCGCCGTGCCACCTTGTGTTCCATGAGACTTACAAATGGGTGCGTGCGTAGTGTTGACATGTTTTTCCTACTCACTTACCCTTTTGATGACCCTTCCAACCCCTTCTTTACTAGTGTGCAATGTGAAGAACTAAGCAATAAGTAAATAACAAGGGGAAGGGGTCGGGGAAGGAGTGTGTATGATCGCCACCAAGATGCTGACGTGATGAACACGCCGTATCTTGGAAAGGGGAAGAGGTACTCTCCTTAAGAGCAGCGCTGAGAGGATGTACGGCTCAGAGGAACTGCCTGTAAAGATGAGCAGGCCGCATGACAGGCCGTCTAAAGGCCCTGCAGAGGACGCGGGATAAAGAACTCCTAGCAGATGAACGGCTCCGACCCAACCGCAGTGAGAAGAAGAATGGTCCAGATACCACCGCACGTCTCCTTAAACAGACAGCTGGGAGCCGCGCAAGGCCACCACGCCAGAAGTTGTAAGAGTCCAACCTCCACCCTTTCCGGCCGGCCAGAAAGGATGGGCCTCACGTTAGTGTGTTGCTGACCTGCAAAATAACATGTAGAACACAAAAGGAAAACCAAATTAGAACTAGAGAGTGTAGCAAATGCTAAAATGGAAAGAAATGAATATGACTAAATGAAATGGGAGATACCTGGGGATTTTTAAACCCCTGGGGGCGTCAAAAACATAGGAGGATGTGTGGATGACAGTGCAAATGAAGAAAAACATGGAGAACGGATATGAAGAAACAAGCATACAACTAGAGGAGACGGGACTATCAAGTGTAAGAGACTCAAAACAAAGACTACTCCCTGAACTGGAGGCCTATATGGACGTAGAAGGCCTCCCTCTGTAACACCCCAACATGTCCAAAACTCAAAAATAACTGAGCATTTCATATTTAGAGCCTATATAAATGTTAAGTTCTCTTAACCAAAGCCCAGTATCTTAAACGGTATAGTGAATACGAGTTTAATGAACTTTATTAAGTAAATTAAATAGATATCTCACTTTGTTAATATATAACTTTTCGTAAGAATGTCAGAATGAGGTCAATATTAGACCCATTGGAAAGAGAATTCAGAGATCTATAAGTTTCATGTTGAATATATTTTCTAGTTTTGACATTTAGTTGATCAAAAATAAGAGAGAAAGATCTAACTATTTGAGATCATGTTAATATTAAATTTTTATGGACTTTTATGCAAAATCACCCTCCCTCTCTTATTCCCATCCGATGGATGTATGTATATATTTAAAAAAAAAACCCACGTTCCTTCTTTTCCCCCTCCCCCACTTAACCCTCCCCCTCCCAAAAATATCTTCCCCCCCTCCTCCACGTGTCTCCCCCACCTCAAACCCACCCTCCCCCACATAAACCTCCCCCTCCATCAACCCTCCCCACTTAACCGTTCCCCACCCCCCACACTATAAATACCCCCCTCTCCCCCCTTCGTACCCTCTCTCTCTCTCTCTCTCTCTCTCTCTCTCTCTCTCTCTCTCTCTCTCTCTCTCTCTCTCTCTCATATTTTATTTTATTTCTCTCTCTCTCTCCCTCTCTCTTTCTCTCGTATTTTATTTTATTTCTCTCTCTCTCTCTCTTTCTCTCATATTTTATTTTATTTATCTCTCTCCTTAATCTTTCTCCCTTATCTCTTTTCCCACTCCCTCACGTTCTATAAATTGGTGGAGATAAATAAGACGGAGTCGAAATACTGTGAAAATTTGTTAAAAATTTAGACGGAGAATCTGGGAGCTTATTTGGACCATTTCACATTCTTTACGTAGGAATCTGCCCCTACGAGTAAGTTACGGGTTGTTTAAATTTTACTATTTGGAGAAGATATAATAAGATAAAAAATTATTTTTGGGACAGGATTATTATCTTTTCTTACGTAAAGATTACTACGGGAGCTCGGGTGAAGTATTCAATTTAGTTTGTGAAGTCCACCCTAAAGGTAGGCATGATAAACCGAGTGCATATTATTTGTTATTTACATTTCTTTGATTTGATTTTGTTTGAAATGTAATTTAAGTCATTGATTTATTTAACCCAATGATTTATGTTTAGAATCAGTTATTTATTTAGTTACCATTATGTAAAAATATTATTTTTATCTCTAATCTCTCTCTAATTACTCTCTAATTTCTCTCTAATCTCTTTCTACTTTCGCCCTCTACTCTCTCTCTACTCTAATCTCTTCGAATGTTATATAATAGTAATTTATTTAGTTAATAAATTTGACCAACTACCCTATGATTAAAATCTAATTCCTGATATTAAAATACGATCCAGTTATTTTGTAAAGTTCAATGGCAAGTTTTTAGTATTAAGACGACTATGTAATAAGCATCATAATAAGAATAAAAATTTGATTAAGCATATAGACTGTGTCACTTTAAGGAGGTGTGGGGCGACAAACCGTAGTTAGCTTCCGCTACGGGATTAGGCCCATTTCCGAGGACAAACGGACTTCCGAAAAATTCGGAACCCAGAATAAGAAAATTATCTGGGGAATGGTGGAGTATTAACTCCCGATCCTGCGTGGTTAATCAAGGCTGACAGGCTCCAGCGTTTAGACCATTTATCTTTATGTCGACGTACGGATGCCTAGGTATGTGTTTGCTACTACTTTTAGTGACGGGATGCCTGTCCAATATATGCTACCAAATAATATGAAGCTCAGATTTGATATATGACTTTGATATGATCTGAAAATAAGTTCATCTGTATAAGCTCTGATTTAGCTAAGATATGTATTATGCCGCTTATATGTAAGTCAGATAAGATTTGTTATACGCATTCGCTTATAAATATGAAAATTATGTTGCTCTATTATATTTCATATTTCTTTTGCATTCATAGTATATGTACAATCCAGTGAAATTGTGCTTAGCTTTATGTATCATGGATTTGCACAGTTTAGTATATGATAAGCATGTGATTGGTTTTAATGTTACTGAGTCTTTGGACTCACTTTCGTTGCCTAACCATTTCAGGAAATTGACCAGTGTGCGTCTTGACTCCGACAGGCGGTAGGTCGGAGGATGATCCCGGGTTTAGTTTGGATTCCGCCGCGCAGAATAAATAGATTTAGTTTTCCTTTGAATAATGAATGTAAATATGACTTTTGGATAGAGATATGTAGTACTCTGTATACGATGTAAATTATGAGTGTTTTATCTTATGGAAATGGTATGGTTATGTTTCTTTTGGAATATGTGATGGTTTGGCCTTTAGCGCCTTGTAAATATTCAGCCCACAACACTTCCGTACATCCGCTGTGACGTCCCCGGACACGATACGGGATCGCGGGAAGGGGGCGCCACAAAGAGTGGTATCAGAGCAAGTTGTGAGGCTTGAAATTATTTGCAGCCATCTGAATTTATATACCATACCACAAGATCGTAGGAATTTATTTTAGAATTTGATGTCAAACCTAGAATCATATTAATTCAGATTAGTTCTCCCTCGCAGGAGATGGTAGAGAGTGATAGGGTTGAGGTTAATACTTCTCCCGTGGAGTCTACGCCCTCAAATAGGACATCACAAGGAGTTGTCGGGGAAACAATTCATGGCGAGCTTGCTCCCGGTGGGCAAGGCGCGTTACCTATTCAGGGTGTGTCAGATTTAGGAGGGTTCACACAAACTTTTCAAGGGTTAGTGCAGAATATGCAGTTACAGGCCCAAACTCAAGCAATGATGCAAGCCCAATTATAAAACCATGTGCAAGAACAACCGAATAGGTCAGCAGACGCTACCTTGATGGAGAAATTCAGACATATGAGTCCCCCTTCTTTTAAGGGGGATAGTCACCCGGAGATTGTGAAAAATTGGGTGAAAGAAATTGAGAAGATTTTCACGGCCATTAGATGTGCAGAGCAGGATAAGGTGATATTAGCTACATTTATGTTGAAGGACCGTGCGGATGAGTGGTGGAGGTCTGCACTTAGAACCACTTTTAGAGGTAGAGAGATTGAAATTACCTGGAATGAATTTCTTGATGTCTTCCATGCAAAATTTCTCCCTCAGCATGTGAAGGACAAGAAAGAAGTTGAATTTTTAAATCTGACTCAAGGAGGTATGTCAGTTGTCGATTATGAAGTAAAATTTACTGAATTGGAAAAATATGCCCCTTATATTTATTCAGATGAGCTTAGAAGGGTGAAACAATTTTTTAGAGATTTGAGAAGTAACATTAGAAGTAGAGTTGTAATCCTTGAGCCTCAGACTATGGCAGCAGCTTTGAGACTACTTTTATTGCAGAAACTGAATATGAGGAATTCTTAGTAGAAAGACAAAGAGATAGTGCAAGAAGGGGTAATCTTGGTTCAATTATGAGGAAAGATAAGAAGCCGAAGATGGCTTTTCCAGAGAAATTTCAACCAGTTAAGAGAGATAATATGCCAGCTTGTCAACAGTGCGGGATGCAACATAGAGGTAATGAATGTTGGCGAGATGTAGGTAAATATTTTTCATGTGGTCAGACAGGGCATATGATAAGGGATTGTCCCAAAAGGCCAAGGCAAGATCAGCAATCACAACAGCAGCGGAGAGTTCAAGTCAGAGTATATGCACTAACAAGGGAAGACACCCGAGATGCCAATGCAGTAGCTGAAGGTATTCTTCCTATCGATGATATCCATGCAAAAGTTTTATTTGATCCGGGTGCTACACATTCCTTTATTTCTCTAGGATTTACTGAATTATTGAAAGATAAACAAATTATGAACACTGATGAGATGTCCATTAACACACCAACTGGGGAGATAGCTAGAACAACTTCTGTTATTCCTAGCATTGATGTGGTGAGGATTATGCCAGCATGTGTGTATCTGCTGGAAATGACTGGTTTTGATGTCATCTTGGGAATGGATTGGTTAGATACAAATTTTACCCTTCTAGATTGTCATGGAAAGAAAGTAATTTTTCAAAAACCTGGGGAGCAGATATTTCACTATCAATGTCTAAGGCACTGTTCTAGTAGAATATTAGTTTTAGCTCTTAAGACTTTGAAATGGCTCAGAAGTGAGTGTCAAGGTTATTTGACTAGTTAGTGGCTATCCCTTCTAATGAAAATAAGAAAACCACTGCAGATATTGATATTATCAGAGAATTTTCGGATGTATTCCCTCATGAACTTCCGGGCTTGCAACCACACCGAGAGGTGGAGTTCACTATTGAACTCTCACCGGGTACTTTACCCATTTCCATCCCTCCCTACAGAATGACGCCAGCTGAATTGACAGAGTTGAAGAAACAATTGTAAGAACTACTAGATAAGGGATTTATTCGACCAAGTGTGTCACCTTGGGGTGCACATATTCTATTTGTTAGAAAGAAAGATGGGTCGCTTAGATTATGCATTGACTATAGAAGTTGAATCAAGTGACCATTAAGAATAAGTACCCTTTGTCAAGAATTGATGATTTATTTGATCAACTACGAATTGCCACAGTGTTTTCAAAGATTGATCTCAGATCTGGATACCACCAATTAAGGATAAGGGAAGAAGATATTTCAAAAATTACTTTCAGAACACGATATGGGCATTATGAATTTGTAGTTATGTCATTTGGGGTAACCAATGCACCAGCATCATTTATGGATTTGATGAATAGAGCTTGCAACTATATTTGGATAAATTTGTAGTGGTGTTCATTGATGATGTGTTGATCTATTCTCCTACTGTTGAAACTCATCAAGAACATTTGAGAATCGTGTTAGAAACTTTAAGGAAACATCAACTCTATGCGAAATTCAGTAAATGTGAATTTTGGTTGGATAAGGTTCAATTCTTAGGGCATATCATTTCTGGTGATGGAGTGTCTGTTGATCCAGCTAAGGTTAAGGCAGTTTTGCATTGGGAAAGGCCAAAGAATGTCAGTGAGATTGGGAGCTTTTTGGGTCTTGCGGGTTACTATCGCAGGTTTATTGAAGGTTTTTCTTCTATTGCAGCTCCTATGACCAAATTGACTAGGAAAGGAGTTCCTTTTGAATGGTCAGATAAATGTGAAATGAGTTTTCAGGAATTAAAAATAAGGTTAACTACAGCCCCAGTGATTACTTTACCATATGGGTCAGGAGGATTTATGGTATATACAGATGCCACTAGAAAAGGAATAGGGTATGTACTAATGCAGAATGACAAAGTAGTAGCATATGCATCCAGACAATTAAAGGATCATGAGGTGAATTATCCAACACATGATTTGGAATTGACAACAGTGGTACATGCCATGAAAATTTGACAACATTAGTTGCATGGTGAGCAGTTTAAAGTACCACCAGAGGTTAAAATATATTTTTTCTCAGAAAGAATTAAATTTAAGACAAAGAATGTGGATTGAAATTTTGAAAAATGTAAGATTTATAGAAAAATTTTGGAGGAGTTTACAACAAGCGCTTGGTACACAGTTGAAATTTAGTTCAGCTTTTCACCCTCAAACAGATGGACAATCAGAGAGAACCATTCAAACATTAGAAGATATGTTGAGGGTGTGCAGTTTAGATTGGCGAGGCAGTTGGGATGAGCATCTGGTTTTAATTGAGTTTGCATATAATAACAGCCATCATGCAAGCATAGGAATGGCACCATATGAAGCATTATATGGTAGACCGTGTAGGTCACCTGTTTGTTGGGATGAGGTTGGTGAGCGGAGATTGATTGGGCCACAGATTGTACAGGATTGTGTAGAAAAGGTTGAGTTGATTAGAAAAAGATTACTTACATCTCACAGTAGGTAGAAAAGCTATGCTGATCAAAGAAGGAGAGATCTATAGTTTACTGTCGGGGATCACATATTTCTGAAAGTTTCACCTACTAGGGAAGTAATGAGATTTGGCAAGAAAGGTAAACTCAGTCCGAGGTATGTTGGACCATTTGAAATCTTAAGAAGGATTGGTGAGGTGGCATATCAGCTGGCTTTACCACCATCATTGTCAGGAGTTCATGATGTATTCCATGTGTCCATGTTAAGAAAATATATGCCAGACTCATCGCACATTATAGAGCATGAGCAGTTGGAAATTCAGCCAGATCTTACATATGAGGAGATACCAGTTCACATTCTCGATCGAAAAGAACAAGTGCTGAGAACGAAGACAATTCCATTGGTGAAGGTATTGTGAAAAGTATCTCAATAGAAGAAGCTACTTGGGAGATGGAAGATGAAATGCAGAAGAGATATCCACACCTATTCAGTACGTATTGAGTAATTTTTAACTTTCAAGGACGAAATTTGTTTAAGGGGGAGAGATTTGTAACACCCCAACATGTCCAAAACTCAAAAATAACTGAGCATTTCATATTTAGAGCCTATATAAATGTTAAGTTCTTTTAACCAAAGCCCAGTATCTTAAACGGTATAGTGAATATGAGTTTAATGAACTTTATTAAGTAAATTAAATAGATATCTCACTTTGTTAATATATAACTTTCCTTAAGAATGTCAGAATGAGGTCAATATTAGACCCATTGGAAAGAGAATTCAGAGATCTATAAGTTTCATGTTGAATATATTTTCTAATTTTGACATTTAGTTGATCAAAAATAAGAGAGAAAGATCTAACTATTTGAGATCATGTTACTATTAAAGTTTTATGGACTTTTATGCAAAATTACCCTCCCTCTCTTAACTCTCTTATTCCCATCCGATGGATGTATGTATATATTAAAAAAAACCTGCGTTCCTTCTTTTCCCCCTTCCCCACTTAACCCTCCCCCTCCCAAAAATATCTCCCCCCCCCCTCCTCCACGTGTCTCCCCCACCTCAAACCCACCCTCCCCCACATAAACCTCCCCCTCCATCAACCCTCCCCACTTCACCGTTCCCCACCCCCCCCACACTATAAATACCCCCCTCTCCCCCCTTCGTACCCTCATTTCCCACTCTCTCTCTCTCTCTCTCTCTCTCTCTCTCTCTCTCTCTCTCTCTCATATTTTATTTTATTTCTCTCTCTTTCTCTCCCTCTCTCTTTCTCTCGTATTTTATTTTATTTCTCTCTCTCTCTCTCTCTCTCTCTCTTTCTCATATTTTATTTTATCTCTCTCCTTAATCTTTCTCTCTTATCTCTTTTCCCACTCCCTCACTTTCTATAAATTAGTGGAGATAAATAAGACAGAGTCGAAATACTGTGAAAATTTGTTAAAAATTTAGACGAAGAATCTGGGAGCTTATTTGGACCATTTCACATTCTTTACGTAGGAATCTGCCCCTACGGGTAAGTTACGGGTTGTTTAAATTTTACTATTTGGAGAAGATATAATAAGATTAAAAAAAATTGGGACAGGATTATTATCATTTCTTACGTAAAGATTACTACGGGAGCTCGGGTGAAGTATTCAATTTAGTTTGTGAAGTCCACCCTAAAGGGAGGCATGATAAACCGAGTGCATGTTATTTGTTATTTACATTTCTTTGATTTGATTTTGTTTGAAATGTAATTTAAGTCAGTAATTTATTTAACCCAATGATTTATGTTTAGAATCAATTATTTATTTAGTTACCATTATGTAAAAATATTATTTTTCTCTCTAATCTCTCTCTAATTACTCTCTAATCTCTTTCTACTTTCGCCCTCTACTCTCTCTCTACTCTCTCTCTCTACTCTAATATCTTCGAATGTTATATAATAATAATTTATTTAGTTAATAAATTTGACCCACTACCCTATGATTAAAATCTAATTCCTGATATTAAAATACGATCCAGTTATTTTGTAAAGTTCAATGGCAAGTTTTAAGTATTGAGACGACTATGTAATAAGCATCATAATAAGAATAAAAATTTGATTAAGCATATGGACTGTGTCACTTTAAGGAGGTGTGGGGCGACAAACCGTAATTAGCTTCCGCTACGGGATTAGGCCCATTTCCGAGGACAAACGGACTTCTGAAAAATTCGGAACCCAGAATAAGAAAATTATCTGGGGAATGGTGGAGTATTAACTCCCGATCCTGCGTGGTTGATCAAGGCCGACAGGCTCCAGCGTTAAGACCATTTATCTTTATGTCGACGTACGGATGCCTAGGTATGTGTTTACTACTGCTTTTAGTGACGGGATGCATGTCCAATATATGTTGCCAAATAATATGAAGCTCAGATTTGATTAATGACTTTGATATGATCTGAAAATAAGTTCATCTGTATAAGCTGTGATTTAGATAAGATATGTATTATGCCACTTATATGTAAGTCAGATAAGATTTGTTATACGCATTCGCTTATAAATATGAAAATTATGTTGCTCTATTATATTTCATATTTCCTTCGCATTCATAGTATATGTACAATCCAGTGAAATTGTACTTAGCTTTATGTATCATAGATTTGCATAGTTTAGTATATGATAAGTATGTGATTGGTTTTAATGCCTACTGAGTCTTTGGACTCAATTTCGTTGCCTAACCATTTCAGAAAATTGACCAGTGTGCGTCTTGACTCCGACGGGCGGTAGGTCGGAGGATGATCCTGGGTTTAGTTTGGATTCCGCCGCGCAGAATAAATAGATTTAGTTTTCCTTTAAATAATGAATATAAATATGACTTTTGGATAGAGATATGTAGTACTCTGTATACGATGTAAATTATTAGTGTTTTATTTTATGAAAATGGTATGGTTATGTTTCTTTTGGAATATGTGATGGTTTGGCCTTTAGCGCCTTACAAATATTCGGCCCACAACACTTCCGTACATCCGCTGTGACGTCCCCGGATACGATACGAGATCGCGAGAAGGGGGCGCCACACCCTCCTTGGTGTTAGGTCGCTCAAAGGTTCGGCAGGGCTTCGTCGTCGACCAAAAATCTCCCCCCCGCCCTTTCGAAGATGGGCCTCAGGGCCTATTTATAGAGCACCTAAAGTCCTAGCTCGAAGTTAGGGTTTCTGGCCATTTTTAGGTCGAGATTATCAAAGATAATCTGTAGATAATCGGATTGTCTCTTAACCAGAAGAAACGGCACCAAATTTGGTTTAGTATCCGCGGAGAAAATGACGGGAGAAGTTAGGGATAAAATCACAGATAGAGAGAGAAAACCTTTGAAATGCTCAGGAATCGAGACAATGCACGGTCTCACGATAGACCACCCAACGGGATGGGCGGCCATCTCCTACGCCGTCCAATCTTGTCGGTGGAAATTTAATAAACATAAAATATTATCCAACTATCCATCAAGATGACCGAAAACCTCACCGTTGGACTCTCATAGATAAACGGCTGCGGGTAGACCGTACATCCATAAGAGCGGCCAAGAGAAAACCGCCCATTCCTTGTCGGTGATAAATCAAAATAGATTAGATAATTAGATAATTATCTGAAAACCAGCGACGTTAGGATTCTGAGAGACAGACGGCTTAGGACGTACCGCACAATGGTCTTATGTGGCTAAATCCCGACCGTACAAATACTTATCGGTGGAAATTCAGAAAATTAGCTAAATATCCAATAAATAGATGAACGGCTCAAAGTCAACCATCTGTGTTATGAGCGGCTAGAGACTGACCGCACATGTATATGGGCGTTTGAAATTCATAGAACAGCTCAATCAACCAAAACCAAGACCCATTAAGCCCTGAATCAATTCGGACCTAGCCAGGGAGGGAAGCCACCCATTAGCCCAGCGAGTGATGGACAACTCGAGACATCATCAAATGGGAATAAGAGAAATTACTCAACTTATCGGCAAAAAAACGGGTGTCAATAGATGCCCCTCCTTAACATCCTCTTTGCAGGGGAGCGAGCAGAGGTGAAGCGAAAGCGAAATGGAACATGGAGATGAAGCGGAAATGAAGCGGAGCGGACTGAAAAGTGGGCGTTAAGGCAAAAGACACCCGTTTTTACCAACAAGCGATAGGAATCTTCCGAAAAACTCCGAACCAAACACAAGGAACGATTAGACCAAAAGCGACGCCGGTCTGGAGGAACTAAACTAAATAAGAAGAAACACACGATCAACCTCATGGGGGACACAATCCCGCAGACCAACGAGGAGACCGGAATAAGCAGCGAAAAAGTGAAGAAACAGACTAAAACTCTAGACGGAGACCTCTTAACCAACCAAACCAAGCGAATTGACCAAAGTGAACCTTCCAACTTAGAGTGGAATTATTCCTCTTACTCAAACATTGAACGCACAGCTAACCATCACTGATGGGACCATTTGCAGGCAAACCATGGGTCATGAATGCTCAAAAAGATGCGCATGATGCGTGCTGGGCTAAAATAAAAGAAATCATTAAAATGAATGCAAAGAAAGATTAAAATATAAAATACTCGAGAGTAATATTGCTAGACTGGGAGATTCAGAATCAAGACACTATCTGCAACCACAGCGTGCAGGATAGAACTATCCTCCCCAGGCTTTCTCAACCCAACGGCCTATCCGGAGATTAAACACGTGAACTTGGATCATCATCATTTTTCTTAAAGGGAAACATCATATCCTGGAACACGTAAATAATCAACTGGTTCTCGAGATAATATAGCATAGTACCATATAGTAATGCAATAAGAGATGTAAGGATAGAAGGCCATACCTGACTTACCTGTGCAGGCGAAACGGCATATTTCTTGGATTTTCATTTTCAGATTTTTACGGATTTTCATGTATAAGACAAACATGATAAACGAGCAAGTATAAACATAGCGAAAATGAGATGGGAGATAATGCAACATAACATAACAAAGGCAAATGAGCACATATGCAAGGGCGTTACAGAAACAACATGCATGCATGAACACGGTGTGACAAGACAACAACGCGGTGGGACAACACACGATTGTGACAAGAACATGACGGATGACCACACGGTTGGGACAAGAACATGGGACATAAAGGGATGACTAACAACATATGTAAGAAAACTAACAACACCCGGTGAGGGACAAAACAACATGTGTGGGACAACACGGTGGGGCATAAACACGTGACAAGGACACGGCGGGACAAAAAGACATAAACAAATACGCCCCAAGATCAGAATGAAGCAGAACCGTCAGGTTCATAATCGTGAGGTAAAGCCCTCTCATATTGATATAATCATTGCAAACAAAAGTTGAGAAGGACACAAGCTTCAGAATAGATCGAGAGATATGATTGAAGAAGAGAACAGATCATAAGATGTGAACAGGAGACAGATAGAATAAAATATGGAGCAAGGAAAGTTTGAGTACCTACAACCTGTACATTTAGCAAACAAATTATGTCTCTATCCTCAAAATAAAATGTAAACGATAAACATCTTTAGATTTTTCAATTTTCTTGATTTTTTTGGATTTTAAAAATATTTAATTTTCTTATTTTTGAACAATATTTCATTTTTTGGAATCTCATTTTTTGAATTTTTGACAATATCTCATTTTTTTATATTTTTGATAATATCTCATTTTTTTTAGATTTTTGACAATAGCAATCCGCAGCACCTAAAGATGGGCTCAAACTACTGGCCAGGGATCATCGTTCCTACCCCTTTCATTAAAGACTTCCCTTAAGCATGGCGTGCATGTGAGGGTGGCTTACCACAACCAACCGCTTCTAAAGAACGGTGCCCCTACTAAGGCCATACCCAGGATACAACCCAGCCTAAGAGGGAGAAGCAGAAGAATAATTGGAGACAAGCTTCGTGCAGGATGGAGATATCAAGACTCGAATTCCTTCCAGGGCACTACCCCTCAAAGAGATAGCTTGTTGGGCCGGGGCTTTGTGTCTTTGATTTTTACACTCATATTTATCAGGCACGCATGCGACCGAGCTCATGACGTCCCGCGGGGAACTGTACTGCCACTCTTGCCATGCCTTTGATTCATAATTTTGCATTGATTTATTTTCTCATTTTGGTAGCCCTTATTGGCCAGATATTACATGAAAGCTCACTTTTGAGGGTCAAGACTGCCCCTATTTGAGACCTCTCTCGTATTAGGGAGCGCCTAGGTTAGTCATCTTATCCATCAATCTCTTACCCCTGCACTTGGTCGAGCAGAGAAGAGAAAGTGGCCTTCGTGCATACCCAAAGTATGGCCAAAGCAGCAACGGTGTTGCACTAGAGAGATCGGCTATGGCTCACCGTGTAGTGTGTGCAAAACCCATACTCACAGGTCACCCTCAACAATTGGGGAAAGAACTCAGACTCCCAGTGCGGAGCTATCACCAGCCTAAGGTGCTGTAGAAGCTAACTTTTTATTTGACACAAAGTTAAGATCTAATTAAACAAAAACTCTAAAGCCACTCAATCATGTTAAGGAATCATGTGTAGAAGCAATAGAAATAATGGAAATGAAAGCACGTTTCTTGCACCAAATAAAGATACCTTTGAAAATCTATGGCGTGGAAATCGGCATCCTGAAGCGATCTCGGTCATCGAGCTTTGATCAGCACGAGCTTTGCTTTCCTTGCTTGTTAGGATAAAGGATGAAAGGAGAGTAAAGGATTGATTCCTCGACATAGAGGAGTGGTAGATATCATACTGGATGAAAAAGGATAAAAAGGAAGAGAGACGAGGGCTAGAACTCCCTCGTTAAGGCACTGAGACTCTGATAACAAAGAACCAAGTATAGAATAACCAGGGATTAACTAAGATCAAGGTGGGCTAAAGTCTCAAAAATAGCAAGAAAAGGGGTGATGACCCTGAAAGGGTGAGATAAAAAGAATAGACGAACCATAAAAAGATTGTGGCAAAGATAAGGGGGAAGAGGAGTGATCATATGACGTAGTCGGAGAAAAGAAATTAGACTCACCCGACAGGGTCGGGGAAGGAGAATGAGAATAACCCAGCAAGGTCGGGGAAAGAAAAGGGTAATCACCCGACATGGTCGGGGAAGGATCAGAAGTAAAGCCCGGGGATACCAGAAGAGAAGGATCAGAAGAAGTCCCGAAAGTGGGATGAAAGGATGACATAGGCCGAGGCCTAAAATCATGAGAGAACGGAGGATCTGGAGACTCCGGATGAGTAGAGAAAGGAGAATGGGGGTTTGCAGACCCGAAAAGAGAGGAGAAGATCATAGAAACTGGATTAAAGGAAGGGCGGTACACCACCCAGGGGTGGGAGCTGAGTAGAAGAAAGGATGAACGAAAGGAAGAGAAGGAGGAAGAAGTGGACCCCTGAGTGCACAATCGACGGCCCTTAAACTTACGCCGCCACCTCTTCTTAGCAGAACCATTTTGAACCCGAACCCGCCTGGTGTGGACTTGGACCTTTGACCCTCTTGATATGTAATGTCTTCTTAAATAACGAGCCCATCTGGCAAATGGCCTGGCCCGGTCATGAACATGAAGCCTCATTGGGACGGTTGCCCCTAGCTGTGCGGTGCCAACCATAGAAAGACATTCCAGAACAGTCAACTCCTTGGGATGAACATCAGGAAGCAGTGGAGTTTTGTCATTCGGCACTAGAACATGGAGCTTTGGCATCTTCACTCGGCAGTTGGGCATGAAGCATAACTCCCTTGCTAGAAGCGCAAGACGGAACTGAGGGAGGGTGATGCGTGACGTTGACGTGGCCGCCTCACCAATAAGCCGAGGGAGATGAGACAGAAAATTCAGAATGCCCCTGGTCAATCTCGAAGGCATGGCCAATTGCTCCTTAAATGCTGAATTCATTAAACTTTTGGCGGCCTGTGTGGGTTAGCACAATCTGGGTGGAAAACTCTTCTGGGCCAATGAACTGAATAGCAATCAAGTGAGAGGTGATAACAACATCAATAGTGAATTCTCTAGCGAGCAAAGGGATTGCCACCAGCCTCGCTTTTGAAGAAACTGGCACCAGTGCTAAGGAACTCTTCTTAGCAATCATCTTCATAACAAGTGCGGGCTCATTATCCCTAGAATAGCTAGGGACCAAGACTCGGACTGGCATGCGGCAAATGAAATCTTGAAGCTTGTAATACATAATCAAAGCCTGGCTCGACTCTTCATCTCCCTGGGGACTAGACCTGAGGGGCACCAAAGGTAGCACGCACCGGCTCCGTGGGGTAGAGATAGGTGGAGAGAGGGGTGGAGAAGGCTTGGAAGGTGTGGGCGAAGGCAATGCGAGCGGCGGAGAGATAACGGCGATGATGGGCTCTAGTGGGGGTAAAGGCTTGGAGGGTGGAGGTGTAGGAGAAGGCAAAGGTGAAGGTGGCGTGGGTGGAGATGAAGGCAATGGCGGGGGTGTGGGCGTAGGGGTAGCTTGCTCAGGCTCAGACGATAATGGTGAAGGGAGCGGCATCGGTAGCGGGGATGGTTGTGAAGGTGACGGAATAGGGATTATTGTGAGAGGAGGCGACGAAGACGGTGGAGGTGACGGCAATGGGGATAATGGAGAAGGCGATGATGGAGATGTGGTCAATGGAGGCAGTAAAAATAGGGGTGGAGAAGGTGGTGGCGAGGCAGAAGAGGTGGCAGGTCGTGGCACCCATCTCTGACGTGTCGGTACAACACGTCGAGCGGCGTTGGCAATAGAAGCGGTGGTGGAAATGGAGGGGGAAGGAGAAGAGTTTGTGCTAGCTTGAGCAGAGGCTTGGGTTTGTTGAGGCCATGGAGGTTGAGTAGGAAACGGTGAAGGTGAGGGGATAAATAACGGAGCGGGTGCATTATCAACTGAAGAATCACAGGGATGCCCCTGGTCTTGAGATGGAGACGGCTGCCTGGGCGGCGCTTGCTACTGCTGCTGTTTGCAAAGATCCACAATAACTTGGTGCATGACAGCCCAATCAATCATCTTCTTGTCTTCCAAGCTGTAAACAAGTTCTCGGAACTCGGGGCAGTCCTCAACCAAATGCCCATGTTGACGATGAAATTCACAGAAATGGAGCAAATTCCCGACCGCGGGTTGGCAAGGCATAACCAGAGGGAGTTGCAACGCGCGGGTGGCCATCAAAGCCCTGAAAACGTCTGTAAAAGATTCCGGCAACGGAGAGTGAGGAGCCCGCTTCGAGCAAGGTAGGTGCCAAGGGGTATGAGAAGGTATTGGGGATGGTAGTGGAGGTTGCGTAGGTAAGGGGGATTGCATAGGTGAAGGCAGAGGGCTAGTAAGTGAATGGTGTGGAGGCGTGGAGGGAGTGGGAATGTAATGGACGGCATCCACCCGCTCAGGGTGCGATGTTTCCTTGACCGGGAGTGGAGAGGTGTGGGGAAATAAAACAGCAGAGGCTTGACTCGTGAAGGGCTGGTATGTGGAGGTATATGGGTGTGCGGGAGCGGAAGGTCGACTCATGGAGGGATATGTAGTGGAGTGCTGACTTGTGGGGGATGGTGAAGAGAAGGGGTATGTGGAAGGCGAAGGTGAAGGAGACTCGTGGTCAAGGGAAACTAGGAGTTGTTGGCTAATGAAGTGGGCTCGGCTGTAGAGTTGTTGCCATGAGGTGATATCGTTCAGGGCTAAGATGCATCTAAGCTCAGGCGTTGCATTAGAAATAACCATCTTGATTTGTTCGCCCTCCAGAATATGCCCCAGAACTTGCATGGCTAGACGACGCCAGCGGTCGGCGAACACGGAGAATTCCTCGCCAGGCTTCATCTTCTCATGGCCAAATCAACCATATAATATCTAGGCCCAACCTGGTCTCGGTACTGCTGAACGAATTTTTCTTGTACAACTTGAAAATTCATCATCTGCTCTTGCGGCAACGTGAAGAACCAATCCTTTGCCGAGCTCTCTAAAGATAGGCCAAACAAATAGGCCATCAAGTGTTGATCCTGCTGAAACTGGGCCGACTCATATAGGAAATCCTTCAAATGGACGTAGGGGTCACCAATTCCACCATAGCGACGATATGCGGGAATCTATGAACATGGTGGGGGTTGAAGACCCTGGAATGCAAATGGAATATATAAAGAAGTTTGGGGATTGATTCGACATTGTAATTCATCAAGCTGACGTTGGGCTTAAGCGATCATCTCCTCGGTAGGAAGAGTCCGAGAAGGATATGGGCCAGCCTGAGCAAGAGAGGATGAATTTAAACCAGGATAATGTTGATGGGCCGAATAGAGGGACCCAGCCTGAGAAGAAGGAAAGCCCGTTCCAGGAGTAGAGGGATACATGGGCAAGGAGGGATTATGTTTGTGGGGACGAGAATTGATTGGGCTAGCAGCAGCACGGGCGGGGTAAGAAGGCCCGTTAAAAGAATAGGGTCCAATGGAGGAATAAGGAGATGGGCCCGCATGGGAAGAGGAATCTACGCGGGGATAAGAAGGTAGAGAAGAATAGGAATAGGATACAGGGGGAAAATGCTCCATGGAGAGAGTGAAGACTTTATACAGTCAAGAATTTCAAAGGAATACAAGGATAGAAATGAGCCTAGGAAAAATGTAACTAAATGGAGCCACACAAAGATGAACTAGACCAAATGAGCCTAATCTGACAAAATGAGGTGAATGATGATACTGCAACACACAATGGAGGGAATAGATGAGAAAAGAATCAACCAATTGACCACCCAAGTTATAAATGATGCACGAAGATTTTTTAAGTTCCTCTTTAGGACCTAGTTGGATTAATTGAAATGTGAACTCACTCAACCATAAGGTACCTAACCAAGGTAAGAATGAGAAACTGGGTGACTCTAAGGGACTCTCCCTCACGCGGATGCAAACTCCAGACTAGAGGATGATGTGGTACAACCTGCCCGGCATCCGTGTGGGAATCCACGGCTCGCGGGGGCTTACGGAGGCCCTCAGCAAGGTCACCTAGTCGGCTCCAAGGAGTATGGAGACGAGAGGAAACCCTACCTCGGTCGGAATGCAACTACAGATGATAAATATGCATGAATCCTATGCGCACCGGAGTGCATGCAAAGTCTAGCCTAGCAAATAGCAATCAATAATCAAACAAATATGTAAGAAATGAAAACAAGTATGTAACAATGATATAAGAACAGGGGGGAGATCAATAATCAGCACCAAGTGTCATGAAAATCAAATAACATGGCAATCAAAGTGAAGCACGGGTGCAGTGTAGCACGACAAGGACGGTCTCTGTAAGACCGCTCAGGGAGATAGACGGTCTGTAAACGACCGTATAATCCAGGGAGTAACGACAGACTAACATGAAAATCAGAAAACTCTGGGATGAAAGGAGGCAGCAATCAGAAGCGTACCAGGTTGAACGGTCTCCATGTAGACCGCATAAGAGCTGGAACGGACCTACAGCAACCGTGTAATAGCAACCAAACCAACACTATGGGACAGAGGCGTACCTATGCTAGCTAGATGAACGGCCAATAATAGACCGTATATACTGTGAACGAGCGGTAATGGACCGCTTACAACAGTAGGCTTTGCAGAAGAGATGGCACTGTTCATAGAGAAGGGCGGTGGACTTTCAGCCACAGAAACGATGGACGGTTCTGGAAGAACCACTCAAGTTCTAGAGGACAGAGAACGTGACCCAACCTGCAACCACTTCAGGAAGAGGACTAACACAGCAAAAGAAAGGGTCAGCAAATCACTAACACGATGGGCACTAGGTGTCCCACCGTGATCGCCAAAAAATGGGGTGTTGACATGTTTTTCCTACTCACTTACCCTTTTGATGACCCTTCCAACCCCTTCGTTACTAGTGTGGAATGTGAAGAACTAAGCAATAAGTAAATAACAAGGGGAAGGGGAAGGGAAGGAGTGTGTGTGATCGCCACCAAGATGCCGAACGTGATGAACACGACGTATCTTGGAAAGGGGAAGAGGTACTCGCCTTAAGAGCAGCACTGAGAGGATGTACGGCTCAGGAGGAACTGCCTGTAAAGATGAGCGGCCGCATGACAGGCCGTCTAAAGGCACTGCAGAGGAGGCGGGATAAATAACTCATGGCAGATGAACGGCTCCGACCCAACCGCAGTGAGAAGAAGAACGGTCCAGATACCACCAAACGTCTCCTTAAATGGACAGTTGGGAGCCGCGCAAGGCCACCACGCCAGAAGTTGTAAGAGTCCAACCTCCACCCTTTCTGGCAGGCCAGAAAGGATGGGCCTCGCGTTAGTGCGTTGCTGACCTGCAAAATAATGTGTAGAACACAAAAGAAAAACCAAATTAGAACTAGAGAGTGTAGCAAATGCTAAAATGGAAAGAAATGAATATGACTAAATGAAATGGGGGATACCTAGGGATTTTTAAACCCCCGGGGGCGTCAAAAACATATGAGGATGTGTGGATGACAGTGCAAATGAAGAAAAACATGGAGAACGGATATGAAGAAACAAGCATGCAACTAGAGGAGACGGGACTATCAAGTGTAAGAGACTCAAAACAAAGACTACTCCCTGAACTGGAGGCCTGTATGGACGTAGAAGGCCTCCCTCCTTGGTGCTAGGTGGCCCAAAGGTTCGGCAAGGCTTCGTCGTCGACCAAAAATCTCCCCCCCCCCCCTTTCGAAGCTGGGCCTCATGGTCTATTTATATAGCACCTAAAGTCCTAGCTCGAAATTAGGGTTTCTGGCCATTTTTAGGTCGAGATTATCAAAGATAATCTATAGATAATCGGATTATCTCTTAACAAGAAGAAACGGCACCAAATTTGATTCAGTATCCACGGAGAAAATGACAGGAGAAGTTAGGGATAAAACCACAGATAGAGAGAGAAAACCTTTGAAATGCTCAGGAATCGAGACGATGCACGGTCTCACGATAGACCACCCAACGGGATGAGCGGCCATCTCCTAGGCCATCCAACCCTGTCGGTGGAAATTCAATGAACATAAAATATTATCCAACTATCCATCGAGATGATCGAAAACCTCGCCGTTGGACTCTCATAGATAAACGGCTACGGGTAGACCGTACATCCACAAGAGTGGCCAAGAGAAAACTGCCCATTCCTTGTCGGTGATAAATCAAAATAGATTAGATAATTAGATAATTATCTGAAAACCAGCGACGTTAGGATTCTGGGAGACAGACGGCTTAGGAGGTACCGCACAATGGTCTTATGCGGCTAAATCCCAACCGTACAAATACTTGTCGGTAGAAATTCAGGAAATCAGCTAAATATCCAATAAATAGATGAATGGCTCAAAGTCAACCGTCTGTGTTATGAGCGGCTGGAGACTGACCGCACATGTATATGGGCGTTTGAAATTCATAGAACATCTCAATCAACCAAAACCAAGGCCCATTAAGCCCTTAATCAATTCGGACCTAGCCAGGGAGGGAGGCCACCCATAAAATTGGCCCAGAACGTGCCAAAAAATAGCTCAGCGAGTGATGGACAACTCGAGACATCAACAAATGGGAATAAGAAAAATGACTCAACTTATCGACAAAAAATGGGGTGTCAACACGTAGCCCATTAGTACTCCGGTGGTTTCTTCTCTACTGAGAGTTCCTCCGTCCAGTGACTTTCCCTCACTAGTCGTAGCTTTCTTGCGCACGGGTATGCGAACCCACTAGGGAGTGGTGGAGAGTAGACCTAGGAGAGACGGATTTAGGTTGGTGTCCAAAAGGCCTCCCTCTGTGGCAGCTCGAGTCTGGGCTGGGAGGAAAATCAGCTAGAGGGCCTAACGTAGCGTAGTCAGTCAGTGTGTGCATACATGGTCGGGGACTTCAGACGCGTGCTGACGAGCACGACCCCGACTAGACCCTTGTTCCTTGGTTACTTGTACGGTGTCTCAGTTTTCACGTGGGAGGGGTAGGGAGACACCCGAGGTGCGGACTAAATTGTCAGTGGATACATCAGACCTTGCTTCTAGTGGGCAGGTTCTCCCGTCATGGCCACACGTGACTCTCTTGACTCGAGGTTTGGTTTCCCGTCAGTGAGGATGTGGTTCTTTGGGTGGATTTCCCCAGTAGTGGATTGGAGTTACGTTGAGAATTGTGTGTTTTTATTCGTGTGCAGAGCGTGTCAGATGTGATTTGTGCCCTTGAGGTTTCATGGAAGCTGAGGTGATGCCAGACTCGTTTGTCTATGTGTGCCACGATTGGTCTAAGGATTGGTATGAATTGACGCGGTAGTACGAGAGGACCTTATTGGTTGTATTGGTCTGGCGGTGTTCCTCAGAGAATATTGTATAGAGAGTATGGTGGTTGTGCTATGATCGTGAGGTCTTATCCGTTGTGTGAGTTCTTTCCTGTGAGTCCAATACATTGTCCCAAATTTTGAGGATGAAATTTATGTAAGGGGGGAGGACTATAATGTCTTCGGGTCTCAGATCGTGTTTCTGCGGGTTGTTGATCATGTTCGTATTGGGTTTGGAATTTGATATTGGGTTTTATGACCCCTAAATGGTATTTATGGAAGTTATTTTAGGTTCGTGATGGCACATTGAGCGGTCTTGCTTTTTCTGGAATTTTTCTAGATCAAAATATATTTTTTAGGAATTTTTGAAGTTAATGTGAATTTTCTAAATGAAGAAGGAAAAAATATAACAAAAAAAAATAAAAATTAACCTATTTAACCCCCCCACCTTTTCTCCCTTACCTCACTCTCTCGTTCTCTCCCTCTCACCCTCACGTTTCTCTCCCTCTCTCCCTCAACCTCTCTGACGGCCGACGAAGGATGGCAGTGGGCGAGACCAAGGGCGGCGTGGGCTATGAGTGGCGGGGATGGGTGTGAGGAGTGGGAGGTGGTGGGGCAGCACGGCATGCTCGCGAGTTCGGGGTTCGGGTTCGAGCGAACGTGGCGTTTCTTGATGATTAGGCGTCCATAGCGCGTCGTTTCCTTGTGAGAGGTAGGGGGATGGATCCTAACTACTTATCCCGTGTTTTCTCTTTATTCGGTAATGATTTGGGTGAGAGAGAGTGGTTTATCACTTTTTCGGGGGGAAATGCATGTACGGGTCGAGAGCACGATTCAACTGGATTTTGTAGCGTTTTTTAGTTTAAATCACATTTTTTGGATGGCATTGTACTTGGGAATGATTTTCCCATGTTTCTGGGAGTTCCCGCTCGCATTGGGGGCGAGTTGGGCTTGGGAACAACCCACCCAACTTTGTTCTGGAAGGGGAATCTTGATCAGGAGGCGGACAAATGGCCCGCCACCTTGCCCACTCTGGGCGGCCAGTGGTTTGGCTTCCTGGAGGGTTGGGCGGCCACTACTGTGGCCGCCCAGGGGCCTCTTGTCTGGGTGGCCAAAGCCCTGGCCGCCCTTCCCATCTAACTGCATTTTTTTCTAGGCGGCCAAACCCCTGGCTGCCCAGGTTTCTGGCCGGCCAAAGGGCTGGCCGCACTGGCCACAGGGGTGGCGGCCACTGGTGTGGCCGCCGAGGAAGCAGTGTGGCCAAGGGGTTGGCTACCCAGGACCCAGTTCACCCGACGACTGTGTTTCATCATTTCGCGTGATTTGTAGTTTTGACTTATTCCGTACACCCCGTTAGCCGATAGATCAGCCATCTAGTTAGAGGTCCTTGGGTTTTCGTGATGTAAAGCCTCCTTGTGACGTGTTACGCGTGTATGGTTGGATTAGCACGAACCGGTGGTTTCCACTTCTACAGCGAGTTCTCACCTTCAGTGACATTCCCCACTAGTCGTAGCTTTCCTACGCACGCATGTGCGGACCCACTTGGGAGTGGTGGAGAGCTTGTCCCAATGAGATAATTTTTAGGCTGGTTACCATAGGGCTTTTATAGTCTGAGAATGGGCAGGGGGAAAAACCAGCTAGAGGACCTAACTTAGAGCAATTGGTCTGTGTGTGCACACGTGGTTGGGGGTATCGGACACATGCTGACAAGTGCGACCCCGACTAGTCCTTATTCTATTCTGTGGTTACTTACTTACAGTGTCTCAGTTTCTGCCTGGGGCGAGCAGGGAGAAACCTAGGACGCAGACTAAGACGCAGACTAAGACGTCAGTGGATTCATCCAGCCTTGCTTCTAGTGGGTAGTGTTCCTATCACTTGAGAGGTAGCGACTCAGGGTTTCTTTTGTCGAGGTTTAGTGTTTTGGCGGCTCGGTATCCCTGTTACACATGATCGAGACGTGGTTCCCTACTGTCCTCGAGAGCCCCATTCCGACAACACAGTCGTGTTCCTTCGCCGACCGATTGAGGGTCTACCTGGCAGCCTAGATTCTAGCTTTTGTACTTCGGGAGAGATACTCTGAGACAAGTTATTGTGATCCAGCCTTCTGTAGCTCAAGTTATGAGAATTTAGTTTAGTGTGATTTATACTTAATACTCGAGGTATCCCATTGTTGCACGGGCCTTATACAGTTAGTAGCTTAGTACAATTATTTAATGTTTACAGTACTGTTCCTCCTACCTTACTGTTCTTCCTGCTTTAATGTCCTTCTTGCTTTATTATTTACTGTTCTGTTTATTACGTTTTGTTGTGGTCGGGATCTACGGGACCCCTACTAAGCCAATGAGATGAGACTCACTCCCTTTTCTTTTCAAGTCTGGTGTGCCTCCTCGTCGTCCGGATGCCTTGAGCAACGCCCGAGAGTTTTAGTGTCGCCAGCTTCTGCCAGTCGGGGTATGCCCCAAGGCTTTGTACTTTTCTTTTGTTGAGCTGTACTTTTGGGACTTGTATATCTAGACTAAAATATGTGTAAAATTTTATAAATATATTCGTAAATATAAATTTTAATTTTTACATTTAATTACTATATTTATTTTAGATTCATGTACACTCTCGTGAGACCAATTTGAACCCTTCCGAGCTTCATAGCTCGTGGGTAGCGAGTCAGGATTCCGGTTGTGCCAGTTACTTTCCGGTACGTGGATTGCCGGTTGTGACAAAAATGAATGCACATCTCAACTCCATCTTTAAACTCCAAAGACACCACCAGATCAACTACTCTATGATACATCCATGAACGATCTACAGACTTTTTTTTCGCACCCACTAAATGTTTACACAAGCAACTTTTAAATTCTTACTCCAGAAAATAAATTTGACCATTTCCTCACATCATTCGACGCAGACAATTCAAATAAGAAGAGAGTATTATTTAGATTATCACTTTTTAATCTATCTGGAGAGGGGGATTCCTACAGCCCACTCAAAGAGCTGACCCAACAGGGCCCGACGAGGCAAGCTCATCCAAGTGACAGCCCACAGGGCCCACTTGGAAAAGCACAATAAAACAATGCTCGAGGAAACAACTCTCCTAGGCGGCCCCAAGGCTCGGAGAGCCCGAGCATCGGTCAGGTCACAGGAAGACCCGCGCACGAGCTATCCCTCTGCACGAAGGAGGGAAGCGCTAGTCGGTCTATCCGACCCATCTCCTCACCGAGCTAGGCCTATTGCCCAAATAGGGCCGCCCCTCTAAGCTCGGTGCGACCGATAAAATGTTTATCATTGCAGCCGTTAGAGTCCACAGCGGGTCGGGCACCAAGAAGTCCAGATCCACCCCCAATTCCTAAGCACGGATCACTTCACCCCATTGGTGGAGAGGGATCTCGCGCCTCCACCATCTCCTCCCTATCGCTGCTCCCACCATTGCTCTACTGACTTGAGCGTCGGAGGGTTTTACCCCAGGGAATCCCCCTGGGCCCTCTGACCCGTTTCCCTGTCTTGCAGTTCACTAACTTGGTGATTACCACGACGCTCAGGAACCAGCGCAAGATTTCACCTCTTCATCCGGCACCGTCTGTGGGAAACGCATGAAGAGCCAACATGGTGAGAAGGAGCTCAAGGAGGAGGTCCGCCGGTAAAAGGGGTAAGGCCATGGTAGCAGCAGGGGATGGCCCTTCCAGGGCCATACAGAACCCTCCCTCCAACGCCAGCATCCCCGCTGACGGATCACCACCCCCCCTGCGGCGGTGGGGCTACACCCCTACGGTGGCGCCGAAGCCTTCCAGGCCCTCAACGCCAAACTGGATGTCCTCGTGGAACTCATGAAGACCCAGGCGGCCAGGGATGCAAGGTCCCGTGCCCCGTCAGGGAGCCCCCCCCCCGCAGGAGTACGTCCCAGCACACAGCTGGGGGCCGCTTCACCCTCCACGGCCAGCAGCTCATTCGTAACAGGGTCGGAGGACCCTCGCAAGCTCCGCCTCCGGAGCAAGAGGCCTCCTCCACGCCGAGGAAAGGAAGGCGGGGGACGCAACGGCCAGATCTGGAAGCCGACGTTCCCGGAGACCGCCAAGACGCTCCCCCCAGCCCCACGGTACGACAGGCAACCGGAGTGAAGAGGCGAAATCTCGCGCTGCGTTCTGAGCGGGCCGGGGATCACCAGAAGATGAACTATAAGACAGGGAAACGCGTCAGAGGGCCCAGGGGATTTCCCTGGGGCGAAACCCTCCGATGGCTAAGTCAGTAGAGCTGTGGTGGAAGCAATGAAGGGAGGAGGAAAGCTGATGCACGAGACTCCTCTCCACCAAAAAGGGGGGGGTGAAGCAGATTGCTCAGAGTTTTACCTTTTTTCTTTTTCTTCCTTTCACTGGAGGGTATCCCTGGTTTAAATAGTGTGCCGCCTTCAGGAGTCCTGTCAGCTGGGGGGTCTCCGGCGGGAGTTACGTCCTCAACGTGGGCTTTCATGGTCTTTATCGTGGGGGCGTTATCACCTTGAAACCCGGTGGCTGGTTGATTCCCCTGTCCGTTGGGGACTCTTAAAGGTAGCGCGAACGGCTAGCGTCCAGTCCGAGCTCCTGAAACGCCAGCCCTGTCCGGGCGAGGAGGATAGCTCGGTCGAAGGAGGGGTCGGATAGGTCGGCTGGCGCCTGTCTCTCCCGAGCGGAAAAGCGGCCTGGGCCGGACCTTCCTTGTGACCTGACCATCACTCGGGCCCTCCGAGCCTAGGGGCCGCCGGGGAGGGTTGGTTCCTCGAGGGCCTATTTTTTGGGCTTTTCTTCCCTGAGTGGGCCCCGTGGGCTATCACTCGGGTGAGCTTGCCTCGTTGGACCCTGTTGAGTCTTGTTGGGCTGCTCTTTGGGTGGGCTGCAGAAATCCCCCTCTTCACTTGTCCCCCTCCTACTCCCGAGCCATGGAAGCTCGGTTGAGTAGTTTTTGAGGCTTTGGACCGGCGTGGCTCAGGTGGGTGGAATTCCGTTGGCGTTTGTGATGCCACGGGGAGTGGTCGCCTGGGCCCGTAATGATGATCCTAACGGATTTGAACTAAAGGGGCCCCCCTTTTTCTCGGAGCACGGAACGACGCGCCGCCTTCCTCCAGGGTTTTATAGGCGTTGGGCGCTGTTCGTCATTCTAGGCTTCCAGGGTTTCGGGCTTTCCTTAGTTTCTTGGCTTTCGGAGCTTCTTGATGCGCCGTGAGGGCACAGTGGAGGTGCGAAGTCTTGCGGCGGCGTTCGAGGAGTTGGCGAGGATAACCGCGGAGGCGGTCCGGCAACTTCCTTCCCCTCCGGAGTCTTCGAGTTCTTGCGAGGGGTCCTCTTCCGGCTCGATGGCTGATCCGCCGCTGGAACTCGGGCAGGTGAGGCGGGAGCCTGTCTCCCGCTGCAGCGAGTTGGGGGAGGCAGAGGTGAAGAAGCTGGAGCATCGCTTTCGCTTGCCTTTCAGGTATAGCTTTGCCGCCGCCACCCCGTTCGAGACGAGTTTGGACGACCGAACGGGGCACATCTGCACGTTTCTTCTGGCGTGGAAAAGTGGGTTCCGCCTTCCCTTCGAGCCCCTCGTACTCCAGATCCTCGAACTTTTCCAATTGGCGCCCATTCAACTGGTGGCCAAGTCGTACCTCCTCCTCTCTGCCTTTCGGATCCTCTGTCGCCAGCATAACATTTTCCCTTCCTTGGACCTCTTTCATTACTTTTTCGAGTTGAAGGAGCACCCGTCGGCGGAGAAGGGCTTTTACTTTATCCAGGCAAGGAGGAACAGGAGTTGCATCGCCCTCGCGGTGAAGGACTCCTCGCACAAGGGGTGGAAAACCCAATTCTTCTGGGTGAAGGCGGAGGCGACGGATGAACTCTGGAGATGCCGGATCTCGCCCAATTTCCATCCGAACATTCCTCCTCGCCAGGAGGAGTTCCCTCCCCATGTGGAGCAACAGGCCGCCCGTCTGCTGGAGAACCGCCGGTCGACCGAGGAGCTGGTGACGCCGGAGAACATCGAACGGTGCCTGCTTACGCGGTTGAAGTCGATAGGTACCGCCCTTTAGGTTGTTCCCCTGGGGTGGTAGTTACTTTTCTTCTCCTGACCGGGCCTTCTTTCTTTGCTGTAGACGTGAGGCGGGAACCTCTAGAGGATACTGCTGAGGTCATCGATCTGGGAGAAGATGACTCGGCGGCCGACGAGCCGGAGGCTCCTGTGGGTCGCGCCCAAGCCCGGGATAAGGGCAAGGGGGTGACCCCCGGGGGGTCTTCACGGCCGGCTGGCACAAAGCGCAAGGATCCCATGGCGGGAAGGTTGTGGGAGGCCGCGAAGGCCAAGAAGCGTGCTAAGAAGGCAGGTCTCCCTCCTACCGCCGGGGGCGACTTTGGCTCGGCGGCACTCCCCTCCCGGGGGCAAGATGGGGCCGACCCCTCGAGGCCAGCTCCCCCATCTGCCGGGCGAGAGGGGGCCGAGGAGACCGGGGGCCCTTCAGAGGACGGCGATAGGTCGGCTCTCCCCCCCACGGGGGTAGAGGGGGCCGATGTTGAAGTAGCAGTCACCGAGGCCAGGGGGTCGGCCGGAGGCGGTGACGTCCCTGTCACCGAGGTGCGGGCCGAGACAGGCGAGGCTGGGGGTTCTCCCGCGAGGGCGTTGCAGCCCCAGATGCTGGGAGCTTCCGATGTGGTTGGACCTGCGGCATCGGTCGAGGTTGGAGGTTCGCCCGGGGAGGCGTTGCAACCCCAACAGACCGTGGCGCGCGAGGTGGCCGGTCCCGTTGCTCGAGCAGAGCCCTCTGGTGGAGTGCCCCGGGCGGAGCGGTCTCCTTTGCCGGAGCCCTTGGAAAGGCTCGGTATTACGGGCGACCTATATCGGGTCTACCAATCGATTGCCGCGAGGATGAAGGGGGGAGAAAGGCGCAATACCCCCCCCCGGGCTCCTCGATGTTCTGATGGAAGGCGGCCTGGTCATAGCTCGGTCGGCGGCTTTGATGGCGGAGGTGCACGCGCGGACAGAAACGGAGCGATCGAACCTTGCCTGGACTCTCGGGGGATGCGAGAGGAGGCTGGCCCGACTCAAGGGGGAGCATGAGGGACTCCGGCAGGAGTTCTTCGCGTTCCGAGAGGTGGCGCGGGCGGGCCGACTGGAGGCTGAGGTGCTGACCGAACAGCTCGCCAAGACCCGAGAGTCTCTTGAGAGGGCAAGCCGATCCTTGGAGGAGGAGCGTCTGCGTCGCCTCGATCTGGATAATTGCTGGGAGCTCGAGCGTGCCGAGCTGCTAGATCGGGCGGAGATGGCGGAGCGTCTCTGAGCTGAGGCTGAGGTGGACCGGGCCCGGGCAGAGGAACGTGCGTCCGAGGCAGAGCGGGCGCGGGTCGAGTTCGTCAGTAGGGCGGGACAGATCGAGTCTGAGGCAATCGAGCGTTACAGGAGCTCAGATGCTTACTCGGCCGACCTATTGGAAGCCGCCCTACCTTACTACGAGGTAGCGCTACGCCGAGGTGCTCGAAAGGGGTTCAAGCAGGGCTATCGCCGGGCGGTAGGCTGCGCCCATGAACAGAACTCCGCGATCGAGTTCCCCTTTGGCCAGTGTTATGACTCGGATGAGTCGGTTTCCAGTTCCTCTTCGTCGGTCGGAGAAGATTCGGAGGGATCGCCTCCGTCGGGGTCACCGGCTCCGGGCTTCTCGGGAGGGCTTACGACTGAGACAGTTCTCGCACAGGCGAGGTCAGTGTCCGAGCCGGCCGTCACCGAAGGCGCAGGGGGTGACTCGTCTCCTTCCGCCGGTCTCGAGCATCAAAGTGGGCCCGAGGCCTGATGTATTGTGCCTCTTTCCCTTTTTGTCCCTCTTTCCTCTTTTTAGAGGGTTTCCTTTTGGTACGATAATAAATGACTTGCTCTGTTTGGGTACTATCCTTGCCGTGATTTGGTTGGCGATTCTTGGGTGGTTAAGAGGTGCCGATATGTCCTGCATGATTTTCGTACGCTGTTTTGGTAGGCTTCTGACGGGGCGTTCCTCCGTCCCCTCACGCTTTGAATGTCAGGCTGCTTCGTGAATCCCGCGAGGGCGGGAAACGAGGAGTTGGAGGTGACTGTTCAGGGGAGAAATCCTTCGGCGTGTTTTCGAGGGGGGCATTTAAGGCGTGTAGCCTCCTTTGGCCTATAAGAAGGACCGGAGGGCGCCCTTTCCTCTCCACCGCTTGGGATTGTCTCTAACAGTCTTTCCTTGCTCCTTCCTTTTCACTCCGCGTTGTGCCTTTGCATCCGGAGCATGGAGGATCCTTCGGAGGGCGATGCCACCGACGACGGGGAGCGGTGGGCTCCTGCTGTCTTGTGAGGTTGAACGGATCCCACGGTCGTCGCGCGTGTACGAGACGGGTCCTACGGTCGCCGCGCGGATCTGGGGAGGACTTTGGCGTGTGGAAGCACGCCGTTGGCCTCTTCTTGGCTCCGGCGAGGCTTCCGGGTGGACGCCGAGGCGGAGGACGGATGGGGGCATTAGGAGAGTCTGCCGTCACTTCCCTCCGTGTGAGGGGAGGAGGCGTATCCGGCTCCCTCCTCACCGAGGCCTTCCTCCGTCTGCAGCCTCTTTTTCCCTCTTCTGCTCTTCATTTCTTTCACTCTTCGGGGGCTGCTTGCTCTCTCCTTCCTTCCAAGGAGTTGGCAGTTTGGAAGAGGGGGGGCCTTCCCGGCGCTCCTTTTTCCCGGTTGTTGCCAACTTGGGAGGTAGCCTTCCTCAACGTTTAAAGGTGGCCTTCCTCCTGAAGTCCCTCTGTCACCTTTGTCACGGGCCATCCGAGCCAACTGGCTCGACCACCTCTTGTCCGAGCCAGTTTCCACACGAGGCAGAGTCAGTGGCTGGATGCGAGGAGATCAAGACCGAGTCAGTCGAGCGATGACCCCTTGAAACGATGTTAGACGGACTTTTGCTTTGTTTTTGCTATGTGATGTACTGGCATTTGCCTACCTGATGTACCAACGGTTTGGAATGAAAAGAATAGGAATTTTATTCTGTCTATCTCGCTGTACAATTTCAAAAGTAGAATCTGCGTAGTGCGGCTACGTTCCACGTCCGAGGAATAGGCTCCCCTTCCATTGTCGCTAACCTGTACGCACCTTTCCCGAGCGTCTCGACCACTCGGTAGGGGCCTTCCCAGTTGGGGGATAGCTTGCCCGCCGCCTCCAGTGGTCGAGAGGCTTCGGCTTTCCTGAGGATGAAGTTTCCCGGTTGGAAACGTCTGTCTCGGACCTTGGCGTTGTAGTATCGAGTGAGGCGAGGCGGCATTGGTACTCCGTTGCCCGGACGTTCGCGATCTCTCAGAGTTCGCTTGTCAGGTCGAGGTTCTCGAGCAATTTTTACCCGTTGGCCTCGGGTGAGAAGCTGATCACTCGGAGAGACGGGTTGGCGATCTCCAATGGAACGACGGCCTCGGTGCCATATACCAACCGAAAGGGGCTTTCACCGGTTGCCGTCCTACGGGTTGTTCGGTGCGACCACAGTACGCTAGGCAATTCCTCGAGCCAGCTACCCTTAGCCTTGCCGAGTCTGGTTTTTATGCCTTTCAAGATAGTCTTGTTGGCATTTTCAACCAGCCCGTTGGCCTGAGGGTGGGCGACCGAAGTGAAGTGGTTGCGGATATTTAGGTCGGCGCATCTGTCTCGGAAGTACCGAGAGTCGAATTGCCGACCGTTATCGCTGACTATCACTCGGGGGATGCCAAAGCGGCAAATGATCGATTTCCAAACGAAGCCCCAAACGACTGTCTCGGTGATCCTTGTCGTAGCCTCGGCCTCGATCCACTTGGTGAAGTAGTCGATGGCGACGATGATGAACTTCTTCTGGGACTGGGCCGTTGGGAATGGCCCAAGGATATCGATTCCCCACCGAGCGAAAGGGTAGGGCTCGGTTAGGGTGACAAGTTCCGTTGCCGGCTGATGGACCAAGTGGTCGAACCGCTGGCATCGGTCGCACTGTTGAACATAGGTTGAGCAGTCGCGCTGCAGGGTGGGCCACCAGTACCCCTGTCGTAACAGGATTCGGGCTAGCGACCGGGCCCCTGAGTGCGCACAGGCCTTCATGAATCTCTTGGATGGCTCGGCCTGCCTCGTCGGGACCGAGGCACTTCAGGAGGGGACCGGAGAACGATCTTCGGTAGAGGGCGTTGTCGAGGACGACGAAGCGCCGAGCTTGATACTTCATTCGGCGGGCTTCCCGAGGGTCGGGGGGCTCTTGGGAGTCTAGTAGCCAGGACAGGTAGGGGGAGCACCAGTCACTTGGGGTGGCTGAGTCAACAGCGAGGAGCTCCGTGTCGATGCTCGGGCGCTCTAGCTCTTCTAGGAGGACCGATCGTGTACCTTCCGGGTCTAGGGAGGAGGCCAATCGAGAGAGGGCGTCCGCCCGGGAGTTTCACTCCCGAGCTATCCGGACTACCTCAAATCCCTCGAACTGTTGGGCCATGCTCCGGACCAGCTGAAGGTATTTGATCATGGGTACCTCCCGAGCCTCATACTCGCCATTGACCTGACCTGCGACTAGTTGAGAGTCGGTGTGGATCCTGACTCGCTCGACCCCCAGCCGTCGGGCCATGCGTGCTCCCGAGATAAGGGCCTCGTACTCGGAAGCGTTGTTGGACGCCTGAAAGTTGAATTTTAAGGCGTACTGTAGCTCTATCCCTTCGGGGGACCTTAGGAGGATCCCCGCACCACTGCCTGCGGAATTGGACGACCCATCGATGAACAGTTCCCAGGCTGGCTCGGTCGCGGTCGGAGGCCTGTCCTCGGCAAGGATGGTGCTTTCGGCAATGAAGTCGGCGAGCGCTTGGCCTTTGATTGCTGATCGCGGCTGGTACGAGATGTCGTAGGCCCCGAGCATGATGGCCCATTTGACGAGTCGCCTCGAGGCCTCGGGGTGGGCCAGAATCTTCTTCAGCGGCTCACCAGTTAGCACGGTGATGGGGTGCCCCTGGAAGTAGGGGCGGAGGCGCTTCGCGGAGGTGACCAACGCTAGCACGAGTTTCTCGGTTGCGGGGTACCTCCGTTCGGTCCCACTGAGCACCTTGCTGGTGTAGTAGACCGGTCTTTCGATTCCCGAGTCATTTCTGACCAGGACCGAGCTGACCGTGGATGGCGTCGCCGAGAGGTAGAGCAGCAGGACTTCACCTAGGACGGGCTTGGAGAGCACCGGTGGCGAAGCCAGGAACTCCTTAAGCTCGGCGAATACTGCCTGGCACTCCTCATCCCATGCGAACGTAGCAGATGCCAGCTTGGGCCCCCTCATTAATTTGAAGAAGGGCAAGCATCGTTTGGCCGCACGGGATAGGAAACGGCTGAGAGCGGCGACACGCCCCGTCAGACACTGGACGTCTTTAATGCACGTGGGCGGGCGCATGTCCAGGATGGCCTGGACTTTATCGGGGTTGGCCTCGATCCCACGCTGAGTGACTAGGAAACCCAGGAACTTCCCGGATTTTACTCCGAAGGCGCACTTGGCGGGGTTGAGCTTCATGTTGTACGTCAGGAGGGTGCCGAAGGTTTCGGCAAGGTCGGTTAAGTGGTCTTGGGCCTTGGGGGTCTTGACGAGCATGTCGTCAATGTAAGCCTCGACGTTCTGATCTAGCTGTCCCTCGAACATGTGATTTACCAGTCGTTGATATGTGGCTCCGGCGTTCTTTAACCCGAAGGGCATCCGGGTGTAGCAGTACACGCCGCAGTCAGTGATGAAGGCTGTCTTCTCGACGTCTTCTGGATTCATTCTGATCTGGTGATAACCTGAATAGGCATCCAGGAAACTGAGTATCTCGTTGCCCGAGGTTGAATCAACCAATTGGTCGATGCTCGGTAGCGGATAGCAGTCCTTGGGGGTAGCTTTATTCAGATCGGTGAAGTCCACGCACATTCGCCACTTGCCTGTGGTTTTTGGCACCAGGACGACATTGGCTAGCCACGTAGGGTACAGGACTGGCCTGAAGAGGCCTGTCTCTTGTCCCTTGGTGACCTGCGCCTTGATGACCGCCTGTTTCTCGGGCGCATGCTTCCTTCTCCGTTGCTGTACGGGCCTGACGATGGGGTCAAGGCTGAGCTTGTGCATCACGGTCTCCCCTGGTATGCCAGGGAGTTGATCATCGGCCCAAGCGAAGACCTGAGCGTACTCAGAAAGAAATTTCTTGTATTGTTACTGTTCCTTAGGTGGTAGGTCGGCTCCGATCCTTACTCCGAGGGCCGGGTCATCGTTTAGGAACACCGTTAGCAACTCGACACCGGGCTCGGCGGTTACGGTCTTCCCTTCGATTCCCTTGGGGCCCTTATCCCCTCCGTCCGGCCTTGAGGCTTCCACCGAGATGTTGTAGCACCTTCTAGCCGTGGCCTGGTTACCTCGGACTTCCCCCAACCCGTTTTTGGTGGGAAACTTCATTTTTTGGTGATAGGTAGATGGTACGGCCTTCATTCGGCTGAGAATTTTCTGGCCGAAAATGGCGTTGTACGCTATCATACCCTTGATCACTATGAAGTCCACCATGACCGTAACGGTTTTGGGTGGGGTGCCGATGGTGACCGGCAGGCTTAGGGCTCCCTCAGGGTAGGTGGCCAGGCCGTTAAACCCGCAAAGGGGGGTTCGGATCGGGCGGAACTTGGATGGGTCTTCCCCCATCTTGAGGAAACAGTCATAAGATAATACATCGGGGGCGCTTCCATTGTCAACCAGAATTCTATCTACGTTACAATGGTTTATTGTGGCCGAGATGACGAGGGCATCATCATGCGGGGTGCTTAGCCCTTCCAGGTCTTGGTCGGAGAAGACTATGACCTGGGGCTCCCTCGGCGGGCCCCCTGAGGGCTCTGAGACCCGACTGGCCCGCTCGGCATGGCGCTTCCTTCCTCGGCTGGTGTCGCCGCCCGATGCTGTTCCTCCGGAGATGACGTTGATGTGGACCCCTCGGGGGGCGTTGTCGATCTCCTCGGCGGCGTCTTTGTCTTCTTTGTGCCCAGCTGCGAACCGAGCTAGGTGCCCCTGACGGATGAGGCGTTCGATCTCGTCCTGGAGCTGGTGACAGTCGCCGGTGTGGTGCCCGTGGTCGCCGTGGAACAAGCAATGTCTGTCGCGCTTGCGGTTCTTCGATCTCATTGGTTCGGGCTGGCGGAGGAGTCCCGAGTCTTTGATGTCTTCATAGATCTCGTAGACTGGCGTGGTCAACGGGATGTACCACTCGTACCTCCGTTTGCGCTCTCCTTCCCGATCACGCTTCTTGCCCGAGCCAGGGTTTGACTCGGGGACCCGCTTCTTGTCCCCCTCCCGACCCGAGCCGGTTGTGTCTCGGCAGGCGCTGAGCACCTCTTCGCACTCGGCGTGGCGCAGAGCCAGAGTCACTATGTCACGCCCCGAACAAGGCGGAAATATCGGGACGTACAGTTAGGGACACGCTGGCAAGAGAGGGAACTAAATCTAAAATGATACACAAGTACTACAAGATGGAAATACTAAATGATCATTAACAAACCACAACTGATACAATAACCTCAAGTTCAACTTAATACAACTGGAATAATCAACCATTAAAACTCAATAACATACTGAAACTAAACGATCTCCAAACACAACTAACAATAAACACACTGCTAACACACTAGAACTGATGCACTCAAGACATCACTCCTGCCCTTCCCCATCGGTAAGCGCGTCACCTGAAAAGTCTGGAAAGGGGGGGAAAACACCACTATGAGCTGACGCTCAGTAGGAAATAACAGACAGGTATAAGTGATTAACAGTTTAATTACATTTTCAAAATGTCATGCTACAAACGATAATGCAATAAACAACGGTAATAACAAGATCTTGCAAGGTCAAGAAATATAATGAATAGAATAGTAAGACAAGAATTTACTACAGGAGATAACGATAAAAAGTTGGCCATATCAAGACAATTCAAGTCATGTCAAGCACGTATGTAATTTCATTTTCACGTCCAAGTAGTAAGCAAGTAAAGTAACCACAAGTAGAGTATAGAACAGTAAAGAGTGGAAAGTGAAAAGTAGTAGAAAGTAATGTAGAGAGTAGTGGAGAGAGTAGTGGACAGTCCTAGATTTAACACATGTCAAGTACTGGTGCCAAATGCCACACCTAGTCATTCACCTCCCGGGGGTACACGTAGTGTTCGGGCGCTCTTCCCAGGACCAGACCGAGCCCTTAATTGTTTGTCAGGCATTGATTTCTTTGGATCAAAGATCCCACGAATCTAGACTTCCACAGTTTATGGCCAGAATTCCAAGGTTTAAACTAAGTAGCAATAACAACTTCACGTAGGAAAGAGATTCATTTCCAGAATTTCAAGGTAAGTATAATCATCAAGGAGATCGAAACCAAGTCACAACAAGAGTTAATCGTGCTGCGCTACTGTAAAATAGCAGCAATCAAACAAGCTAATCAACATATTAATCATAATCACCAAGTTAAGATATCATGATTAACCATTATCATTTGCATTAAGACAATTGCCAAGAAGCTGATTCAAGATGATAAGGCAAAGAACAACTCCTACAGGAGTGAAATAGAATGCATTAACAGAGATTTAGTTACACCATTAACCACTAATTATGTGGGTTTCTATTTAATCTTGTATGCATTGAAATGAAGATGATAAACGGTGTGTTTTTACACTAAGTTTGCATGTATGGACCTATGTTAACTGAAACTAAAAAGGGTACATTAATAGGTCATTAGTTCCTCAAAAATGTAGTTTTCAATGTGATTAGGTTGAATGTATTGATCCCCCGATGATCCGGATTGATCCCCGGGTCAAAACATCATTAAAACGGGTCATACGGGGCATGGGTCGACCCTTTGGGTCGACCCCTGGAAAAACTCCAGGTATGGGTCGACCCCTGGGTCGACCCCTGGCTTCCAGGAGCCATCCTGGCTGCATGGGTCGACCCATGGGTCGACCCATGCAAGGCAGCATTGCTGCTTGCAGGGATGAAATGGGTCGACCCGTGGGTCGACCCCTGGGTTTCTAGACCCAAAAGGCTTCAAAAAAAACATGAAAAACTCCGAGAATTGGGGGTCTAAATGTATTGGGATCTTGACCATATACTCTAGGGTTATTAATATGCATCCTAGGGTCATGAAACACAATTTTAAATCATGAATTTCGATAGGAATCCAATGAAATACAACCTATTCTATGAAGAACACAAGAAAAGTCTAGCTTGCTAGCATGCTTTTAATAACACACGAAATACTCTAGGCATGATCTATAAAATTGGGGATTTTGATGTCAAAAGAAAGCTAACATGCTATTGATTACATTCATGTATGTTAATTAGAAGTTGGGCTGTTATAACCTACCTCAAATTGAAGAGGGAACTCGAAACCTAGAATAAAGAACAACTTGACAGCACCTCACTAAAACCTCGATATCTCCACGGATACCTAATGACAATTGGGGCTTTTGCCACCAATGGAAAGAGCTCGATGAGAGGTACAATTTTCTATATTCATAAGCTGATTTTGGTTAAGGAAACCTATCTCAATCAAAGGAAGTAGAAAGGCCTAAGAAAAACTCACGAACTTGGACCCTCCTCCAATAATCGCAAGAGATCTCTTCAGATCTGAATTCTCTGCGAACACCACAGCTACCAAATGAATCTAGACACGTAGAGCTTTCTTTTAATAGGTCATACTCCTTCTGGATCCTTCCAGGAAGGGAGAATTCGACCAAACAAGTTGCGTGTTCCAAACACCGCCGCCAACGTTGACCTAGCTCTTGCGCGTCCAATACTTACCATATGGTAATGATTTTGTGGCATTATGAGAGGGGAAATGTTCCTCTATGTAATACCTTTCATTTGCCTCTTGAATCACCCCATTTGGTTGAGAAACAAGCTCGAATTTGATGTTCAAAGTTTGGGTGAATAGTAAATACGAATTTGGGTTAGGTGGGTTGTAAGTCAGGCTTAATCCACTGATTAGGCCTAGATAATGATTTAATTAGGCTTACTCCAAGAAGACAAAAGTGTTAGTAGAAGCATCTATTATTTAATTACTATTTTTATGAATTTTTATATGGTAGATAAAATTCCACTTCTACTATTCCGTAATTAATTAAATATTAAGTTCGGAAGACTTAGTTCGCTAATTCGGCTTAATAAACGATTTTATTAGGCTTAATTGTATAAGACAAAGTTGATAAACAAAATTAATTCTACAAGATGTGATTTTTGGGGATTTTTAGAAAATAGAAGAAAAATGAATTATTCTATTAATTAATTAATTAATCTAATTAATTTGGATAATTCTCATTAATTCGAATAACTTCAAATAAATTCCAAATAATTACAAATAACTTTCTAAATAAATTTCTAAAGAATTTGGGATCTTACACCCTCCCCTACTTAAAGGAATTTGGTCCTCCAAATTCACTGCACTAAAACTGAGAGTAGAAAAAGATCACTCACCTAGAATAGATCGGGATACCGCTTTCGCATAGTCTCTTCAGACTCCCATGTAGCTTCTTCGGTCCCACGCCGACTCCACTGAATCTTGACCATCGGTATCGAACGATTCCGGAGTTGCTGATGCTTCCGGTCCAGAATCTTGACAGGTCTTTCCTCATAGGTCAAATCTTCCTTCAGTTCAAGATCCACCTGCTGAACGATATGAGTGGGATCGTACACATATTTCCGTAACATAGACACATGGAAAACGTTGTGTACGCCAGACAATTGCGGTGGTAAAGCCAGTCTGTATGCCACCTCTCCCACTCTATCTAGAATCTCGAATGGACCAATGTACCTCGGACTCAGCTTGCCATGAATGCCAAATCTTCGGATCCCTCTCGTCGGAGAGACCTTTAAGAACACATGCTCGCCAACCTGAAATTCTAATGCCCTTCTCCTGTTGTCGGCATAACTCTTCTGTCTTGACTGGGCTACCTGTAACTGGTCTCGGATAACACCTACCTCGTCCCAACACAACGGGGAACGACAACTTCTACCATATAGTGCTTCAAAAGGAGCCATCTGAATACTAGACTGATAGCTGTTATTGTAGGCGAATTCAATTAATGCCAAATGCTCACTCCAATTACCACCAAAATCAATCATGCAAGCTCGCAGCATATCTTCCACTATCTGATTGGTTCTTTCAGTCTGTCCATCTGTCTGTGGATGAAAAGCAGCACTGAAATTCAGACGAGTACCCAAAGACTCTTGCAGTCCCTTCCAGAAATGTGAAGTAAATATGGGGTCTCGATCAGATACTATATTCACTGGGATACCATGCAATCTCACCACTTCCTTTATATACAAAGCAGCCAATACATCAATCGTCCACTTGGACTTAATTGGTAAGAAATGAGCCGACTTTGTCAAACGATCAACAATCACCCATATCGCATCAAATCCACCACGAGTCCTAGGTAGACCCATAATGAAATCCATGCCAATACTTTCCCACTTCCATTGGGGTATGTCGAGTGGTTTCAATTTCCCTGCTGGTCTGAAATGTTCGGCCTTAATTTGCTGACATACCAAACATCTGCTCATAAAATCAGCAACTTCTCTTTTCATATTCGGCCACCAAAAGGACCTTTTCAAATCTTGGTACATCTTAGTGCCTCCAGGATGAATGGTGTATCTGGATCTATGAGCTTCCTCAAGAATTTTGTTCTTTATTGTAGCCTCATCCGGAACACAAGTTCTGCCTTTAAATAATAATCTACCATCATCGGCCAACATGAAGTCAGGTCTGCTACTCAAGCTTCCCTTGATCTCTACCAACTCGGGATCATTATCTTGCAAGGACTTGATCTCTATCAATAATTCAGGTTTAAGTTGAATCTGAGCAATCAAGATCCGATCATTGTCAATATTGAGATCCAGACTAGATAATTGTTCCAACAATCTCCATTCTTGTAACATGAGACTTGACAATCTAGCTACCGGCTTCCGGCTTAATGCATCTGCCACAACATTACCTTTGCCAGGATGATACTCAATCGAGAAGTCGAAGTCTTTCAAGTACTCCAACCATCTCCGCTGCCTCATGTTGAGTTCCTTTTGAGAGAATAAATACTTCAAACTCTTATGATCTGAAAACACTGTAAAGGTTTCTCCATATAAGTAATGCCTCCATATCTTCAAAGCAAACACGACTGCAGCAAGTTCCAAATCATGAACAGGATAATTATCTTCGTGCTTCCTCAACTGCCTAGAGGAATAGGCAATCACCTTCCCATGCTGCATGAGTACACAGCCTAAGCCAATACCTGAAGCATCAGTATAAACAAAAAATCCTCCTTCACCAGAAGGTAAAGCCAAAACAGGTGCAGTAGTCAAACACTCCTTCAGAGTCTGAAAGCTTCGCTGACAATCATCTGACCAATCAAACTTATTTTCCTTGCGGGTTAATCTTGTAAGAGGTACCGCAATCTTAGAGAAGTCTTGAATAAATCTTCGATAATAACCTGCCAGGCCTAGAAAACTTCTAACTTCTGTCACACTGGTAGGCTGTTCCCAATTCTTCACTGCCTCAACCTTCGAATGATCAACAGAAATACCGTTATTCGTAATGATATGTCCTAGAAAGGACACCTCTTGCAGCCAGAATTCACACTTACTGAACTTAGCATATAGTTGATGATCTCTCAACAGTTGCAATGCCATTCTCAGATGCTCAGCATGCTCCTCCTCATTCTTAGAATAAATCAGGATGTCATCAATAAATACCACGACCCACTGATCAAGATAGGGCCGAATTGCATTGTTCATCAACTGCATGAAAGCTGCTGGAGCATTCGTTAGACCAAAAGGCATAACGACAAATTCAAAATGACCATACCTGCTGCGGAAAGCTGTTTTATAAATATCCTCTTCCTTAATCCGCAACTGGTGATATCCAGATCGAAGATCGATCTTAGAGAAATATTGAGCTCCCGCTATCTGGTCAAATAACTCGTCAATCCTTGGCAAGGGATATTTGTTCTTGACAGTCTGCTGGTTTATTTGCCGATAATCAATGCACAACCTCATCGAACCATCTTTCTTCCTAACGAACAACACAGGGACTCCCCACGGAGAAGTACTAGGACGAATAAAACCCTTCTCGAGTAATTCCATCAGTTGCTGCTTCAGTTCCCTCAGTTCCGCAGGAGACATACGATAAGGAGCCTTAGAAATAGGAGCTGTGCCAGGAATAAGATCAATAGAAAAGATAACTTCCCGCTCAGGCGGAAGTCCTGGTAGTTCCTCTGGAAAGACATCAGGAAAATTTTGGACAACAGGAATGTCCTTGATCTCAATCTGCTGCTCAGGGGTTGCACAAACAAAGGCTAGAAAAGCCTCACACCCATGCCTCAAAAGCTTATCAGCTCGAAGAGCCGAGATGAGCAGTACGGAGTTATGGTGCTTGACTCCCGTAAAAGATAAACAAGAATGTCCAGTAAAAGTCACTGAGCTAGAACTACAGTGAACATTGGCCTCATACTTGGGCAACCAATCTGCTCCTAGGATTACATCATAATCCTTCATATCCATGCAGACCAAATCTGCTGGAAAGTTCTGTTCACCAATCATAACCTTACTAGAAGGATAGAAATACTAGATTGTTGATCTAGTGCCAATAGGGGTTGAAATCTCTAACGGAGTATTCATCAAAACAGGTTCCACAGCTAATGACTTAGCAAATCTCTGTGAAATAAAAGAATGTGTTGCACCAGTATCAAAGAGAGCAAATGCGGGGTTATCGATTATAGTAAGGGTACCTTCGACGAGTCCGCCATCATCAGAAATCCCAGTTTCCTCTGCATGTAAAGCTTGAAGCTTGCCTTGTGGTTTCTTGAAGACTAGAGGTTTTTCCGGTGTAGCTTGTTCCGATATGAGAGGACAATTGGGGATACGGTGCTCCTTGCTTCCACATCGCAAATAGGCGCCTAGCTTGCGCCAGCACTCCTCTATCTTGTGACCCGGACGATCACAATAGTTGCACACGCCCTTGAATGGAACAATAGGGCCAGGCTTCTTGTCTTCATGCCTCGGCATCTTGCCCTTCCACAATCCGGACCCGCTCCACGAACCAGGTCCATTAACAGGCCTCTTCTTGGCATACCCGGGTTTGACACTCCCGGAACCCGTAGGTAATTCTTTCTTGGTGCCTTTCCCACGGATTCTCTCCGTCATCTCAAGAGTATCCTCCAGAACTTGCGCTTTCCTTACCATCTCGGAATAAGTGGAAATCTCCATCGGTGCCAATTGGTTGATATAATGAAACTTCAAACCATTGAGAAAGCGCTTCGCCTTCATCTTCTCGGTGGAAATGAGATGTGTAGCATATCGAGAAAGCCGTGCAAATTGAGCCTCATACTCTGCCACGGACAAACCTCGCTGTTTCAAGGTCGTGAACTCTGCCGCTTTCTTCTCTTGCACTCTATCAAAAAAATACTTGCTGTTGAAGAATTCTTCGAACTCTTCCCACATAACTTGCCGATCACCGAGAGTTGCCTTGATAGAATCCCACCAAGTACGTGCATCATGTTCCAATTGAAATGTGGACAAAAGGATACGCTCCTGGTTGGTGCATTGCATAACTTCAAAGATTCTCCCCATCTCATCTAGCCAGTGCTCGGCTTGGTCGGGGTCAGTCGAACCAGCGAATCTAGGCGGGTTCATTCCGCGGAAGTTCCGGTATAGATCACCGGTGCCATGCTGTGCCGCTCCTGCCTGAGCTACTTGTTGAAGGGCCTGAGTAAGGCCTTGAACCGTACGCTGCAGGTTCCTCCATTCAGCACGATCAGCTGCCATCTACACGAGAAATAGGTTACCTAGGTTCAATAAGTAGATAAAGCACGATTAAGGAACGAACTTAACCCAAGTTCTACCCATTCTTACCAGGTCAGGTCCTAGACTTTTACAAGGTTAGGGATCTAATGCACCTAGACACGACCAAAAACTCGGTACCTGGTGGAGGTAATCGGTCCGAAGACCACTCGCGCAAGTGTGCGACCTTCCCGATAGGCGTAGCCTAACGTTCGGACAACACCTTTTGATATACCGATTATTGGGATGCAATGCAAGAAAACTTAAACTTAGGAAACCTAGGAATGTGAAACCTAGGGCTCTGATACCAACTAAACTGTCACGCCCCGAACAAGACGGAAATATCGGGACGTACAGTTAGGGACACGCTGGCAAGAGAGGGAACTAAATCTAAAATGATACACAAGTACTACAAGATGGAAATACTAAATGATCATTAACAAACCACAACTGATACAATAACCTCAAGTTCAACTTAATACAACTGGAATAATCAACCATTAAAACTCAATAACATACTGAAACTAAACGATCTCCAAACACAACTAACAATAAACACACTGCTAACACACTAGAACTGATACACTCAAGACATCACTCCTGCCCTTCCCCATCGGTAAGCGCGTCACCTGAAAAGCCTGGAAAGGGGGGAAAAACACCACTATGAGCTGACGCTCAGTAGGAAATAACAGACAGGTATAAGTGATTAACAGTTTAATTACATTTTCAAAATGTCATGCTACAAATGATAATGCAATAAACAACGGTAATAACAAGATCTTGCAAGGTCAAGAAATATAATGAATAGAATAGTAAGACAAGAATTTACTACAGGAGATAACGATAAAAAGTTGGCCATATCAAGATAATTCAAGTCATGTCAAGCACGTATGTAATTTCATTTCCACGTCCAAGTAGTAAGCAAGTAAAGTAACCACAAGTAGAGTATAGAACAGTGAAGAGTGGAAAGTGAAAAGTAGTAGAAAGTAATGTAGAGAGTAGTGGAGAGAGTAGTGGACAGTCCTAGATTTAACACATGTCAAGTACTGGTGCCAAATGCCACACCTAGTCATTCACCTCCCCGGGGGTACACGTAGTGTTCGGGCGCTCTTCCCAGGACCAGACCGAGCCCTTAATTGTTTGCCAGGCATTGATTTCTTTGGATCAAAGATCCCACGAATCTAGACTTCCACAGTTTATGGCCAGAATTCCAAGGTTTAAACTAAGTAGCAATAACAAATTCATGTAGGAAAGAGATTCATTTCCAGAATTTCAAGGTAAGTATAATCATCAAGGAGATCAAAACCAAGTCACAACAAGAGTTAATCGTGCTACGCTACTGTAAAACAGCAGCAATCAAACAAGCTAATCAACATATTAATCCTAATCACCAAGTTAAGATATCATGATTAACCATTATCATTTGCATTAAGACAATTGCCAAGAAGCTGATTCAAGATGATAAGGCAAAGAACAACTCCTACAGGAGTGAAATAGAATGCATTAACAGAGATTTAGTTACACCATTAACCACTAATTATGTGGGTTTCTATTTAATCTTGTATGCATTGAAATGAAGATGATAAACGGTGTGTTTTTACACTAAGTTTGCATGTATGGACCTATGTTAACTGAAACTAAAAAGGGTACATTAATAGGTCATTAGTTCCTCAAAAATGTAGTTTTCAATGTGATTAGGTTGAATGGATTGATCCCCCGATGATCCGGATTGATCCCCGGGTCAAAACATCATTAAAACGGGTCATACGGGGCATGGGTCGACCCTTTGGGTCGACCCCTAGAAAAACTCCAGGTATGGGTCGACCCCTGGCTTCCAGGAGCCATCCTGGCTGCATGGGTCGACCCATGGGTCGACCCCTGCAGGCTGTGGGTCGACCCATTGGGTCGACCCATGCAAGGCAGCATTGCTGCTTGCAGGGATGAAATGGGTCGACCCGTGGGTCGACCCCTGGGTTTCTAGACCCAAAAGGCTTCAAAAAAAATATGAAAAACTCCGAGAATTGGGGGTCTAAATGTATTGGGATCTTGACCATATACTCTAGGGTTATTAATATGCATCCTAGGGTCATGAAACATAATTTTAAATCACGAATTTTGATAGGAATCCAATGAAATACAACCTATTCTATGAAGAACACAAGAAAAGTCTAGCTTGCTAGCATGCTTTTAATAACACACGAAATACTCTAGGCATGATCTATAAAAATTGGGGATTTTGATGTCAAAAGAAAGCTAACATGCTATTGATTACATTCATGTATGTTAATTAGAAGTTGGGCTGTTATAACCTACCTCAAATTGAAGAGGAAACTCGAAACCTAGAATAAAGAACAACTTGATAGCACCTCACTAAAACCTCGATATCTCCACGGATACCTAATGAAAATTGGGGCTTTTACCACCAATGGAAAGAGCTCGATGAGAGGTACAATTTGCTATATTCATAAGCTGATTTTGGTTAAGGAAACCTACCTCAATCGAAGGAAGTAGAAAGGCCTAAGAAAAACCCACGAACTTGGACCCTCCTCCAATAATCGCAAGAGATCTCTTCAGATCTGAATTCTCTGCGAACACCACAGCTATCAAACGAATCTAGACACGTAGAGCTTTCTTTTAATAGGTCATACTCTTTCTGGATCCTTCCAGGAAGGGAGAATTCGACCAAACAAGTTGCGTGTTCCAAACACCGCCGCCAACGTTGACCTAGCTCTTGCGCGTCCAATACTTATCATATGGTAATGATTTTATGGCATTATGAGAGGGGAAATATTCCTCTATGTAATACCTTTCATTTGCCTCTGGAATCACCCCATTTGGTTGAGAAACAAGCTCAAATTTGATGTTCAAAGTTTAGGTGAATAGTAAATACGAATTTGGGTTAGGTGGGTTGTAAGTCAGGCTTAATCCACTGATTAGACCTAGATAATGATTTAATTAGGCTTACTCCAAGAAGATAAAAGTGTTAGTCGAAGCATCTATTATTTAATTACTATTTTTATGAATTTTTATATGGTAGATAAAATTCCACTTCTACTATTCCGTAATTAATTAAATATTAAGTTCGGAAGACTTAGTTCGCTAATTCGGCTTAATAAACGATTTTATTAGGCTTAATTATAGAAGATAAAGTTGATAAAAAAAATTAATTCTACAAGATGTGATTTTTGGGGATTTTTAGAAAATAGAAGAAAAATGACTTATTCTATTAATTAGTTAATTAATCTAATTAATTTGGAAAATTCTCATTAATTCGAATAACTTCAAATAAATTCCAAATAATTACAAATAACTTTCTAAATAAATTTCTAAAGAATTTGGGGTCTTACACACTAGCTCGGCAAGGGTCGAGGGAGGGTGGAGGACCAGTTCGCGGCGGAGATTTTCATCCCGGGTGCCCCTGGTCAGAGCGGTCGTGGCTGAGGCCACATCCAGGCGGGGAATTCTGAGGGCTTCCGATTTAAATCAGTGGACATAAGCCCGGAGCCTTTCCCCTTGTGCCTGTTTGAGGGCCAGGAGCCCCGCTACTGACCTCGGGGGGGCGCTTCCGGCGAAGCTCTCCTTGAAGACTCGCCCGAATTGCCTGAAGTCCTGGATGGACCCAGGGGCGAGGGCCCGGAACCACGCCTGAGTGCCTTGGACCAGGGTGGCTGCAAAGGCTCGGCATTTAATGGGATCCGGTGTTCCATGCAGAGTCACCAGGGCGTCGAAGCTGTCGTAGTGGTCGGCTGGGTCGCCCAGTCCATCATAGAGCTTGAAGGTAGGAATGGAGGTCCTAGGAGATACCTCTGCCTTCAAGATGTGCTCGGAGAAAGGGGATTTCTCCTCCTCCTCCGGGAGGGAGGTCTTCTGCAGGGCGCGGAGGGCGCGCTCTTGCTCTGCGAAGCGTCTTTCGAAATCCCTCAACCGAAGGGATAGTTCCGGCTGCGGTCGCGCCGTGGGGCTGGGGGGAGCGTCGTGGCGATCCTCAGGACCGCCGGCGCTCGGGCGTGGAGGCCTCGCCCCCTGTTTCCCTCTCCTGGGCGTGGAGGAAGCTTCTTGCTCCGGGGGTGGAGCTTGCGAGGGTCCTCCCGCGTGGTTGCGGATGAGCTGCTGACCGCGGAGGGTGAAGCGGCCTCTAGCGGTGTGCTGGGACGCACTTCGGCGGGGGGGCTCCCGGACGGGGCGCGAGACCTGGCCTCCCTCGCCGCCAGGGCCCTCATGAGCTCCACGAGAACGTCGAGCTTCTTACTGAGGGCCTGGAAGATCTCGACGCCGCCGTTGGGGGCTACCCCCGTTGCCGTCGGAAGGGGCGGTGGCCCGTTGGAGGGGACGCTGGTGTTGGAGGGAGGGCTCTGTGAGGCCCTAGAGGGGTCTTCTCCTGCCGTCACCACGGCCTTACCCTTCTCGACGGCGGATCTCCTCCCTGAGCTTCTTCTCACCATCTCGGCTCTTTGTGCGATTCCCACAGACGGCGCCAGATGAAGAGGTGAAATCTCGCGCTGCGTCCTGAGCGGGCCGAGGATCACCAGAAGATGAACTGTAAGACAGGGAAACGCGTCAGAGGGCCCAGGGGATTTCCCTGGGGCGAAACCCTCCGATGGGTAAGTCCGTAGAGCTGTGGTGGAAGCAACGAAGGGAGGAGGAAAGCTGATGCGCGAGACTCCTCTCCACCAAAAAGGGGGGGGGGTGAAGCGGATTGCTCAGGAGTTTTACCTTTTTTCTTTTTCTTCCTTTCACCGGAGGGTATCCCTGGTTTAAATAGTGTGTCGCCTTCAGGAGTCCTGTCAGTTGGGGGGTCTCCGGCGGGAGTTACGTCCTCAACGTGGGCTTTCATGGTCTTTATCGTGGGGGCGTTATCGCCTTGAAACCCGGTGGCTGGTTGATTCCCCTGTCCGTTGGGGACTCTTAAAGGCAGTGCGAACGGCTAGCGTCCAGTCCGAGCTCCTGAAACGCCAGCCCTGTCCGGGCGAGGAGGATAGCTCGGTCGAAGGAGGGGTCGGATAGGTCGGCTGGCGCCTATCTCTCCCGAGCGAAAAAGCGGCCTGGGCCGGACCTTCCTTGTGACCTGACCATCACTCGGGCCCTCCGAGCCTAGGGGCTGCCGGGGAGGGTTGGTTCCTCGAGGGCCTGTTTTTTGGGCTTTTCTTCCCTGAGTGGACCCCGTGGGCTATCACTCGGGTGAGCTTGCCTCGTTGGACCCTGTTGAGTCTTGTTGGGCTGCTCTTTGGGTGGGCTACAGAAATCCCCCTCTCCACGAAGTTATCCCTCCGGCTGCGAGATTTCGAAAGGCGCTTCGCTGGTCAGGAGCGCGCCCTTCGCGCCCTATAGAAGGCCTCTTCCCTGGAAGACGAGGAGAAATCCCCGTTCTCTGAGTATATCTTGAAGGCAGAGGTATCTCCCAGAGCCCCCATACCAACCTTCAAGCTTTACGACGGCCAGGGCGACCCGGCAGACCATTATGATAGCTTCGACGCCCTGATGACTCTACACGAAGCGTCAGACCCCATCAAGTGCCGAGCCTTCGTGACCACTCTGGCCCAGGGCGCTCAAGCCTGGTTCCGGGCCCTTGCCCCCGGATCCATCCAAGACTTCAAGCAATTCGGGCGAGTCTTCAAGGAGAGCTTCGCCGGAAGTGCCCCCCCAAGGTCGGTAGCGGGGCTCTTGGCCCTTAAACAGGCACAAGGGGAAAGGCTCCGGGCTTACGTCCACCGATTTAAATCGGAAGCCCTCCGAATCTCCCGCCTGGACGTGGCCTCGGCCACAACCGCACTGACCGGGGGTACCCAGGACGAGAACCTCCGCCGTGAACTTGTCCTCCACCCTCCCTCGACCCTTGCCGAGCTTGTGACTCTGTGCGCCACGCCGAGTGCGAAGAAGTACTCAGCGCTTGCCGAGACGCAACCGGCTCGGGTCGGGAGGGGGACAAGAAGTGGGGCCCCGAGCCAAATCCTAGCTCGGGAAAGAAGCGAGACCGAGATGGAGAACGTAAGCAGAAGTACGAGCGGTACACCCCGTTAACCGCACCGGTCTATGAAATCTATGAAGACGTCAAAGACTCGGGACTCCTCCATCGGCCCGAGCCGATGAGGTCGAAAAACCACAAGCGAGACAGACATTGTCTATTCCACGGCGATCATGGGCATCACACCGGTGACTGCCACCAACTCCAAGACGAAATCGAGCGCCTCATCCGCCTGGGGCACCTGGCTCGGTTCACTGCTGAGCGTAGAGAAGATCAAGGTGCCGCAGAAGAGATCGACAACGCCCCCCGAGGGGTTCACATCAACGTCATCTCCGGAGGAATAGCATCAGGAGGTGACAGCAGCCGTGGAAGGAAGCGTCATGCCGAGCGGGCGAGCCGAGCCCCAGAGCCACCCAAGGCCCCGCCCCAGGTCATAGTCTTCTCCGATCAAGACCTGGAGGGGCTGAGCACCCCGCATGATGATGCCCTCGTAATCTCGGCCACTATAAACCATTGTAACGTAGATAGGATTCTTATGGACAATGGAAGTGCCCCTGATGTATTATCTTATGACTGTTTCCTCAAAATGGGAGAGGATCCATCCAAACTCCGCCCGGTCCGAACGCCCCTCTGTGTGTTCAACGGCCTGGCCACTCTCCCCGAAGGAGCCCTAATCCTGCCGGTTACCCTCGGCACCCCACCCAAAACCGTTACGGTCATGGTAGACTTCATGGTGATCAAAGGGATGATAGCGTACAACGGCATCTTCTGCCGGGGAATCCTCAGCCGAATCAAGGCAGTACCATCTACCTATCACCAAAAAATGAAGTTCCCCACCAAAAATGGGGTAGGGGAAATCCGAGGTAACCAGGCCACGGCCCGAAGGTGCTATAATATCTCGGTGGAGGCCACGAGGCCGGGCGGGAATGATAAGGGCCCCCGGGAAGTCGAGGAAAAATCTGCAACCACTGAGCCAGGTGGCGAGTTGCTAACAATTTTCTTAAACGATGACCCGACCCTAGGAGTAAGAATCGGAGCCGACCTACCACCCGAGGAACAGCAGCAATATAAGAAATTTCTTTATGAGTACATCCGAGTCTTCGCTTGGTCCGACGATCAGCTCCCTGGGATACCAGAGGAGACCGTGATGCAAAGACTCAACCTCAACCCCACCATGAAGCCCGTGCAGCAGCGCCGAAGGAAGCATGCACCCGAGAAGCAGACGATTATCAAGGCGCAGGTCACAAAGGGGCAAGAGACTGGTCTTTTTAAACCGGTCCTGTACCCGACGTGGCTAGCCAATGTCGTCCTGGTACCAAAGGCTTCCGGTAAGTGGCGGATGTGCGTGGACTTCACCGACTTGAATAAGGCGACCCCTAAGGACTGCTATCTGATGCGGGATGGACACGGGAGATGACACTATATAGTGCCACCCTCGGACTCTAGATGAAGACACGACCAGCAACACACACCAGGGAGACACTAAGCCCGACACTACGAGCTCCTAGTGGCGAAACGTCGCTAACAGAAGTGGAAGCTCACTCGTCGTCCCAAGCGAGGGAAAGCGCGGACCGTGCGCGGTTAAGGAACCGGCGGAGGTCAAGGGTAGTCCGACTCAACTTCCGGACTCGGATCGAGTCGCGGGACGGGTCACTCTCGCTCTCACAGCGGTGACATGGACACACGGGCTAGTACCTACACTCTCGACAGTGGCAACAGACCAAATACTAGCTAAGCAAATGAACGCCAAGAAGTTCGGATCATTACCTCCACGCACCCGACGTGGCGAAGACAACCCCGGCCGAATTACGGACTCCCGGTTAACAATGATTACAGCAATACACTAAGTCGACCCACTCTACGCAGGGAGGTAAAAGGTCACATGTGGGGTCCGGGAATCACGTAACTCGGGTTGACGGGCAGCATCTTGATGTCGCCCGGCGGTGCCGAACTCCGCGTTTTCGTGTTTTCCGAACGGCGGCTTCTACGGGCCCGCGGGGCCCACGGACGGCGGCGCTGTCCTCCGGATCTACGGGGGTGGGACCAACTGTGATGTGGGGTCCGGATCGATCCGCTGCAACTCGCCATGTGTGATCCATGTGTCCTCAGTAGCTGGCCGTCCTCTCCATCGCACTAGGTAGCGCGGGTAAGATCCACTCCTGGTAACTATCACTTGCTCGTCCAGTATACGATCTATATGCTCACGCTGCCGTGAAAAAGGGGCTGGAGGTGGAAGTGGACACTCAGGTGTGGGATCACTCTCAAGGGGAGGAGATGGCTCAAAATGCTCACTAGGGATCACCGCTAGGTCCCTATATGCAACAAGATCCGATACATTGAAGGTAGAGCTTATACCATATTCCTCGGGCAGGTCCACAACATACGCATTGGATCCAACGCGTTTCAACACTCTAAAGGGACCGGCTCCGCGAGCTTGCAACTTCTTAACGGTTCCAGAGGGAAACCGTTCAGGTCTTACCCTGATCATGACGTATTCGCCCTTGTGGAACTCTCGGTGGTGTCGGTGGGCATCGGCTAACTCCTTGTATCGTGCATTGCTGGCCTCAATGTGATGACGGATGTCGTCATGTAAACTCCTAACATGCCTAGCAAACGACTCGGCCGACTCCAACACTCTAGCATGGATAGGCATGGGGACAAGGTCAACGGGTTTCCTAGGCCTACGACCTGTGACAATCTCAAATGGACTCATGCCGGTAGACCTATTCACCGAATCATTGTATGCAAACTCAGCCATAGGTAAAATGAGATCCCAATCCCCAATGCGGTCCTTAACTAGACACCTCAAAAGATCTCCCAGACTCCTATTGACCACCTCGATCTGACCATCTGTCTGGGGATGATATGTAGTGAAAAACTTGAGGTGAGTACCCATCATATGCCATAGTGTCTTCCAAAAGTAGGAAGTGAATCTAACATCACGGTCAGACACTATAGTGCGAGGCAACCCGAACTTGCACACCACATGCGTAAGGAAAAGGCGGGCTACCCTAGAAGCATCCGACGTCTTAGAGCAAGGAATAAAGAGGGCCATCTTCGAGAAACGGTCAACCACCACATAGACCGAATCATGCTTCCTGGAGGTACGTGGCAATCCCAAAACAAAGTCCATACTAACATCCTGCCACGGGGCATCAGGCACGGGTAGAGGCGTATAAAGGCCCGAGCTTTGCTTCTTCATCTTGGCCGTAGCACATGTACAGCACTGAGCCACGATGTTAGCAACATCGCGCTTCAAGCTCGGCCAATAAAATCGATGCTCCACTGCCTCAATAGTCTTGTTCCGACCAAAGTGGCCGGCTAGACCTCCCGCATGTAGTTCCCACACTAAGAAATCTCGAACCGAAGTTCGGGGAACACATAGCCTGCTACCTCGAAAGAGGTAACCCTCCTGAAGCACATACTCATCAAGGTCTCTCGAGAGTCCGGCCTGGAGAGTGGTAAAAATCTGACCGAAGTCAGGACAATCAACATAGGCCTCCTTCATCTTCTCTAACCCTATGACCTCGGCACTCATGGTGATAAGAAAGCATGCTCGCCGACTCAAGGCATCAGCCACCTTGTTCTCCACTCCAGCCTTATGTTTAAGCACAAAGGTGAACTGCTGGAGATACTCGACCCAACGACTGTGACGCGAGTTAAGCTTCTTTTGCGAATGGAGGTACCTCAATGCCTCGTGGTCAGAGTATAGGACAAACTCCTGAAGTAAAAGATAGTGCCTCCAATGCCTAAGAGCCTGAACAACTGCGTAGAATTCTTTATCATACGTGGAATATCGCAGTTTCACGTCATTCAGCTTCTCGCTGAAATATGCGATCGGGTGGGACTCCTGACTCAAAACTCCTCCAATCCCAACACCCAACGCATCACAAGAGACCTCAAATACCTTCGAAAAATCAGGCAATCGAAGGATAGGTGTCTGGGTCATGCGCTCTTTGATATCCTTGAAGGCGGCAGATGCGGCCTTCGTCCATACAAATGTGCCCTTCCGGATGCAATCCGTGATCGGGGCGGTGACGGAGCTAAATCCGCGGATGAAGCGATGATAGAACGTCGCAAGACCATGAAAGCTGCGGACATCATGAACGGTACGGGGTTCCGGCCACTCAATAATGGCCCGGACCTTCTCCGGATCGGCGGAGACCCCAGTACTAGACACGATGAAACCCAAGAAGGTAAGCTGAGGTGTCATGAAGGCACACTTCTGTGGGTTCGCAAACAGCTGCTCTCGCCGAAGAAGTAGACAGACCTGTCGAAGGTGGTCTAAGTGGTCCCCTGTGGTGCGGCTATAGATAAGTATATCATCAAAATACACCACTACAAAGACTCCAATGAAAGGTCGAAGGACCTGAGTCATGAGCCGCATGAAAGTGCTAGGGGCATTGGTCAACCCAAAAGACATGACCAACCACTCATATAGACCGTCCTTGGTCTTAAATGCGATCTTCCACTCATCACCTGGCCTAATCCTCACCTGATGGTAGCCACTCTTAAGATCGATCTTCTAAAAGATAGTGGCACCTGCCATCATGTCCAGCATGTCATCAAGGCGGGGAATAGGGAACCTGTACTTCACGGTGATTTTGTGGATGGCACGACTATCAATGCACATTCTCCACGTGCCATCCTTCTTCGGGGCGAGTAATGCGGGTACAGCACATGGACTCATGCTGTCCCGAACAGACCCTCTCTGCACTAACTCATCGACCTGCCGTTTAAGCTCGGCATGCTCCGTGGGACTCATGCGATAATGAGGAAGGTTGGGCAAAGAAGAGCCCGGAACAAGGTCGATGGCATGCTGAATATCCCGCATAGGTGGGAGTCCCTCGGGAAGCGCATCGGGAAAGACATCAGCATACTCCTGCAGAATGGGAACAACCTCGGGTGGGAGCTCACCCTCAGAGTCCCGCTCCACCTCTCGGACCGTAATGGCAAACACCGGACAGCCCTGACTAAGCTCCTGCTCCATTTCCCGGGAGCTAATCATCATCAATCTCCTCGTCGAGGGCTCTCCTGGGCCAGAGGTAACGGTCATAGCCCGAGCTGGGGATGGGGTACTAGGCCCGGGAATGAAAGGCTTCGGAGTACTAGGGCTAGTAGGACCCCTGACTGATGGGCTCCTGGGCCGAACGGGTTGGAGGGTGACCCGCTGGCCTGCGTGGTCGAAGGTACAGGTATTCGACCAGCCATGGAGCGTGGCATCTCGGTCAAATAACCACGGCCTACCAAGAATGATACTACCCACTTCCATGGGGAGAACATCACACCAGATCTTGTCATGGTAGGAGTGGAGCTGCAGCGGGACCAAGCACCGCAGCCTGACCGAAATGGAAGTGCTATCCACCCATGATACCTGATAGGGGCAAGGGTGGTCTACGGGTGTGAGACCAAGACGAGTGACAGCGTTCGTGGAGATTGCATTGATACAACTCCCGCTATCGATGACCACCTTACAAATTTGCTTTCCCAGCCTACAGAATACATGAAGGATAGTAGTCCGTCGTCAGTCATCACTGACCTGTGGCTGGGTGAGGATACATCTGACGACCCCCACGTGGGTATCGTCCGAATGCTGGGCATCCTGGGCCTCACCTCCCATCTCATAGTACTCGTTAGCTAGCTCTTCATCTGCCTCATAGCTGACTAACTCGAGACCCGTAGGGGTGGTATCCTCGGCCTGTGTGTCCCCAATGTGAAGAGATGGGCGGGTGAGACACTGATTGGCGAAATGGCCAAACCCATTGCAGAGATAACACTGCTACCGTGATCCGCTAGGCTCTCCAATCATAGGTCATTTACCTTTATCCTCCCGACGGATAGGAGGTGTAGGCAACAAAGGACGTGCAGGAGGTGCGGGTGCCGGTGGATGGGCTGTGGGTGGGGCCGTAAGATGCTGGGGACGAGGGAGGTCCCTCGGGGGTGGAGGACGAGCGGGCTCCTGAGGTCGAGCCATGGGGGCCCTCGGATACGTGCCAGAAGAGCCACGGGGCTCGACACTACGAAGGGGAAAAGAGCCCAACCGGTGGGGTGACTCGAACTCGGCCTCGAACTGCTCCAATTCGAGAGCAATCTGATACGCCTGCTCCAAAGTGGTCGCGTTGCGGCGAAAGAGTTCATATTGATAATTGGGCCGCAAACCTCTCCGAAAGCGGGATATCGTCATGGTGCTCTCTTCCGTGACCCCGCACCGCAAGTAATACTCATCGAACTCGGCGGTGTACTCGATCACGGATCGGTTCCCTTGGGAGATACTTTGCCACTTGTCTATAAGACGCTGGCGATATGAGGCGGGAAGGTACTTCTCCCTTAATTTGATTTTCATATCATCCCAAGTACCGATTTGGGGTTGACGTCACTGGTTGAGCAGGCTCTCCACATTGATCCAATAAGTTTGGGCCTGCCCTTGCAACTTCATCTTTGCGTATCGGACTCTTCGGTGGTCCGTCATCTCAAATCACTCGAAGTACCGGTCCATGCCGGCCTCCCAATCTAAATACACCCTAGGGTCCAAGGACCCGCTAAAAGTGGGAGGGTCCGCACGCACACCCCTAAGAATGCGGTCGTCATCCTCGTCATCACGATTCTGTCGTTGATGACGACGACCGTTACCCCCTTGATCATTATCAGATGCATAATCATCCACCACATGCACCTGTTGAACCCCAACATTCTCCGCCTGAGCCCTTGGCACAGCAGGCTGCTGAACCGGCTCCTGTTGGCCGTTCGTCGGCGCGGGTTGCGCCGCTACTGGGCCCCTCTCGAGGATGGCAATCCTCCCAACTAAGCCCTAGATGGACTGATCCGAACTCTCGGCCCGATCCTCGAGGGCTTTCATCCGCCCTTCTAGACGCATTCCTATGCCATCCATACGCGTACTAAGACCATCCATACGCGTGTCAAGACGTTCCATAATGGCTCGGAACATCTCGACCGTCGAGGACTCGTCGGAGCTACGGGCCCAGGAGTCCGCCATAGGTGGTGGTGGCGAATACTGGGTGCCTCGACAGGTGGGCATGCAAAGACACACGACCTAGAAGACACTGACTAATGCAAACACTCACTAGATGATGCACTTAGACCTAACCAATAGCCGGTACGAGGCGGAGATAAGCGATCCGAAGATCACTCGCGCAAGTGTGTGGCCCTCCCGTTAGGCGTAACCCAACGTTCGGACAACACCTTTTGATATACCTGGTAAAGGGTGTCAATGGAAGTTAAAACACTCTTTTTTTTTTTAAAATGATGATCCTAGACTTGACTTAGACCATGATGCATGTAAGACATATGCAAAGACTACCCTAGACTCGACTCGCTCTGATACCAAACTGATGCGGGACGGACACGGGAGACGACACTATATAGTGCCACCCTCGGACTCTAGATGAAGACACGACCAGCAACACACACCAGGGAGACCCTAAGCCCGACACTACGAGCTCCTAGTGGCGAAACGTCGCTAACAGAAGTGGAAGCTCACTCGTCGTCCCAAGCGAGGGAAAGCGCGGACCGTGCGCGGTTAAGGAACTGGCGGAGGTCAAGGGTAGTCCGACTCAACTTCCGGACTCGGATCGAGTAGCGGGACGGGTCACTCTCACTCTCACAGCCGTGACATGGACACATGGGCTAGTACCTACACTCTCGGTAGTGGCAACAGACCAAATACTAGCTAAGCAAATGAACGCCAAGTGGTTCGGACCATTACCTCCACGCACCCGGCGTGGCGAAGATAACCCCGGCCGAATTACGGACTCCCGATTAACAATGATTACAGCAATACACTAAGTCGACCCACTCTACGCAGAGAGGTAAAAGGTCACATGTGGGGTCTGGAAATCACGCAACTCGGGTTGACGGGCAGCATCTTGATGTCGCCCGGCGGTGCCGAACTCCGCGTTTTCGTGTTTTCCGAACGGCGGCTTCTACAGGCCCGCGGGGCCCACGGACGGCGCTGTCCTCCGGATCTGCGGGGGTGGGACCCACTGTGATGGGGACCCCTGGTGGCGCGCCTCCATGGACGGCGGTTGGCCGGGAACACCGATCGGGGGTCGATCGGCCCCGATTCCCAATTGTTGAACTAGCTGCCCACGGATTTTGATTTCTGTTTTCCGGCGCGCGCTCCGGCGAAAACGGCCGCAGCGATCAATCCCGACGTCGGATCGGGACGCACGAGCTATCGTTGGAAAGCTCTCTTCAAATGCTTCAATCTAGACCCAGAGAGATCTGCTGGATCTGGTCGGATCAGAACTTTATTGAATTTACAAGTCCCTGTTGTACAGTAACCGAAATCTCAGATCTGCAGGGCACTTGTCTGAGAACCACCGTTGACCGCCTAGTAAACCTCCGATTCAGCTCTTGAGCTATTCTTAGGAGTTGTCGGGAATCAAACCACGGAACTGGAACTATTTTTAGAATTTGATTTGGAGGTGGCTGCGATTTGTTATGATTTTTGGGGTTGACTGGTGGTCAGATCTGGGAACATGTGGACAAAACTGTAGATGGATCTGAGAAGGAATTTTAGAAAATATGATATGGGCGAATCAAAAATAGAGAAAAATTGTGGATAAAGGGGTGGATGGATGGAACCCCCAGTAAAATTGGTAAAACTAACAGAAATCAAAAGGGGGATCTAAGACATGAAACTCAGGACGGAGGTGAACCTGGACAGAGTTCTGGCAGAACCAAAATGAAAGAGTGGATGAAAATCAAAAATTAGCAAACGTGATTTGAATGCTGGCCTGATTTTTGTGGGTGGAGAGGAACATCCCAGGAACAACTCCTCCAAATTTGGTAGCCAAATGAGCTCGGGGAAGACCTGTGAATTTCGAGCAAGCTGCTGTGGTATTGCACAGGCAGAACTCCGTTGATGACGATGGCGGTGCGGTGGCGGCTCGTGGCGGCGGCGGCGGCGACCGGAACTGATAGGGTGGAGTCTCACCATCTGAAGGAAGCCTTCATAGCTTCAAGGGGAAGAGGGAGAGGAGAAGGGGGCGGCCTAGGCCATGCTCCAACAAATTTCATAATTCTTATGGCATTAATTCATGAAAATGGGAAAATACAAGCATATATAGGTCACCCATCTAATCCATCCTCCACCATTGGATCTAGGGGTGTGAGATGGAGGGCTGGGATGGCATGTGACCATTCCACAAAAATTAAAATAAAAAATAAGGGGAAGGGGGCGCCCTATTGACTTTGGTGGCAAGGGGGGGGGGGACAAGTTGGTAGCCACCTTGGACTTTGAAGTCCACTTGTCTCCCATGTGCCTTTTTCCATTCAAACTTCTAGATGCCTCCATTTGACATGTTGACTGACCCCACATGGGGCCCATGGCTGAGGTGGCTCAATGGGATGGGGCCTGGGGGTCCCGTGGGGCCCAGGGGTCCCATTTTGCAAATAAGCCCCTCGTACACTCATAATTACATACCGAATACAATGAAATAAACACAAATTACACACACATAAAGGCTAACTAAATATGATAAATGTGGAGGCTCAAGGCGGAGTCTCCAGGCTATCTCCGAGCCAGTTGGACGCTGAGGTGGCTCGAGTCGTGCTCCGTGTGCGGTACCGGTGGCTTGGCGTGTCGTGCCGCTCAACTGCTCGGGTGTCCGCACCACTATCCCTTGCCCAGCATCGACCAACTGGTCGATTCGACATCAGGCAACGAGATGCTCAGCTTCTTGGACGCCTATTCAGGTTACCATCAGATCAGAATGAATTCTGAAGACGTCGAAAAGACTGCCTTCATCACCGACTACGGCGTGTACTGCTATACTCGGATACCTTTCGGGTTGAAGAACGCCGGAGCCACATATCAAAGACTGGTCAATCACATGTTCGAGGAGCAGCTAGGTCGGAACGTTGAGGCCTACATTTACGACATGCTCGTCAAGACCCCCAAGGCCCAGGACCACTTCACCGACCTCGCTGAAACCTTCGGCGTCCTCCTGAAGTACAACATGAAGCTCAATCCTGCCAAGTGCGCCTTCGGAGTAAGATCTGGGAAGTTCCTAGGTTTCCTAGTCACTCAGCGTGGGATCGAAGCCAACCCCGACAAAGTCCAGGCCATCCTGGACATGTGCCCGCCCGCCTGCATTAAGGACGTCCAGCGTCTGATGGGGCGTGTCGCCGCTCTCAGCCGTTTCTTGTCCCGTGCGGCCGAACGATGCCTGCCCTTTTTTAAACTATTTAGGGGGCCCAAATTGGCATCTGCTACATTCGCATGGGATGAGGAATGCTAGAAAGCATTCGCCGAGCTCAAGGAGTTCCTTGCTTCACCCCCGGTGCTCTCCAAGCCCGTGCCGGGCGAAGTCTTGCTGCTCTATCTCTCGGCGACGTCATCAACGGTCAGCTCGGTCCTAGTCAAAAATGACTCAGGAATCGAAAGACCAGTCTACTACACCAGCAAGGTGCTCAACGAGGCCGAGAGGAGGTACCCCGCAACTGAGAAGCTCGTGCTAGCGCTGGTTACCTCCACGAAATGCCTCCGACCCTACTTCCAGGGGCACCCCATCACCGTGCTAACCGGCGAGCCATTGAAGAAGATTTTGGCCCACCCCGAGGCCTCGGGGCGACTCGTCAAATGGGCCATTATGCTTGGGGCCTACGACATCTCGTATCGCCCGCGCTCAGCTATAAAAGGTCAAGCGCTCGCCGACTTCATCGCCGAACGCACCATCCCGACCGAAGGTAGACTACCGACCATGCCCGGGCCAACCTGGGAACTGTACGTCGACGGATCTTCCAACTCGGTCGGTAGTGGTGCTGGGATCCTCCTAAGATCCCCCGAAGGAGTGGAGCTGTAGTACGCCTTGAAATTCAACTTTCAGGCGTCTAACAACGCTTCCGAGTACGAGGCCCTTATATCGGGAGCGCGCATGGCCCGGTGGTTGGGGGCTGAGCGAGTCATGATCCACACCGACTCTCAGCTGGTCGCAAGCCAGGTCAACGGTGAGTACGAAGCTCGAGAGGCACCCGTGATCAAATACCTCTAGCTGGTCAGGAGCCTGGCCCAACAATTCGAGGGGTTCGAGGTAGTCCGAATAGTCTCGGAAGAAAACTCCCGAGCGGACGCCCTCTCTCGGTTGGCCTCTTCCCTAGACCCAGAAGGTACCCGATCAGTCCTCCTCGAAGAGCTAGAACGCCCGAGCATTGACTCGGAGCTCCTCGCTGTTGACTCGGCCGTCCCGAGCGACTGGCGCACCCCCTACCTGTCTTGGCTCTGAGACTCCCAAGAGCCCTCCAACCCTCGAGAAGCATGCCGAATGAAGTACCAAGCCCAGCACTTCATCGTCCTGGACGACACACTCTACCGAAGGTCTTTCGCCGGCCCTCTCCTGAAGTGCCTCGGCCCCGACGAAGCCAGCCGAGCCATCCAAGAGGTTCATGAAGGCCTGTGCGGAGCGCACTCAGGGGCATGGTCACTGGCCACGATCCTGTTACGATAGGGGTACTGGTGGCCCACCCTGCAGTGTGACTGCTCGGCCAACGCTCAACAGTGCGACCGATGCCAGCGGTTCAACCACTTGGTCCATCAGCCGGCTACAGAACTCATCACCCTCACCGAGCCTTATCCCTTCGCTCGGTGGGGGATCGACATTCTCGGGCCATTCCCTACGGCGCAGTCCCAGAAAAAGTTCATTATCGTCGCCATCGACTACTTCACTAAATGGATCGAGGCCGAAGCCACTGCAAGGATCACCGAGACAGTCGTCTGGAGTTTCGTCTGGAAATCGATCATTTGTCGCTTCGGCATCCCCCGAGTGATAGTGAGCGATAACGGTCGGCAATTCAATTCTCGATATTTTCGAGACAGATGTGCCGACCTAAACATCCGCAACCACTTCACTTCGGTTGCCCACCCTCAGGCCAACGGGCTGGTCGAAAATGCCAATAAGACTATCTTGAAAGGCATAAAGATCAGACTCGGCAAAGCCAAGGGTAGTTGGCTCGAGGAATTGCCTAGCGTACTGTGGTCGCACCGAACGACTCCCAGGACGGCAACCGGTGAAAGTCCTTTTCAGTTGGTGTACGGCACTGAGGCCGTCATTCCATTAGAGATCGCCAACCCGTCTCTCCGAGTCATCCGCTACTCGCTCGAGGAAAACAACCAAAAGTTACTCGAGAACCTCGACCTAGCCGATGAACTCCGGGATATTGCCAGCATCCGAGCGACGGAATACCAGCGACGCCTCACTCGATACTACAACGCCAGAGTCCGAAGCAGACACTTCCAACCAGGAGACTTCATCCTCAGAAAAGCCGAAGCCTCTCGACCACTAGAGGCGGCGGGCAAGCTGTCCCCTAACTGGGAAGGCCCCTACCGAGTGGTCGAGACGCTCAGGAAAGGCGTGTACAGGCTAGCAACGATGGAAAGGGAACCCATTCCTCGGACATGGAACGCAGCCGCACTACGCAAATTCCATTTTTGAAATTGTACAGCAAGATGGACAAAATAAATTCCTTTTCTTTTCATTCAAAACTATTGATACATCAGAAAGGCAAAGGCCAGTACATTGCATGATAAAAAGTAAGAAAATCCGTCTGACTCTGCCTCGCGTAGAAACTGGCTCGGACAAGAGGGGGCCGATCCAGTTGGCTCAGATGACCCCTGACAAAAGTGACAGAGGGACTGCAGAGAAGGTAACCACCTTCTAAGGTTGGGGAAGGCCACCTTCCAAGTTGATAGAGGCCAGGGAGAAGGAGCGTCGTGAAGACCTCCTCTTTCCCAACCTACCAACTCCTTGGAAGGGAACAGAGAGCAAGCAGCCTCCAAAGAGTAAAAGAAATGAAGAGCAGAAGAGGGAAAAAGAGGCTGCAGATGGAGGAAGGCTCCGGTGAGGAGGGATCTTGGTGCGCCTTCCCCCCCCCCCCCCATGCAGAGGGGGAGTGGCGGCAGGCATCCCTAATACCCCCATCCGTCCTCCGCCTCGGTGCCCGCCCGGAAGCCACGCCAGAACTGAGAAAGGGCAAGAGCCGTGCCCTTACACGTCGGAGCCCTCTCCAGATCCGCGCGGTGACCATCGGACCTGTCTCAAACCCGCGCGGCGACCGTGGGACCCGTCCAACAAGCCAGGACAGCAAGAGCTCTCTGCTCCCCGTCGTCGGCGGCGTCACCCTCCGAAGGATCCTCCATGCTCCGAATGCAACGGCACAACGCAAAGTGAAGAAGAAGGAGTGAGGAAAGACTGTTAGAGAAAATCCCAAGCGGTAAAGAGGAAAGGGCGCCCTTCGGTCCTTCTTATAGGCCAAAGGAGGCTACACGCCTTAAATGACTCCCCCCTCGAAAACACGTCAAAGGATTTCTCCCCTGAACGGTCACCTCCAACTCCTCGTTTCCCGCCCCAGCGGGATTCATGAAGCGGCCTGGCATTCAAAGCGTGAGGGAACCGAAAGACGCCCCGTCAAAAGCCTACCAAATCAGCATGCGAAAACCACGCAGGACATATCGGCACTCTCCAACTACTTCAGATACGCCAACCAAATCACAGCAAGGATGGCGATCAAACAAGTAAGTCATTCATTATCTCATAAAGAGGAAACTCTCTAAAGGAGGAAAGAGAGACAAACAAGAGACAGAGGCAAAATAAGGCAAAATACATCAGGCCTCGGGCCCACTTTGAAGCTCGGGAGCGACGGAAGTGGGCGCGTCACCCCCAGCACCCCCGGTGACGGTCGACCCAGGCACTGACCTCGCCTGTGTGAGAACTGTCTCGGTCGCGAGCCCTCCCGAGGTGTCCGGAGTTGGTGACCCCACCGGAGGAGACCCCTCTGGATCTTCCCCGCCCGACGTAGAGGAGCTAGAAGCCGACTCATCCGAGTCATAGCTCTGGCCCAAAGGGAACTCGATCCCGGAGTCTTGCTCATCGGCGTAGTCCACCGCCCGACGATAACCCTGCTTAAACCCCTTTCGAGCACCCCGGCGAAGCGCTACCTCATAATATGGTAGGGCGGCTCTCTCCAGGTCGGCTGAATAGGCGTCCGAGCTCCTATACCGCTCGATCGCCTCCGCCTCGATCTGCTCCATCCTTCCAACGAGCTCGACCCAAGCCCGCTCCGCCTCGGCCGCACGCTCCTCTGCCCCCGCCAGGCGTTCCTCTGCCTCGACCCTCCCTCGCTCTGCTTCGCTCGACCGCCTCTGCGCCCGGGCTCGGTCCGCCTCGGCAACGGAACGAAGGCGCTACGCTACCTCCGCCCGGTCCAGTAGCTCAGCACGTTCGAGCTCCCAGCGACCGTCCAGCTCGAGGTGACGCAGACGCTCCTCTTCCAAGAGTTTACCCTTCCTCTCGAGCGACTCTCGGGCCTTAGCCAACTGCTCAGTCAGCGCCTCGGTTTCTAGCCGGCTCGCCCGTGCCAAATCCCTGATCACGGATAACTCCCGTCGAAGCCCCTCATGCTCCTCGCTGAGGCGGTCTAGTTTCCTCTCGCACCCCCCGAGGGCCCAGGCGAGACTCGACCGCTCCGCCTCCGTCCGGGCGTACGTCTCCGCCATCAAGGCCACCGACCGAGCCATGACTAGGCTGCCCTCCATGAGGATGTCGAGGACCTCGGAGGGGGAGTGGCGCTTGTCTCCCCCCTCATCCTTGCGGCAACCTCTCGGCAAACCTGATACAGGTCGCCCGAAACACCGAGCCTTTCCAAGGCCTCCGACATGGAGATCTGCTCCCCACCGGACGCCCCGCCAGAAGGTTCCGCTCTAGCAATGGGGCCGACCGCCCCGCGCGCCGCGGTCGGTTGGGGTTACGACGCCTCCCCGGGCGAACCCCCAACCTCGACCGACGCCACGGGATCGACCGCACCGAGAACTTCGAGCACTTGGGGCTGCGACGCCCTCTTAGGCGAACCCCCAACCCTATCTGTCTCGGCCCGTGCCTCGCCGCCCAAGACATCGCCGACCTCGACCGGTCTCCCGGTCTCGACGTCGGCTACTTCAGCACCGGCCCCCTCCATCCCCGGGGAGGGGAGAACCGACCCATCTTCGCTCTCTGAGGGGCCCCTGGTCTCCTCGGCCCCCTCTCACCTGGTAGGTGGGGGAGCTGGCCCGGAAGGGTCAGCCCCATCTTGCCCCCGAGAGGGGAGCGCCGCCGAGCCAGAGTCGCCCCCGACAGTGGTAGGAAGGCCAGCCTTCTTGGCCCGTTTCTTGGCCTTCGCGGCTTCCCGTAATTTTCCCTCCATGGGATCCTTGCGCTTCGCCCCGCTTGGCCGCGAAGATCCCTCGGAGGCCACCCCCTTGCCCTTATCCCGGGCTTGGGAATGACCAGCGGGAACGACAGGCTCATCAGCCGCCGAGTCATCCCCAAGATCGATGACCTCGGTGACCTCTTCCAAAGGTTCCCGCCGGATGTCTGTAATGAAGAAGAAGATTCGGTTAAGAAGCGAAAAGGTGACCTTCCGACCCCGCAGAAGGATCCGAAGGGTGATACATGATGGCTTGAGCTGCGTAAGCAGATGCTGCTCTACGTTCTCCAGCGTCACCAGCTCCTCAGTCGACCGGCGATTTGTCAACAAGCGAACGGCGTATTCCTCCACATCGGCGGGGAACTCCTCCTGCCGCGGGGGAAGATTCGGATGGAAGTTGGGCATAACCTGGCACCTCTAGGATTCATCCACTGCTTCCGCCGTCACCCAGAAAAACTGCCCACTACAAGAAAAAGTGGCTATAGCGACCGAATTAGAGACCGATTAAATCGGTCGCTAGTCGGTCCCAAATAGAGACCAATTCGGCGACCGAAATAATCGGTCGCATATCTGAGACCGTTTTGGCGACCGAATTTATTTCGGTCTCCAATCGGTCGCTATATTTAGCTCGAATTTATTCCGGTCTCTTTTTTTTCAAAATCGACCGAATTGGAGACCGATGTTGCGACCGAATATATTTCGGTCTCTAATCGGTCGCTGATATGACTGCATTTACCCCGCGACCATCTCCCCCCTGCATTGATAACCCTTCCTCCACCGGAGCTCTCCCCTCCCCCTCCGGCCCCCTCGCCCTCCCCCCCCCCCCTCTGCCTTGCGGCCACGGGCGTGGCGAGCGGCGTGGTGGTGGACGGACGCCGGAGCTCGCTGTCTCGGCCAGCCCCGCACCATCCTCGCCGTCGACCTCGTCGGTCCCCGTCGTCCTCGTCGTCACCCTCCTCGGTCTGGTAAGTCCTCTCCCTCTCGATCTCCCCCCCCTCTCCTCTCCCTCCAGCCCCGCGCCTCTCTCCCCCCCCCTCTCCCTCCCCGCCGGCCATCGACCATGCCCTATTTCTCATTTTTTTTCTTCTTGGAGGGGTTCCAGTGAGGGGGGTTTCGGTGGGAGGGGGTGGCGGGGGAGGTTGGTCTGGGAGGGGGGGTGGAGCTCGGGTGAGGGGGAGGGGGCTCCGCAGGGGAGGGGGAGGGGGCTGCGCAGGGGAGGGGGAGGGGCTCCGGTGGAGGGGAGGGGGCTCCGCAGGGGTGAGGGGGAGGGGGCTCCGGTGGACGGGAGGGGGCTGCGCAGGGGGAGGGGCTCCGGTGGGGTGAGGGGGAGGGGGCTCCGGTGGAGGGGAGGGGGCTGCGCAGGGGGAGGGGCTCCGGTGGAGGGGGGGCTGCGCAGGGGGATGGGCTCCGGTGGAGGGGAGGGGGCTCCGCAGGGGTGAGGGGGAGGGGGCTCCGGTGGAGGGGAGGGGGTTGCGCAGGGGGAGGGGCTCCGGTGGAGGGGGGGCTGCGCAGGGGGAGGGGCTCCGGTGGAGGGGGAGGGGCTCCGGTGGAGGGGCTCCGGTGGAGGGGAGGGGGCTCCGCAGGGGTGAGGGGGAGGGGGCTCCGGTGGACGGGAGGGGGCTGCGCAGGGGGAGGGGCTCCGGTGGGGTGAGGGGGAGGGGGCTCCGGTGGAGGGGAGGGGGCTGCGCAGGGGGAGGGGCTCCGGTGGAGGGGGGGCTGCGCAGGGGGATGGGCTCCGGTGGAGGGGAGGGGGCTCCGCAGGGGTGAGGGGGAGGGGGCTCCGGTGGAGGGGAGGGGGTTGCGCAGGGGGAGGGGCTCCGGTGGAGGGGGGGCTGCGCAGGGGGAGGGGCTCCGGTGGAGGGGGGGCTGCGCAGGGGGAGGGGCTCCGGTGGAGGGGGAGGGGCTCCGGTGGAGGGGCTCCGGGGGAGGGGCTATGCTCGTGCAATGAACCTGATTTATTTAAGACTCTTGAGATGGTGTCCACATATCATTTGTTCTCCTGTAAAATAGTGTGAAATATTATAAGATTATCTTTTTAGTTTGTCCGGTCCGTTATTAATGTTCTGGCTTCAATATGCAGTCCATTTATTGTGTCATGTATTTTCCCCAATTCTTATTTTTCGATTTAAAACTGTAGCAAACCCAAAATCCAAGAACTTGAGAACCAACAAATCCAAACATTGGATTATGAGAATTTTAAAGCAAAGGTACAAGATGAACTCTACATATGACCCCATCATTCTTATGAGAACCAAAAATAGTGTAAAAATTCAACAGATGTAATACGTGTCACTAGAGTTTTATTTAAAGACTGAGGCTTAAATAATCATTCCATGGCCTCTTTTTCTATCTGCGTTCTCAAACGCAATCTTAACGTTTGAAGGCACTTTGTCACGACCCGCAAGCGATGGACTAATTTCGTAGGGCCACTTTGATAAAGAAGTAAATCCGATTACGATAGATTAATTAGGGTGAGACGAGTTATTCTTATTTAGTTCGTTTTTTTTTCTTAATCGGAGTCGGTTAGAGATAAAGTTAGGGTATGTGAATTCTTAAAAAGGGGTGAAATAAATCACCCGAGGTGGGTTAGGAGTGGGTCAGTCGGGGTGATATACCCGCCCCTAATTCACTCCAAAAATATCTCGGAGATGACAATCAAATATTACACTAGAGAATCTTAATCATGCCAATGGACAATACTATCACTCTCCAGATCAAATATTCCTGAGCTGTCAACACTTTATTCAAGGAGAAATTCATGGGTAATCTATGTTTTATTCAAGGTCCCTTACCAACTCAGTTTCTGTTTTAATCCGAATTACACTAGATGATCATGGTTGGTAATTTTACTGCCAGGATCTGTGTTCTTCATAAATTATGTGATACAACACAGCATATGCAAATGCAGACCTGATTGGATATCCATGCCTCCTTTAGTCCATGGATTGCTGCAATAATCGTTAGCTGTGCGCACCTTTCCGTTGACACATGTTTCTATACAGAAAAAGGAAAAGCAAAACTAGGTTTAAGGTTGAGAAGTGAAATTTACATGTAACACCATTTCTCCTCCTGTAACATGTATTCTCCAAAGTCCAATTACTTCCACTCTCTCTAGAAATTTGGAGGTATTCTAAAGGCCCAACTGGTTAACAGGGGAGGGTCTTGCAAAACAATTCGCGGTTCTGGGAGCTAGACTGATACTTTCCGCCCGCAACGTGGCCGAATTGGAGAGAGTTAAATCAGAACTTGTTGGTAAACACGCACCCCAAGGAGTGGAGATCTTGCCATTGGATCTGGCATCCGGCGAGAAGTGTCTTAAATGTGCTGTTGAGAAGGCGGAGGCCTGCTTCTCTGGTGCCGGTGTAGATTATATGATCCACAATGCAGCTTCTGAACGCCCTGTATGATATTTCTTCTGGATTTTTTTCTTTGAATCCCACATCTTTAAGCTAATCAAGCACATCAGAAAAATACTTGTTGGAGCTGAAAATAGTGTTGATCATCAAGTACTGATCATCTTTGCTTGCCTTGCCTTTGTTTTCAGAAATCATCTGCTTTGGAGGTAACAGAAGGACATCTTCAGGTATCAAAATGCAATCCCAGCGGGCTGTTGTTTTAAATTTTTCTCTAAAATGTCTTACCACTTTAGCCATTTTTCCTGTGAGATAGGCTATTTTCAGTGCCAACGTCATGGGGACCATCACCCTCACTCGGCTTCTTGCACATTGCATGCTGAAACGAGGCAAAGGCCATTTTGTGGTGGTAAGGTTTTTCCATATTGTTTTCTAGTCGTATTCATCTTTTTAAGTTTGCACTCACGTACTCAATTCAGAAGTCATTTGTTTCTTCTGTGAGGATAAAGCGTTTGATTTCATTTCCTTTTTTCATTCGGTTTCCATTCTTTTTATCTGTGTCTGAATCACTTCTGTGTGCAGATGAGCAGTGCGGCTGGAAAAGTTCCTACACCAGGGCAGGCCGTGTACTCTGCTTCGAAGTATGCTTTGAATGGATATTTCCATACCCTTCGTTCAGAGGTAATCCTATTGACGGGCATTCTTTCGTTAATCTCTGATAACACAACATTTTCAGCCATTTGGCTTCTGTCTTGTAAGATTAATGAAAGCAATCAAGCAATGAGCAGGACAAATTACCACCAAAAGAATGAAAGATTGCTGAACGCTCATTCTTCTATGAATTCATTTCATGTATTCTTTTTCCAATCAATCCATAATATTTAAATAATGAGTCTATGCTATAGTCACTTGCCTTTTTGTCACCTTAGCATGCTCAACAGTTCAATACCTCTCCCAAGTTCTCTTAAAAGGTGCTTTGGTTGTACAGTGCATTGATATCTGCCTAATCGTCTAATTTTCTCTATGATGACAGCTATGTCATAAGGGCATTAAAGTTACAGTAGTTTGTCCTGGACCAATTGATACATCAAGATATTCTGGATCAGGTCCACCGAAATATGATGTTGAATCAGAGGTTGGGAACTATACTCTTTTAACTCTTGGTATTTGCCACCAATGTGTTCTAATACTTTTCTGGAAGATTTCCCTTTTTTTTTAGGGTGGCATACTTATTTCTTGGTTCTCTTATTCCGCTAGCGATTTCTCCAGACAATATGGAGACTCCATCTGTCCTCTGGATGTTACTTCTGATATACTGTATGCTGTTGATATGCATTCTATAGATAAGTTTTTCAGACCTATATATTTTATTCTTTCCACAAGTTCCAGTACTCTTTTGATAAAAAGCTGTTAGCTCTTTTCTGGACAGAGGATTGACCAAAGAAAATTTAGGATGATATAGCAGCCATGGAGGCTGAAGGACTGATATTCAACTTGCATTGTGGACAATTATGATGACTGGATCTCAGTAATTAATGAATTCTCACTTTGACAACCTAGAAACAGCGCAACTTGACCCACTTTCCATCGTGCCATCATGTGAAGGCAGGGAGGCCTGACATCCAACTTGTCACTGACATTTTGTTATGGTGCTCTTCTCACTCTCACATTTAAAGTTTGAAGAAAAAAGGTGATCATACCCATGAAAGAGGATAATATTCATAAATGCTTTGTTACTTAGTGGTTGAAAATGCAGCGCACAACTCTCATAGTTTTCCTTTAAAAATATAAGAGGTATATTATTTTGGGCAAGAATGCTGGTATGCTGAATCTTAAAAGGCCAGAATTAGTATGCGGCTAATCTAGATAGAGAATAGAAGCAGAGATGCAATGATTTGTCATAAAGTTTCTTCAGAATGGGAACGTTGCAATGTGAGCAAGATGTGCAATCCAATCGATTAATATTAATTAAATTATTGTATTGAACTACATTTTGGTGAGACTGCGCAAATCCTGCATCAAAAGAGTAGCCACCTCAGCTGTTAATTACGTTAAAAGTTACACTCAATGTATTCACTACTGTTCATGCGCCGATGCAGACACTTCATTTTTACTATTAGATGACATTTCCTGGGATCCCATTGTATGTCTTACCTGGATCAATAGATATCATATGTAATCTTTTACTAATCCTTAACTTATCAGTGGGGTTGTTTTTTATCAGTGGGGTTGTTTTAGTAGAAAAGTAGCTTCAATGGTGGGCCGACTCATCATGAAATCATACCAGCAGTTTGTAAATATTGCACATACTTTGTCTTCTATTTTGGCTTTATTATTCTGTTCACATTATGCATAACTACATGCCTTTTTTCACTCTTTACATGTAAATTTCACTTCTCAACCTTAAACCTAGTTTTGCTTTTCCTTTTTCTGTATAGAAACATGTGTCAACGGAAAGGTGCGCACAGCTAACGATTATTGCAGCAATCCATGGACTAAAGGAGGCATGGATATCCAATCAGGTCTGCATTTGCATATGCTGTGTTGTATCACATAATTTATGAAGAACACAGATCCTGGCAGTAAAATTACCAACCATGATCATCTATGTTTTATTCAAGGTCCCTTACCAACTTAAGATTGCTAAATTTTGCTCCTCGGTTTAGTATAAATTTGTACCACAAGCACTCAACCTACCATAAGCATTCGACTCAACTCTCAAAAGGTTTGCAGGGATGCCACTGCTCTGTTTATACAGAAGCTCGTTGTTAATTCTATTCTGCCGTTTGATATAGTCCTACTGAAAGGCGAAAGCACCCCTAATAGCTCCACAAATGGCATTATGTGCATGGAGAGCGATCATGTCAAGCTTTACTCATTGGTGTCTGATTTATTGAGGAGTTATCATCAAGTGTGTCGGCATTATTTGTAGACTTAAATGACACAATTCCATGATGATTGCTTTGTGTAGATCCAATTAAACTGTCAATGTGTGATGATTGCTTTGTAGATTCAAACAGACTGGTTTTATATGCATCAACGCATGGGAGTATGCTATCCATTCTGAACCAGTTAAACTTCCCTATCACTTTGGATCGATCATCATTATCCCTTCTTTCTGACTACACGGATTAACTATTGGTTTTCCAATATTTTGGTTTGCTATTTATCAATGAGTAATTCAATGCGATTTAGCTCCACCACTGTTTCCCAATGATGATGCGAAGGTGATTCTGATCATCTGAGGCATTTCAGTATGGGCTGCTGTTACTATATTCCAATACGACCGGGGAGATGAAAGTGACTTGTCAGAACTGACGGAATCCAAATCGGATGTCCGGTTTGAGCTCGGCGCTCAAACTTCATTTTTAAAATACACTTAGTTCAAATGAACTGTTAGGACGGGTCCGGGGGTCTAAAATTCGAAATACCGGTCGGATGGCCGTGCCGATCATTCCAATACGACCGGGGAGATGAAAGTGACTTGTCAGAACTGACGGAATCCAAATCGGATGCCCGGTTTGAGCTCGGCGCTCAAACTTCATTTTTAAAATACACTTAGTTCAAATGAACTGTTAGGACGGGGCATTTGGTTCTAAAATCTGAAATACCGGTCGGATGGCCGTGCCGATCATTCCAATACGACCGGGGATATGAAAGTGACTTGTCAGAACTGACGGAATCCAAATCGGATGCCCGGTTTGAGCTCGGCGCTCAAACTTCATTTTTAAAATACACTTAGTTCAAATGAACTGTTAGGACGGGGCATTTGGTTCTAAAATCTGAAATACCGGTCGGATGGCCGTGCCGATCATTCCAATACGACCGGGGATATGAAAGTGACTTGTCAGAACTGACGGAATCCAAATCGGATGCCCGGTTTGAGCTCGGCGCTCAAACTTCATTTTTAAAATACACTTAGTTCAAATGAACTGTTAGGACGGGTCCGGGGGTCTAAAATTCGAAATACCGGTCGGATGGCCGTGCCGATCATTCCAATACGACCGGGGAGATGAAAGTGACTTGTCAGAACTGACGGAATCCAAATCGGATGCCCGGTTTGAGCTCGGCGCTCAAACTTCATTTTTAAAATACACTTAGTTCAAATGAACTGTTAGGACGGGGCATTTGGTTCTAAAATCTGAAATACCGGTCGGATGGTCGTGCCGATCATTCCAATACGACCGGGGAGATGAAAGTGACTTGTCAGAACTGACGGAATCCAAATCGGATGCCCGGTTTGAGCTCGGCGCTCAAACTTCATTTTTAAAATACACTTAGTTCAAATGAACTGTTAGGACGGGTCCGGGGGTCTAAAATTCGAAATACCGGTCGGATGGCCGTGCCGATCATTCCAATACGACCGGGGAGATGAAAGTGACTTGTCAGAACTGACGGAATCCAAATCGGATGCCCGGTTTGAGCTCGGCGCTCAAACTTCATTTTTAAAATACACTTAGTTCAAATGAACTGTTAGGACGGGGCATTTGGTTCTAAAATCTGAAATACCGGTCGGATGGCCGTGCCGATCATTCCAATACGACCGGGGAGATGAAAGTGACTTGTCAGAACTGACGGAATCCAAATCGGATGCCCGGTTTGAGCTCGGCGCTCAAACTTCATTTTTAAAATACACTTAGTTCAAATGAACTGTTAGGACGGGTCCGGGGGTCTAAAATTTGAAATACCGGTCGGATGGCCGTGCCGATCATTCCAATACGACCGGGGAGATGAAAGTGACTTGTCAGAACTGACGGAATCCAAATCGGATGCCCGGTTTGAGCTCGGCGCTCAAACTTCATTTTTAAAATACAAGATGAAATTTGAACTTATATTGTGTGTGTGTATTTATATATATGAAAATGAGCTGGCTTAAACTATTGGCATACTCTTGTTAATGCTTGATTTCTTTATTAAGTCTTGTTAATGCTTGATTTCTTTATTAAGGATTTGATTATAATTTTTTTAAATGATATACAGGATCATCCGTCGCGAGATGTTGGACGAGACGACGACCAGGATGAGACATATGTGGAGGATTTGTGATTTTATTTTAGTTGTGTATGTTGTCATTTTATTATTATGGATGTATGATTAATTTGTGATTTTATTTTAATTGTGTGTAATTTGAGGTTCGTGGAGATTGTGATCCGTGTAGTTGATTTATTATTGTTTTAAGAAATTGTTATTTATCAGGTGTTTGTATGTGATGAATTTGAGATTTGTCGATATTGTTGTCTGTGTAGTTGATTTTATATTTATGTTATGAATTTGTTATTTATCAGGTAATTTATTTATCAGTTTAAATAAATTTTTAAAAAAAAATAATGCAAAATTAGCGACCGCATGGAGACTGAATTGCGACCGAATAGCGACTATACGTTATATTTCTTTTATTAAATAATTATACTTGGCGACCGACTAGCGACCGAATTGAGACCGAATAAATCCGATAGGTTAATTTTATTTTTAAAAATACAACATAATTAGAGACCGTATTGCGACCGAATTGAGACCGACTTAATTAGCGACCGATCAGGCGACCGATTATAATCGGTCTCTGGTAACGACTGATACTGCGACCGAATTATGTCGGTCGCTATATAGCGACTAGTATATAGCGACCGACATATTCGGTCGCTAGATAGTCTCTGTTCGGTCGCAATACAGATTTGCGACCGATCTAAGACTGAATAGCGACCGCTAGGTCGGTCGCTATCCGCGATTTTTCTTGTAGTGGCCTCTTCCACCCTTTGTGCGAAGAATCCTTCGCCGCCAGCGGAATACAACTCCGATTCCTGCGCGCCTGAATAAAGTAGAAGCCTTTCCCCGCTGACGGATATGCCTTCCGCTCGAAGAAATAATGAAAAAGATCCAGGGACGGGGGAACCCCCTGCAGGCGGCAAAGGATCCGAAAGGCAGACAGCAGAAGATACGAGTTGGCCACCAGCTGAACAGGTGCCAACACGAAAAAATTGAGAAGCTTCAGAACGAGGGGCTCGAAGGGGAGGCAGAATTCGCGTTTCCACGCCAGAAGAAAAGTATAGATATGGCCCGTGTGGCTATCCAAGCTCGTCTCGTATGGGGCAGCGGCTGCAAAGCTATATCGGAGAGGCAGGCGAAACCGATGCTCCAGTTTCTTCACATTAGCCTCCCCCAACTCGCTGCGATTGGGGACGGGCTCCCGCCTCACCTGCTCGATTTCTGAGCGCAGATCCGCCATAAAGCTAGAAGAAGAACCTTCACGAGAGCCCGAAGACTCCGGGGGAGAAAGAAGCTGCCGGATCGCCTCCGCGGTTATACGCGCCAGCTCCTCAAATGCCGCCGCAAGAACTCGCTCCCCCGCTGTATCTTCACGGCGCATCAAGGAGCCCCAGAAGCAAAGAAGTGGAGGGAAGGTCAAAAACCCTAGAAAGGCTGGGAGGATGAGCAGCGCCCTACGCCTATAAACCCTCGCAGGAGGCGGCGCGCCGTTCCAACCTCCGAGAAAAAGGGGGCCCCTTCATTTCAAATCCGTCAGGATCATTATTAATATGGGCCCAGGCGACCACTACACGTGACTTCATAACGCCGACAGGATTCCACCCACCCGAGCCACGCCGGTCTAAAGCCTCGAAAAACTACTCAACCGAGCCCCCTTGGCTCGGGAGTAGGAGGGGGACAAGTGGAGAGGGGGATTCCTGCAGCCCACTCAAAGAGCTGACCCAACTAGACCCAACAGGGCCCGACGAGGCAAGCTCGTCCAAGTGACAGCCCACAGGACCCACTTGGAAAAGCCCAATAAAACAATGCTCGAGGAAACAACTCTCCTAGGCGGTCCCAAGGCTCGGAGAGCCCGAGCATCGGTCAGGTCACAGGAAGACCCGCGCACGAGCTATCTCTCCGCACGAAGGAGGGAAGCGCTAGCCGGTCTGTCCGACCCATCTCCTCACCGAGCTAGGCCTATTGCTCAAGTAGGGCCGGCCCCTCTAAGCTCGGTGCGACCGATAAAATGTTTATCATTGCAGCCGTTAGAGTCCACCGCGGGCCGGGCGCCAAGAAGTCCAGATCCACCCCCAATTCTTGAGCACAGATCACTTCACCCCATTGGTGGAGAGGGATCTCGCGCCTCCACCTTCTCCTCCCTATCGCTGCTCCCACCATTGCTCTACTGACTTGAGCGTCGGAGGGTTTCGCCCCAGGGAATCCCCCTGGGCCCTCTGACCCGTTTCCCTGTCTTGCAGTTCACTAACTTGGTGATTACCACGACGCTCAGGAACCAGCGCGAGATTTCGCCTCTTCATCTAGCGCCGTCTGTGGGAAACGCACGAAGAGCCAAAAAATATTTCGATAGCATCTCCTCACACTTCTCCGGTGTACAAAAAATATTTATTTATTAAGAAATTTTCTTCAACACTTACTACTAAGTGATTAAGAAAATACTCAAAATCAATAAAGATATACCATAGAATAGTAAGAAGACGCAACCAAAATTTTCAGCAAACCATATAAACACATATAGTAAATGACCACCTAAGTGCGATCAAACATTAACAGACTCTCCTCTCGGACAATTTAAGACTTTCAGTTAGATATATATGTTTCCATTAAAAAAATAAGAATAGACACATCAATCACAAAGTCTTGAATGAAAAGGTTCATTGACACGGAATTAATATGTTCTCTTGAGATACGTGTAATGTTAAGTTGCACCCACACACCTCACCTCACATGGAACATCCCATGTAATTAAACAACATCAAATTAAAAAAAATCTCACTCATCAGCATACATACATCGAATTAAACAATAGCTAATTTAAAAAACATTCAAATAAAAAACTTCATAGCTAAATAATGTAAAGCTATGTATAAATAGAAGAAGCAGGCAGGGAGATGACATAGAGAAATTTTCCCCAAAACCTTCTATGCTCCCCCATCGGACCCCCCTCCCCCCTTGTCAGCCGTGCAACCCACAAAGAAAAAAAAACATACCCCTTCCCCTCCCTCGCCAGACCTCCCCTCCCCGACGGGACCCCCCTCCTCCCCCGCTAGCTCTGCAACCCACAAAGAAAAAAAAATGACCCCTTGCTACCCCACCAGATCCCCTCCCCTCCCCTACGGGACCCCCTCTTCCCCCTCGCCGGCCCTACAACCCACAAAGAATAAAAAAAAACATACCCCATCAGAACCCCCTCCCTTGGGCGCTCACCAGACCCCTGCTCCCCCATAGAACCACCCCCCTACCCCACCGGACCCACCTACCATCGTCCCCCGTCGGCCCAGCCATGCAACAAAGCAAAAAGAGAGAGAGAGAGAGAGAGAGAGAGAGAGAGAGAGAGAGAGAGAGAGAGAGAGAGAGAGGGTGGGGAGCACCTACCGGCAGCGAGGGGTGTCTAGGTGCGCAGCTCCGACGTGGAGGTGGCCGACATCAGCGGCGACGGTGGATGGAGGCGGTGGACAGCAGTGGACGATGGCATTGACGATGACGGTGGCCCACGACAGTCACGACGAGAGAGAGAGAGAGAGAGAGAGAGAGAGAGGAGTGCACTATACGGGTGAGGAATTTGGCCGTTTTGTGGAGGGAAGTTAGAGTTTAGGGATGGATTTATTTCCGTCAAAATTTCGTCCCAAATTCCATCACATAACATTATTTTTCTACCAACTAAAAATTCCATTGGCGACGGAATCTATTTCTGTCACAAAGTCATCCCAAAATATGTCTCTATTCTTTATAATTAATACAATAATAAATATATAAACATTTTAAAATGAAACACATATTAATATCTTAAATTTTTTTATAAAAATAAAATATATTAAAAATATATTAAAAAGAATAAATTAATAATCTACAAGCTTGGGTCCTGGCTTAAGTCGGTCTGGTCTCGGCCCGATTCATCAATATTAAAGCCTGAGCCTTGCCCGACCCCGAGCTATGTCTCGCCGGACCTGACACTTTTTAAAAAATGTAAACGTCAACTAAGGCCAACCAAGTGTCCGCGGGGCGAAAACGGCCTTGAAGCCCGGCCTAAAATCGAGCTAGGCCCATGACATGTCTGGTGACCTAGCTCATTGACTATCCTAATTTGTACTAGTTGTAAATCCTTCGAAAAATCTCTTTCCAATATTTTACATTTATACATTTAAAAAATTTAAACTTAAATTTACCAATGTTGGCAAATGATATCCAATTCAGCATTACGAAGATCTAACCATTGGATTTGCTCCCAAGTAACATTCGACCGTATGTTTTAACTTTGATCAAGATCTGACCGTTGGATAAACTCTAGAATAAAAAAGTGACCATTAGATTTAAGTTTGACGAAGATGTGATTGTTAAATTTGCTCTCGATCTGAATATGTCTATTACATTTAAATCGTTTGATGATGATCCAACTGTTAGATTTTCTCCCGATCTAAATCTATCTGGTCTCGATCGAAATCTGATCAATATCTGTCAGTTAGATTCACTACTGATCTAACTCTAACCGTTGGATTTAAGTTTAGAATTTTTACAAATAAACTATTATTAGAAGTGAATTTGTAAAAAAATAATTTTTAGAAATGTATTAGTAAGCATACCATTATGTAAAATTAAATAGTGTAAATATACTTTTTTATTTGCAGGCACGCCACTTTTCATAAAAACCTGCAAAACAACCATGCTTAGACAGCCTTGCATGGCATTTATGCACTATTTAATTTTAAACAATGATATGCCTCCTAATACGTTTCTAGGAATGATTTTTTTATAAATTCACTTTTAAAAATAGTTTATTTGTAAAAAACTTTTAAATTTTGATAAAAGTTTGACAGTTAAATTTGCTCCCAATAAAGGGCAAGGGGACTTGTGATTATTCCATCGCAAAACTATCGCAAACACCTCGCTAATTTTAGACCGAAATATTTTCGTCATAAATCCGTCTGAAATCGTCGTTAATTTGGGACAGATTTCTGATGAAAATATTTCCATCTCAAACTAACGATGGTTTTACGACTAAATAATCATAAGTCCCTTTCCCCTATATCGGGAGCAAATTTAACAGTAGAACTTTTATCAAAACTTAAATCCAACTGTCAGAGTTGGATCAATAGTAAATCTAACTGCCAGATCGTGATCAGATTTCGATTGGGACCAAATAGATTTAGATCGACAGCAAATCTAATAGTCGGATCATCATCAAATGACTTAAATCCAACGGTCACATTTAGATCAGGAGAAAATTCAACGGTCGTATCTTCGTCAAACTTAAATCCAAACAGTCACATTTTTGTTCTAGAGTTAATCCAACAATCAGATCTTGATCAAAGTTGAAACATATGATCAGATGTTACTTGGGAGCAAATCCAATGGTTGGATCTTCGTAATACTAAGTTGGGTATCGTTTGCTAATGCTCGTAAATTTAAGTTTATATTATTTAAATGTATAAATATAAAACACTGAAAAATATTTTGTGACGGATTTATGACAAGTACAAATTATGCCGGTCAATGAGCTGAGCTGACTGGACAAGCCAGCGATCCTGGCTTGATTTCAAGCTAGGCTTTTAAGGCCCTTTTTAGCTTGCAGACTCTTGGTCGGGCCTCAAAGTCTGGCTCGACTAGGCCTACAGGCTAAAGTAGGCATGTCAACGGAGCGGATACGAAGCGAATACATGACTATCCGTATCCGATCCGTTTTAAAATTCGAATTATCCGATTTTGATCCGCTCCGATTTGAATTCGGATACGAAGCGAATATATGACTATCCGTATCCGCTCCGTTTTAAAATTCGAATTATTCGATTCAAATTCAAAAGTATATAAATATAATTATAAAATGTTAAAAGTATATAAAATATAACTATAAAATGTCAAAAATATATAAATTAAATTCTAAATTAAAATGCAACTATAAAATGTCTAAATTTCTCTACAATATTATTTATTTTATAATATATTGTTTAAAAATATATATTATATGATATATAATATTACGAACGGATATTTTTCGAAACGAATATTATAATATCCGTATCTGCTCCGATTCGAATTCAGATATTATCCGTATCTGAAAAAATGAATACGAATTCGAATATTATCCGTTAATATAGATTCAAATTCGAAGCGGATCCGGATAATATCAGAATCCGTTGACAGGCCTAGGCCAAACTCAGGCTTTGAGTTTGGCTCGTTAGCTGGCCCTACATGTTCTAGTTTATTTTGTCTCAATTATTTTTTAGTATTTTTTAAATAAACGAAGTTAATAAATTTAGAGATAGAATTATTTTTGGTCCCAAAATTCATGTAGAATTGTGATGAATTTTAATTTTGTCCCAATTATTTTTAATATTTTTTAAAAAGTGTTACTAAATTATGAGATGGAATAAAATTATGTCACAAAAATTGTCACAATTTTGAACGAATTTTGGGATAGATTATAATTACATCGTAATTATTTTTAATATTTTTAAAAATAATTTTAATAAATTTTGAGATGGAACACAAATCCGTCTCAAAATCTATATCAATTTTTGATGGATTTTGAGACGGAAATCAATTCCGTCGTAAGATTTTTTAATATTTTTAATAAAATAGTGTTAATAAATTTTAAGACGGGACACAAATATGTCCTAAAATCTATCACAATTTTCGACCGATTTGAGATGGAATTTTATTCTGTCACAATTATTCGTCACAATTTTCGATGGATTTTGGGATGAATTAGAATTCCGTAGTAATTATTTTAACATTTTTCTAAAAATAACGTTAATAAATTTGAGACGGAATACAAATCTATTCTAAAACCCGTTATATTTTTTAGACATATTTTGGGACGGAATTTAGATCCATCGTAATTATTTTTGATATTTTTTAAAAATAAATATCATTACTAAATTTTGAGATAGAATTTCATTTCATCCCTACATCCGCCGAAAATTATGACAAATTTTGGGATTAATTTATCTTCCATCTCTAATTGCAACAGATGATTTACCTGTCCAAATTTCGTCACTATGTCTGACGAATTTTGAGATAGAAATATTCTGTCTCAAAAATTCATCTCTATTCTCACTTTTTCTTGCAGTGATGCGAAGATGTCTAGACACAAAAATCAGGTTGGCGAACAATGCGCCTACTTCCACAACCAGGGATCACAGGGGATATATATGCTTTTATATTTCAGAAATTACAACAACAAAATCCATTTCGGTATCGGGGACTTTACCCAAAACAGATCGAATTACAACAGATCTAGAGCCCTGAAGAGAAGTCCCAATCCAAAGAGTCCTCATCTTGGAACACACCTCTAGGATAACAACACAATCAACGCCCATAAATCATCCCTGGTTTTCAATCGATTTGTCATCCGCACGGGAAGAGCTAGTCCCCTTGACGCAGTTCTGGTTTAATTAGTGGCCTAGGGCTTTGCTGTGTCATTACATGGGCCATGCATACGGTGACCGCTAATACTCCCCAAGTGGAAAGGCGAGCAGCCGGCTTCCGCATAAGGGATCACTACACCGTAGGTTTGGTTGCCACCGAACTGGATATCGGAGCTAACCGAGGAAGGTCAGATTCGAAGGTGGACGGCGAGAAGTAGCTGTCCCGATCGAGCTCGACGAGTCGACGTTCACGGCGCCCACACGCACGCCTCCGGCCGCCGCATGTAGCGCCCCTCCACCGGCATGAGGAAATGGACGGGCGGGCCATTCCGTTCCGCGAGTTTAGTGCATGCCCACGCGGGACACGTACCGTCGGTAAGCCGGCCCTGATGGAGAGTACCAGCGACAGTCCGGGTCGGGCCTCGTTGCCGGTGGGGGCTGTCACCCATTCACACTGCAGGTGCAGCGAGCCTGCATGTGTGGGAGAACGACCTAGGTAGGAAGAGACCGCCGACAGCCGATCGGCCTCATAGCCGGTGGGGGCTGACACCCACTGCAAACTGCAGCGTGCTCGGTTGCGGGCTGTGTGGTACAGAAAAGCACCTCGATCGCCATGGCCCATGCAGAGCGGAACGAGAGGAGGAGATTTAACGGTTTAAATCACGACAGAACATCTCAAGATCATAGTCGAAATCAATGGTCACAACAATATAAATATATAGACACTGGACCGAGATTTAAATTGTTGGTCACGAGTCTGGTCATTCAACGTACCCAATCACATAATCCGATCTCTTTTTATATATCAAGGGTTCCCCAAGCCATGATCACTATGTACAAGCCAAAAGGAGGAGGATGCCATGCCATGCATACTTGAGATGAGATCATGCGCGCAGCTGGTTGTGGTTAGTCAGAGGAAGACGATCCAATGGGACTTTGGTCTCAACCGGTTGGTTGACGATGGGACATTCTGGTTGGTACCGGGTAAGACCCAGTAGTGAGTGGTACAGATAACCAGAAGGAGATAGGAAGTTCTTGAAACTCGAATCAGTACTCTCACTTTGCAGGTTAATTGGGTAATAGCTATGACCTGATCATGCGCGCGTGCATGGGTTGTCTATCTTTTCTTTGGCATGCGCATGGACTGTGTATCCGGAACAACGCTTTGACCACATTGGTTATGGTTTATTAGACTCAAGTGATCAACCACTCTTTTTATTACATCCTTTTTGACATCCAATACAACTGTTTAGTCATGAATTTAAGATGATCTAGTTGAATGACAAAAAAAAAGTGGGAAAATGGATGACATCGTAATATTTCTCTATTACGTATTTATAAATGTGACTTTTCTTACTTGAGTCTAATGGGCCGTGAATAAGATCATTCTGCACATTTTTTTCTACACCATTTGTACTCAACACCCACGTGTATTGTTTCCTATTAATTAAGCTCAAACGCTTGAATTCGGCACTAGGTGGCCTGAACCGGGGATTAAAGTCGTGACCGCCCCGCCGTCGGATCACAAATGGACGGTCTAGACTCCGAAAACATCCTAAACATGTAGGTTCAAAATGGGAAAAAAATAATATATATATATATATGTATGAGAAAACAAAAGAAAGGGGAAACACCTTAGGAGAGAGAAGGAGGTGAATGGACCCAATTTTTTAAGTCTTTTTTTTTTACAGGCCGAGGCCTCACGAGAGCCGTCCGATCACCCATCACAAATCTTCATCACCACGCCTGGGGGAGAGGACCACCGGGAGATTCTCGGCGCTTCCCCCCTCATAGGGCTGCCCCACGCCACCGTCCGATAGGGCGGCCCTGGCCGCCCGGGACTTCGCCGACCTGGAGGACCCACCGTCGTTGGTGGTCCCCGCCGCCTTGGCCTTCTTCTTGCGGCCGCCCTTGGGGATGAGGGGGCCACCCTCCCTCGCGGGCGAGTCGGCCGGGGTGCTGGCCACCGAGCCGCCGCCGCCGTCGACGCTGTCGGTGATGGACTTGTTTCGCCGGCGCCTGGGCGGCGCACCGGGCGTCCGGGTCGGTGCCTCCCCGTTGCCCGTCGACGCGTGCCGCCCCGGCTTCGGCACCGGCGCTTCCGGGGTCGGCGCCTCCGGGGTCGGCGACTCCTGGGTCGACCCCCTGCTGCTGCCGTTCAACTCTGCGGCCAAACCAAACAACAGGCAGTCTCGGTTATCCAAGGCCGTCCGATTGAGATCAGAGGGTAAGAAATGGGGGTTTGAAAGTGGAGGGGGATGACGGACCATGGGAGAGTCGGGTGGGGAGCTCATCCGCCATGGCCTCCGACCCGACCGTGCCGAGCGGGGCGGATCGGAACTCGTTCATCTGAGCAGTCCAGGAAACGAAGACCGTTAGATCGATAGACTCTTAACTAGGCGTGAATAGTTACATCAGACGGTCAGTAGAGGTGTGATGCCCACCCAGCTGGGAGGATTCACGGAGGGGCTGTCCCAGCCGATGTGGGCGACATGCTTCACGTCCGTGGGGTTCCCGATCTGCATCTCGTGCTCCTTCGGGTCTGCACGTTTGTAGAAGGAATAGTCAGGAAGGGTGGTGATGATGGCCGTTATAATCGTATCAGACCGTATACATGTACGTATGTACGTGGGTGGCGATGGAGTTTGGACGCACCGAATATCTGGGAGATGTACCGAAGGCCCTTCAGGAGGCCCTTCATCTTCGTCGTCATTTGGGGTTGGTGGGGTGGGTTGCAGCAGGTGAGGTCGACTTGTAAACCTTTATTAAATTCTGAACTGAAGAGAGAGAGAGAGATAGATAGAGAGAGAGAGAGAGAGAGATGTCCAATTTAAGAAGATCAGACGTTAGTCAGAAGATCATCAGTCATACATGGATTTCCACAAGACTCACAAATCCAATTTTCAATGTCGAAATCAATCAAGCAAAAGCATTTCCAAATATTACATAAAAAATGAGCAGCAAAAGATGAAAATAAATGGCTATAGATCGGTTGTCATATAGCATGGCAACAAGCCATGAGGTGGTAAAGATAAGTAGCCTTAATTTGCTTTAAGGCTTCCAAAATGAAACTCCCAAGGCCATCTAGCAATATTCACATGATTTTATCTATTTTTTTCAGAAAATATGCAGCTAGCTAGTATAAGGAGACGATACAGTACTTGAATAAATACTCTAAATAATTAATAATCATCCAATTATTCTCTTTTTTGATTCCTGTGAGTCTCATATAAATACATTCTAAACAATAATCTAAAATTAGGCCATTTATCTGGTTACACCGTTACCAGCTGACCGAACCAAAAAAACTATCGTATCACATTACCATACCAGAAAGAAAAACTGACGATATTATAATGTAGTGTCCAAGTTTACACCACACGCCAGCTGAAACCTTCTTCTCTGACCTCTGGCTACATAGAAAGTCGGCCAATGAGATGGGGTGATATATAAGGGACCAGTGAAGGGGCCTTCTATATGTATGCAAAGATTCTCTCACATACATAAGTTGCTTTGGGAGGCATAGACAACAAGGTAGGGTTCTGTTTGCACAAAAGACAGGGAGTAAACATCAAAAAGCACCAGAGGAATGCTAGATCAGATCATAGATACAGAACTCCACCTGTGCTCTCTCAAAGTTCATTGTGCGCTTGAAGTTGACCATGAATAACCATAAACAACACAAACACCAGAAAGAAAAATTATATAAAAGAAAACCCAGAAAACCCAGACTATATCTGAAGATCAGAGCAAAAAGAAGAAGAAAAGGGGCATTGGTTCAGGATTCATATCTAGGAGTTTTGAGTATTGCACCAGAAAGTATTCTCTCGAAAGGTCAGAGCAAGATAGATCTGATAAGAGACTATGACAATGCCCAGAATTGAAGGGGTGAATAAATAACCAAGAAGAAACAACCACATGAATTTGTCCAACTCCAAAGGGAACATGAAATGCTTCAAATCTTAGATGTGACTTACTGCCACAAATCAGGAGCAGGAAAATATGGCATCTTGGTTTGATAGAACTTGCCAGGAAACGAAAAGGGAGTTTCACCCACCTGCCTACCTATATGATACCGGGAAACCTCATTCAGCAGCGGCGGCGCCAAATCCAGGCTTCATTCTTGGGGGTTTTATTCAAAGAGCGATCCAATCCGAGTGTTTAGAAAGTAAGAAAGGGAGAAAGAAACAGGAATGTCAAGCTCCACGCCGTTGCATGTCTTCTCCTCCGAGGCTAGCTGGAGATCAAAAAAAATGTAGCCTTGGAAGAGCCAATGCGAGGCGGAGGAAGCCTCAGCAGTGCCTCCCCATGGCTCCTCCCTCCTTCCCCGCCTCTCCGAGGAAAGGATAGGAGAAGAAACCCCCCGCCCCCCAGCCCTGTTTCCTTCCGCGTGGGGTCCCAAATCCCCCAATGCAGATGCAGACCCAAATTGAGAGAGAGAGAGAGAGAGAGAGAGAGAGAGCGAGCGAGAGAGAGAGAGAGAAAGAGAGCGAGAGAGAGAGAGAGAGAGAGAGGTGACCAAATATAGGTGGGAGTGGTGGAGCTCTCCCCGGCCATGGTGGGGAGGGAGGGGGGGTCGTTTGGTGGCAGGGTGGGGCGGAGAGGAGAGGGGACGCGCCTTGACGCGGAAGCGCGGGAAGGAACGGCTACAATAATATTAGGCGATATGGGAGCGCACGAAAAAAAAAGTGTTTTTTTATTTTTCTTGAGGGCAGCGCTGGAGCGTCGCTGTATCCTCTTTCTGGACACAGTCCCGTGGAGATGGAGGGCACCGGGTGGATACTGTCTCGTGTGTGATTATTGTTCCTAAATCCTACTATTCCTCTCTCTCTCTCTCTCTCTCTCTCTCCCCGTAAATTTGACGGTTTTGCATTAGATTTAACTTTATTTTTTGACCTCTTTTACTTATATATCTCTGTGGTTTTTGGTTTTCACACGGATACGCTGATTTGCATAAATTATCAAAATACTCTTGAGTAATCCAAATAGTTGCAGTTACACCTTCCTAAGTGAGGTTTAAATATTTAAATGACAGATCTACAGTTAATAGAAATTTTATAGGGATTTGACAATGTTATTTTTGGGGTTTTTTTACATCAATTAACCATTTTTTATAATACTTATATGAGAATATTCTTTCAAATTTAACGACATAAGGAATTAAGGATCGGAAGATAACGGATATAATTATTTGGATGTACTTAGGGCATTTTTGATTATCATCATCAGAGCCTTATCCCAATTAATTGGAGTCGACTACATGAATTATGTTCCACTAAAGATTTCTATCAAGTGTAATATTCATATTTAAATTCAAGAAAGTAATGTCCTTCCTAATAACATCGCATCATCTCATTTTAGGTCTCCCTCGAGCTCTTTTACTAGCATCCACTAAGATTTGGTCACATCTTTTAACCGGTGCTGAGTTAGGGTGACGAAACACATGTCCAAACCACCTGAGTCTATTTTCTCTCATTTTACTATCAACTGGGGCTATCCCTAAGTCCTTGCGGATGTGCTCATTCCTAATCTTATCCTTCTTAATCTTGTCACACATTGATGAGGGCATCCCTTGCCCCTCCACATTTTCTCCGGACTCGGATTGTTCGTCAGCAAGCGCCATTATGTTAGTCATGTATTTTTGAGTCTAGTCATGTAATCTTCACATTTTCTTTGAGTCAATATCATGTAATTTTCTCTTTATTTGAGTCATGTACCTAGGTTGTTGAGTCATTTTCCTAAGTATTGAGTCATTATGTTGGTTTGATAGGTTAATGGGCCCAATTCATTGGGCTAGGCCCAGGGGCGCCCCTCCCTTAGACTGTTTGGTCATTAGTTAGTTTGTCAGGGTCAGTTTGGTCTTCGGAAAAGTGTGGAGTCTATAAATAGTCCCACCCCTCTCTCATTTGTAACAACTTATACTTGAATAATGAATCCAGAAAATTTCCACACCTTCTAGTTCCCTCTCAATATCTCCCTCTCTCTCTCTCTCTCTCTTACTATCACTCTCTCTAAGTGGGTTGTGCCCCCTCTCTCTCTCCTCCCCACCCCAATTTCGAAATTCATTCTCTCTCCTCCCCATTCACCCCTCATTAAGGCCCCTTCCCCTTCCCCATGCACTCATTCAATTCCCCCTCCAACCCCTAGGTGGAAACCCCTTCTCCTAGGCACCTTTCCACTCTCCCAAGCAACCCTTCCTCCACTACAAGAAAAATCGCGGATAGCGACCGACATAGCGGTCGCTATTCAGTCGTAGATCGGTCGCAAATATGCATTGCGACCGAACAGATACCATCTCGCGACCGAATATGTCGGTCGCTATATAATAGTCGCTATATCGCGACCGACATAATTCGGTCGCAGTATCAGTCGTTACCAGAGACCGATTATAATCGGTCGCCTGACCGGTCGCTAATAATTCGGTCGCCATTCAGTCTCTATTCGGTCGCTACATTTGTTGTATTTTAAAAAATAAAATTAACCTATCGGATTAAGTCGGTCTCAATTCGGTCGCTATTCGGTCGCGAATTATGTTGTATTTTTAAAAAGATTCGGTCTCAATTCGGTCGCCAGTCGGTCGCTAAATTTGTTGTATTTTTAAAAATAAAATTAACCTATCGGATTGATTCGGTGGCTAGTCGGTCGCCAGTCGGTCGCCAAGTATAATTATTTAATAAAAGAAATATAACGTATAGTCGCTATTCGGTCGCAATTCAGTCTCCATGCGGTCGCTAATTTTGCATTATTTTTTTTTAAAAATTTATTTAAACTGATAAATAAATTACCTGATAAATAAAAAATTCATAACATAAATATAAAATCAACTACACAGACAACAATATCGACAAATCTCAAATTCATCACATACAAACACCTGATAAATAACAATTTCATAAAACAATAATAAATCAACTACACGGATCACAATCTCCACGAACCTCAAATTACACACAATTAAAATAAAATCACAAATTAATCATACATCCATAATAATAAAATGACAACATACACAACTAAAATAAAATCACAAATCCTCCACATATGTCTCATCCTGGTCGTCGTCTCGTCCAACATCATCCTGGTCGTCGTCTCGTCCAACATCTCGCGACGGATGATCCTGTATATCATTTAAAAAAATTATAATCAAATCCTTAATAAAGAAATCAAGCATTAACAAGACTTAATAAAGAAATCAAGCATTAACAAGAGTATGCCAATAGTTTAAGCCAGCTCATTTTCATATATATAAATACACACACACAATATAAGTTCAAATTTCATCTTGTATTTTAAAAATGAAGTTTGAGCGCCGAGCTCAAACCGGGCATCCGATTTGGATTCCGTCAGTTCTGACAAGTCACTTTCATCTCCCCGGTCGTATTGGAATGATCGGCACGGCCATCCGACCGGTATTTCGAATTTTAGACCCCCGGACCCGTCCTAACAGTTCATTTGAACTAAGTGTATTTTAAAAATGAAGTTTGAGCGCCGAGCTCAAACCGGGCATCCGATTTGGATTCCGTCAGTTCTGACAAGTCACTTTCATCTCCCCGGTCGTATTGGAATGATCGGCACGGCCATCCGACCGGTATTTCAGATTTTAGAACCAAATGCCCCGTCCTAACAGTTCATTTGAACTAAGTGTATTTTAAAAATGAAGTTTGAGCGCCGAGCTCAAACCGGGCATCCGATTTGGATTCCGTCAGTTCTGACAAGTCACTTTCATCTCCCCGGTCGTATTGGAATGACCGGCACGGCCATCCGACCGGTATTTCAGATTTTAGACCCCCGGACCCATCCTAACAGTTCATTTGAAATAAGTGTATTTTAAAAATGAAGTTTGAGCGCCGAGCTCAAACCGGGCATCCGATTTGGATTCCGTCAGTTCTGACAAGTCACTTTCATCTCCCCGGTCGTATTGGAATGACCGGCACGGCCATCCGACCGGTATTTCAGATTTTAGAACCAAATGCATAAGTTGCTGCTTCTCGCTGCCTCCATTCAGGTTTGTTAATGTTTTCTTCTATGAATGGCATAACAAGAGGCACAATGTCATCTCCCACGGTCCGTGCAACCAAACCCAAGCATGTTCCTCCAGCCATTGCAAGATTCCAAACTCCTTCATCCTGATCTTGGTCGTCTTCTTGCTTAAGGAGTGTCTCCAACAGCATAGGGACAAGCGCAGGTAGTGCCTGCTTGATAAAATAAAAGCAAGGGGTGTCAGAATCAGCAGAAAAATCCCCTCCATATTCATCTAAGATGTCAATCTCTTCATCGCATATTGAGCTCCAGAATTCAATAGCTTGTAGAGCAACAGGTTCCTCATCTTCCCTCACAGCTTTTGCAGTGATGTTAAATATGTCCTGCATATACGATGCAAGCTTCTCATAATACATGGAGGATATGGAGACCAAGCATTCGAATGCAGCCTGCCGTATCTTCACCTCAGGGGACAGAGTAGCTTCACAAATGACTCTCATGATATAATCCCTCTCCATATCATTCCCGAAGTTTGCCTGAGCAAATCCCAAAGAATTATGCAGAGCTCGAGTTGCAGCCAGCCTAACATCAATGTTTCCCTCAGAAGCACTCATGCCTTGAACAACCGCTGTCAATATCTTATTGACTTGCTCTTGATCAACTTCATCAGGGGAGACTTCTTCACACATGTAACCTAGGGTGTCCAAAGTTGCTTGCTTAACATCTGGCTGAAGTTGGTGAATATTTGGCAAGAGAGAACTGATAAGTTCAGGCCATTGATTTTGAGGCAACTCAATACCAGCAATCTTTGCAACAACTTGAGATGCAGTAGATCTTGCATCAATCACCGGTGAAGAGAGAGTCTGTAGTAAACATCCTTTGACCTGGGCCCTAACAGCTACATCCAATGATAACCATCTCTGCACATGCTCAAATTTTCTGTGTTGCTCCTTTGCATCCAGGGCATTTTTGAGAATCAAGCCTGCCAATTTACGGCTAACAACAGGCTTGTCATTATTTGCTAATTCACTCGAAAGAGATAGCAAGAACCCAGTAACATTTTGATCCTGAAATTGTTTTAAACTTTCCTCAGCATGCTTGCGAACCGCTGAATCTATTGACTGTGCATTCAAAAGAACTTGGGTAACTTCCATAGCCATTTCTGTATGGTATCTTCTCCGCCTTTCCCTTGCAGGGATACGCCCCAATGGCGGCCGCCGCCGACTATATATAATATCCTTCACTTCTTGTAACTTATGACCTATGCTCCTTTGTATGAACTGCCCTTCCTTTGCTTAGAGGTGCTGTTCCTGGCTTCCTGCCATGACAGTTACCAGACTTTGGGGAGATCTTTTCACCTAAATTGGCATATTTTATTCATGTCTACATGTTACTTTCCTTATATTATTCTAGCTTTATGAATATTTATAGATCTGTATCCTCCCCCACTCAAGTGAATAGAATTTATACATATCTTTTCACTTTCAGTTCTAACCAAAATCTCTATACACCTATGGAAAATCCTGCAGAACAGTCTGCCTGTTGATTCTAATATCCAGAGGATAGGTGTAAGATGATATTTAGAGTTAAGAAAATGATATTTTCCCCTCCTCAATCTAAATTCTTATATTTTGTAAGATGATATTTAGAGTTAACAAATAGAAAATCAATCAAATAAAATACTTACCGGAGGCTGCTGTGCAGGAGGTGCAGGAGGTGCTCTACTACTATCAATTCCCAAGGATGTGAGCATCTGGGAGACGGTCTGAGCGACGATGGTTGAGATATTCTGAGAGATATTCTGAGAGACGGTCTCGTTGACGATCTGCCTAAACATATCTGGAGTCATGGTCGGGGCGGCACTGGAAGAACCATCTGGGGCTGCTGGTGTGGTAAATGGAGAGGTCGCATGTGAGACCGAACTCGAGCATGATGATAACACCCTAGTCGTGCCCAAGCTATGTCCAAAACCATAAACATGTCCTTTCTTTTAGGTTTCTGTCCCTGTAACCGCTTGAAAATTATGCTTGGTATTCAGCTTATCCTGACCTAAAACATGAATATGCTTTCCATCATGCTAACAAGCATAAATACACTTCGTATACAGTTGTGGAAAAGATTATTTGACAGAAGGATAAGTGATCACACAGCAGCAAAAGAAATAAATTGGGCATTATGCCATGGAGATCAAAGATAGAAGCTATGCACATACTATGAGTGTTGATGGAGAGTTCCAGGGAGAATAAATGAATGTGCATATGGGCTGCTGATTTAGGTCAATATGATAAGGTGCAGATTCAACTATTCAAGTTAGTTTGTGGGCCATGGTCAGGTCAATTGTGATGAGCTCGAAGATTTAATTGCTGAAGACTTACTTCGTCATCAGGCCCTTGTTGGCATAGCTCCACGGGCCCATGGAGGTAGTCATATTCCCAAACGAGGCATCTTGACGTGTTCTACGTCATTGGGTTCTATGGATCAAACCCAAACTGAAGAAGAGGAAGAGGAGCTGTACCACACAAACCTACGGCGTGGGTCACTCGATCAACATCTTAACTCCGAAATTGAAGACGACTGGTCGGAGGATGTCTCAATGGTATCTATTCATCAACTTGTCAGTGTTGACACTGGTAGGAAAAGGATGAAATCAGAAGAAAAATATGCTTACCTCAAATGTACAGGAATTAGACTCGAGGTTTCAGGGTTGGGAAGCCGCAACAATATCGGTAATGATATTTATCTAGGTTTCTCTTTGGACACTCTCTAGGGTGGGCAGTCTATTTATTTTCTTTGTCCTCTCTGGAGGTAAGGTGGCATGTCCCCCTCTGTGTTGAATCCTTTTCATTCTTTAATAAATCTTTATATTTTATGGGAAAAAAACTTCAATGCATTGATATCTTGAAAGAGATCTGGAGCAAAAGCAAAACTAAGAACTGTATATCAAATGAAAGAAGCATTTCTGATAACATAGGGATACAACAACGTTTTGCTCAAACTCCCAACTACCTTGTTTTTCCTTTTATGCCAATATATCATGACTACATATACACGTGAGGAGGTGCATGGCACATGCACTTTGAACCCCAGTTGCACATCTTTTAAAAGAGTTGCATCATTGGACCAGTTAAGAAGTCCCATAACAGAGTTCATGCAAGGCTAAATCATATTGCTGATTCTTATAACATTATTCTTGTTGTTGTTGTTGTAGCTACTATTGCAGTTGCTGCTGTTAATGCTGCTGTTGATGTCATTGTTACTTTAAGAGGTATAAATGAATTAAATTTAATTATTGAGGTAAAGATAAAAAATTGTTTATCTTTTCTATCACTTCTCGTCAACACTTTTACCTCAGCCTCCCTCAGTTTTCTTGACTTTATGCACCTAGACCAAGAAGCATCATGCACCAACAATAATCCCAGCTGCCCTGTCTTTCACAGTCCACTTTCAACACAGCAGCACTCCTCTTCATTACTTCGAGATACCTGACCTCTAGCAACTATGTCTGATGTGAGCTGGTTAACAAAGATCGTGACATATGGTAAATGGGAGAGAGGTTATCAGACTTCAGTCACATAAAAGAATAGAAATCTTCGGTTGCTAAGGGAATGTAAAGGGATGGAATAGGGTTTCTGATTCATTATAATAGAAACAGAATTAATAGAAATTGGGTAGACGATCAAGAAAAACTAGAAATTGGGTAGGGCTTTAAATGGAGGACAATGGAAATAAAAAAAAAATGAATTCTGGAAACTAATAACATGAGTTAGCAGAGAGTAAGAGATGAAATATAATTGGAAATGAACAAAAAATGGTGTTTTCCAAGGAAAATGAGGTAAAAATAAAAACTCTAAGCAGGTAAATATAAAGGGTCGCGGCAAGTAATCGAAGAGTCCTAGCTCGATCACCGGTCTCATAGCTCGGCATAGTCTAAGAGATGGTTTCCAAACTCGGGCTGCCACAACCCCAACATGGAGGTATTAGCTCAGGCGCCATACCAGATGATGCAGAACTAGCAAGGCAGTTACGGTGAAGGCCACAAGATGGGGGAATCTAGTCTGCACAGTCAAATCTCCTTTGGAAGGTTATGAGTTATCACATTGAAAGCAGAAGTCCTGTCATTCACTTATCCCTCGAGAATCTCCGCCACCGCCTTGCATATCAATGCCTATGGTTCGAAGCGCATGGGGATATGGATGTTGCACTGATGTCAACCACATGACCTCCATTCCGCCAAATTCAGACCAAACCATTAAGTTATGAGAAGCCAAAGCGTCGTTATCACATGCCAATGTCACTCGATGCCGTGATATGTTTCATATCTCTTAACCCACGTCACTCCGAAAGACGAGCCACTCTTTGTAGTTCTGTCAAATTTGCATGTCTCCTTAACCTAGAAGTCTGGGATCTTTCGACTCACAGTGTTCCGGTGCGAATCATATACCGTACCTAGAACAACAAACTCGGGTCAACAGGCCTCCGATATGAGACTGATTGTGACAGAGGTGGCGATAGAGGGGGGACGTTGGCTGAGTGGGAGGCCGCGGCGGTGAGGGTGGAGACCGGTAGAGGAGCTCCGACGTAAATTCGACCGCACGATCCCCCTCAAATCAATCCTCTACGAGATGGACGGTGAGCTCGTGGAGTGACCCGACAGTATATGTCCAATCTCGCTAGTTTTAAATCCGACTTTATCATAAATGCAACATCTTGCTAATTTTTAATCACCAGTAACTTAATTTTAATTATTATTCTAAATGAAAATTTGGGTTCCTCGTTATTTTTTGTCTCCTTAATGTCGTTTCTAGGTTAAGGACTGCCTTAGAACTGGTCTAACTTAATTAACAGGTAAATCCGTAGTTATTCTCGTGTGATCAAAGTACATAAATAAGTGTTTTTTAGAAGAATGGTAGTACAATAATCTCTTTTATAATATTAGAAATATGCAAGTGTTTGCCTCTTGATTGCCATTGCTTCACAAACTGGACTGTTTTGCAAATACAAAGTCACTAAATAGAGGCATAAACTTGCAGGAGTTAGAATTCTTAAAAACATATCAATTTAAATAATCATGTTAGACAAAATTATTGCACTCTCCCTCGGCTCAGACGACCGATAGTAACTGGAGGAGGAGCTGCGATGGTCTGCAGGGGGAGGGGTTCCAGCACTGCAGAGGGAGGGGGAGGGGATTCCTGCAACCTACAAGGGGGAGGGGGGTCTAACACCCAGCAGCACATGGGGATTGGGAGGGGGGTTTTCACTCGACAAGGAGATGGGGGGTTGCATTGGCCCGCAGTACTGGGGGGATGGGGAGGGGGCTTCCGATGGCATTGGGAGGGTGAGACGATTCCGGTGGTGCAGCACAAAGGGGAGTTGGTGGGGGGTTTCCAGAGGTGGAGGGGGATGGGAAGGGGAGGGGGAGGCAGAGGGGGACACGGGAAGGGGAGGAAGGGAGGAGACCGTCGGAGGCAGAGGGGGAGGCGGAGTGGGACGGGAAGGGGAGGGGGATCAGAGGGGTCAGGCCGGAGGGGGAGGGGCATGGGGATGGGAAGGAGATCTGAGGGGGACGGGGGCGCAGGCCGCAGGGGGGAGGGGAGGGGAGCAAGCCGGCGACGGGGCCGCAGGGGGGAGGGGAGTAGGCCGGCGGGGGAGGGGAGCAGGCCGGTGACGGAGGGGGAAGGGAGAGAGAGAGAGAGAGAGAGAGAGAGAGAGAGAGAGGTACCTGCGGAGGGCGACGACGGCAGGGCGAGCGGCGACGGCGACTCGACGCGAGCGGCGCGGCGACGGGCTCCGGCGGAGGGGGGCTCGGGCGGGAGGCAGCACGGGGAGGGGGGCTCCGGCGGAGGAGGGGGGCTCGGGCGGGAGGGCTCGGGCGGAGGGGGGGCTCCGGCGGAGGGGGCTCGGGCGGGAGCGGGGAGGGGGGCTAGGGCGGAGAGGGGGCCGCAGGGGAAGGGGGCTCGGGAGGGGGGGCTCGGGCGGGAGGGGGGGGGCTCGGGCGGGAGGGCTCGGGCGGGCGGGGGTCGTAGTAGGAAGTATAACGGCATCAGCGACCGACTGGAGACCGAAGTTAATTCAGTCGCAATAATAGCGACCGATTAGCGACCGATATACATGCGGTCGCTGAAACGGTCTCGGTTATGCGACCGATTATTTCGGTCTCCGAATTGGTCTCTATTTGGGACCAACTAGCGACCGATTAAATCGGTCGCTAATTCGGTCGCTATAGCCACTTTTTCTTGTAGTGCTCCCCAAGGTTGAAGGGGCTCTTCCCTAAGCCCAAATTCGAATTTCCCTCTCCCTAGGGCTGTGCCCTTCCATCTCCCCACCTCCTAAACCACCCTAGGTCGAATTCCATCTCCCCCCAACAGCCAAGTTCGCCCCCCACCTCCTCTCCTACTCACCATCTCTCTTGTGCACCTCCATCTTCCCCCCACCACCCTTTGCAGCTCCAGCTCTTCCTCCACCCATCCCTGCCCCCCTAGACCTCTTGGAAGATCCTAGCCACGTCCCTCCCCCCTCCACAAACCATCAGCCATCACTCCCAAGCTATGCTACCCTCTCTCCCATTCCCTTAATCTTGCTGGTTTGCAGTTTCAGATAGCAGGTCACAGGTAGCAGAGTTGGGTCTTGAAAGTTGCATCAAATCCGGCCTCTCCCTGGTTCTTCTAGTGTCAAGGCCTATATCTCTGGAAAGGTCGTCCAGAGAGCTTTCAAGGCGAGGTGGTTTCGTCGACATCTGAGTTCCGAGCTGCCGGTAGGAGCGATTCTCCCTCGACTGCGCAGGACTTCTCAGGCAGGGAACCAGAGCGAGAGTAGAAGGTTGACCACGAAGAACCTTTTGGGATTCAGATCAAGTGTTCTTCAGCAAAAATCTTCCCTCTCAATTCCTCTTTCATCCTCAAGAAGCAGAGCTGCATTTGGACATCGGCATCTAACGTTACGAATTTTCTACTCCAAGTGTGTCAGGTCAGTTTACAGAAGCCAGAACTGACACCCCTCTACTCATCTGATCGTCCCGGTCTTCTCCGACATCTTCCGACCACACCGTTGGTGCCGACAGAAAGAAGACTCGACCACGGTTCCAACGGTTCAGGTATCGTCTCAATCAGATCTTGGTAGAGATCGTGGCACCCTCTGCAACCAGCCACATTGTTCTGCACCAGACAGAGGCAGAACCAATCAGTCCGGTTCCAGACTCTGCCCCGGCCAGCAACGACTTTACCAAGCGCAGAAAAAATTCAGAGGTCATCCTTGGTCCGTTGGCAAGCTTTTGGCTCAAGTCTCATCAAGTTCTGAGCTCTGTGAAATTTTTGGCAGCATCATCACCGCCCTACTGTCCAGCAACTCTGAAGATTGGCAGAACCGACAACGATCCGAACGTCGGGTTTTCTTCATAACTCCCCGACCCCGCTTGGCCGGCTGAAGGCCCCTCCCTGCGTGGAGGTAGTATTGGATGTAATAAGATTAATCTCCACCCTAAGATCACCCCTCCTGCGAGAGGCGTAGTGGTGTAATCTTGCCATTTCAGGTTGAAGCGACACCGACGTGGCGTGCGGGTGTATACCGTCGCCTCCCCGCTCGCCCCCGTCTCCGGCCGGAGTCGGCGTCTTCACGCCGGCTAGGTGAGCTCCTGAACATCTCTCATTGCTGTAATGGACTTGCTTAGCTTAGTATTGCTATAGTTACTCCGTCGGCGGTAAGAGAGTGTCCGATCTTAAATTGCCACCAAATTGAGTGACCACCGCGGGCGAGTTGTGAGAGCATCCACTTAACCCACACCCTTGGTGTGTTGGCCGCTCATGATTTGGGTATCCTAGGTCCATTTGGGGTTCTCCCCAAGCTATCCAACCATTGGAGTCTCAAGGTCCCGCCTCGGACCCTCTCCAACATCGCCTAGTCGCCATCGGGCACTAAGTGTGCGCCATACGGGTGAGCTCGCTAGTGTGAGTCCGCTGCTCAAAACTTGAATGCTTGCAAAATAGGTCCATAGGTCGGTTTTACATCAAGTGGTATCAGAGTAAGTTCACAACTTGTCTCTATCAAGTTGGTCCTAGGGCATGTCTATGCATTTAGAGTCTTCAAGTGCATCACTCTTGTCCCCTAGTATGGCCACCTCATATCGACCTTACCAATCGGCCCACTCCATAAGTCCAAGCCACCAAGAGATGCCTACCACTAACACCCATAACTTCCCTGGCCATGTCAACTACTTCATGAAAGCCTTGACCTATGCCAATGAGCGGCTTGATAACATATCGGGCCGACTCAACGAACTTGGAGAAAATAGGCCCGCCCCAAGGACGGACGATAGGATGGTCCCTTTCCCACTTCCCACCTTTGATGGAACCTCTCCTAGAGAATATTTAGATTGGGAAGCTACAATGGATCAATACTTCACTTGGTATCCTATGTCCGAGGATGAAAAGGCATGGGTTGCCAAAATACAACTTACCAAACGGGTAGAAACTTATTGGATGCAAATTGTCGGGCTAAAGGTACTTAGAAGGGAAACTCCCATCACCACTTGGAAGGACATGAAGGAGCAACTTAGGATAAAATATATGTCCCCTTCCTACCTAGGTTACCAAAGCCCAAGGAGCACTCCCACTCCCTCAACCCCACCCGACCAAAACCTCACCCCTAAAACCCAAGTATCTAAGGCCTCCACCTCCTCACCCAACCCCATAAGGTCCCCCACACCCCAACCAAAATCCCCTCCCCTAACCTACACTAGTCAAGCCCCTTTAACCCCCACCTTCACCCCAAATGATCCCAAGGGCAAGAGACCCTTAACCGGCCCGATTCCCTCCATAAGGACCACCACTCATCCAACCTTCACCACTCAAACTCAAGTGGACCCCATGACCACCCCTCCACCTAGGCCCATAATGGCCATCACCCCCTAACCCAAAACCCCTCACCCAACCCACCTCCCGCTTCCTACACCAATCTTTCCCCAACCTAGGCCTCCTCTACTTCCCCTTCCTATCCAAATCCAAGTCCACCCTTGCCCACCACCCCAAGTGCACCATGCTCCAGCTATCACCAATTCTCCCGCATTAGACCTACCCAACCCATTAACACTAGGAATTGAAACCCACACACCCATCCACATGGAAATAGATGCTAGTCCCGAACAAAAACCTACCCTAGAGGAAATCCAAGAACCTCCACTTCCACCCACCTCTCCTAGTCCGGATCATCAAAAGCCACACACCTTCACCATGAATGAAGTCATACTCCAATGGCTCAAACAAGGACCCACCCTTCCTAGCTCACCCCCACCTCCCTCACCGTTGGGATACCCATCCCAAATTGCCCCCCTCTACTCCTATCACACCACAATACAATCCTACTATGAGGTAGAAGGTTGGGATGATCTCCTCAAGGGTTTAGAATGGCAACTAGGGTTAACTTGCTTATTGACCTTAGGAAAGGCCCACCCAAAAAGTCTTAGTCTAATCCACCCATGTGATGGTTCTATCACCTCGGTCTTCACCATTGGTTGCTACACTAGTGACCTCCTTCTCATTCTCCCTATGGATGAAAAACCCATCATGATCCACCCCACTTCCATTGAGATCCCAAGTTCCTTGATCGACTGGCCCACTAACGACCTTGGTACCTTGAGGGAGGAGGACCCACCGTGTGAAGACCATGTGGGCATAGAGTCTCTTCTTCTAGAAAACCCAGTCCATGACCCCTTTGATCCCTTCCTTTGGGAGTATGGGTACCCACGTGACCCACCCACATCACCCACCACCCACCCTTTCCTACCCCCCCACACCATGTTGGGCCAAGCCCACCTCATCCATGACCCAGGTTACACCATAGAAATCATGACCTTAGGCAGCACCCGCCTAGAGATCAAGAAAGTGCCCCACCCCATATCCACCTACCTAGATCCCTTTGACCCTTTTGAGTGGAAGCTCAAAGGCCACCCCACCATCCCACGTGAGGAAGTCATCTTTGATAAAGGAATTCATATGTCTTGGCACATCACACCGCTTGGCATGATTAGTCCGTCTGGTACATTCATCCACATCACCCACATGTCAAGTAGGAAGCATAAGTGGACCATATTTGGATGTAATGGTCCACCCTCTTTCATCATGAGTCATAAGCATGAAAGGAGCATACATGGATGTCCGGGTCCCCCATCATTTGTCACCACCATACCTACCTATGGATGTCCCGGTCCTCCCAAATCATTCAACGTCCTCATAACATCAATACATGATAGGTCTATATGTGGTTGTCCTGGACCACCTTTGCATATCATACATTGTCAACTCACATCGCATCATAGTGCATGGCATATGCATTCAAGCAAGTATCAAGCAACAAGCGGTGGGATTCACAAGAAGCGAGCACAAACTCCTAAGCACCACTTTGAGTTCCAAGTTGATAACTTGGTGATGATGGCTTTGGAGTGGCTCTACTTTAGGGTCGCCTCCAATCTGAGGGCACGAGAACTTGGACCTTGCCAAGATCTGAGTGGCTTTGGCAACCCAGCTTATGGGTTGGACTTTCAAATGGGTTTTGGGATTCACCCCACTTTCCATGTGGCGGATCCGGCACCCTCTAAGGGCACCGCGGTGGATCCTAGTGAGTGCCTCGAGCTTACACCTACCCTTGTGAGAGACACCCTCGGAGTGCCACCACAAATAGCTTGAGAGCCCGACGTGAGCACACGGTGGCAATACCAGGCAAGCAAGATCCTATCGCCAGCATGAGGGTATGACCGAGCCACTTTGTCGAGCTGAAGCGCCGTTCCCCGACTATGGTCGCGGGTTGAGTATGGAGATCGTGGATCGCCCAGAGCCGCAGTTCGATGTACTACTTCCTTGGTGGACCCATACTCGACGATGTCGAGTTTTCTCCACCCCGGGGGTATGATGAGGGCATCCCTTGCCCCTCCACATTTTCTCCGGACTCGGATTGTTCGTCATCAAGCGCCATTATGTTAGTCATGTATTTTTGAGTCTAGTCATGTAATCTTCACATTTTCTTTGAGTCAATATCATGTAATTTTCCCTTTATTTGAGTCATGTACCTAGGTTGTTGAGTCATTTTCCTAAGTATTGAGTCATTATGTTGGTTTGATAGGTTAATGGGCCCAATTCATTGGGCTAGGCCCAGGGGCGCCCCTCCCTTAGACTGTTTGGTCATTAGTTAGTTTGTCAGGGTCAGTTTGGTCTTAGGAAAAGTGTGGAGTCTATAAATAGTCCCACACCCCTCTCTCATTTGTAACAACTTATGCTTGAATAATGAATCCAGAAAATTTCCACACCTTCTAGTTCCCTCTCAATATCTCCCTCTCTCTCTCTCTCTTACTATCACTCTCTCTAAGTGGGTTGTGCCCCCTCTCTCTCTCCTCCCCACCCCAATTTCGAAATTCATTCTCTCTCCTCCCCATTCACCCCTCATTAAGGCCCCTTCCCCTTCCCCATGCACTCATTCAATTCCCCCTCCAACCCCTAGGTGGAAACCCCTTCTCCTAGGCACCTTTCCACTCTCCCAAGCAACCCTTCCTCTCCCCAAGGTTGAAGGGGCTCTTCCCTAAGCCCAAATTCGAATTTCCCTCTCCCTAGGGCTGTGCCCTTCCATCTCCCCACCTCCTAAACCACCCTAGGTCGAATTCCATCTCCCCCCAACAGCCAAGTTCGCCCCCCACCTCCTCTCCTACTCACCATCTCTCTTGTGCACCTCCATCTTCCCCCCACCACCCTTTGCAGCTCCAGCTCTTCCTCCACCCATCCCTGCCCCCCTAGACCTCTTGGAAGATCCTAGCCACGTCCCTCCCCCCTCCACAAACCATCAGCCATCACTCCCAAGCTATGCTACCCTCTCTCCCATTCCCTTAATCTTGCTGGTTTGCAGTTTCAGATAGCAGGTCACAGGTAGCAGAGTTGGGTCTTGAAAGTTGCATCAGATCCGGCCTCTCCCTGGTCTTCTAGTGTCAAGGCCTATATCTCTGGAAAGGTCGTCCAGAGAGCTTTCAAGGCGAGGTGGTTTCGTCGACATCTGAGTTCCGAGCTGCCGGTAGGAGCGATTCTCCCTCGACTGCGCAGGACTCTCAGGCAGGGAACCAGAGCGAGAGTAGAAGGTTGACCACGAAGAACCTTTTGGGATTCAGATCAAGTGTTCTTCAGCAAAAATCTTCCCTCTCAAGTCCTCTTTCATCCTCAAGAAGCAGAGCTGCATTTGGACATCGGCATCTAACGTTACGAATTTTCTACTCCAAGTGTGTCAGGTCAGTTTACAGAAGCCAGAACTGACACCCCTCTACTCATCTGATCGTCCCGGTCTTCTCCGACATCTTCCGACCACACCGTTGGTGCCGACAGAAAGAAGACTCGACCACGGTTCCAACGGTTCAGGTCTCGTCTCAATCAGAGCTTGGTAGAGATCGTGGCACCCTCTGCAACCAGCCACATTGTTCTGCACCAGACAGAGGCAGAACCAATCAGTCCGGTTCCAGACTCTGCCCCGGCCAGCAACGACTTTACCAAGCACAGAAAAAATTCAGAGGTCATCCTTGGTCCGTTGGCAAGCTTTTGGCGCAAGTCTCATCAAGTTCTGAGCTCTATGGAATTTTTGGCAACATCATCACCGCTCTACTGTCCAGCAACTCTGAAGATTGGCAGAATCGGCAACGATCCGAATGTCGGGTTTTCTTCATAACTCCCCCACCCCGCTTGGCCGGCTGAAGGCCCCTCCCTGCGTGGAGGTAGTATTGGATGTAATAAGATTAATGTCCACCCTAAGATCACCCCTCCTGCGAGAGGCGTAGTGGTGTAATCTTGCCATTTCAGGTTGAAGCGACACCGACGCGGCGTGCGGGTGTATACCCTCGCCTCCCCGCTCGCCCCCGTCTCCGGTCGGAGTCGGCGTCTTAACGCCGGCTAGGTGAGCTCCTGAACATCTCTCATTGCTGTAATGGACTTGCTTAGCTTAGTATTGCTATAGTTACTCCGTCGGCGGTAAGAGAGTGTCCGATCTTAAATTGCCACCAAATTGAGTGACCACCGCGGGCGAGTTGTGAGAGCATCCACTTAACCCACACCCTTGGTGTGTTGGCCGCTCATGATTTGGGCATCCTAGGTCCATTTGGGGTTCTCCCCAAGCTAGCCAACCATTGGAGTCTCAAGGTCCCGCCTCGGACCCTCTCCAACATCGCCTAGTCGCCATCGGGCACTAAGTGTGTGCCATACGGGTGAGCTCGCTAGTGTGAGTCCGCTGCTCAAAACTTGAATGCTTGCAAAATAGGTCCATAGGTCGGTTTTACATCACACATCTATCTCAACATCCTCATCTCTGCTACACACATTTTGTGGATATGTTCCTTTCGTACTGCCCAACACTCGGTACCATATAACAAAGCAGGTCTCACAGCCGTTCTATACAACCTCCCTTTGAGTTTCACAGGCATACGACAATCACAAATGACTCTTGATGCACTTCTCCATCTTAACCAACCTTCCTTAATCCTATGTGTAACGTCATCATAAATCTCCCCATTCTCTTGTATGATGGACCCTAAATATCGAAAGCTACTACTCTTCGAAATGTTATGTCCATCAATTAGAACCATGTCTTCCTGAATCACTCTCCCATTACTAAAATTACAATGCATAAACTCTGACTTAATTACTCCTACTAATTTTAAAACATTTGGACTCCAAGGCAAGTCTCCAACGCTCTAACTTAGCATTGAGAGCATTAATACTCTCATCAATTAAAATAATATCATCTGCAAATAGCATACACCAAGGGATATCCTCATGCAATTGTTTAGTTACTTCGTCCATAATTAAGGCAAATAGATACGGACTTAGTGCAGAACCTTGATGTAAACCTATAGAAACGGAAAATTCACCAGTCTCCCCAGTAATAGTTCGAACACTAATAATAGCACCGTCGTACATATCCTTAATAAAATCAACATATCATTGAGAGATTCCTTTCTTTCTTAATGTCCACCAAATCAATTCTCTCGGTACTCGATCATACGTCTTTTCTAAATCAAGAAAGACTATATACAAATCTTTTCTCATCTCTCTATACTTCTCCATTAGCTACCATAGTAAAAAATAGCTTCTGTAGTAGATCTATTCGGCATAAAACCAAACTGATTGCCTGATACAGTAATCATACATCGGAGGCGTTTTTTAATTACTCTTTCCCAAAGTTTCATAATATGACTCATAACTTAATTCTACGATAATTATTACAACTTTGAATATCTCATTTGTTTTTATAGAAATGAACTACTACACTTTTTCTCTAAACTTCTGGCATTCTTCGTTCCTTTAAAATTTTATTAAAAAATTTAGTTAGCCACTGAATGCCGATATCTCCTAGGCCTTTCCATACTTCAATAGGTAAGACATCTAGTCCTAAGGCCTTGCCCATTTTCATTTTCCTTAAAGCATCCTCCACTTCTGACATCTTAATACGTCGGAAATATTAATATTTATCAAATATTGTGGACTCTTGGGTATCTTCTGAAGAGAAATCTTTGACGCAATCTCCATTAAGTAATTTTTGAAAATAGCTATGCCACCTCCTTTTAATCTCAAGATCTTTACTTAGGGTATTTTTGATCATTTATATAAATTAAGATTATACATGTAAAAATCAAAGATTACATGCGTATATATAAAAATATTTATTTTATTTGGTTCATACAAGGTTGGCTGACTCAACATTGGGCAGAGATGTAAGACTGAAAGAAGGAAAAGAGTGATCAAAATCTTATCAACTTCAGCTGCTCCTCACCTTGCAAGTTGCAACAGTTAGATTTTCGATTTCAAATGCTTAAAATTCGAGATTAAATTAGACGATCAAGACACATTATGTCATTCCAATCGTCGATGATGTCGTTGAAGGGGGGGGGGTTATGAGAACCGTCAGAAAAAAAATAATTTGACATATATCTGAAATGATGATCCATATCCATTGTTTTATTTGACCCGTTAAAACCCCTCGAAAATGCACAAGAGTCTTGCATATCCATTTAATTAATCTGAATTCAATTTTCTACTATAAGAATATATCGATTTATGATATTCTCCTATATTTTAATTTTATAATATTTTACGACACATCAAACAACCCCTTAAATGGATTCAAGGCGTTCATCAAAGGAGCAACGTGAACCACTCCCTCCGAAGGATGAGAGAAGTGAGAAGATCCCGAACCTCTCCTTGACGACGCTGATGGAATTCACTTTCACACCACATTCTCTCTCTCTCTCTCTCTCTCTCTCTCTCTCTCTGTGCCGGTTTAAACCGTAGGAGCGTCGGTGGGTAGACCGAGTCTGTCTTCATGAACTGAAACAGAAATAAAAATGAAAGGAACAGGTCTTGACCCGATGGAGTCATAAAGCTGTCAAATAACAGATCTTGTTGTTCCCCTTATTCAAAATTAACCCGACGGCAGACCCTAACCAAAACCACGGGTGTGCATCCCTGTCTTCAGGTTTCATTGAACGAGTCGGATTTCAAGTTCGGCATATAAATAAACCGTGGATGATGATCCAGGATAGCAAATTTGGAAATACCTTCGAAAAAATATTACTTTTTTTTTGTAAAAGTAGATTTTGAAATTATGGTTGGAAAGGAGAGTTTTTCATGATTACGTTAGAACGTGAAAATCACATCCAAAGCCCTCCGAGTCTCCTACCCGGAAATCCGATTCAGGTAGCTAGTATTTGCCGCACATCATAGTGTGCAATTTGTATCTAATCATCTTATTCATTACTTTATTTAAAAATTTTAAAATAAAGCTTTTCCTCAAATTTTATCGTCTCATAGAAACTAATCATGAGCAATTTACAAACTGACCGGATATAAATCATACAACAATGTATCAGGGTTTGTCGACCCGCCCGACCCGGTCGACCCGGTCTCGGCGCGGGACGGGTCGGGTTGGGCGAGTCGCCCAGCGACCTGGTCCGCTCTCTCGACAAGCCACGTGATTTTTTAATTTTTTTAAAATTTAAATTTAGTTTTTAAAAATAAAATTATAATAAACTTTTATTTAAAGATTAAATATTATATATATTTAATAATATTAGAATGTAGAGTTAATTATTTATGATAATAGATCCATATTAAATTATACACAATTAATTATATAAAATTAGCATATTACACCTATTAATTAAACATCCAATGCTAACAGATAAAAAAAATTCACTAAATATGTTAAAGTAAACATAGACATAATAATGACTCATTCAACTCCAGTCATGAAGTATAAAATATAAAAGGGCTTTTTACATAAATACCCCTCTAAATATCGGTTATGCCCAATATACCCCTCATTTGAGCATATTATCAAAAATATCCTCTATTTAATCTTAAATGTTGCAACTATGCCTCTACTGTAACCTTCGTTGATTTAACTTGAGTTAAACATGAGTTAAGCAGTAAAATTATTTAGATTTTTTACATAAATACCCCTCTAAATATCGTTTATGCCAAATATATCCCTCATTTCACTGCAATTAATGACGATAGATAGGATATTCACGGAATATTCGCCTCCCGTCGACGTTAGTAAACTATAGGGGTATAGTTGTAACATTTAAGATTAAATAGAGGATATTTTTGATAATATATCAAATGAGGGGTATATTTGGCATAACCGATATTTAGAGGGGTATTTATGTAAAAAATCCAATATAAAACTCACTCATCTGAGTCATCTGTGAATCCCGAATCCCAATCAGAATCAGATACATGAGATTAATGACCCGTATAATCTAACTCTATCCTAGTGGGTGGAGGTACATGTGGGTGAGACTGAAAATATGTAACCATCTGCACAAATGATGGGTCATGTGGAGCGGTGGAGGGTACATGAAAATCTCTAAAAAAAGTACTCACTACATCTATACATTCAATTCTATCATGTACGACTGGTGCGACTGGTGCTGGTGCTTGTACTGGTGCTGCTCGAGCTCTGGACGTGGAGGAAGATCCTGCTCCGCCCGGTGCTAGTGGTGGGGGTACCCTGGACGTAGAAGAGGATGTCCCGGCTCTGCTATGAGAAACATATCCCTCCCGTAACTCTGTCAGAAAGTAATGTTGGACATCCCTAGGAACTCGGTCGCATGCACGGCAATCGCGTCCCACTCCCGCGAGGTGCTCTGTAAATCTGTGTATGCCGATGACGCGATGTCCGCAGTATCTACAGTGCACATGTCGATCATCCTCAACAGTGTAACCATGCTCCCACGCAGGGTGACATCGTCTATCCATGACGACCTGCAAATGTTGTAAAATTTTAGATTAGTTACTTCAATGACAAGTACAAAACTCAAGATATGAAGAAAACCTGTCTGTCACAATAAACAAGGAAGTTGATCAGGCTATTTTTTGTGGTACCTGACCATCCATCACACATCAGTGTGACTCCGTACTTTTTCCATTTCTGTTTGAATGAGTCAATATAACTCTTGATCTCAGCAACTTGTTCATCAAGATATATGCCGGCCAACTCTCTCGCTGTAGGTGGTTGTACGTGTAACCCAAGAACTTGTGCTTCCTGAAGTATTGGCTTGTAGTAAGGGATGTTGGCTGCATTGAAAGGCAGACCCTGCGTGGTGCCACCATTTTGCAACGGCTTGACCAAGTTTCCATTTAGGCCCCTTCTGGCCATATGTATCGTCCATCCTCGTTTGCTTACCATGCTCTCGAGATAGTGCACCGGGCTCCACATCTTCAATGTTGATCGATTGTGTCCTTTTTCTTTGTGAACCCGAGTCACCAGTCAAGAAACTCCTTATGCCCCGTGGTTGTCGAGTCATAGATGAACCACCACTCCCTGATGCTCCGGTCCTTGCCGCCTCGCAACTTTGCACTCTCGTCTCCTCGGGATGTCTTGCTTCTTCCCTACTCTGACGTACTGCGTCACGAAACTCGGCTTCGTATGGATCATTCACCGTGACATGCACATTAGGCTGGTCAGTACGCGCTTGTTGGTCTTCGTCACTGGGTGTCCATGCACATTCATCCTCGTCGCTGCCGCTTACTCTTCAGCTAATTGCCGCTTCATCTCTTTTCTTATTTTTTTCCTTTTCTTGCGTCGCAGCTCTCTTCTCCCGCAGGTGCCTGGCCATTGTAAGTTTCATATCTCTAGGCACATGGGTATATCCAGCAACCTCAGAGTATCCTGCATCGGCTCCTCCTGCCAAGTGCTTCTTCAACTGAGACACACCTCCTCCCCAGTATTCTATTTTACAATAGTTACAACGCCAACACCTACGGTTGCCATATAACATAACTCTGTGTGACCATCCAATGTCATTTAGTCGTTCCCTAAGAGCCATAGAGTGCTTAACTGTATCTCCTACATTTAAGAAATATAAATTTTAAATATCATTGTATTTGTTAATGAACTAATATAAAATATAAATATCTTCATTTTATAGTAAATTAATTTTTACGTAGAGCTATCGAATATAATTTACAAACAAACCATGTATTAATTTCTCCAAAAAAGGAAATTTCATTATTCTACATCTACGACTAACAAATTTAAGTAATAAATGTAAATTCAATGTACAATATTTTTTACAAATAGCATTTAATGAAAATAATATCATTATTTCTACAACATACAAAATTATATGTTAAAAAATCTAATTTTTTTCTACAACATGTTAAACTAAAAGCATTATTTAATACATAATAATTACAATTTACATCTACAAATTTTGTTATAATTAAATTTTAATTAAAATAATAAATTTAATTCCACAACATGTAAAATTGAATACATTATTTAATACATCTAAATTAAATCTTAATTTTTTTTACAAATTAATTTTTATATAGAATCATCTAATACAATTTATAATCCGTAAATTTATCTATAAATTTAAAATCACTTGTAACATATTTATCACTAAATTTAAATTTAAATTTGAAAATTCTACAATTAAATGAATTACATAATACATCGAAACTAAATTTTAAAAAACTAACAACATCTAATCTTAAATTTTTACAACTAACAAAATTAAATTTATTAAAATTAAAATTTTAATTATTTTTTTTAATCTCTCCACCCCCACCTCCCCGGCCCCCACCGCCCCCCAGCCCCCGGCCGTCCCCACCGCTGCAATGGTGGCCGTCTCCCCCCCCTCCCTCCCCCACCCCCACCGGCTGCAGCGGTGGCAGATGCCCCCCCTCCCTCCCCCACCTCCCTTACCCCCCCACCGGCGGCGGACGCCCCCCCTCCGGCCAGATCCGGTGGCTAGAAGACGCCCCCCCTCCCCCACCCCCACCCCCACCCCCACCGGCTGGCAGATGCCCCCCCTCCCTCCCCCACCCCCACCCCCACCCCCACCCCCACCCCCACCGGCTGGCAGATGGTGGCAGACCCCCTCCCTCCCTCCCCCACCTCCCTCACCCCCCCACCGACAGTGGATGCCCCCCCTCCGGCCAGATCCGACGGCTGGCAGACGCCCCCCCCTCCCCCACCCCCACCGGTTGGCAGATGCCCCCCCTCCCTCCCCCACCTCCCTCACCCCCCACCGGCGGCATACGCCTCCCCTCTGGCCAGATCTGCCCCCCTCAGCCCTCCACCGCCCTCCCACGGCGCCCCACCGATCACCCTCCCCAATTAATAAAACAAAAATGAAATAAGATCACCTACCTCTGATCGTCGGTCGTCGTCGCCCAGAGCCGCCGTCCACCGCCGCTCTGCACTGCTTTGCACCGCCCAGAGCCGCCGTCCACCGTCTTCTCTGTGTTGCAGAAGCGCCCAGCCCCCACCCGTTAAATGGCCGAACCGGCACATTCGCTCCGACCCACACGTACCAGACCGGGCCCGCCTCGGACCGGTCCGGTACGCGACGGGACGCACGGGATCATGCGGTCCAGTGCGTCCCGACCACGACCCCCAGCCCGTGCGACCCGCCGCCCGCCTGGGTCGGGTTAGGTCGTGCGGGTCGGGGCGGGACGGCAAACCCTGTAATGTATAACAAATATTACTCAACAAACTTGGCAAGACAAGAATGCTCCGCCTCATGAGCTATATCTTGTAGCACCCGAACGATTGAGGTCTGGCACCAATCAAACTATCCCTTCAATATTCTTAAACATAGTCCGCCCACAAGGAACGTGTTCCCCTTCGCTACTTTTCATATTTTATCTTTCAAAATTTTGAAAGAGAGCTTTTCCTAATGTATGATGTTAATGTACAGCATACCTTCCATATTTTGTTCTCTCTCCATAAGGTACGTACATAGTAGCCGGGTTTACCGTCCCGGTCATGGCTCGGGACGGGACGGTACATGTTTGTACCGTTGCGTATCGAGACATCAAACTATAATATATATATATATATATATATATATATATATATAACGGAATAATACAATTCAAATGAAATCTCAGCTCAGTTGATTAGTTGTTATGCGATGGAAGCGGGTGCCCCCGGGTTCAAATCCCATCCGTGAGAGCCTTAACCAACCGACTTACAGATTTGATTTACTATAAAAAAAATTAAAAATATATATAATGTCCCGGTTGCGTCCCACAGACCGATCGTCCCGGTCTGTGGCTGGGACGGGACGGGCAGTTCGGCTCATCCCGTCTCGATTTGGTAAACCATGCATAGTAGTCGGTTGGTCTTACCCTGATTTAGGCTATTGTATATGTATATATGTTGAGCAACATAATGGAGGAAGCATGCTCTCTCGTTTCTCCAAATCTATCATGGTATCAGAGCCCTAATCGCATCGACCGCCGCCATCGCTCCTCTCTCTTTGAGCCCCCCACACGGCTACCATCGGAGATATCATCCATTCGATTCGTCACCACAAGACCCTGAGTCTCCACCCATGCCATTTGCTCTGCATGCGGACCGCCACTAGAATCCGTCTATTCCCCCAAAGAAGGCTGCCATTGAAAAATATGTATGTTCCTCCCGGAGAAAGCAATGCGAGCAACACTCAAAGCCCTCCCTGCTCTGCCCCGCTACTCAAATTCTTCTCTCCCCCCCTTGGAGGCCTACCCGGGGCCTCCATTCGGCCTCGATCCACCACTGGCGTCACCCGCTACCCTCACTTGGACACCCGGGGGATACCTTCCAGCCTTGCTCTCCCACCAGCATCACCCGCTGCCCTTGCTTGGACAACCAGGGCCTCCATCCAGCTGCCCCCGCTCCCTATTGTTGTGCAAGCATGGTTCATGTATAGTTTTGATGATGTCCAACTATGATTCATTATTACGTTCTTGATAAGGATCTAACTATGATTCATTATGTGTTGATGATTTTCATGTTGATATGTTCTTCATGTCATGTTCTTCATGACAATACTCTTTAAGTATAAATTTAATGAAGTCTCATGTTTAAATACTAGGATCATGATGAAATCTTAACTAGCCTTTGAAACTTTGATATTCATAATATTTTGAATGGCCTTTACCTTGATTCTTCTCATGATGTAAGTAAATGAGGAGTTTGAAAGTCAACAGATGAGAAAAATAAGAGAAAGGCAAAATCAGTCGACTGAGGTCAAAATTCAATCGACCGACATCGAACTTGAGCCGATCGATATGAAGGTCAGTCGACAGATGAAGGCAAATTAAGTCGACCAAGTCGAAACTCAGTCGACAGATATCATAATTCAGTTGACTGAAGCCAGTTTCAGTCGACAGACATGTCATCAAGTCGATTGATTTTTTCTTTGTTTCGGTCGACAGACCGAGTAGTTCGATCGACCGACTGGGTGTTCGACCAAATGCCTTAGAGGGTTGAAGCAACAGGACTGAGGGCAGTGATACAAATTGGCTGAAGCCTATTAGTCAGCTTGCTGAAATCAACTTACTGAAACGAAGACTAAAAGGACTGGCCAGTTGGTCGACAAACTAAGGCAAAGTCAGTTGACCAAACCAAAAATCAGTCAACTGATATGGAAGTCAGACGACTGACTTGCCAATGAGTCGAAAGATATTGCCAAGACAGGAAAAATGAGTCAACTCAGTTTTGCTCAGCCTAACTGAACACCGGTTGGGCAGACTTGGAGTGTTGCAGCAAAATAGCACGTGCATTTGAACGCGGTGACCAGAGGACCGTGACTGTCAGACTGTGGTGCTATCAACTGAAGCTCATGCACAAGCAACAACAACATCAATAGCACCATCCAGCAATAATAGCAACTACAAGCAGTAGCCAACGGCCACAGCTGTGCAACAACACCAACAGCAGCAGCCAGTAGCATGCATTATCGAACAACAACTACAACACCAGCAGCAGCAGTAGCAACATAGCAGCGAGCAGCAGTAGTAGCAGCCAGCAGCAACAACAAAAGGAAAAGTCAGTCAACTTGCCCAAATTGAGTGGACTGAAAAAGGCAAAGTCAGTCGACCCAAGGGAAAGTCAGTCGACTGATATGGCATATCAGTTGACTGATATTGCCTGAATGCCTCAGCACGTGCAGTCTGCCAGCAGAGTCACCTGGTCACGTGACAACTTATCCAAGTCAATGGGACAAGTATCCAGGACACGTGCCTCGAGGTCTAAAAAGGTATGTGGATAAAAGATCTATCCTTTTCATCATGAGATAGTCAGAATACCTTTTTATGAGAAGGATCAGTCAGAAAATAGATTTGGGAAAAGTCACTTTCCATGGTGTCTTCCTTTTTACAATGGACCAATCAGATTTCATCTCTGAAAAGTTCCTAGGACAGAGATCCGTCCTTTTTATCATAAGCCAATAAGAATACAGATCTGGAAAGATTCCATGAGAAAGAATCTTATTTTTATTTTGGACCTATCAGAATGTAGATCTACAGAGAGAGAACCTTCTATTCTTCTCTTCTATAAATTTGAACCACTTTTCTCAAGAAGAGGCCGTTGCTGCCCTAGGCCATTAAAGACTACCTGAGCTTTTAGAAGAAGATCTGTGAGGAGGAAAATAAGAGAGTGGAGCAGCCCAGCTGCTGGTCTGAGCCAGTCCAGTGTTGAGAAGAAGAAAACGGAGTGCAGTCGAGCTAAGGGACTCCAGTGCTAAGAGGGAAAATCTAAAAGAAAGTGGAGAGAACCAGATCTGAGTCCAGATCTATATTCTCAGCTTCAAGATCTCGATCCGAAGCTACATTTGTTCTTCTCAGTTTCATTTTTCTTTTTCTCTTTGAAACTCTACATTTGCTTTTCGTGTGTAGTGCTACAGTGATAGTGGTTTTTTTCGGTACCCTGTTTTAGAGATCGGACTTTGTTTTGACTGCTGAGCAGCCGTGTCTAGTCAAGGAGCCTGTTCCTCGAGGTGAAGCTGTGTATCAACATTTGTGGTCCAGTGGGGTTCGTCCCCGTGTGCTGCTGCCTCTCAACATCATGTTTTTCTTTTGGGGTTTATCCCCATGTTTTGTTGCATTTTGCAGCGTGCTTTCTTCTTGGGGCTTGTCCCCGTATGTTGCTGCGTGTAGCAGCGTGCGTGTGTGTGTGGGGTTCATCCCCGTTAAGTTGGGTATCAGCAGTTGTAGGGGAATCGTCCCCGTGTGTGGCTGCGTGTAGCAACGTGTGTGTGTGGGGGGGTTCATCCCCGTTAAACTGTGTATCAGCAATTGTAGGGGACTTGTCCCCGTGTGTGTTGCTGCATTTGCAGCGTAGTGAAGCCTCACCGGATTTGGTGAGGTGTGGACGTAGGTTACAGGTTTACAACCGAACCACCTTAAAATCCCTGTGCAGTGGACTGAGAATCGTGTGGCTATTCCTTCTCTTCTACCCCCCTTCACAGATTCTTGTGTTAACATCAATCCCTGTAGTTTGAGTTAAACTCTAAGACATTGCTCACACACACTGAACTAAATCAGATTGCTACACACACATAACCTTCACACACTTACTGCTAAGCTGAGTCAGCTCCATCAAGCTACTCAATTCTTTAGCCGCGATCAATCTGACGCTCAGTGTAGCTAAGTCTCGCTCACTTGTTTCTAAGCGCTGTATTGTATTCACTGTGTGCTGGAACCAAAGTTTCATAGAGTTAAATTTTTAAAGGGGCGTAATCAATTCATCCCCATCTCTTGATTACGGTTGCACGAAGGGAACCAACAATTGGTATCAGAGCCTAGCTCTGCCATACCTAGATCCAATGATATGCAGAGAAGATCCCGGTGCACCTACTATCATGAGTTCTTTCGCTGAACAGTTTCCGTGTAATTCTCCACCGATTTTTGATGGTTCTGATTTCACTATCTGGCTAGGAAAAATGTGCATGCTTGTTAACTCGTTTGATTCAAAATTATGGAATCTTATATCTCATGGTCCTCATGAGCTACCATCAGATAAATTTGAATGGTCGGCAGGACCAAAAGCATTGACAATATTGCTGCTTTAAACTTGTTAAAGGCTGCAGTTGATTCCACGTCATTTCCTTTTGTTTCTACCTGCAACACGGCCAAGGAATCTTATATCTCATGGTCCTCATGAGCTACCATCAGATAAATTTGAATGGTCGGCTGAACATAGGACCAAAAGCATTGACAATATTGCTGCTTTAAACTTGTTAAAGGCTGCAGTTGATTCCACGTCATTTCCTTTTGTTTCTACCTGCAACACGGCCAAGGAAATCTGGGATGGCTTGGTTAGCATCCACAAAGAGAAGAAAGGCACGACTGCCTAATGGCCGACAGCAATGATCAGCCCAATGATCCCTCATCTCAGGCAAGTTTTGATGCTGAAGACTTTACCTTTGATGAACTTATGGATGCATACGATGAATTGGTAAAGCAATACAAAAAATTAAACTCTGAAAACAAAAAATTGAAAAAGAAAAGTGAGAATTCGATTCACGATTCTCTATGTGTGAAATGTGCCGAGCTTAAAGAAATAAATGAATATTACCTAGTTGATATTGATTTGTATAAAGCACAAATTGCTTGTCTGAGAAAATAAAACGAAGCTCTGCTGACCAAAATGTCCAAGTTTGAAGAAACTGAAAAGGCGCTTCAAAACAAATTCAAATTAATGTCAAATGATCAGAAGCTTATTGATGAACTGGTTAAGAATGACAAGCTCACTGAAGAAAATGAAAAATTGAAAGAACAAATCAATTTGTTGACTACTAAACTACATGCATTTGAAAAGGGTAAGGGTGTATTTGCTGATGATTCTGAAAAAGTGTAAACCATTCAACAAGAAATTGAGAACTATAAAACTGTAAATGCATCGTTATTTCTCACCCTAACCCTTTTGTTACTCTGCAGTCCAGCTGCAGAATGTAAAGAATATCCTAAAAGCCTGGAACAAAGATGCGTTTGGCGATGTCAAGAAGAATATTGCAATAGCGGAGGTATCTGTTGATTCTTGTCAGAGTACTTTTGATGATGATCCTATCGAGGCTACTAGAGCTGCTTTGAACGAAGCTAATGCTCATCTCAAGAGAATGTGAAGAGATGTTCTGGGCCCAGAAGACCAGAATGGAGTGGCTGGACAACGGTGATAAGAACACATCTTTTTATCACTCAGTAGTCCAAGGAAATCGGAGGAGGAACTTTATACATCGATTGAAAATCAATGAGCAGTGGTGTGATGATTAGAGCAGGCTGAGGGATGAGGCTGCTATCTATTTCAATAATCTCTTATCTTCTGAACCTCACAATATTGAAGCGGAACTCTTACATACTATTCTACTATTATCAGTAATGAACATAACAAGCTTCTTTGTGAAATTCCATCCGCGGCTGAGATCAAGGAGGCTGTCTGGGGCTTAAACGACAATGGGGCTCCAGGTCCGGATGGCTTTACTGGCCTGTTCTACACCTCCTACTAGGACATTATTGCTCAATCTACCATTGATGCGATCCAAGGCTCTTCAAAGGTTGTCCGATGCCTTGTAGCATCACTTCTAGCCTTGTTGCATTGATTCCCAAGGTGGCTATCCCACATACCTTTGGCGACTTCCACCCAATCAGCTTATGTAATTTTTCTTACAAAATTGTGTCCAAGATCCTTGCCAGCCGCCTTGCTGACATCTTGCCGCTGATTATCTCAGATGAACAGAGTGCTTTTGTTAAAGGTAGATTTATTCTAGAGAATGTCTCAATTGCCAGAGAACTTTTTAAGGACTTAAACAGGAAGACTAGAGGCCATAATCTCATCTTGAAGCTGGATATGATGAAGGCTTATGATAGAGTCGAATGGGAATTCTTGCTGGCTGTTCTTACTAAATTTGGATTCTCCACCAGGTTCACCTCCCTCATTGGTATGTTGGTTTCAAATTGCTGGTTCTCGGTCCTATTCAATGGTTCGGTGGTAGGTTACTTCAAATCCACGAGGGGTTTGAGGCAGGGAGATCCAATCGCCCCTGCCCTTTTCATAATCATGCAGGAGGTTCTCAGTAGGGGTCTCACCAACCTTCACGCTTCTAGAGTTCTAAAACCGTTCTCCGGCCCTAGAAGATGCCCGGTTATTTCTCACCTGCTATTTGCAGATGACACACTTATTTTCCTTAATGGCCAGATGGACAATATCAGGAAGCTGCAATTCTTTATTCGGCGCTATGAAACTTCCTCCGGCTAGAAAATAAATGAGGCTAAGAGCACCTTTTCCCTCTCTGATAAGGCTCCTATGTCTACTGCTAGCCGCATTTAGACCCTCACGGGTTATACAAGACAAGTTGTGGCTCTAACTTACCTTGGAGTCCCCCTTCGTCTTGGCAGAGCCTTGGTTTCTGATTACAAACCTCTGCTAGAAAAAATTAACCATAGGACCACTTTGTGGAAATCCAAGTTGTTGTCTCAGGCGGGTAAAGTGACGTTGATTAATTCCGTTCTTAACTCAATTCCAGTGTATTTAGCAGCTTCATCCTCTATTCCTAAGTCCATATCCAAATATATTGAAAAGGCATGCCCCAGCTTCTTTTGGAGTGACAACACTGATAATCGTAGGTGTCATTGGGTTTCCTGGGAGGTCCTGAAGAGGCCCCTTTAGGAGGGAGGCCTTGGTATCCGAAGCTTAGAGCACATCCAAGTCTCACTTGCTGCCAAGCAAATTTGGAGTATCCTTAATGGTAACTCTTTATGGGCCAAATATGATAGATGTAGATATATGAGTGGGGTAGCTTCACGCCCTGGCCCTTTCCCCCGGAGTCTTTCCACTACAATTTTCATATCGGCATACGGCCTGGTGCAAAGCAACTCGAGATGGATTATTGGTAATGGTTCGTCGGTTGATTTTCTTGATGACCTGTGGATCAGCAAAGTGCCTCTGAGGACTATCCTTCCCATTCCTTATGATGGCCCTCCTGCATCCGTGCATCAGGTACTTCACGATAGCAGCCACCCAGTGCGTCAACTTTTTCCCTCTACTAGTTTTCTTAATGAGGTTACCCTCCATGATGAATTACCTGATTCCCGCATCTGGGCTCCAACTCGAGCGGACTCTTCACCACCAATTCAGCTTATCATCTAGCAAGACCGATGGGAATCTGCAGACCACCGCTATCCAAGCTTTGGCATCCCACTTTCTATCGGCGTGCTTCAGTCTTTGGCTAGAAAGTTCTCCATAGAGCCATCCCTGTGGATAGCCGTGTTGTTGACTGCGGGATTCAAATGGCGTCCAAATGCTCTTGCTGTCACCTTCCTAAGGTTGAGGATCACAATCACCTCTTTGTCACAGGTGATATGGCTGCCGAGTTATGGCATTGGTTCTATCCATTGATAAGTCTAGGAGTTATTATGCACGACCAGGTGACCACGTACTCGCCTCTGGAACTTCCAAGAATGTTGCAATGTTGGATCACCTTTCGGCTTTGCTTCCCTATACACCTATCTCCTTATTCTCTAGGAGTTATGGAGGGCTAGATGCTCCAGGCGGTTCCAGTTCGTGTCAGTTTCCTGTGGACATCTTGTAACGCCCGAGGATTTTCTAAGAATTTTTTAGATTTAAAATATAACTATATTAATTATTAAAGCATTCAATGAGCTATTAATTGAATTATAATGAATTAAATCTAGTTATTTAGGCCCTACACTAATCCAAGAGGATTAGGCCTATATAATAAACCCAATAGGCTCAAGAGATTGTTTTGGACCTTAACCCATATTCTAGAACCTTAAAATAGGTGTAATAAGAGAATTAAGGGGGATAATTACTCCTTAGAAGATAAATAAATGGATAATAACTTGGATAATATCAAAAGAGTTTGAACTAATTTTAAATTCGGCGCCCAATTGGGAAAACGGTCTATCGCGAGACCGCAAGGGACAGTAAGCGGTCTAGTCCTAGATCGCTAAGCTCTGTCAGTTCCGTGAGAGAAAGAAAACGTGAAAAGATTAGATTTTTAACATCCAAATCACCTAGGATCGATTATATCTACTGGTTAGATAAGTCTAGAAGGCTAGTAGATCAAATTGAAAGCCTAAATTTGGACTCTAAGTTCGTTCTAATCCTCAAAACCCTAGCTAACCCTAGAAATAGATCCCAGATTTGACATGCGCGACCCCTACTTTGGCTCGTGTGGAACTCAGGTAAGGAGGACGAATTAGAGATAAGTTTCTTCTAGGAATTTGTTTATTATAGTTAGAACTAACTACCCTCTAAATTTTGTTCTAGGAGATCAAGTCTACAAAGAGTTAGAAGCTTCCAAAGTTGCTGATCCTACATCAATAACTCAGCAAACTGTGCGGCCGACCCAAGAAGATCAGAGAATTAGAAGCACGAGGTAATTAGATAAAGATTTTTTAGAACAATTTGTTCCTGTTAGTACCCTCTTCTTACCCTCAAAATTTCACGTCTTTAGGTCAAGGGAATCAAAAGATACAAGGGCGTGAAGTTACTGATTTAGTTCAGGACGAGCAGAGAACTAGGGTTGACTTGCAGCCTTAAATTTGAAGTTTAAAGCCCAAAACCAAGGTAGGTTATCTCATGAATGGCTCAAACTTGAAGTTAGGAATAAAAGCCCTCTGATTTCATTCGATTTCATGCATTGTATCTTGAGAATTTGATGTTTTCATTAGGACTATGCATCTAGTATATCCTCATGCATAAACTAGCCTTAATGAAGTAAAAGGAGAATCTTCTTGTTAATTACATGAACCTATGCATATTGTTGGCCTATCCTTATTCTATCATGCTATAGAAGTTTATATATGTTGATTTCCAGGCATGATATGCCTTAGTTTAGCATTTTATTTTATTATCATTTGCACTCGGATTAATACAGGAGGAAACGGTCTTCCTATAGACCGCCAGAGAACCTAGCGGTTGCCCGATAGACCGCTAACCACAATTAAACGGTCGTCCACTAGACCTTTTACTGTTCTGATTTCTATAATATTGTTAATCCAAAACATATTGCAGATTAGCTTTAATTGATATATGATAAGCCTAGTTAACTAAGTTTTATTCCTAGTTTAAGCACTGGTTTCATATACTTAGTTAATTCTATTATTCATCATAGTAGATTTCAAGTTCTTTGTGCACTTAGACTTAATTTTGAACTTATGGTAATTTATGACCAAAATCATATATTTTGTAATAAATACATGTTTCAAATGATAAAGGATTCATGATTTAACTTGATCGCTATTACTATTTTCTCTCTCTTCTAATAGTCATTTCTTAAGTACATGGCACATATCCCGATATGTTGTCATTAGTTACACTTTTTCACATTAGTACACAATCTTGGACATGATGACCTCTCCTTTGGATATCCTTTCCAACGGATAAGGAAATCTTGTTCCAAGGCCTCCGTAAGACTCCGCGAGCCTGGGATTCCCACTAGGACGCCGAGCTGGTTGTACCATTAAAACCCATTATCTAGAAAGCACTTTTACCGGTGTTTTATGCATTCTGGAACTTAGCGGCCTTCTGGATGACCGCCAGACTCTGCTAGCGGCCCTGCACTTGACCGCTAATGGATCCTAAACGGCCCTCCATTAGACCGCAAAGCATCAGAAGGATTTTCTCGTGTTTGACGACTCTGTCTCATGAAACGGTTCAAGACTAGATCGCTTGAATTCATAAACGGTCCAGCATATGACTGCTTTCTGTACTATACGGTCCTGCACTAGACCGCTTGGTTCTTGATTGTATCTAACCCATGGTTTGACCCTTGGGGTTGGTTTTCTTGAGTTCATGGATTTCTGGACTCTAAACCTATGATAATAAGTCAATGTAAAGATATAGAAATAAAGAATGTACCGTTATGCTGTCGGATTTTCTTCATAGCATAACCTAGTTATTAATGCATTTCCTTAAATTCTCATAATCAACTATTGGTATGTTCTATACTTTGGTTACCTTATCATAGAACTTTTGTTGAACTTGTATATTATTGGCCGCATTATTGTTATAAACGTGGAAGTAGCATGATTTATACTTGAAGATGCAGTTCGAGCACTGATTGTGTTCAAGGGCTCTATGTTAGTCCCCTCGGCTGATTGTCAGAAATATACTATAAACCATGGGGTATGATGCTACTGGCGTCGCATTATGATGGGAGTACTTTTTCTATAAATAAGTGAAATATCCACAGAATCCACATAAATTCACGAAGTACTTGCTATTAAGAGAATAGTACTTTCTTGCTTGTTACATGACTTTCTAGTGCATAGTCTTTATGGTTATGAAAAGTACATTCTAGTTACATTCTTATTCATGAAAAGGCCAAATTTGCTTTCTTGATTGATGAATCATATTCTCATATCTCGTACCTGATCATATCTTGTTACTTGGATTTATACGTGTTTTATCGTATCTGCATGATTTATCTTATTCTCTAGAGCTAAAATGTTAATCATTTAAATTTGCCTTCATGTTGATACGAAGATACCTACTGGGCAAGTGTGCTCATTACCCTACTTTCTAATCTTTTTCAGAAAATTCAAGTGGGTCGGATTCAGATTGCTCAAGTGATGGATCCGAGAGCGATTGAAGGATACGTGACTCGAGAGAAGCCTTAGTTATCAATGTCTAGTCGAGTCAGAATGTAATTTTTATTTTATTGAGTCTATTGGCAAGAGTCAAGATCTTATGTACTTTGGGAATTATTTTATGAAGAAATAAAATTGAAGGTTTTTTTACATTGTGTAATTACTTTTTATGTGATTGTCTTGCGCTCTGATTATATTGCTTGCTCGAGACGTACTAGCCGACTGTTCACATTCCCGATTATTTCCGCTGCATAATCTCAGGATGTGACAGTGAGAGTGGTATCAGAGCGTAGGTCTTAGGACTTACTTATTCCTAGGGAACGGTATCATGTCATAGGTTAAGTCCAAGGTTTAAGGACCCATACCTATGAAACTAGGAAAGAAATTCCCAACCTATGAGAGGAATTGGGTAGAACTTGGGATGAGATAGTAATTAGAATTCTTTCTAAGATTAACCCCACTCATTCCAATAGATTAACAAATTCATTACTCTTCTCAGGTACCTTACTCTTATAATGGCTCATCATGTGGATTGGGGTGGTATGCAACAAACCGTTGCGGGTCTTACCCAAGCGTTACAAAACATGGCACAAGCTGGCACAGGAGCAAGAGCTGGAGACTTACATCGTAATTTTTGAAGTTTAAATCCTCCGCAATTTTCGGGTTCCTCTAACCCAGATGAAGCCGAGAATTGGATAGATGAGATGGACCGCATCTTTGAAGTTATGCAATGTGCTGATTAGGAGAAGGTCCATTTGGCAACATTCCAATTAAATAAAGATGCCCGTACGTGGTGGAAGTCGATTCCGGCACCGCCGTAAGATGCACAACATACTTGGGAAGGTTTCCTTACCCTTTTCCGAGCCAGGTACTTCTCCGAACATGTCAAGGAGAGGAAAGCTATGGAATTTGCTTCGTTACACCAAGGCATGATGACCGTAGCGGAGTATGAACTCCAATTTTCTAGGCTGGCACCATATGCTCCTCACTTGGTTAGCACCGACTTATTAAAAGCTAACCAATTTATAGATGGATTGAGGCTCGGCTATATTCAACAACTAGGGACTCAGAATATCCGAACATATGCGGAATGGTCCAGCGGGCGCATCTATGTGAAAGGACCTTAGAGAAGGTCGAAAAATTGAAAGGACAAGGAGAGGAGCCGAGCCGAAGGTCTGATCAGCATGATAAGAAGAAGTTTAGTATCACGGAACGCTACAAATCCCGTGATAGCAAGAAGAGATCCCGGAATGGGATTGGTAGTGGCTACCACAAGAATAAGAAAGTCAAGGAAGAAGACAAACAAGTCACCGCGGCTTGTACCTTTTGTGAGAAGTTCAGTCATTCGGCCGAAGAGTGCTGGAAGCGCCTCGGCGCTTGTTTAAGATGTGGCAGCAGGGAGCACCGCATGCCGGATTGCCCCCTTATGAAGGAACAATCTTCCGGTGGTGGACGTAAGCGACAGGTTCGTCTCAATGCTATTTTGGAAGAGGAAGAAGTGCCCAAGAATGATGGGCTAATGGAAGGTACTATCCAAATTTATTCTCATCCCGCATTCGTACTATTTGATACAGGTGCTTCTCATTCCTTTATATCTATTGCTTTCGCAAAAACCTTGCCAGTTTCATCAGTTCCTCTACCTTCGGACCTAGCAATCACTACACCATTAGGTCCTGGAACAAAACTTACCAGCTACTACCCTGATAGTGAGGTAATGGTAGAAGGTCACAATCTTCCAGCAAACCTCGTATGCCTTGACATGGAGGGCTACGATCCTATTCTAGGTATAGATTGGCTTGTAGATCACGACGCCTATATAAACTGCCGCAACCGGATTATCTCTTTTCAGAAACCAGGTCTTCCAAGGTTTTCCTTCCTAGGTATCAAATATAGGAAGCATCCTACTATCATTTCATCTCTTCACGCTTGCAAACTTATTTTACAAGGATGTGAAGCTTTTCTTGCTTCTGTAATCATTACCAAGTCCAAGGAGATCGTCTTAGAAGATATTCTCGTAGTGAATGAGTTTCCTGATGTATTTCCATCAGATTTGCTAGATTTACTGCCCGATAGGGAAGTAAACTTCTCTATTGAACTCATTCCCGGAGCAGCATCTATTTCAATAGCTCCCTACAAGATGTCCCCCACAAAACTCAAGGAATTCAAGAAACAACTTCAGGAGTTATTAGACAAGGGTTTTATTCGACCTAGCGCATCCCCTTAGGGTGCGCCAGTTCTATTCGTCAAGAAGAAGGATGGATCCCTCAGGCTATGTATCGACTACCGGCGACTGAATCAACTCACAATTAAGAATAAATATCTGTTGCCGCGTATCGATGAACTCTTTGATTAGATTTCAGGAGAAGAATATTTCTCAAGATAGACCTCAGGTCAGGTTATCATCAGCTCAAAATAAAAGGTGAGGACATACACAAAGCTGCTTTTCGAAGCATGTATGGCCACTATGAATTCATGGTAATACCGTTCGGGTTAACCAATCCTCCGACAGTATTTATGCAACTCATGAACAATGTCTTCAAGCCTTATCTCGATCGATTTGTGGTCATTTTCATTGATGATATTCTTATTTACTCCAAAACAAAGGAGGAACATGAAGAGCACTTAAGAATAGCCTTGTAAACACTAAGAGAGCACAAACTCTATGTGAAGCTTAGTAAGTGCGAGTTCTGGCTAAAGGAGGTCTCTTTCCTTGGCGATATTATTTCAAAGGAAGGTATCACTGTCGACCCTTCTAAAATAGAAGCTGTTAAGAATTGGAGCCGGCCAACGACTGTGTCTGAAGTTTTCTAGGTCTGGCTGATTATTACAGGAGATTTATTAAAGATTTTTTAAAGATCACTGTTCCTTTGACTAGACTTACAAGAAAGGAGAACCCTTTTATATGGTCGAAGGATTGTGAGGAGAGTTTTCAAACTCTTAAAGAACACCTTACCACTGCACCAATATTAACACTACCGACAGAAGGTGATGGTTTTGAAGTCTATATGGATGCATATGGCATTGGCCTATGATGCGTCCTTATGTAAAATGGAAAGGTGATTTGCTATTTATCAAGGCAGTTAAAGCGCCATGAAGAAAATTACCTTGTGCATGATCTAGAATTAGCTGCGGTTATATTTGCATTGAAGATTTGGTGACATTACCTTTATGGGAAGAAATTCATCATATTTTCATATCATAAAAGTCTGAAATATCTTTTCACCCAGAAGGAGTTGAATATGCGACAACGAAGGTGGTTGGAGTATCTCAAGGACTTCGACTTTACTATCCAATATCATCCAGGAAAAGCAAATGATGTAGCTGACGCTCTTAGCAGGAAGCCAATGGCAACTCTAGCAAGCCTCAGGAAAGATACAACTTGCCTTATTAAAGATTTTTCTCATTTAAATCTTCATATTGACAGAGAAGGAGAAGGAAGTATGATTGCCAATATAAGGTCTCAACCTACATTGATCAAGGACATAGTCCAATTGCAATAAAATGACCCTACATTGATGGAGATTAAGGATAATATTGATCAGAGACCGGAATTTTCTATCTCAAATGATGGAAGACTATTATTTAAGGATCGAATTTGTGTGCCGAATCATGATGACACTAAGAAATTGATCATGGAAGAAGCTCACAAATCAAGGTATGCTATTCACCTTAGTGCTACCAAGATGTATCAAGATTTGAAAAGAAACTTTTGGTGGACCAACATGAAAAGAGAAGTAGCATATTTTGTGTCTCGCTGTCTCACTTGTCAACAAGTAAAGGCAAAACATTTAAAACCCACTGGTAAATTACACCCCTTGAATATTCCCGAGTGGAAATGGGAAAGTATAGGGATGGATTTCATCATGGGTTTACCTAAGACAAGAGGAGGACATGATGGTATATGGGTGATCATAGACTGGTTGACTAAATCTACACATTTTCTACCAATCAAAAGTCGATGGTATGTGGATGTATTAGCAACATTATATATGAGAGAGATTGTCAAATTACATGGTGTCCCTGTCACCATTATATCTGACCGAGATCCTCGGTTCACATCATAATTCTGGAAGGGTCTACAACATTCACTAGGGACCCGACTTAATTTTAGCACTGCATTCCATCCATAAACTGATGGTCAAACTGAGAGGATAAATCAAGTGGTGGAAGATATGCTTAGGGCATGTTCTATAGACTTTGGAGGAAGTTGGCACGATCATTTGCCTCTAGTGGAATTTTCATATAACAATAGCGTATCAAGCTAGTATACAAATGGCACCATTCGAGGCTTTATATGGAAGAAGCTATCGTTCGCTTATTTGCTGGAATGAAGTAGGAGAAAGATAATTTCTCGATCCCGATATCATTAGGGATACTACTGAGAAGATAAAGCTTATTCGAGAAAGACTCTAGATGGCTCAAGATAGACAGAAATCATATGCCGATAATTGAATGCGCGACCTGAAATTTCAAGTAGGAGACCATGTATTTCTTAAGATTTCTCTAGGTCGGGGTATTCGAAGGTTTGGTATCAAAGGCAGGCTTACTCCAAGATTCATTGGCCCCTTTGAGATTCTTGAAAGGGTTGGTGAAGTTACTTATCGAATAGCTTTACCCCCTCAACTATCTGAAGTCCATGATGTATTCCACATCTCAATGCGCAAGAAGTATGTACCTGATCCATTCCATGTCATCACTAACGACAATGTGGAGATTAAAAAGGACTTAACATACGAGTAAAAGCTAGTCAAGATCATTGAAGAAGAAGTGCGTCAACTTCGATCCAATGGACCAAATCATGACCACATGAAGCAACATAGGAAACTGAAGAATCCATGCGCAAAAGATTCCTAGAGATATTTGAATGTAAGTACATTTCCCATAAATCCATGTATTGAATTTGGGGGTAAATTCTTTTTAAGATGGGGAGGGTGTAACACCCGATGATTTTCTAAGAATTTTTCAGATTTAAAATATAATTATATTAAATATTAAAGCATTTAAAGAGCTATTAATTAAATTATAATAAATTAAATCTAGTTATTTAGGCCCTACACTAATCCGAGAGGATTAGGCCCATATAATAAACCCAATAGGCTCAAGAGATTGTTTTGGACCTTAGCCCATATTCTAGAACCTTAAAATAGGTGTAATCACGGAATTAAGGGGGATAATAACTCCTTAGAAGATAAATAAATGGATAATAACATGGATAATATCAAAAGAGTTTGAACTAATTTCAAATTCGGCGCCCAATTGGGAAAACGGTCTATCACGAGACCGCAAGGGACAGTAAGCGGTCCAGTCCTAGACCACTAAGTTCTGTCAGTTCCGTGAGAGAAAGAAAACGTGAAAAGATTAGATTTTTAACATACAAATCAACTTGGATCGATTCTATCTACTGGTTAGATAAGTCTAGAAGGCTAGTAGATCGAATTAAAAGTATAAATTTGGACTTTAAGTTCGTTCTAATCCTCAAAACCCTAGCTAACCCTATAAATAGATCCCATATTTGACATGCGCAACCCTTACTTTGGCTCGCGTGGAACTCAGGTAAGGAGAACGAATTAGAGGTAAGTTTCTTCTAGGGATTTATTTATTATAGTTAGAACTAACTACCCTCCAAATTTCATTTTAGGAGATCAAGTATACAAAGAGTTAGAAGCTTCCAAAGTTGCTGATCCTACATCAATAACTCAGCAAATTGTGCGGCCGACCCAAGAAGATCATCGAATTAGTAGCTCTAAACGAGGTAATTAGATAGAGGTTCTTCAGAACAATTTGTTCCTGTTAGTACCCTCTTCTTACCCTCAAAATTTCAAGTCTTTAGGTCAAGGTAATCAAAAGATACAAGGGCGTGAGGTTGCTGATTTAGTTCAGGACGAGCAGAGAACTAGGGTTGACTTGCAGCCTTAAAATCGAAGTTTAAAGCCCAAAACTAAGATAGGTTATCTCATGAATGGCTCAAACTTGAAGTCAGGAATAAAAGCCCTCTGATTTCATTCGATTTCATGCATTGTATCTTGAGAATTTGATGTTTTCATTAGGACTATGCATCTAGTATATCCTCATGCATAAACTAGCCTTAATGAAGTAAAAGGAGAATCTTCTTGTTAATTACATGAACATATGCATATTACTGGCCTATCCTTGTTCTATCATGCTATAGAAGTTTATATATGTTGATTTCCAGGCATGATATGCCTTAGTTTAGCATTTTATTTTATTATCATTTGCACTCGGATTAAAACAGGAGGAACGATCTTCTTGTAGACAGCCAGAGAACCTAGCGGTTGCCCGATAGATCGCTAGCCACAATTAAACGGTCACCCACTAGATGGTTTGCTGTTCTGATTTCTGTAATATTGTTAATCCAAAACATATTGCATATTAGCTTTAATGGATATATGATAAGCCTAATTAACTAAGTTTTGTTCCTAGTTTGAGCACTGGTTTCATATACTTAGTTAATTCTATTATTCATCATAGTAGATTTCATGTCCTTTGTGCACTTAGACTTATTTTTGAACTTATGGTAATTTATGACCAAAATCATATATTTTGTAATAAATGCATGTTTCAAATGATAAAGGATTCATGATTTAACCTGATCGCTATTACTATTTTCTCTCTCTTCTAAGAGTCATTTGTTAAGTACATGGCACATATCCCAGTATGTTGTCATTAGTTACACCTTTTCACATTAGTACACAATCTTGGACATGATGACCTCTCCTTTGGATATCATTTCCAACGGATAAGGAAATTTTGTTCCAAGGCCTCCGTAAGACTCCGCGAGCCTGGGATTCCCACTAGGACGCCGAGCTGGTTGTACCATTAAAACCCATTGTCTAGAAAGCACTTTTACCGGTGTTTTATGCATTCTGGAACTTAGCGGCCTTCTCGTTGACCACCAGACTCTGCTAGCGGCCCTGCACTTGACCGCTAACGGATCCTAAACGGCCCTCCATTTGGCCGCAAAGCTTCAGAAGGATTTTCTCGTGTTTGATGACTCTGTCTCATGAAATGGTTCAAGACTAGACCGCTTGAATTCATAAACGGTCCAGCATATGACTGCTTTCTGTACTATACGGTCCTGCACAAGACCGCTTGGTTCCTGATTGTATCTAACCCATGGTTTGACCTTTGAGGTTGGTTTTCTTGAGTTCATGGATTTCTGGACTCTAAACCTATGATAATAAGTCAATGTAATGATATAGAAATAAAGAATGTACCGTTATGCTGCCGAATTTTCTTCATAGCATAACCTACTTATTAATGCATTTTCTTGAATTCTCATAATCAATTATTGGTACGTTCTATACTATGGTTATCTTATCATGGAACTTTTGTTGAACTTGTACATTATTGGCCACATTATTGTTATAAACGTGGAAGTAGCTTGATTTATACTTGAAGATGCAGTTCAAGCACTGATTATGTTCAAGGGCTCTATGTTAGTCCTCTCGGCTGATTGTCGGAAACATATTATAAATCATGGGGTATGATGCTACTGGCGTCGCATTGGGCTGGGAGTAGTTTCTCTATAAAGTGAAATATCCACGGAATCCACATAAATTCACGAAGTACTTACTATTAAGCGAATAGTACTTTCTTGCTTGTTATATGACTTTCTAGTGTATAGCCTTTATGGTTATGAAAAGTATATTCTAGTTACATTCTTGTTCATGAAAAGGCCAAATTTACTTTCTTGATTGATGAATCATATTCTCACATCTCGTACCTGATCATATCTTGTTTCTTGGATTTATACATGTTTCATCGTATCTGCATGATTTATCTTATTCTCTAGAGCTAAAATATTAATCATTTAAATTTGCCTTCACGTTGATACAAAGATACCTACTGGGCAAGTGTGCTCATCACCCTACTTTCCAATCTTTTTCAGAAAATTCTAGTGGGTCGGATTCAGATTACTCAAGTGATGGATCCGAGAGCGATTAAAGGATACGTGACTCGAGAGAAGCCTTAGTTATCAATGTCTAGTTGAGTCAAAATGTAATTTTTATTTTATTGAATCTAGTGGCAAGAGTCAAGATCTTATGTACTTTGGGAATTATTTTATGAAGAAATAAAATTGAAGGTTTTTTTACATTGTGCAATTACTTTTTATGTGATTATCTTGCGCTCTAATTATATTGCTTGCTCGAGGCGTACTAGCTGACTGTTCACATTCCTGATTGTTTTCGCTGCATAATCTCAGGATGTGACACATCTCATCTCCTCTATTACCAATAAAGTTAGCTGGGCCTTGAACAAGACCAGTTTTAGGACAGAGATCCCTCAAATTCAAGTTTCTACCCGTGCGCACTATGGTTATCATCCGAGGTTTAAACAAAAGGTCCTAAAGCTGGTCAGATGGATACCTCCTAACACAGGTCATTGCCTCAACGTTGATGGTGCTTGTAAAGGAAATCCAGGCCCCTGCGGAGGTGGCAGATGTATTAGAGATCCTGCTAGAAACGTGGTAGGGGCCTTTGCCCATTTCTATGGCACGGGAAACAGCCTTATTGCGGAGGTTCGGGCGTTATGCGATGGTCTGCGATTGGCCGCTGCCTATGGCATCTCCCTCTCTAATGTCCAGTCCGATTCGATAGTGCTTGTCCAGTCTATTAACAGCACCTCTTGCCCATCCTGGCATATTCTCAGATGGTGGCGCGATGCTCTATGCTATCTCAATACTAGCAAGCTTAGTGTTGCACACGTATATCGGGAAGCTAATCGGGTTGCTGATTCGCAAGCTTCACATGCCTGTAAAGTTGCGGCCAATAATCTTTTCTGCATTGCCACTTCTATCCCCTGATCCTGCAAAGGAAATGTCATTTTAGATAAACGCTCCTTTGGTAGTATTAGAATGGTCTAGTATAGTTGTACAATCTGGGGTATGCCTCGTTTGTTCATGTACTACCTATTTTTCTGCAATAAAATAATCCCCCTTTAAAAAAAAATAAATGCTATGTTGAGTGGATAGCTTTCTACATGCAAGGAGGACCTTGCTAACTCAGAACTGCACACCTCCCCATTAGAAGATGAAATTAGAGACCTAAACGATTCTCTATCAAAATTTATCAAAGGAAAAGAAAATCTAGATAAAATCTTGGGGACGAAAGTGAACTTTCAGAGAGAAGAGCTGGGCTATATTCCAGTAAATAAGAAGTCCTTTGAAAATAAATTGTATACCTCCTTTGTCTCAAGTTCGGATGTAGCCAGCACATCAAATGTTCCCCCAAATCAGTCCGCTGTTCGGAAAACTCAAAAATAGATTTTCAACAGAACTGAACCAAAAAATCAAAAGCAAAACAAAAATCAAAAAAAGAAAACATTGAAACAAAAACAAAAGAACAACTTTGCTCATCCTAGTGTACATACTAAAAACCCTGCTAAACACCATGTTTCCAAAAAGAAAAAGAAAATTTCATGTTTTTATTGTGGACAACATGGTCATGTAATGAACGATTGCAGGGTCATGAAGAATGATGATCTGAATGCATGTAAAAATAGACATGTTCTTGAAGGACCAAGAAAGCTCTCAAACAGGAAAAACATGTCCAGGGAACATCATCCAAGCAATGAAAGTCAAGTCAAAAGACACTTCTCTCAACATTGCTATCAATGTGGAAAATGTGATCACATTATGAAAAACTGCTGGGCAAGAAAGAGATAAAATAGTTTGCATAAAGAAAATGTCAGACTTCCTACCCATAAACAAAAGGTTTTGAATGTCATGCATAAGAAGAATGTGAAGCACTTTGTGTGCTTTTTTTATTGCGGTGAGTCTGGACATGCAATTGATGATTGTCTTTGCATAAAAATTGATGATTTGAATGTAATAAAGAAGAGAGTCTTGCATGTTAAACATGTGTCTAACCCTCAAGGACCCAAGAAAGCTTGGATACCTAAAAGTTTCAAATGAGAACTTGTGTTGTAGAAATGTCTTGAGAATGAATAAAGGACGGTTAGAAATGGCTTCTCAAGGCACATTTCAATTTGAATTAAAGGACGGTTAAATAAAACTTTATTTCATGATTGCATGTCAGGTTCTCTTTGAATTATTGTAGTTAATCTTTTCCCTACTTATAATAAATCATGCTCAAGTTAAAAACCTCCTCTCTGGATTACTGGAAACCTTTCCTTGGTTGAACATGGAAATCTGATCAGTTCATTTGGTTAATCTTAATACTGAGAATATCTGGACTTCTGGTATATCAAATGGTGTCTATTGGAATGATAGGTTATGCCTACCAGGAAGGCAACACTTTGCGTGAGTTGGATCTTTGGATCAATATCTCCGCCTAGTACCAGAGTTCAAAGATTCAAAATGTTTGGTTGATGAGGAAACATTTATTTTGAATTAAATAAAATTGCCATTGATTTGCAGTGCTCTCATGTTTAATGTGATGATTTCCTTGTTCAAGAAAGGTAAAATTTCTGAACTACAAAGATCATGGTTAAACTTGAATTTACCTCACTCTCTACTACATTACATATCATCCACACTGTTTGCATATATTGTAGATATGAATAAACTCTCATGCATACTCTGATTCATGAATGTTTGCACGTCATGGCCTTCTGGTATATAAAATGGTCATATATGGAAGGGTAGATTCAGTCTGTCTAGAAATTATTACCATGCATTAGAATGTGCCTCCGCCAGGTACCAGAAGTCACTTATGCAATTAGTCATAGGCCATTTCAGGTTGAGCCAAGAAGTCATTGAGTTTGTTAAATAAATGGTTAGATTGAGGGGGAGTTAGCACAAAGGTTGGTTTGCACGCTTGTATAATGCCCCCTTCTGAATTTTTAGCATTTTCATCTCAACATATGAATTGAGTGCACTTTCTTAGGGGGAGACCTTATTATCTGCAAAATTGCACTGCATGTACAAATCAGCTTTTGCATCATACATTTAAAATTGCATGTCATACTATGCACATACTTTGTCTACATGTCATGAGCATCTAAGTCAGGGGGAGTCTATAGAGTCTACCTTACTAACAGGTTCACCGTATAATAGTTGACAACATTTGATGAGTGTCTTCTTCGCCTGGTCAGAATTTATCAAGTCTGTGCCTTCTGAATGGGTGTTTGTTAAGTCAACAGATTTGATCCAAAGTCGACATATATGATTCTCAGTCAACTGAGTTTGCTACAAAATTCAAGATTTCAGTCGACTTTACACTTCATTTGTCAACATCTGCTATTATCTTTGAGTACTTTTTGAATCTATCAAAACTCTACTCTATCTGTTTTAAAAATCTCCTGAAAACCATTCTGATTGGAGGATAGGTCGACCTACTGACCACCTTGTGTCGACCCAGCCTTGTAAAAAGCCATTTCTATCTACATTTTGCTTGAAGAACAGGTTGACCTACTGACCATCTTGTGTCAACCTACCCCTATGAAAAAATGCTTCTATCTGACTGTTTGACGTTCTTCTTGAAGAGCAGGTCGACCTACTATCTATCCTGTGTCGACCTGGCCTGGTGAATAACTGATCTGCTTGTCACTTAGGTCGACTCATAGCTCACTCTAGGTCGACCTAGCCTGCCTTTAAGCTTATATCTGATTTCCATCTAATGCTCTATTTGAAGGACAGGTCGACTCACAATGGTTCATGTGTTGACCTGACTTGTTGTCTGCCTTGTCTGCACTTCCGTTGTCAAACACCACACTTGATATCTTGCTACATCATTTTGTGTCTGTGTATTTCCTAAGATGTGCTGAAATTTGTGTTCTGAAAGATGTCACATGTGATGATCTTGCTCATTTCTTAAACCCTTCTCTTCAATTTGAATTGTGCTCACTCACTCCTCATGTGCATCATTTCCTTTGTTCCGTCTTATGACATTCCTGTAAATTATTTCTTGAGGGGGAGTCTTACTGTTTAAATCTGACTGAGTTCATATACTCAGGGGGAGCTTAAATTCAATGTTCTCTTTTTAGAGCTCTTGTTGATATTTCAGACCGACCCCAAATAAATTGATGGTTTAGAGTGTATAAATCCTAAATCTGGGTTTAAGGGTCTTGAAAATGTATATCTCAATGTATGGAATAGACTTAAAACAGACTTAAAGAACTATGACCTCACCTCTTCCTAAAATCTAAAAATTGAAAGTATTGAGGCCACCTTGGTTAAAGAGATTTACACTGAGTATTATTTTTAAACATTGAAAATGGTCTGATGAATTTTAAGGGAAATGGCCTTGGAAAACTAAAAAATGAACTTGCAGAGCAATGACGGTGACTAACTGAGAAAACATAGACCCTTCACCAAAGAAGTGATGGGAACTGCATCATGAAGTAAAAGTCTAGTTAACTATGTTTAAAGATGTTTGAGAAATATAAAAACAAAAGGCAGAGTAATGGCTAAAGTTTATTGAGAAACCATGTCCCTTCACCCAAGAAGTGACATGGATTGTGTCATGATATGACAAGCCACCTCTGTTCATGAGTGAGACAAGATGGTGAGTAAAACTCTAAGTAACTAGGGAGTCTAGCATCTAATCAATACGTCTCCTCATGTCAAAGGAGTAAACTGAACCTGACTGTCCTTGAAAAATAAGCAAAGTGAAAAATCTGTGTAAAAGAAAATGAATTTCAAAAGTCTAACCCTAAAAGAATTATGTACCTTAAAATATTTATCTTCAATACTAATTAAAACTCTTTCTAGGGGTGTCTCTTGAAATCATTAAGCAAGATGAAAAGGAATGGGGCAAGGACTTTGGTCTTAAACGATCTGTTTTAGCTCTATTAAATATACTATAACATATTTTCAGGGTTTTTACACTCAGATTTGGGGCTTATAAACTTTAAACCACTGATGCAAATAATGGTCTTGAATAATATTACTCTAAAAGGAGAATGTTAATTTTTTAGAAATAAAAACCCTAGTATGTGAGCTTTGTCAGATGACTTGTGATTTCTTTACGCCCCCACTTCCTCTGCTATTCAGTCGCTTCAACATCTGATACTTGCACCAAAAAATTGGTATCAACACTTGGATAACACTTAGTATCAATCCTCTTAAAAAGCTGTTGAAATTTTATCTCCACAGCATCTCTACATTCCTTCTCCAGAACTCATGTTTACTGTACCTCAGCCACCTCAGTGACATCGTGTCTGTATCTAGAATGTGTGTTTTGATAATGTCAAAGAGGGAGCCTTAGTTCTTTCTGTTAACATGAGTGTTGAATGAATGAATGAATGGTTGTCTGCTTGCCTGATTGCGTGCTGCGTATGTTCATAAATCTGCATGGTTCTTGCATTGAGGTCTTTTTGATCATAAAGTCAATCACTTGCATACAGGTGTCCATCAGTTCAATAATTGGCATGTACAACAACTGGTATCAACCCAATTGGTATCAGTCTTCATCATGTATGCAGTTAGATCACATTTTTTAAACTTCATGCATTGCAACGAAAAATTAAAAATCTGAAAAGCTGAAAACTGAGACTGATAAATGGTTGAATCAAGAGATTGCTTGCTATATCTATTTCTTGTCTATGTATAGCCCTGATTTAAGTCTTACTTGTTCATGCCTATGTCCGGCCTGACTTGATCATGTCCATTTCTGAAACAATTTATCATGCTCACGGGATCACACTGTGTTCATGACTGCTGCTTCTGTCCTTGATATCTGCTACACTCTACGGCCCTCAAGCCATTCTCACTGATTTAACCCCTACTCTGCATGTCTCCTGCTCACTTTGCTCCCTACCTTCATATATTCTCTCCATATCTTCTGTTTTGATGATGTCAAAGGGGGAGAGATTATATGAGTCATTATTTGATTGGTATAATAGGGAGAGATTATGAGTCATCACTTGATCAAAGGGGGAGAGATTATGAGTTTATTGGGGAGAGCGTTTATAGCTAAGTTAAGGGGGAAAAACTTGCAACAAGGGAGAGAGTTTATTCAGGTTCTGACTGAATTGAATGCCTCACAACTAATCATTGTTGAACTTAGCTGTCATAATGGCTCATAGTTGCCACCATCAAAAAGGGGGAGAATGTTGTGCAAGTATATTTTATGTATGGTTTTGATGATGTCCAACTATGATTCATTATTGCGTTCTTGATAATGATCTAACTATGATTCATTGTGTGTTGATGGTTTTCATGCTATTATGTTCTTCATGTCACGTTCTTCATGACAATACTCTTAAGTATAAATTTCATGAAGTCTCATGTTTAAATACTTGGATCATGAAGAAATCTTAACTGGCCTTTGAAACTCTGATATTCATAATATTCTGAATGGCCTTTACCTTGATTATTCTCATGATGTAAGTAAATGAGGAGTTTGAAAGTCAACAGATGAGAAAAATAAGAGAAAGGCAAAATCAGTCGACTGAGGTCAAAATTTAGTCGACCGACATCGGACTTCAGTCGACTGATATGAAGGTCAGTCGACATAAAAAGGAAAATTTAGTCGACCGAGTCAAAACTCAGTCGATAGATATCAGAATTCAGTTGACTAAAGTCTATTTCAGTCGACAGACATGTCATCAGGTCGACTGATTTTTTCCTTGTTTCGGTCGACAGACCCAGCATTTCTATCGACCGACTGGGTGTTCGACCAAATGCCTTAGAGGGTTAAAGTAACAGGACTGAGGGCAATGATACAAATTGGTTGAAGCCTATTAGTCAGCTTGCTGAAATCAACTTGTTGAAATGAAGGCTAAAAGGACTGGCCAGTTGGTCGACAGACCAAGGCAAAGTCAGTCGATCAGGCCAAAAATCAATCGACTGATATGGAAGTCAGTCGACTGACTTACCAATGAGTCGACAGATATTGCCAAGATAGGCAAAATGAGTCGACTCAGTTTTACTCAGCCTAACTGAACACCGGTTGGGCAGACTTGGAGTGTTGCAGTAAAATGGCACGTGCATTTGAACGTGGTGACCAGAGGACCGCGACTGTCAGACTATGGTGCTGTCAATTGAAACTCATTCACAAGCAACAACAACATCAACAGGACCATCCAGCAACAATAGCAACTACCAGCAGCAGCCAGCGGCCACAGCTGTGCAACAACACCAACAGTAGTAGCCAGCAGCATGTAGCATCCAACAATAGCTGCAACACCAGCAGCAGCAGTAGCAACATAGCAGCGAACAACAGCAGCAGCCATCAGCAACAACAAAAGGAAAAGTCAGTCGACTTGCACAAATTGAGTCGACTTAAAAAGGCAAAGTCAGTCAACCCAAGGGAATGTCAGTCGACTGACATGGCATATCAGTCGACTGACATGGCATATCAGTCGACTGATATGGCATATCAGTCGACTAATATTGCTTGAATGCCTCAACACGTGCAGTCTGCCAATAAAGTCACCTCGTCATGTGACAACTTATCCAAGTCAACGGGACATGTCTCCAGGACACATGCCTCGAGGTCTGAAAAGGTCTATGGGCAAAAGACCTGTCCTTTTCATCATGAGACAGTCAGAATACCTTTTTATGAGAAGGATCCGTCAGAAAATAGATTTGGGAAAAGTCACTTTCCATGGTGTCTTCCTTTTTACAATGGACCAATCAAATTTCATCTCTGAAAAGTTCCTAGGACAGAGATCCATCCTTTCTATCATAAGCCAATAAGAATACATATCTGAAAAGATTCCATGAGAAAGAATCTTATTTTTATTTTGGACCTATCAGAATGTAGATCTACAGAGAGGGAACCTTCTATTCTTCTCTTCTATAAATATGAACCTCTTTTCTCAAGAAGAGACCGTTGATGCCCTAGGCCATTAGAGACTGCTTGAGCTTTTAGAAGAAGATCTGTGAGGAAGAAAATAAGAGAGTGGAGCAGCCCAGCAGTTGGTCCGAGCCAGACCAATGCTGAGAAGAAGAAAAAGGAGTGTAGCCGAGCTGAGGGACTCTAGTGTTGAGAGGGAAAACCTGAAAGAAAGTGGAGAGAACCAGATCTGAGTCTAGATCTATATTCTTAGCTTCAAGATCTCGATTTGAAGCTACATTTGTTCTTCTCAGTTTCATTTTGCTTTTTCTCTTTGAAACTCTACATTTGCTTTCCGTGTGTAGTGCTGCAGTGACAGTGGTTTTTTTTCGGTACCCTGTTTTAGGGACCAGACTATGTTTTGACTGCTGAGAAGCCATGTCTAGTCGAGGAGCCTGTTCCTTGAGGTGAAGATGTGTATCAGCATTTGTGGTCTTGTGGGGTTCGTCCCCTTGTGCTGCTGCCTCTCAGCAGCGTGTTTTTCTTTTGGGGTTTGTCCCCGTGTTTTGCTACATTTTGCAGCTTGTTTTCTTCTTTGGGGCTTGTCCCCGTCTGTTGCTGCGTATAGCAGCGTGTGCGTGGGGGGGGGGGGGGTTCATCTCCGTTAAGCTGTGTATCTGCGGTTGTAGGAGACTCGTCCCCGTGTGTCGCTGCATGTAGCAGCGTGTGTGTGTGTGGTTCATCCTTGTTAAAATGTGTATCAGCGGTTGTAGGGGACTTGTCCCCGTGTGTGTTGCTGCATTTGCAGTGCAGTGAAGTCTCACCGGGTTTGGTGAGGGGTGGACGTAGGTTGCGGATTTGCAATCGAACCACCTTAAAATCTCTGTGCAGTGGGCTGAGAATCGTGTGACTGTTCCTTCTCTTCTACCCGCCTTCACATATTCTTGTGTTAACATCAATCCATGTAGTTTAAGTTGAACTCTAACACATTGCTCACACACACTGAACTAAATCAGATTGCTACACACACTTAAGCTTCACACACTTACTGCTAAGCTGAGTCAGCTCCATCAAGCTACTCAGTTCTTTAACCGCGATCAATCTGATGCTCATTGTAGCTAAGTCTCGCTCACTTGTTTCTAAGCATTGTATTGTATCCGCTGTGTGCTGAAACCAAAGTTTCACAGAGTTAAATTTTTAAAGGGGCGTAATCAATTCACCCCCCCCTCTTGATTATGGTTGCACCAAGGGAACCAACACCTATTATCGTCATGCCATGTTCCCCTTGACATCACTTGCTGCCCTCGCTCGGACACCCGGTGTAACGACCTAGAATCTAGATACCTAGAAGAGCCCGATACTTTTTGAATCCTGGCCCGCCACCCACGAGCCAAGAGACTCGGAAGGGTTATTTTGGTGTTGTGGAGATACATTGGAATTCAAAATAATAAAGGAAATAACTACATGATTAACTGTTTAAATTATAGGAAATATATTTACATTTTCAATTAATAAATTAACTACAAAATCCAATTCTCAAAGCACAGTATATAGGGAAGAAAGTGTACTCAATCACCGGGCACGCCCCCGACTCTGACGGGCGGGTAACTACGAACCGATTCGCCGCTCCTACGCACCTCCAAGAGGAGCCGCGACACCTGAAAAAGAAGGGATGAGCCTCATCTCATTGGCTCAGTAGGGATCCCGCAGATCCCTGCCAAGAAACAACGATGGCGAACAATATCAGTGACAACAACAAATAATAACAACAATAATAACAACAGCAGAGGAAACTGGACTCTATGTTACTTCTACAAGTACGAAGGAAACCTCAATCACCCTATCAGAATTCCTAAACCAACGGTAAACAACGGCTATGCTACCCAGGAAAACATCTGACATCCATGTCAGGGAAGCTCCATCCTCACTAATGGGAGCCACTACTCGAAATCACCACTGGAAAGCCCACAACATCTCTATCAGGATCCACGGCTAAACCTAGTAAAAAAAACACGTAATATCTCGACTCCCGAGGAATCCGCATTCCTCGTCAAGACACGCCCGAGACCACTTGGTCTGAAAGCAACGCCTCCATCCTCGAGAGGACCACGACCTAGAAGTCTAGAAACCTCGGTCACGTTCATAAAGAAGCCACATACTCACAATTGTGGGCTCCACCTCAATTGTTAGGAGGGTTGTGACCTTACTGTCGGTAAGCTCAACCTCCACTGGTAGGAGGATCATGACTCACTGAAGCCACGTCAAACCGTGAAAAAACAAAAATTGGAGTGACAAGAGACTACCCACTACAGGCAAGGCTGGCTACATCCGCTGACGTCTTAGGCCACACCTCAAGTGTCTCCTATCGCCTCAACCCGATAACTACAACACAGTACATAGTAACACGGAACAAGAGTCGAGTTGGGGTCATGCTCATCAGCACATGTCCGACGTCCCCAACCACATGTGTACACATTGGCTGACTGTGCTATGTTAGGTCCTCTAGTTGGTTTTCCTCTCGACCTGGACTCAAGCCGCCACAGTGGGAGGCCCTACGGAAACCAGCCTAAAACCATCTCGTCGGGACTACTCTCCACCTCTCCCCGGTGGGTCAGCACCCGCGTGCCCAGGCAAGCACCATCTAGTGGGGGGTCACTCTCACAAGTGCCCACAACTAAATCAAAACCACGCATCACGAGCGGAGAGATCTCATAAGGTGGCCTACTACCACCGGGGTTCTTCCCTCTCTAGGGAAGGTCAAGGAACCGCCAGCACCCCCAGCTGGGAAATAGAACTCATAGTCATTGACCAAACTCATGGCCCACACACAAACCACCTTCCGAGGGAAACACTATGCAAGGATATCCCTCCGCACATACTGGGGTACACGGTGACTCGAACTCGCATAACGAAGAGGCTCGGAATGCACGGGGTCACCCAGACCCTCAAAACCACATGCCATGCTATTCGAGATAACACGACTCTCACGGGCACCCAAAAACATAAACTCAATCTTCACGGGGTGTTCGGGACATCCACGGGGTAAAAGATTGACCAATGGGTCTCAATTAGGTTGACTGTTGTCCAAAAGGGGCAAGAACACCTCAAATTGGTCAACCTTCCCCTGCGGTCGGTCGACCTATAGGCTGGGAATCGGTCGACCTACCCAGAGGGTCGGTTGACCGATTTCCCTTGTCAGTCGACCGATTCCGGTCTTCTCCCTGCGTAACCCCATCGAGGGGTTCTAAACTACGTCCCACTTGACCCCGATTGAGCGGGAAACCATCAGGGACCTCGCCCCGACTTCCAAACCACTAAAAGCATGCAAACAAATGGAAAAATGCCGCCTGATCTGGCGAAAATCGTCACTCACCCTAAACATGGAAAACCACCCCGACATGAATGAAAACCCACTCTCGGCCTCACCTTGGACTAAAAATCATAGAAAAATGGAATGCAAGGGCCAGGGATCCATCCCCCTACCTCTCACAATGATTTCCCGTGCTGAGGATGTCGATTCCACATAAAAATGCGACTCGAACCACCGCCGGGTTCCCGAATCCGCGAACAAGCTAGCCACGCCACCACCTCCATTCCTCGCTCCCGTCCTAGACTGCTCGCCGCCCACGTCACCCGCCGCCTCATCCACCACGTCCTCTATCGGCCACTCGGAGAATGGGTGGGGCGAGGGAGAGAAACGAGAGAAGAGAGAGAGAGAGAATGAGAGAATGAGGGTAAGAGGGGGTTGAAGAGGGTTTAAATATAAAAACTTTTAGGGTTTTAAAAATCTAAAAAATAGAAAAAAATAATAAAAATCATCCTCATGATTCTCAAAAATCGCACAACTTGACTTCATCACCCCGAAGCCCGAAAACACATTGTTTCAGCACATATGGGGATCTGAGGGCCCGATAACCAAAATTTTAATTTAATTATAAAACATGATCTAGGACCCGCGGAAACACTCAGATTCCTGATCCGAAAATCCCAGGTCATTACAATCCTCCCCCCTTACAAAAAATTCATCCTCGAAATTTGATGCAACAATCATCTTACAAGTGAAGAAAGACTTACTTAGCTGTCAACACTCCCAGAGCTCCAACTTAAACTTCTACTCTCACAAAACCACCATTCCTGAGGTAGGAAATCATACCATTGCCATTATCAAAATCATCTCACTTCACGTTCACAATTCATACTGATTTCTAGAGCGAGTATTGCACACGAAGGGATACGAGACTAGCATCACCTCAGCTAAAATGAGACTTCAACTAATGGCATCATCGCCACTTCCTCGCACATTGAGGAGACGTGACCTGCGCCACAAAAACCTGCCATATTGAATTACCCACACTTGGCAAACTAACCAAACATCGGCTTCTTAGCTTGCTGACTGACCTGATGCCCTTCACAAGGGACATCCATCTTTGAACCTCAGTTAGCTCACGCAGTCATCTTAACCGACTGCCACATTTCCACCAGCTCCATGCTATGAACATTCCCACATCCAGCAAGCCGAACACCAATAGCACCACTGGACTAACTCTGGTCCCATCATAATCCTTTTATTATTCTTGATCCAATCTGGGGAAAGATATATCATGATCGGCTACCCAAGTTCTCGCCTACTCACGGCTCTAGATATTCTTGATTCATCTCGACTGGCATCTTCTGGCTGCAAAAGTCCATCCGCCAGCCACTGGCTACTCATCAACAGAAATTCCTACTTGCTTGACTTCCTTTTTCATGTTTCTTCATAAGGCCCAATAATCTCATTCCAAATCTAGATAGCCCATCCGTTGACTCTTACACTCACCATTTTCACTCCCCGAGTCGGTCCTCGGTTGGACACCGCATCCGATTCTGATTCTCACGCTAACTCTACCCTCTCAAAGGAGTACAGCGAAATCATACTATAGAACTTCATAATCCTCGGTCCACGCCAATTCTAGACTCAGACTTACAGGGGATTCCTCCCACACTAGCCACAATACCAAGGCTTCCATTTGACGACATTCCTCTAGGGAGCTTTATACCCAGGGATCGTCCATTATGCAGTCACATCGAATCCTTATCTCAGTTATTCCAAGTGGACACCTGCCAACCCCAACCCCACCCTCACCACGGAGCCACTGGTTGTAACCTTAGCAATCCATGGCACATATTCCTCGGAATAGACAAGTGTCGTACTCTTGTCATAGAAATTTGGTCGATGATGCGCCAATCTAGATGGATATCAAGACATCGCTGATCCTTACCCCAATTGGGTCCTTCTTACATCATGTCAAATCTCTCATACTCAACCGGGTCCCTTCAGGTGTTATCACAACCAACCACTCGGCTAGTCTCATCAACTGCTCACTGTTACCAACTGGGACCCACAAATCCTTCCTCTGTATTCACATTTCTTGGACCCCAATTCCAACCTAAGAACACTACTTCCAAAACAAGTCGAGCACCTAGATTGCCAATTCTGATCATCATGTCCTCGTCCTTTATCAGGGCTACTTACTTTTCTAACACCCAACTAGGTCCACCATCAATTACATGACATCGCTTCTATTGGATGAATAGGGTACTTATACGGCACACTTGCCATCATATTTCCCAACTCTCTATTCCGCCAGTGCCACAGATCACAATGCCTCAAGTAGTGGCACGACAATCGACATGGCTTACATAACCAAAAATAATCTTGCACCGAGAAAATTACTCTCTCTTATCAGTCAGAATCTTTCGATACTCCGTCAAATTTTCGAAATGTTTCCATTTCCTGTCATCACTACAATCCTGGACCTGTGGGTTAGAGGCCCACCACGCTTCCACTATGCACTCTGCATAACATGCACAATTATCACAAGGCAACTCGAGCATCTGCCATCTAGACATTTCCCAATTCGACTGATTAACCTCAGAAAATAGGGTGAGGAAGGCTCAAACACCTCAAACCCAAAGCACAAACTCTCTCTCCTAATCTGGCAATCCTCCTAAAACTCCGTAGGCTTCGATCCACAACACATTAGAAACAACAACACCAGCCATGAATTCTCACACACATAGCCCAGCTGGCACTCATCCTTCCTTAACACGCCGACACACCCTTGCCACATCAAGGGATGGGCATAACTTCTCACAGACAGTCACGTTGCCAATACACAAAACACTTCGCACACAGTCTCCTTGTCATACTCGAGGAGGCCAATCAAATCAAAACACACGATGAAAGACAACAAAATTCAACTGTTGGCACTCAAAATATGATTCACGATGATCAAGCCTCAAAGATGAATGACACGGCCCACTAAAGCACAGAAGCCTATAGATATCAACATATTGAAGCCCTCTCAAGCTGCCAGAGCCTCAGGTCACCCTGTATGAACATCGGGGACTTCACCTTAGGAGAATCGAGATGAATTCACAACCAACTGGCAGTGCGACCAAGCCTGCCCAATGAACCGGCATCGACTCCGTCGTGCCACATACACTACACCTGTTGTCCGACCAAGGACAACGGTCCACCCGATGGCCCGCCGCCCCATGAAAGACTCTCCTGTGATGGAAGGAATCCCTCGGCTCTTCAGAATGGAAGACCGAAGGCTCTGTTGGCAGAAGACCCCGGTTACCTGACACGGGTATGGCTTCTCGCCAAGTTGGGCCCGTTAGTGGCCGAATGATCGCCCAGTCAGGGAGGAACTATCCCGGGTGTCATTCCACCCTCCAAGAAGCTTTGAACACAAGCCAGGCCGAGCTAGCAGCACGGACCATAGTGCCGAAAGACGTTTCAGCGGAAAACCCGCGTGTTCAAACCAAAGACACTCGAGGTTCCGAGAAGGGTCATACGTCATCCTGAGAGCTTCGACAAGGCTTCCTGTCAAGGTTTCAAAGAACGGCGACAAGATGAATGTTCACGGTGACTCCCGGAACCATCCCCGGACTCCCCGACTAACCCGCAATGAGCGGGAAATGTTAATACGGCGCGCCCTTATTCGGCGTGCCCCCCCTTATCCGGTGCCCTCCTATTCCGGCGCGTAAAAGGTTGTGAACTGTCCCTCCCCGGCGCGCCATTCTCCGCACCGGATTAAGCTTCTAACCTGCTCCTATATATGTGTGGCTACTCGACAAAAAGAAAAAAAAGGGGGGGGGGTTCGAGGAGGCGAATTAAGAAGAGCAATCAAAAAGAGAGAGAGAGAGAGAGCCTGAGAGCCAATCAGACTCCAGTGAGAGAGGGTTTCCTTAGCGAGAACAGGGTTCTCACCGAGCATCCTTCGCCGTCGTCTTTTTTTCTCTGCCTGAAGCCCTCCGGAGCCGGAGAAGAAAAGAGGAGCCCGATACTCTGTTCCGAGCACAGGTGGGTCATCTACGTTTTCCCGACCGTCCTTCGATTTGTTTCCTCTTGATCGAATGTAAGCGGGAGGGGGATGGCGATGATATGAGCCAATTCCCCCCCCCCCTCTCCTCGCCATCTCTTTGAGTTGTTTTTCTTCTGTGAACCTCTCTGTAATTAGAAAACGGTGGCTGTGCCACGATGCCGACGCCGGATCTGTAATATATGTGTTAGCCTCCCCCGTTTATGGGATGATGGTATGTATATATGGATGTGCTGGTGGATTGAATGTTCGACGCCTTGTATCTTTCTCCCACTTCTGTCTCAGTCGGTGTATATGTCGATTTCCTCCCGCGCACGGTTTTCGATTCTAGTTTCTCCGACTCCGAATATTCCCTGTGACACCATGGGCTATAGAGATGACCCCTCCCCGGGTCCTTCACATTTATGCCGTGGCCGTGTCTCACTCGATGGTCTATGCATCCTTTGTGGATAGAGTTGTGCCTGTGCACATGTCTCTTCCTGCTTTGATATGAGGTCCGATCTCCATTCCCTCTTCTCTTTGCACTGCTCTATTGCTTAGAGGAGTTGGAAGTCACCTCCAGAACAGTAAGACCCGTCTTGTTATTACTGCATTCGAGCCACTCGAGGATATGCGTATGTAGCTAAATCATCCTATCTACATATCGGCTACCTCTCTCTGTGACTGCTACTTGCCTTCTTCTCCGTGAATGGTAGTCCAGTCTCGTGAGCATCAATACTTTATCTTTGTGGGTGGTAATCGGTCAATGCCGAATGTTTTCTTTCCTTTCGTCTGTGGTCTGCAGTCTCCGAACTATCCTTGCTCCGTTGGCTTTGTTCCATTAATCCGGGGAGGGGGACATTCCCCACTGTTTCATAAACCCGCTAATTGGTCAAAGGGGGGCTCCACCTGCAAGTGATGGATGCTCCCCGCGGGCCATAGGGCGAACATTAACAGGGGCTTCAGCCCAACAAACCAAACCCACAGCCCTTCTGGACCCCGTGGTGACCAAGGGATGCGTGCCCCTAGTAGGCTAGTCCTCGGGACTTCTCTCCCTTATAGTCTTTCTCTCTTGGATACAGTGCAGGCTGTAGGTTGCTCACCCCTCGTAGGCCAGCCCTCGGGGTTGTGGCTTCCGTCATTAGCTACCTTATCCACCTGTTTCAACCCATGGAGCTAAGGTGCCCCTTGTAGGCTAGTCCTCGGGGTATCCTGTCCGATTGGGATTTGCTGGCTGCCACCATGCAGACCGGCTGATTAGGGGTTTACTCCACAAGTGAGTATGACCCCGTTTCTCCCCTGTAATCCTTCAGAGACGGGGGAGATGCTGCCCAATTTTCGGCAGAACTCTTTTAACTAATAAGATCACTTATGTGAATTGGCCTCAATAAAACACATGTTCTCAAGTAATAAACCCTAGTGCTCGAGTATAAACCTCGCACTAGCTCATAATTTCGCTCCTAGAGAGCTCTGGACTCCAATTGAACAAGCAATCAGCTCAATTAACTTCAAAACCCTCAATAACATCTTAATAAACCTAAATGGCTTCAAAAATCATCAAAAATCAGTTAAAACGACGCGGTCATAATCCGGTGCGTCTTAATACAGCGCGGTACCCCCCCGCGCTGGAATATCTTTACACTCATAAAATTTCATTTTCAAACGGCTCGTTCCCGACGCGCCCTAAATCGGCGCGCCCCAAGCCTACCGCACCGGATTAACGTTTGTCAAGGCCGCGTCGGGTTAAACTACTTTACCTACGTTTGGCCGCACCGGGGAAACCTATCCCTACGCTTGGTCGCGTCGGTTTTAAACCATCATGCTGCTCTAATCACTCACTCATCCTCGGAGTGATCTTCGTCTCTCACGGTCAAGATTAATAACCCTAATCAATAATAAACTGAATGAGAAAAGGGCTATTCAAGTCCGAATCATCCTATTAATATGCTTTTACTATCATGTTTATTAGCGTCTTGCTATCGTTATCATGTTTATGTCACCACCTTCGTCTCCCTTGGCGAAGATTAATAAATTTGATTGATCACTGTTGACTTTCATAACTCTATTGCCATGCTTAGCATAGCCATAAATATCATGCATGTACGCTCACATAGACCCTAGGGTATATCAAATGGCATTGACGGAAGACCGGGTTATGCTCGATCGGAAATCTTTGCTATGCGCGACGGTGGTCTTTGGACCTGTGTCCTCCGCCACGTATCGAGGGTCTCCAACTTAATGAACCATGCCTCTCTTGCATGACCGATAAAATCATTTCATGTGACCTCGTCATGTCTATCTTTTCGCATATTGTTTCGTCCTCGAACGGCCCGCTATCTCGGTAATTAATCAAAGGTTTTCTCCCTTATGAGGGATGTAATTAACGCCATAACCTTTATGGTATGGCGGACTACTGGTCCCGACCCGAATCTCACTCTCGCCTCGCAAGGGTCAGAATGAGCGCATAATAAACTCGTCACTCACGTGACTGGCATGCCTGCGCGATCAATTAATCAATTGGTTGTTATTAATTAACTGGTTGATTGACCCTTGATGATAAAAAAAATCCCATCAAACAAGTCTGGCACGCTCGGTGGGACCGGTGTCACCTTTCATCTCTTTGCTGAGATATGTGGGCCCCAAGGCCTTCCCAAAGACTGCTGATCGTTGCTTGTTTTATGTTGCAGGCAAGCAATGGCATCAACTGGATTGACTGGCATAAACTTTGGCCCCACGATCGTCGCCGGCCACACTGAGCATGGGTACCTAGCGGTGCCCACTGTCCTGGGATCATTCCCTGCTGTTGTAGGCTTCCCCAACTTTTTGGGGTTGGCCTTTGTTAATATGCTTCAAGTGGAGACCTCGGAGCCTGCCGAGGAGACTACGAAGAAGGTCGAGGCCTTGAAGGCTCGATGCTGCACGGGCTTGCTCAAGAGTCCGGTTCCAGTCGCCAGCTGCCTGGTGCACCACATCAACCATGGGGCCCGCCCCATCCCTGCCAAGAATGCTGGAGGAAGCCAGCGTAGAGGCTTCCGGCGGAACACTACTCCTGTCACCGGATCTCTCTCTATATCCGGCAAATCTATGCTAGTTGGTGGAGTTCGCGTCTTCCTAGACGGACGCGACGCTCAGGTGGTCCCAGATCGGGTCGTCCCTACCGTACCTATCCACAACTCATACCAAGCCCTCTCCGGAAGGAGAGCTGAGAAAGAAGAAGCCGGCCACCATGGTCGTGAGAAGCTGGTCCCCAGGCCGAAGAAATTCAAGCAGGTTTGGGTCCCTAAAAAGACCCAGCCCGCCTACCTGGCCACACCAACCCGTCACCGCCCTACAGGTGACAGAATGAGAATGAAGAAGGAGAGGGCCCCGACACCAATGAAAGAGGAGACAGTTGTGGACCCTCTACGCCGTGAAAGCTTTAGGGCCTACGCCCGACAAGCCACCCTCCCTACAGTGGGAAGAAGATTCCAGCAACTCATCGGACGAGCCCGGCTTGCTTATATTCCTCCCGTCAGAGGTCGACAGCTATCCCCAGTCCTACATCAGGGATTGAGGCAAGAAGAAATGACCAACATGGTCAGGAATTACTTCAGGGGTCTAGGCAACCCCTCGCTGGGCCAACAACGGCTACTACAAGCAGCCGCGGATGAAGAAGACTACTGCCCACCAACGGTAGTTGAAAAAGAAGAAGACAGAAGGATGACAGTCATCGGTCGATGACAATGGCTACGAAGATGGCTTCGATGTCGAAGCCGATGAGACTGCCCCTCGGCGGGAAGAAAGAAAGAGAATCTCTGTATTTGAGAGACTGACCTTCCCAGAGCATGTAAGAAGGAAGGTTCATAGATGAAGGAGAAGAATGCAGATCTTCACCTGTAACATGGCTAGCATACCCGGCCAATATGGAAGGCTTCCAGAAGATCCTTGCGAGCTGGCTCGATTGGCCGGTAGGCCAGGGCCGAACACTCGGAGGGTAGAAGCTGCAAGAGAACTATTGGCAGCAGCTAGAGGGGAGCAAACCCTAGCCCATGTCCAACAATGTGATGAGCCTACCGTCCTGACTGCCAATGTGGTGATAGCAGAAGAAGAAGAAGATGTCATGCTCGACATCCTACCTGAGGGTGCATCCGGGGAGACAACAGAAGCTATTCCAAGCACTGCGGCTATGGATCCGACAGTACTCATGATACTAGAAAGGTACCGCCAGAAGATAGAGCTGCTGAAGAAGCAACTGATGGAGAAGACAGAGCAGTCTTCATCACGGGGAGCCGTCAACCGAAATGACCCCTCACCGCTCTATGCCGTACCCTAGTCGGCAGAACCGTCGGTGCTACCACAGGTGCACCAGACACCTCCATTACTGCGTCCCCCTCCGCAGGTGACCACCCTGGTCACCCCCTACCTGCAGCCGACACATTTCTACCCAGAACCGGTTGATCCGACCATCATGAACAAAATGATGGTGGAGAGAATGATCGAGCTGAAGCTCGCTGAAAGAACTGAAGGCGACTACGTCGCATTTGATGCATATAGGGTCCATACCCTCCGCACCATGCTGCTAAGCGGCTCCCTCCTGGGATTAGCAAGCCGCCGAAATTCGATAAGTTCAACGGGAAGGGATCCCCGAAGGAACATGTCGCCTACTACATGACCATCATGGGTGATATGGCCACCGACGAGTCATATCTGCTGAAATTTTTTGGGTCTTCACTGACGGGGCTCACTTTTGAATGGTACTCCAGCCTCTCGGGCGGGTCGATCAGCGACTGGTCGGACATGCAGAGGAAGTTCAGAGAAAGATTCCATGTTACAGAGAGGGAAGTCACAGTGGCCGAACTCTACTCAACAAGACAGAGGGTAGATGAAACAATCCTCGATAATATGAAGAGGTGGAGAAACCTCGGAATGAGGTGCAAGCGGCCCCCGCATCAGGAGGACATTGTACAAATATGCAAACAAAATCTCAGGAGAGAGGTCCTGGAGAAGATGATAGGAATGGAGATCCGATCGTTCGACCGATTAAACAACATCGTGGCTGTGGTCGAAGCGTTTCTGGCCAGACCTGCCCCTGCATCAATTGTTGCTGCTACACAAAAAGGCAAAGCAGTAGAGCGGCGCTAGGCGTCTAAAGAAGCAAATGCCCTTGACATTAAAGCATTTGAACAGCAGCAGGATAAAGGCAAGAAGGCAGACGCCCCGTAGCCTGTTAAAGCCGGAGATGGCAAAGAAGGTCCCTCACTAAGGGATAAAATGAAGAAGGCCTATTCTTTTCCAAAGGATAAGACATGAATTCTATTTTATTGGGTAACCCAATTCGGTAAGGTCACCTTAACTGAGCCAAAGAGACCGGAAGACCTGAAGAGACAGGACAGTCCAAGATTCTGCCCCTATCACCAGATGTTGGGGAACCCAATTGAAGACTGCTATGTCTTCGAAGATATTATTGAAGGCATGGTGAAGAAGGTTGAAATCAACCTGGGAGAGTACAGGGTCAACCCTCCACAACCTCATGAGGCTCCTCTGAGGAGGGCCACATCCAATATGGTCTTTGTGTACCAGGCACTGCCTGAGGAGATCTCTGAAGCCAGCACTCGGCGCACTTATGAACTCTGTTTCCTGGCGCCCATAGAAGAACAACAGGGATGGTTGCAAGTCACTGCAAAGAATAAAAAGAAGACGGCTCTTCGCCCGAGAGTGGGGGCACATATTCGTGGCATCACACCACGACCTACCCCTCCGGTGGCAGCACCTGTGTGGACCAACCCACCTGCAGTCATCAGGATACCTACACACAATCGGAGAAGACAAACTCCCCTGCCGACGGTCAAGGAGATCAGTCCGGAAGCCCGGCGGCTGCAAGAATACATTAATGGGCTAGATGAATATGTACAACCCGAATTAGAACCCCTAATGGTACGGGATCATGTCCCGTGGCAAGAACTTGAGCAACTTTCACTCAAACAGGAGCATCAAGCTGACGCAGCATCTGACAAGGATGGCAGTCTATTCTGGGGACAGGCACCACCTGAAGAAAAGAAGAAAAAGAAACAAAGGAAGAAAAGAAAGGCCGCCAAGGCCAAAAAAGAGCAGATTGTGTCCTGCAATACCCTCTCAGCTCTCTTCAACCTGCCTGATGAAGAGGATTAAGAAGAAATATGCTTTGCACTCGCCACTGGGGTAGGCCAGGATGAAGCAGCCTCCGTAGCACGTGCAACCCGGTCAGGTCAGAAATGGGGGTGCCAGCCGCCTGCTAACCACAACATCATATTCAGGGGAGAGCAACCCCAAAAAATACCTCCCCTGGAGGTCAAAGGGGTCCAGATCCCTCCTCCGTTAGGCCTTTATAACCAGAGTAGGGGTAGCACTGCCACCCCTTCCTTCCTGAAATGTCTGAAAATGTCCAAGGGAAAGCAACCACATCAGGACGCCAAACTTGCAACCGGGGATACCTACCCGTAGCCCAAGCAGTCCTCCGAAGATCTGGATGCAGATAAAGCTTGCCCGGCAATAGCCGATGAAGGGCAACAAGAAGGGTGCACTAAGCAAAAGGGTGTAGAATCTGGACTCGATTAAGCGGGGCTGTCAGGGACCGTAATCCAAGACTCCTCCAAGCCCAAGTGGGTAGATGAGATGAAGCTGTCAAATGTCCGAGCAGGAAGCCGTGTAGTTAAATTGTTGAAAAAGCATCCGGTAAGATTCACTATTTGGGAAATTCTCTCTCTCAGTGAAGAGACCCGACAGGCGATTATCACTGCTCTGCAGACGCCTACTCAATATGAAACCTGCTTGGCTGAAGCACTGCTAGAGGCCAGCATGACCTTCACTCAGGAGGACATGTTGCTCCCTACTATCAGCCACAATAGGCCGCTCTACATGAGGGGGCACCGAAATGGACAAGAGCTGAACAGGATCCTGGTCGACCCAGGCACTGCTGTCAACATTCTGCCATACAGAATATACTTGAGGCAACACTTTAATGTACACCTCGATAAAGTTGGAGAGATACGTATCACTGGCTTCAACCAAAACTGTGAAGTGTCGCTGGGAGTAGCAGAATTCACACTCACTCTGGCAGATTTTACCACGAAGGTGTAGTTTCATGTCATTGACTCCCGCACCTCGTACAAGGCGCTGCTTGGCCGCCCCTAGCTATATGAAAATATGGTGGTGCCGTCCACGCTCCACCAGTGCATCAAATACAGTCTCGAAGGGAAGGAGGAGAGGATATTTGCTGCTCTCCACCCATTTGAAGTGTTCGAGTGTCACCTGGAAGACGCTCATCTATATGCAGAACGGTCCCAAGGGACCTCTGAAGCCAAGACCTCTACAGGGGCACCCAAAGGCACATCCGGCGACAAATGGTTCCCACCACCGCCGCGCAGATATATCAAGCCCAAGGCGGTCTCTCATATCACCGTCATTAGAGACGTGGGCAGGCTAGCACCTCCCGCTATATACCCCGAAGCCAATGAAGCCAAGGTCGATCAGCAACACGACCATATAAGGGTCCCGGAAGGCCTTACCAAGCCAATTCCTGGCCTCGATAATGCAACTATTGAACCTTTCAAAGCTTGGGAAGTGACGCAGATAGATGGTCCATGCAGTTTGTTCTACACTGCTGAGGAGCACCCTACCCGGGAAGACACTGATTGTCATCTGCCCGAAGACATAGAGAATCCGCTAGCTCCCATCCAGGGTCTGGCATTCACAACAAGTCGGATGGCCAGGATGTTCCAGAAGCAGCACATCCCCTCCAACCAGTCGCACAAAGACAAAGAAGCATTCCAAAAGATGTGGTATCCTGCAAGTCTAGACAAAGAAATGAGACGCGTTTCTCAACGTCCAGGGTTGGGCCTCACCCTTGAAGAATATTATTACAGTGGGCGCTATGAGGTGGACGCCATCTCCACTTTCTGTCTTGCAGAAAACAACCCGCTGGGGGTAACTTTTGATGAATACCCAGCAGAAGCAGAATATGCTTAATCGGCTCGATCAAGAGATCCGGAAATAGAGACCATGGCTCCCTGCCGATGCTGGGAGCAAGTATATCCTGAAGAAGCGGCCCTTCAAGCCAGATTTGACACGGCCAGCAGTAGCGAAGCCGAAGATGTTGAAGAAATAGGGATGTCTCCCTCTGCGGGTCTCCGCTAATGATGATTCCAGCACCTCTCATGCCAGTCGGAGAGACTTCTGTCGAAGCCAGAAAGAAATGCATGCTGGTGAAGAGAAAAGCGCCACCCGTACTGAGGACACGGCAACCCAAAGGGGGGATGAAGCGGTTAATTCACCGCTCGAAGCTACGACGGCAATGGGTTCGCTGATGAGACCATTCACACAGTCGCTTCTTGCCGAGGCGGAGATCTTTAATGAAGTTCAAGTAGAATCGAATGAAGAGATCGAGGTCCTGGACCTTGAAGATGATATTCCAGACTTCATCGACCTTCAGCCGGCACCCCCGAAAATAAAAGATGGAGGCCAAGCCACAGTCGATGAGCTGATAGAAGTCAACCTGGGAGATGAGGATGACCATAGGCCGACCTTCCTCAGCGCCTAGCTATCTACTGAAGAACAGAAGATGTACATCCAACTACATCAAGAATACCGGGATTGCTTTGCCTGGACCTACAAGGAGATGCCAGGACTGAGCCCCATAGTCTCACAACATGAACTAGCAATAAGCCCTGTAGCCGAACCGGTGAAGCAACCGCCACGGCGCATGAGGCCAGAGCTCATCACTTAAATATGCAAAGAGGTGGACAAGCTCATTGACATGGGCTTCGTTGAAGAAAGTCAATATACCATGTGGCTGGCAAATATTGTGCCCGTGAAGAAAAAGAATGGACAGATTCGAATATGTGTTGACTTCCGAGATCTGAATAAAGCCTGCCCCAAAGATGACTTTCCGGTGCCAATAACGGAGGTCATGATAGGTGCAACAACCGATCATGAGGCCCTATCATTCATGGACGGTTCGTCCGGCTACAAGCAAATATGGATTGCGGAACATGACCGGATCCACACTTCCTTCCGAACTCCCAAGGGCATTTACCACTACAAGGGGATGCCGTTTGGATTAAAGAACGTCGACGCCACTTACCAGCGGGCGATGACTAGAATATTTGATGAGATGCTCTACCATAAGATTGAGTGCTACATAGATGACCTGGTAGTCAAAACCAGAAAGAAAGAAGACCATCTGCAGGACCTCCGAGTAGTCTTTCAGAGGCTAAGGCAGTATGAATTGAAAATGAACCCTATGAAGTGTGCGTTCGGAGTGTCGAGCGGAAAGTTCTTAGGCTTCATTGTCAGATACCGGGGAATTGAAATAGACCCCACAAAGATCAAAGCAATTCATAAATTACCTTCATCAAGGGTGCAGAATCTGGACTCGATGAAGTGGGGCCGTCAGGGACCGCAATCCAAGACTCCTCCAAGCCCAGGTGGGCAGATGAGATGAAGCTGTCAAATGTCCGAGCAGGAAGCCGTGTAGTTAAATTGTTAAAAAAGCTTCCGGCAAGATTCACTGTTTGGGAAATTCTCTCTCTCAGTGATGAGACCCGACATGCAATTATCACTGCTCTACAGACGCCTGCTCAATATGAAACCTGCTTGGCTGAAGCACTACCAGAGGCCAGCATGACCTTCACTCAGGAGGACATGTTGCTCTCTACTATCAGCCACAATAGGCCGCTCTACAAGAGGGGGCACCTAAATGGACAAGAGCTGAACAGGATCCTGGTCGACCTAGGCGCATCTGTCAACATTCTGCCATACAGAATATACTTGAGGCACCACTTTAATGCACGCCTCGATAAAGCCAGAGAGATGCATATCGCTGGCTTCAACCAAAAGTGTGAAGTGTCGCTGGGAGTAGCAGAATTCACACTCACTCTGGCAGATTTTACCACGAAGGTGCAGTTTCATGTCATCGACTCCCGCAACTTGTACAAGGCGCTGCTTGGCCGCCCCTAGCTGCATGAAAATATGGTGGTACCGTCCACGCTCCACCAGTGCATCAAATACAGCCTCGAAGGGAAGGAGGAGAGGATATTTGTTGCTCTCCACCCATTCGAAGTGTCTGAGTGTCACCTGGAAGACGCTCATCTATATGCAGAACGGTCCCAAGGGACCGCTGAAACCAAGACCTCTGCAGGGGCACCCAAAGGCACATCCGGCGACAAATGGTTCCCACCTCTACCGCGCGGATATATCAAGCCCAAGGCGCTCTCTCATATCACCGTCACTGGAGACGTGGGCAGGCTAGCACCTCCCGCTATATACCCCGAAGCCAATAAAGCCAAGGTCGATCAGCAGCACGACCATATAAGGGTCCCGGAAGGCCTTACCAAGCCAATTCCTGGCCTCGATAATGCCACTGTCGAGTCTTTCAAAGCTTGGGAAGTGACGCAGATAGATGGTCCCAGCAGTTTGTTCTACACTGTTGAGGAGCACCCTACCCGGGAAGACACTGATTGTCATCTGCCCGAAGACATAGAAAATCCGCTAGCTCCCATCTAGGGTCTGGCATTCACGACAAGTCGGATGGCCAGATGTTCCAGAAGCAGCACATCCCCTCCAACCAGTCGCACAAAGACAAAGAAGCATTCCAAAAGATGTGGTATCCTGCAAGTCTAGACAAAGAAATGAGACGCATTTCTCAACATCTAGGGTTGGGCTTCACCCTTGAAGAATATTATTACAGTGGGCGCTATGAGGTGGACACCATCTCCACGTTCTGTCCTGCTGAAAACAACCCGTTGGGGGTAACTTTTGATGAATACCCAGCATAAGCAGAATATGCTGAACCGACTCGATCAAGAGATCCGGAAACAGAGACCATGCCTCCCTGCCGATGCTGGGAGCAAGTCTATCCTGAAGAAGCGGCCCTTCAAGCTACATCTGACACGGCCAGCAGTAGCAAAGCCGAAGATGTTGAAGAAACAGGGATGTCTCCCTCTGGCGGGTCTCCGCTAATGATGATTCCAGCACCTCTCATGCCGGTCGGAGAGACTTCTGTCGAAGCCAGGAAAGAAATGCATGCTGCTGAAGAGAAAAGTGCCACCCCTACTGAGGACACGGTAACCCAAAGGGGGGATGAAGCTGTTAATTCACCCCTCGAAGCTGCTACGGCAATGGGTTCGCTGATGAGACCATTCACACAGTCGCTTCTTGCCGAGGCGGAGATCCTTAATGAAGTTCAAGTAGAATCGAATGAAGTGATCAAGGTCCTGGACCTTGAAGATGATATTTCAGACTTCATCAACCTTCTGCCGACACCCCCGGAAATAGAAGATGGAGGCCAAGCCACGGTCGATGAGCTGATAGAAGTCAACCTAGGAGATGAGGATGACCGTAGGCCGACCTTCCTCAGCGCCCAGCTATCTACTGAAGAAAAGAAGCAGTACATCTAGCTACAGCAAGAATATCGGGATTGCTTTGCCTAGACCTACAAGGAGATGCCAGGACTGAGCCCCGCAGTCTCACAACATGAGCTAGCAATAAGCCCTGAAGCCGACCGGTGAAGCAACAGCCACGACGCATGAGGCCAGAGCTCATCACTTAAATATGCAAAGATGTGGACAACTCATTGACATGGGCTTCGTTGAAGAAAGTCAATATACCACGTGGCTGGCCAATATTGTGCCCGTTAGGAAAAAGAATGGACAGATTCGAATATGTGTTGACTTCCGAGATCTGAATAAAGCATGTCCCAAAGATGACTTTTCGGTGCCAATAACGGATGTCATGATAGATGCAACAACCGGTCATGAGGCCCTATCATTCATGGACGGTTCATCCGGCTACAAGCAAATATGGATCGTGGAACATGACCGGATCCACACTGCCTTCCGAACTCCCAAGTGCATTTACCACTACAAGAGGATGCCGTTTGGATTAAAGAACGCCAACGCCACTTACCAGCGGCTGATGACTAGAATATTTGATGAGCTGCTCTACCATAAGGTCGAGTGCAACATAGATGACCTGGTAGTTAAAATCAGAAAGAAAGAAGACCATCTGCAGGACCTCCGAGTAGTCTTTCAGAGGCTAAGGCAGTATGAAATGAAAATGAACCCTATGAAGTGTGCGTTCGGAGTGTTAAGCCGAAAGTTCTTAGGCTTCATTGTCAGATACCGGGGAATTGAAATAGACCACACAAGATCAAAGCAATTCAAGAATTACCTTCACCAAGGGTGCAGAATCTGGACTCGATGAAGCGGGGCTGTCAGGGACCGCAATCCAAGACTCCTCCATGCCCAGGTGGGCAGATGAGATGAAGCAGTCAAATGTCCGAGCAGGAAGCCGTGTAGTTAAATTGTTGAAAAAGCTTCCGGCAAGATTTAATGTTTGGGAAGTTCTCTCTCTCAGTGAAGAGACCCGACATGCGATTATCACTGCTCTGCAGACGCCTGCTCAATATGAAACCTGCTTGGCTGAAGCACTGCCAGAGGCCAGCATGACCTTCACTCAGGAGGACATGTTGCTCCCTACTATCAGCCACAATAGGCCGCTCTACATGAGGGGGCACCTAAATGGACAAGAGCTGAACAGGATCCTGGTCGACCCAGGCGAAGCTGTCAACATTCTGCCATATAGAATATACTTGAGGCACAACTTTAATGTACGCCTCGATAAAGCCGGAGAGATGCGTATCAATGGCTTCAACCAAAAGTGTGAAGTGTCGCTGGGAGTAGCATAATTCACACTCACTCTGGGAGATTTTACCATGAAGGTGTAGTTTCATGTCATCGACTCCCGCACCTCGTACAAGGCGCTACTTGGCCGCCCCTAGCTACATGAAAATATGGTGGTGCCATCCACGCTCCACCAGTGCATCAAATATAGCCTCGAAGGGATGGAGGAGAGGATATTTGCTGCTCTCCACCCATTCGAAGTGTCCGAGTGTCACCTGGAAGATGCTCATCTGTATGCAGAACGTTCCCAAGGGACCCCTGAAGCCAAGACCTCTACAGGGGCACCCAAAGGCACATCCGGCGACAAATGGTTCCCACCACCGCCGCGCGGATATATCAAGCTGAAGGCGGTATCTCATATCACCGTCACTGGAGACGTGGGCAGGCTAGCACCTCCCGCTATATACCCTGAAGCCAATGAAGCCAAGGTCGATCAGCAGCACGACCATATAAGGGTCCCGGAAGGCCTTACCAAGCCAATTCTTGGCCTCGATAATGCAACTATCGAGCCTTTTAAAGCTTGGGAAGTGACGCAGATAGATGGTCCCAACAGTTTGTTCTACACTGCTGAGGAGCACCCTACCCGGGAAGACACTGATTGTCATCTGCCCGAAGACATAGAGAATCTGCTAGCTCCTATCTAGGGTCTGGCATTCACGACAAGTCGGATGGCCAGGATGTTTCAGAAGTAGCACATCCCCTCCAACCAGTCGCACAAAGACAAAGAAGCATTCCAGAAGATGTGGTATCCTGCAAGTCTAGGCAAAGAAATGAGACGCGTTTCTCAGCATCCAGGGTTGGGCTTCACCCTTGAAGAATATTATTACAGTGGGCGCTATGAGGTGGACGCCATCTCCACTTTCTGTCCTGCTGAAAACAACCCGCTGGGGGTAACTTTTGATGAATACCCAGCAGAAGCAGAATATGCTGAACCGGCTCGATCAAGAGATCCAAAAACAGAGACCATGGCTCCCTATCGATGCTGGGAGCAAGTCTATCATGAAGAAGCTGCCCTTCAAGCCAGATTTGACACGGCCAGCAGTAGCGAAGCCGAAGATGTTGAAGAAACAGGGATGTCTCCCTCTGGCGGGTCTCTGCTAATGATGATTCCAGCACCTCTCATGCCAGTCGGAGAGACTTCTATCGAAGCCAAGAAAGAAATGCATGCTGCTGAAGAGAAAAGCGCCACCCCTACTGAGGACACGACAACCCAAAGGGGGGATGAAGCGGTTAATTCACCCCTCAAAGCTACGACGGCAATGGGATCGCTGATGAGACCATTTACACAACCGCTTCTTGCCGAGGCGGAGATCCTTAATGAAGTTCAAGTAGAATCGAATGAAGAGATCGAGGTCCTGGACCTTGAAGATGATATTCCAGACTTCATCGACCTTCAGCCGGCGACCCCGGAAATAGAAGATGGAGGCCAAGCCGCGGTCGATGAGCTGATAGAAGTCAACCTGGGAGATGAGGATGACCATAGGCCGACCTTCCTCAGCGCCCAGTTATCTACTGAAGAACAGAAGCTGTACATTCAGCTACAGCAAGAATATCGGGATTACTTTGCCTGGACCTACAAGGTGATGCCTGGACTGAGCCCCGCAGTCTCACAACATGAGCTAGCAATAAGCCCTGAAGCCGAACCGGTGAAGCAACCACCACGGCGCATGAGGCCAGAGCTCATCACTTAAATATGCAAGAGGTGGACAAGCTCATTGACATGGGCTTCGTTGAAGAAAGTCAATATACCACGTGGCTTGTCAATATTGTGCCCGTGAAGAAAAAGAATGGACAGATTTGAATATGTGTTGACTTCCGAGATTTGAATAAAGCCTGCCTCAAAGATGACTTTCTGGTGCCAATAACGGAGGTCATGATAGATACAACAACTAGTCATGAGGCCCTATAATTCATGGACGGTTCGTCGGGCTACAAGCAAATATGGATCGTGAAACATGACCGGATCCACACTGCCTTCCGAACTCCCAAGTGCATTTACCACTACAAGAGGATGCCGTTTGGATTAAAGAACGCCGATGCCACTTACCAGCGGGCGATGACTAGAATATTTGATGATCTGCTCTACCATAAGGTCGAGTGCTACATAGATGACCTGGTAGTCAAAACCAGAAAGAAAGAAGACCATCTGCAGGACCTCCGAGTAGGGTTTCAGAGGCTAAGGTAGTATGAATTGAAAATGAACCCTATGAAGTGTGCGTTCGGAGTGTCGTGCGGAAAGTTATTAAGCTTCATTGTCAGATACCGGGGAATTGAAATAGACCCCATAAAGATCAAAACAATTCAGGAATTACCTTCACCAAGGAACCTCTCCGAGCTGAGATCTCTTCAAGGCCGCCTGGCTTACATCCGGCGGTTCATATCCAATCTGTCGGGGCGATGCCAGCCCTTTCACAAACTGATGATGAAAGATGTTCCCTTTTATTAGGACGAAGATTGCTAGATAGCCTTTGACAAGCTCAAAGACTATCTGAAGACTCCTCTGGTGCTGGGCGCACCGGTGAAAGGACGGCCGCTGGTTTTGTACATCGCAGCCACATATAACTCCCTGGGGGCAATGCTAGGCCAGAGTAATGAAGAAGGGATAGAGCAAGCCCTCTACTACCTCAGTTGAAGATTAGTCAGAACTGAGGAAAAATACACCCACATTGAGAAGATCTGCTTGGCACTGGTCTTCGCTGTCAAGAAGCTCCGACACTACATGCTATCACATGAGATTAGGCTGATCTCCAAGGCGGATCCGCTAAAATATATCATGTTCCAATCGGCACTCAAAGGTCGTTTGGGCAAATGGGTGGTGATCCTTATGGAGTTTGATATCTCCTACATACCACAAAAGGCCGTCAAAGGCCAAGCTATTGTAGACTTCTTTGCTGAGCATCTAGTACCTAAAGACTGCCCGATGGAACTAGAGCTTCCTAAAGATGAAACCCTAGAGGTCGGCCATGTACAACCCTCTCTATGGCAGCTATATTTTGATGGCGCTTCCAGAATTGACACCTCAGCTACTGGGTCAGCCAGAGTCAGGGCGGGGGTAGGCATAGTCCTGAAGTCTCCCGAAGGAGAAGTTATATATACATCTTGCTCAATAAACAAGCCATGCACAAACAATGAAGCAGAATATGAAGCCCTCATCATCGGGTTGTAGATTGCTCTGTCTATGGAGATCCAGATGCTGGAAGCATTTGGAGATTCCATGCTAGTCATAAAACAGCTGGAGGGAGAGTGCGAAGTGCGGAAGCAAGAACTCCTCCCTTACTATCAAATGGCCCTCCGATTGATGGCGAGATTCTACTTCGTCAAAATCAGGCATGTTAATCGAGGACAGAATGCTCAGGCGGACGCCCTCGCAAAGCTGGCTAGTTCTTTGGCAATCCCGCCAGACACAAGCTTGAATATTGCCGTAATCAACCGTCGGTAGGTCCCCAGCGTGATGAGGTTCTGGCTGATGAACAAGAAAATGAAGCGGCAGTTGTAGAAGAAGTTCAGCAGCTCGATTGGCGGGAGCACCTCTGCGTTGGTTCCAGCACCAACAGCTTTCAAAAGAAAAAGAATAAAGAATGAAGCTCCTAAGGATCAAAGACTCTTATGAGATGAGAAGTGGAACCTTGTTCCAAATAATGGCCGATGCCCGAAGAAAAGTCCTACTCCGGTGCTTGTCTCTAGCAAAGGCCGGGCAGGTAATGCAATAAGTCCATGCCGGGTCAGCTGGGGCACACCAGGCCGGGCCGAAGATGAAGATTGAAATAAAGAAATTGGGCTATTATTGGCCCTCCATGTTTGATGATTGCTGCAAGTTTTCTAAAGCTTACCAAAAATCTCAAGAGCATGCCAACGTGTCCAGGAGACCGCTGGTGCCGCTACACCCCACCCTACCAAGTTGGCCGTTCACCCAATAGGGCACGGACGTGGTAGGGCCACTGCCAGCATCCTCATCAAGGTGCAGATATATCTTAGCAGCCACAGATTACTTCTCCAGATGGGTAGAAGCCGTTGCGCTAAGAGATGTAACGGGAGAACTGGTCGCAAGGTTCTTCTGGCAAAATATAATATTCTGGTTCGGGGTTCCTAGTCGAATTATCTCTGATAATGGTAGTCATTTTAGGAACCAGAAGGTTTATTGGCTGGCTGATAAATACCGGATTGACTAGAGGACATCATCCCCCTACAACCCTCAAGCCAATGGACTTGCAGAAGCCTTCAATAAAACATTATGCACATTGCTAGCGAAGACTGTCAAGTCCAATAAAAAGGACTGGGAAGAAAAGATGTACGAAGTGCTTTGGGCCTATCGTACGGTCTATAAAACACTAACCGGCTGTTCGCCATTCTCCCTCGTATATGGGTCGGAGGCTGTGGTGCCAATTGAATTGGAGGTCCCCCCGCTGCGAGTTGCCATCCAGCATAGTTTGGTTGGCGGCGAACAGACCAATATAGAAAGAAGACTGGAGGAGCTTGCCGAGCTCGAAGGAAAGTGTCTTCACGCGCAACAAAATATTCAGCTCTACCAAGCTCGCATGGCCCGTGCTTTTGACAAGCTGGTCAAGGGTCGAGAGTTCAAGTAGGGTGACCTAGTGATGGTCAAAAGAAGAGAAGTGATGGCCTCCAACCCCAAAGGGAAATTGGTTGAAAACTAGGTTGGACCATACGTCATCTACCGAGTATATGAAGGGGGTGCATACGTCCTTGTAGATCACAAAGGAGTCATCCAGTTCTCTCCCCTTAATGGAAAACACTTGAAGCTGTATCACGCAGCTCAACCAGGATTCTCAGAATGACCAAGACCTACCTTGGTCTAGTGGCATTCCGCCCTAGCCAAGTTCTCTTCCTACCTTGGTCCAGTGGCATTCCGCCCGGGCTGAGCTCTTCCTACCTTGGTCTAGTGGCATTCCGCCCTGGCCGAGCTCTTCCTGCCTTAGTCTAGTGGCACTCCGCCCTAGCTAAGTTCCACCCACCATAGTCTAGTGGCACCCCGCCCTAGCCAAGCCCTTCCTGCCTTAGTCTAGTGGCGCTCCGCCCTACCAAGGTTCTACCTACCTTGGCCTATTGGCATTCCTCCCGGGCCGAGCTCTATCTGCCTTAGTTTAGTGACGCTTTGCCCTAGCTAAGTTCTACCTACCTTAGTCTAGTGGCACTTCACCCTAGCTAAGTTCTACCCACCTTAGTCTAGTGGCACCATGCCCTAGCTAAGTTCTACCTGCCTTAGTCTAGCAGCACTCCACCCTAGCTAAGTTCTACCTACCTTAGTCTAGTGACACTCTGCCCTGGTTGAGCTCTACCTACCTCAGTCTAGTGGCACTTCGCCCAGACTGAGCTCTACCTACCTTGGCCTAGTGGTACTCCGCCCTGGCCGAGCTCTCTCTCTCTCTCTCTCTCTCTATATATATATATATATATATATATATATAGGGAAATGTTCACATGGGGCCAGCCCCATGGCTATTTACCATGGTGCTGGGATCTGGGCCCTCCATCTGATGGGGTTGATGATCGCATGGGGCCGGTCCCATGCGATCAATGGCCCAGATCCCGGCACCATGGCAAATAGCCATGGGGCCGGCCCCATGTGAACATCTCCCATATATATATATATATATATATATATAATATAAAATAGCATTGCCATTATGGGCCTTACGCCTGAATTGGCACAGATCCATCCTTTGTGTTAGCATTACCTTCTTGCTAACAAATAAACCCTCTTTCTCAGCGCAAGACTTCGTGTCCTTGCCGACTCTTTTACAGCATTGCCATTACGGGCCTTACGCCTGAATCGGCACAGATCCATCCTTTGCGTTAGCATTACCTTCTTGCTAACGAATAAACCCTCTTTCTCTGTGCAAGACTTCGTGTCCTAGCTGACTCTTTTACAGCATTGCCATTGTAGGCCTTACGCCCGAATCGGCTCATATCTGTCCTTTACATTAGCATTGCCTCCTTGCTAACGAATAAAACCTCTCTCTCGGTGCAAGACTTCGTGTCCTAGCCGACCCTCCTACAACATTGCCATTGCGGGCCTTATGCCCGAACCAGCTCAAATCTGTCCTTTACGTTAGCATTGCCTCCTTGCTAACGAATAAACCCCCTTTCTAGGCGCAAGGCCTCGTGTCCTAGCCGACCCTCTCAAGACCCTCCTATTGTATATATATACAAAAGAAAAAAAGGAAAGAAAATGGGGCTTAAAATAGAGGTGCCCCACCGGCCTTGTTCCTATATCAGGACAAGGGCAAAAATGGCTATAACCCGACTGTGGCGAAAACCCGAAAGGGCGCCGCAGGCAAAATCGGGTATCCCGCCACGTGAAAACCCGAAAGGGCGCTTGGGCAAAAGCAAGAGGGGGCTGGCTTCGGTGAAAACCCTAAAGGGCGCCTAAGTCAGTAAAGTGACGTTTTAAAATGTTCCCAACCTATTTCTGACCCTTGTCATCATCGGCAGGATCGGTCAGCCTCCTTGCGACCCTTGTCATCATCGGCAAGATCGGTCGACCTACTTCTGACCCTTGTCATCATCGGCAGGATCGGTCAACTTCCTTCCGACCCTTGTCATCATCGGCAAGATCGGTCAACTTCCTTCTGACCCTTGTCATCATCGGCAAGATCGGTCAGCATCCTTGCGACCCTTGTCATCATAAGCAAGATCGGTCGACCTACCTTGCGACCCCTGTCATCATCGGCAGGACCGGTCCATATCCTTCTGACCCTTGTCATCATCGGCAAGATCGGTCAACTTCCTTCTGACCCTTGTCACCATCGGCAAGATCGGTCAATATCCTTGTGACCCTTGTCATCATCGGCAGGATCGGTCAGCCTCCTTATGACCCTTGTCATCATCGGCAAGATCGGTCGACCTACCTTGCGACCCCTGTCATCATCGGTAAGACCGGTCCATATCCTCCTGACCCTTGTCACCATCGGCAAGATCGGTCAGCATCCTTGCGACCCTTGTCATCATCGACAAGATCAGTCAACCTACCTTGTGACCCCTGTCATCATCCGCAGGACCGGTCCATATCCTTCTGACCCTTGTCACCATCGGCAAGATCGGTCAGCATCCTTGCGACCCTTGTCATCATCGGTAAGATCGGTCGACCCCCATGTGACCCTTGTCATCATCGGCAGGATCGGTTAGCCTCCTTGCGACCCTTGTCACCATCGGTAAGATCGGTCAACCTCCTTGCGACCCTTGTCATCATCAGCAAGATCGGTCAGCCTCCTTACGACCCTTGCCACCATCGGCAATAGCGGTCAACCTCCTTACGACCCTTGTCATCATCAGCAAGATCGGCCAGCCTCCTTACGACCCTTGCCACTATCGACATGATTGGTCAACCTCCTTGCGACCCTTGTCATCATCGGCAAGACCGGTCAACACTCCCCTTAGCCTGGACTTTTCATCTCATTGACCAATAAGCCCCTTTGCTTCGACATGTAGCCTATGTCGATGAATAAACCCTACCCTCAGTTTTCGTCACCATCGGCGAGTCTGGCTGACAAGCCCTCTAACCTTATTTTTCGATCCTAGGAGGCCTCTACACTTTCATCCTTCAAGCTTTTTGGCCTACTTTAGCCATTGCTTGGCCCCGAGAGTTGTTACGACGTGGTGGAGCGGACACCTCACCCCTTCACTGAAGGCGTGAGCGCTCTCCTGCCCTAGTGACTTACATACTCGGACTAAGTTAACTGGCGAATAAAAAAGTAAGAGGAAAAAAATGATGAAGTCATCATTTGGCAGCAAGTGAAGATATTTCATTCCTGTAAAGCAACAAGATACATGTTACGCGGGGCATACCCTGGGGTACATGAAGTCCACTAGACAAAAAGGAAAATGGAAGAGACTACTGCAGCGGGCGTCGGAAGATGTCCTCTAGCTCTAAAATACTCAAGGAAGGGTGGCGGGTCAGCTCTTGCAGTTGAGACTCGGCGGCCTCCAGCTGGGATAGCTTCTCTTCGAGAGAAGCGACTCGTCCTTCGGCCATCTCCGCTTCCTCTATACTCTGGGCTTCCAGACGCCCGGTCTCCTGAAGCTCAGCCTCGGCCTTGGAAAGCTCAGCTTGCAGCTCTACCATCCGGGCTACAAGGAAAGTTCGGCATTGTGAAGAAGTACTGGCGACATCTCTCATCTGCACCGCAGTCCCCCTCAAAGAGGCGAGAGCAGTCCGGCATTCAGCCCGTTCCAATGTTATGGCTGTCAGTTGATCAGCTACCTCTCGGCCTAGAAATTCCCTTCTGTTCACATACTTCAACAACAGTGGTACCCGTGGCGTCCAGTCGTCCATGGGGCAGCCAAAAGCTAACAGTGAGAGGGACAGGTGCTCTACCAAGCCCCACAGTTGAGCATAAGTCAAATCTCTGCTGGCCGCTATAGTCTGCTGAAGGGTCCCCAAGAATTGCCACACTAGGTCGCTGGATGACCGAAGACCAAGTGGTGACGTCTCGGGAAGCTCGAAGTCTACTCTGCTATCCACGGCGGCCCAGATATCGTCGCTCGCCTCAGAAGATGATGATGGCATGATCTGCAAGGCGCTCACACTGGAACCGACTGTAGAAGCTGATGCCATAGCCGGAGTCTCAATGACGGCAACCTCCCTGCCAGTCTCCTGAGAGGGAGCTGCAATGGGAGCATCAATAGCCGAGGATACCTGCTCCTCGCCCCCGGCTTGGCTAACCTCCATATGGCCAGTTTCGGCAATAAGAGCCAAGGCCCCTGAAGTTTCAGCTTCTTCTTCAATAATTTCTCCTGCCTTGACCTTGGGAGAGCCACTCTTTTCCAGGGCCAACTGTCGTGCGGCTTCAAGTGGCTGAGGTTCCATGACTGCCGCCGACTCGTCGGTCCTCACAAGTGCTCCAGGTCCTTGTGGACCCACTACTACCGCATAGTCTTTGGCGTATCGCAGGGCGATAGGCCGCAAGACTGGCGGAAAAGTTGGGTGACCCGCACCTAGAGCCTGGAGAGGTATCTGCACCGTTATGGTCGGTACCACCACCTCAGTCTGCACCATAAACATATATATGTCAAACAGCTGATGTGAAAAGGGGGGAAGAGAAACAACGTGCAGATAGTAGGAGATTTCTCACCTCAGCCGGCACTAAGCTCAAGCCTCCAAGGACGGCCTCTGTGGCTCCAGCCCCTTCACTTACAAGTGACCCTGACGGCCCAGGACCACTCCATGCCAACCGGGGTGGGCTGAAGGTTATATGATCACTTTCATAAGCCGAAGACGCCCTGGCATCCTCGGTCTCCGTATCCACCGATGGGAACTCCTCGTCACTGGAGCCGCCGCCGTAATCAACTTGCTCAGAGGAAGAAGAGTCCTCCGCTCGTCCCTGGCGTTCCACCATCAGAGCGGACACCTTGATGGAAGGGATATCACCCTCAGTGGGGACTTCCTTCATCGGCTCCACATTGGGAGTGTCAGTTGAATGAATCTCGGGGACAAGCTCGCCTTGCTCCCCAGCGGCAGTTTCCTCCACAGCCCTGGCTTCGGAAAGCAATGTCGGTTGCATCCCGACTGCAATTTAAAGGCAAGAAGCAGTCAAGTCAACTGAAGACATGGTGGTTCGTAGAGTCCTCGTGAATAAATTACAAATTACCTTCCATCTCATGCCTGGGCATCGAAGAGGGTATATCCCTCTCCACGGGAGCTATGGGGACTTCCTCTGCCCCTTCTCCAGTCGCGACACCTGCTGTTGCCTCTACCCCGACGACCGCAGCAACTGTGTCGGCAACTGCTAAAGAAGCATTAGCCGAAGTGGCTAGAATAAGCAATGAACTATAAAATAATGAAGAGCTTACCTTCAGGTTCAGGCTCCTACTCTTCAAAAGATACAACTGGAGGAAGGACGGTTGCTGGTTCCTTTTCTGTAGCCTTCCTCCGGCGTGCCCGTGTCACTCGGGGCACTGCCGCTTTGGCCTTCCCAATAGCATCCCTCAATTGGGATCTGGTTCGCTTCCGTGAGTCACCAGGAGGCAGTGGTGTCGTGGTCGGGGCCGGCTCGGGAGCCTCGAAATATGTCGACTTTTGAGCTTTTATTATTAGCTCCCTAAAGTGCCGAGTCTCCTCCAAAGTGGGTCGGACTGCATACGCACGAAGGTGAGAATGATATATGCCAACGAAGAAAAGAAGCTGGCCAACGGGCCGGAATAAAGAAATAGAACATACTTGCTGGCCCTGTATAAAAAGGGAAAAGAGGCCAATAAAACAGCGACGACACTTTGTCTCTTGAAGCTGCCTCGCGAATAAGCCAACATAAGTCTCCTATCTTCTCACACTGATCGGCCAGTAACGCCAAGTCCGTGTGGCTACGAGAAGACAGGTGATAATACAAGCTCAGATGGTCCAGTCCCCATCCATCAGCATATTTGAATGAGATATGAAGGGGTCGATCCAGAATGACTTCGCTGGGGCCACCCACTGAAAGCCCATGCGAGCGAAGAAGCGCGAACAGCCAAGGGGTGTTGTCATATAAAGCATCTCGCCTATCCTCCCTACTGATGAAAGTCCGATAAGGATGCAATCTATCAACCTCGGAACGCTAGTCGGCTACGATCGAGATGGGCTCTTCCACCGGCAGAGGGAGTTGCTGAAGAACCACCCTCTCGTTGCTTACGCGGCATAATCCCCAAAGCATCTTTACAAAGTCATCCCTTCCGATTGCAGGCAATTTCGGATCGACTTTGGACGAATGGCTCTTCACAGCTTTCCGGGCTTCCAGATAAGCCCTCACCTCTGTGTTGGTCTAGGACTTCAGCTTCTTCAAGTAAGAGGGCTCAATGTCAAGGGCTGGCTCCGACTGGGAATCCAGAAATCTGTGCTCCGCAATGGCCCAGCACTCTCGGCGGGAGCTCCTGTAAAATCCCATCCGCGCATTCCACCACTTGATATATTCATGGGTGACGCAGGGGAAGAGAGCAGGGGTCAACACCCTGAAAAAAACATCTTCTCGGTGGTGGAAGAAGTCCCACCATATCCGGGCATCATCATTTGAAACTTGCCTGACTCTGTGCCTGTTTGGCAATGCAAATTGTGAAGAGGAATGAGGAATGTGCTGGTCGTAGCCAAAGTTCTAACTGAAGCGTAACGGGTAATACGGCTCCAGCCACAGAATGTCACTCTTCCGGAATACAAGGACGCTTGGTCTGATAGCCAGTGCCCAATCAATCAGCTCTTGCTCTAGAATAGGCCTTGTGCACTTGGCCCCGGAGATCGGATGGACATATTCCTCTGTCTCAAAGAGGTTGCACTGCCTTATCCTGTTCACCAATGGACTGGAATGAGCAGCTAAACTCCAGAAGTGAAGAACCCCAGGCAAATCCGTGAGAACCCGGGCGAGCTTGCCCCGAATGGCGAAGAGCTGTTCCGCTACCGACGCCAGTTCAGCACTCGCGAACTCTATCATCCGCGGGATAAGATGAGCCGATTGCAACGCCCGAGGAGCAGCCTCCGGGAACAGGGTGCAGACCCAAGCATTGAAGAAATGTAACGGACCAACCATCCGCAAGCTCCTTGGGAGACGCATCTTGTGCAGATCTCCCAGCATCTTGAAGATGAGACACAGAGCCACCGGGCAAAGGGACAACTTCGTGCCCCAAGCCATGAGACAAGTGGGATAGATGGCTTCCGCTCTGATCACGCTCTGGTCGCCTTGCGGGAGAGCGAAAGAACAAATCCAATAGGTCAAATATGCGGCACAGTGGGTGACTGCGTCAACACCGGTGGGGTTCGGGTCCTCCCTTTGCCCTCTCCTCGAAGATGATGATGCGACGGCCTGTCATCGGACCCTCTTCTTCCTCTTCGGAGCCATCGACGCTACTGTAGGGAAGTCCTCATACTTCTTCTTCCCGCCGAAGAAATGATGAAGCCAGGTGCCCATCCGCACTCGCCACTTCTCACTGGGCTTTCGGGCCTCCCTCGTGTCATACGACGAGCGGCAAAGTGTGCGATACGCCTTCATCAGATAACGATAGGCGTAACCTGCCAAGTACCGACCTTCTCCGTCGGTCTGATCCTTTAGCTAGTCTGGCCAACAAACCTCCTCGTACGGCTCTCCGTCGATGGGTAGGCCACTGAGTTGCAAGAGGCTCCATAAATCTAAAGAAGTCTCTCCCTCCGAAGTATAGAAAGTGTTGTACTCGGGACAGAAGACTTCGATCATGCCGTAGCATAGGCCTCGGGAGATGGGGTAGCGGTACCTTGAGGCATACACACTGTGATATATGCCGGCCCTGGTCAAGATGAGAGCATAGTGTTGCAGTACATAATCTGTGAATTCCACTGCTCCGGGTCTAAATGCATGGGCGTCGGTGGCCCTCAGTTTGGCAAACCACCCCATAAATATCTGATGCTTGAAACGGACCGCCAGGTAGTCCAACAGAAAAGACTCTTCTCTATGCCCCCATTTCAACGGGGCAAGAAACAAGCCAAAGATCGGCTTCTCCCGGTCTACCTGGCCTGCAGAGTCGTTCCACCGAGCAGGCACAAATTCAGGGGCCCTAGTCAGTAGCCCATCTTCTGGAGCCAGATCTTGCAGTCCAAGCACGGCGCTCCATTTCCTGACTTCTCCGGGAAGATAAATAGGCCTTCCCCGCACAACACAATCTGTCAAACTGTCCCTCTCCACTAGCAAGGCTTGCTCGGCTTTGCGGATAAGGAACAGGTCCCTCTTCCCCTGAAGGTTGAAGCACCTAATTAAGGAAGGACATCAGATGCTTGTCCTTGGGGTGATTCCTCCTGACGGCGCCTTCCCAGTCATAATGAAAAGAGTCACCCCCGAGGATGAGGAGACGGCTGGTATCCATAGTGTCGGTCTCCGAATCCGAGGACTCTGCAACTATAGCAAGCTGATCGTGCCCCCGATCAAGGGAATGGACGTTCTCCCATGTCACCACGGCACGAGAAGTAGAAGAGGAAGAGCCAGATGCCATCTCTATCTGTAAAGAAGGTGCATCAAAGAACAAACAAGGTCAGAAATAGTTGATCAAGACAAATTTCTGACAAAATTTCAGCAGAGTCTCCCCAGCACGGGAGATTGCCAAAGAAAAGTAAGAACACGTCCACTAAGGGAACGACCCCTAAAAGCAGCCATCGGCATTACACCGAGGCCAAACGGGACACCCAGGGGGATAGCTCCGAGGAAAAGCCCTACTAGAAGCCTCCCAGGGCCCAAAGAATGGGTTTTAAAGCCCGAATAAGTAACACTCCGCTCACCCCAAAGAAGAACTCGCCCTCGCCCTCAGCTCACTCGGCGTCGCGGGAAGAGAAGAAAGGGAGGAGAGAGAAATAAATTTCACAAATGAATAATGATGAAGGAAGAATGAGAGGCGAAAGCCTTATATAAGGGGGGGTTTTGGATGTTAATCTGGCGCGCTATTTAGCGCGCCGAATTAACGCCCCTCCAAGCCAAAAGGCGCCCCGTTTTTAAGGCGCGCCAGGCTAACTTACTTCCAAGCATTAGCATCCAGATGCCTGGGAACCGCACCAAATTAACATGCAATGTCCAAAGGCACACCGGATTAACCCCGCGCCGTATTAACATTCAAATCACGTCGGATTAGCATCGGCGCCAGATAAAGGGCCGTTCCTAGCTTTCGTCAATCGAAGAGGAGATCAATCTGGGTGAAGCTCATCTGTCGGTCTTGCTGCACTCGTGCCTCGCTCGCAACACCCACGGCTGGGGGGCATTTGTTGGCACTCAAAATATGATTCACGGGGATCAAGACTCAAAGATGAATGACACAGCCCACTGAAGCACCAAAGCCTATAGATATCAACATATTGAAGCCCTCTTAAGCTGCCAGAGCCTCAGGTTACCCTGTATGAACACCGGGGACTTCACCTCAGAGAATCGAGATGAATTCACAACCAACTGGCAGTGTGACCAAGCCTGCCCAATGAACCGGCATCGACTCTGTCATGTCGCATACACTACACCCGTTGTCCGACCAAGGGCAGCGGTCTACCTGGCGGCCCGCCGCCCCATGAAAGACTCTCCTGAGATGGAAGGACTCCCTCGGCTCTTCAGAATGGAAGACCGAAGGCTCTATCGGTAGAAAACCCCAGTTACCCTGCACGGGTATGGCTTCTCGCCAAGTTGGGCCCGTTAGTGGCCGAATGATCACCCAGTTAGGGAGGAACTATCCCGGGTGTCATTCCACCCTCCAAGAAGCTTTGAACACAAGCCAGACCGAGCTAGCAGCACAGACCATAGTGCCAAAAGCCGTGTCAGCGAAAAACCCGCGTGTTCAAACCAAAGACACTCGAGGTTCCGAGAAGGGTCATACGTCATTCTGAGAGCTTCGACAAGGCTTCCCGTCAAGGTTTCAAAGAACGGTGACAAGATGAATGTTCACGGTGACTCCCGGAACCATCCCCGGACTCCCCGGGTAACCCGCTATGAGCGGGAAATGTTAATACGGCGCGCCCCCCTTATCCGGCGCCCTCCTATTCCGGCGCGCAAAAGGTTGCGGAGGGCCCCTCCCCGATGCGCCATTCTCCGCGCCGGATTAAGCTTCTAACCTGCTCCTATATATGTGTGGCTGCTCGACTAAAAGAAAAAAAGGGGGATTCGAGGAGGCGAATTAAGAAGAGCAATCAAAGAGAGAGAGAGAGAGAGAGAGAGAGCCTGAGAGCCAATCAGACTCCAGTGACATAGGGTTTCCTTGGTGGGTTTCCTTGGCGAGAACAGGGCTCTCACCGAGCATCCTTCGCCGCCGTCTTCTTTTCTCTGCCTGAAGCCCTCCGGAGTCGGAGAAGAAAAGGGGAGCCCGATACTCTGTTCCGAGCACAGGTGGGTCGTCTCCGTTTTGCTGGCCGTCCTCCGATTTGTTTCCTCTTGATCGAATGTAAGCGGGAGGGGGGATGGCGATGATATGAGCCAATTCCCCCCCCTCCTCGCCATCTCTTTGAGTTGTTCTTCTTCTGCGAACCTCTCTGTAATTAGAAAACGGTGGCTGTGCCACGATGTCGGCGCCAGATCTGTAATATATGTGTTAGCCTCCCCCGTTTATGGGATGATGGTATGTATATATGGATGTGCTGGTGGATTGAATGTTCGACGCATTGTCCCTTTCTCCCACTTCTGTCTCAGTCGGTGTATATGTCGATTTCCTCCCCTGCATAGTTTCTGATTCTGGTTTCTCTGACTCCGAATATGCCCTGGGACACGATGGGCTATAGAGATGACCCCTCCCCGGGTCCTTCACGTTTATGCCGTGGCCGTGTCTCACTCGATGGTCTATGCATCCTTTGTGGATTGAGTTGTGCCTGTGCACATGTCTCTTCCTGCTTTGATACGAGGTCTGATCTCCATTCCCTCTTCTCTTTGCACTGCTCTATTGCTCAGAGGAGTTGGAAGTCACCTCCAGAACAGTAAGACCTGTGCTGTGATTACTGCATTCCAGCCACTCGAGCATATGCGTATGTAGCTAAATCATCCTATCTACATATCGGCTACCTCTCTCTGTGACTGCTACTTGCCTTCTTCTCCGTGAATGGTAGTCTAGTCTCGTGAGCATCAATACTTTAACTCTGTGGGTGGTAATCGGTCAATGCCGAATGATTTCCTTCCTTTCATCTGTGGTCTGCAGCCTCCGAACTATCCTGGCTCCGTTGCCTTTGTCCCATTAATCCGGGGAGGGGGACATTCCCCACTGTTTCATAAACCCGCCAATTGGTCAAAGGGGGGTTCCACTTGCAAGTGATGGATGCTCCCCACGGGCCATAGGGCGAACATTAACAGGGGCTTCAGCCCAACAAACCAAACCCACAGCCCTTCTGGACCCCGTGGTGACCAAGGGATGCGTGCCCCTAGTAGGCTAGTCCTCGGGGCTTCTCTCCCTAATGGTCTTTCTCTCTTGGATACAGCGCAGGCTGTAGGTTGCTCACCCCTCGTAGACCAACCCTCAGGGTTGGGGCTTCCGTCATTAGCTACCTTATCCACATGTTTCAACCCACGGAGCTAAGGTGCCCCTTGTAGTCTAGTCCTCGGGGTATCCTGTCCGATTGGGATTTGCTGGCTGCCACCATGTAGACTGGATGATTAGGGGCTTACTCCACAAGTGAGTATGACCCCGTTTCTCCCCTGCAATCCTTTAGAGACGGGGGAGATGCTGCCCAATTTTCGGCAGAACTCTTTTAACTAATAAGATCACTTATGTGAATTGGCCCCAATAAAACACATATTCTCAAGTAATAAACCCTAGTGCTTGAGTATAAACCTCGCACTAGCTCATAACTTTGCTCCTGGAGAGCTCTGGACTCCAATTGAACAAGCAATCAACTCAATTAACTTCAAAACCCTCAATAACATCTTAATAAACCTAAATGGCTTCAAAAATCATCAAAAATCAGTTAAAACGGTGCGGTCATAATCCGGCGCACCTTAATACGGCGCGGCTACTCCCCCTGCACCGGAATAGCTTTACACTCATAAAATTTCATTTTCAAACGACTCGTTCCCGGCATGCCCTAAACCGGCGCGCCCCAAGCCTACCCTGTCGGATTAACGTTTGTCAAGGCCGCGCCAGCTTAAACTCCTTTTCCTACGTTTGGCTGCGCCGGGGAAACCTATCCCTACGCTTGGTCGCGCTGGTTTTAAACCATCATGCTGCTCTAATCACTCACTCATCCTCGGAGCGATCTTCGTCTCTCACGGTCAAGATTAATAACCCTAATCAATAATAAACTGAATGAGAAAAGGGCTATTCAAGTCCGAATCATCCTATTAATATGCTTTTACTATCATGTTTATTAGCGACTTGCTATCGTTATCATGTTTATGTCACCACCTTCGTCTCCGTTGGCGGAGATTAATAAATTTGATTGATCACTGTTGACTTTCATAACTCTATTGCCATGCTTAGCATAGCCATAAATATCATGCATGTACGCTCGCATAGACCCTCAGGTATATCAAATGGCATTGATGAAAGATCAGGTTATGCCCGATCGAAAATCTTTGCTATGCGCGACGGTGGTCTTTGGACCTGTATCCTCCGCCACGTATCAAGGGTCTCCAACTTAATGAACCATGCCTCTCTTGCATGACAGATAAAATCATTTCATGTGACCTCGTCACGTCTATCTTTTCACATATTGTTTTGGCCTCGAATGGCCCGCTATCTCGGTAATTAATCAAAGGTTTTCTCCCTTATGGGGGATGTAATTAACGCCATAACTTTTATGGTATGGCGGATTGCTAGTCCCGACCCAAATCTCACTCTCACCTCGTAAGGGTCAGAATGAGCGCATAATGAACTCGTCACTCACGTGACTGGCACGCCTGCGCGATCAATTAATCAATTGGTTGTTATTAATTAACTGGTTGATTGACCCCTGATGATAAAAAAAATCCCATCAAACGTCAACCAAAACATAATTCTCTCCAATCAAGGAGACATCAATATACCTCCTACAAGGCGAGAGACTTCCACGCTTGCCCTGAGCTTGAATCTCATGCATGCTGGGAACCTCACCTTTCAGCACTAGGAAAAACCATCGTTACTATCAGGTCAGCTCCTCTGACAACACTTGTCGAGTGTCTTGTCAGACAGCACTTGTAGCATTTCCTGGTACACCATCCATCATAACTTGCCAAACAACAACTCACCATACCTCGAGCATTGACTCTGTTGGTTTTCAGTCACACTCTGCCACAATGGTTAAGCAGGCCACTGCTGCGCACTCACTTCCTATGCCTATCTCTGATCCCGGAATCACATACCTGTCAGAATGCTTGTCGGGGAGCGAAAAATCACTAAAGACGCCAGACTCGAAGGCCGCTACACCTCTAACTGTCGAACATTATTCCATCAGATCTGTCCTTACTGAAATTGCCCCACTCTTAGCTCCCGGGTCCTCAAAATATCTACCTCTTACGCTACTACTGTGCGGACCACCATGCCAGGAACCACAACACGAACCATGATTGGTCACTTGCCTAGTCCCGAATTCTTGACTCAGCCTTCACGCTTCATCTGCCACCACGCGCGGTGCATCTAGTGCGGTGCCTAATGGCTGCAATTTCCATAACTTGGGCCTAGAATTAAACCACCACCATACTATCCCAAATTGGATCCAAAACTAACGTAGCCCTTTTCATGTACAGGCATGCAGGATTTAAAACTCACTTGGACTTCTCTACACATTACTATTCCAAAATTTACCAAAATGATTGAGACTAGTACATCATCTCTGACATCACGATGGATGACGAGAATGTCAGGCTCGATGATCAATAGCTCACCAAATGGATTCTCTACTCATCCGGACACTCTCAATTGAGACATTTGTTCCACCACTTCAATCCACAACCTTGACGCCTAAAGGCTGGCTAAATCTCAAATTCGGGTGGCCAAATGAACTAACTCCTTCGGAGTACGTTCATGGCCATCTTGCCACTAACAATCCCTACTAGCCACCTGACCTCGACGCTGGTATCTCTAATGCCGCATCAAAACCAACACAATCCGACAAAAACTCTGCCTAACTCAGCACAACTGGGTTGTAACACCCATGATTTTTTGGGATCAGAATCCATGGGTTTCAGAATGCTTTTGTGGGTCCCAGATCGAGTTTTGTGATTAAAGTGGATTTTTGGCTATCGGGCGTTCAGATCTCCGTGTAGGGTGAACTGTTGTAATTTCAGGCTCAGGGACATTACAGGCGCGTTGTGCATTTTTTGAGGATCATGGGAGTGATTTTTTCTATTTTTCAAATTTTAAACCCCAATTATTTTCCTATAAATATAACCCATTTCACCCCCTCTCCCTCATCCTCTCATTTCTCCCCCTCTCTCCTCTCGATTCTCTCTTTCTCTCCCTCTCTCTCCGGCGGCTGACAGAGCTTGAGCGGGGCGAGGCGGCGAGGCACGTGGGACGACGAGGGGCGAGGATGGAGCAAGGAATGGGGCAGTGGCGCGGTGAAGCCCATTCGCTGATTCGAGACACCATCGGCGGTTCAAGCGGCGGTTCAAGCGGCATTTTCACATGGAATCGCCATCCTCGACGTGGAAAATCATCGGTGGAGGTAGGGGGATGGATCCCTAGCCCGTGCATTTCCTTTTCCCATGGTTTATAGGACGGGGTGAGGCTGAGAGTGGGCTTCTTTCCATGTCGAGGTTAAAATGCTTGATTTTGGGGGGAACGACAGATTTGTCGTTTTAATCACATTTTTGTGGTATGAATGGTGCCTCCCGGTAGTTTTGAGGTTGGGGAAGAGTTTCCCTTGTTTTTCCCCTCATTTTGAGTGAGTGGGGTATGGTTTAGGGCCCTTCGGATGGGGTTTCATCGGAGCGTCGCTGGAATCGATCGACTGATTGGGCAAATCGATCGACGGATCAGCCTTTCACAATGAAGAGTAGTCTGCCAGAATTGGTCGACCAAAATTGACCATTGGTCGACCGATCCAGTGGATTGGTCGACTGATCCAGTGAATGGGTCCACCGAATTGGGGTCTGTTGGCCTTTTTGGCCATTGGTCGACCAATGGCTTGCATTAGTCAACCGTTGGGACTTTGGGGTCGACCGATGGCCTGTGTAGGTCGACCTATTGGGTCTCTTTGGGCATCCTTCGTCCCGTGAATACCCCAGACACCTCCATTGACTCGGATTCATGTTTTTAGGTGTCCGAGGAGGCTGTGGTTTCTCAAAATATGTGCCCAAGTGGTTTTGAGGGTCTGGAAGACCCCGTATATTCCGAGCTTCCTCATTTTGCTAGTTCGAGTCACCGTATACTCGAGTACGTGCAGAGGACTGTCCCCGCACTGTGTTAGTTTCCTCAAAAAGTATTTTCTATGTTGGCCACGAGTATGGCCAATGACCGTGAGTCCCATGACCCAGCTAGGGGCTAGGGACTTTCTAGTCTCCCTTAGAGAAGAAAGGAACCCGACGATTGTGAGCTGCCTTATGAATTCTTTTGACCGTGGTTTTGGACTCGTGGACTAGGATAATGGACAGCATGGTGCCGTATGGTACAACAGCCTTGGGATGAGTCGCATGACTCTATGGCCGTTGGATTAGCGAGTCTAGCTAGTCGTCCAGAGTCTAGTGGCACCGTGCCACCCCATGTTCTGAGTTACATGAGACGGGCCTGTGTGTAGCCTGTCAATACTCCAGTGATTTATTTTTGAGATTTCCTATGTTGAGTGGCTTTCCCACTAGTCGTAGCTTGCCTGGGCACGCGTGTGCCGACCCACTTGGGAGTGGCAGAGAGTTAGACCCGAGAGAGACAGTTTTAGGCTGGTTGTCATAGGGCCTCCCACTGTGGCATCTCAAGTCTAGGCCGGGAGGAAAATCAGCTAGAGCGCCTGACGTAGAACAGTCAGTCAGTGTGTGCAGACGTGATCGGGGACTTCGGACACGTGTTGACGAGCACGACCCCGACTAGACCCTTATCTTCGGTTACTTATACAGTGTCTCAGTTGTTGCCTGGGGCAAGTAGGGAGACACCTGGGGCGTGGACTAAGTCGTCAGTGGATGCATCCGACCTTTCTTATAGTGGGCAGGTTCTCCCGTTATGCGACATGTGACTCTCGTGACTGTTGACACCCATTTTTTATCGATAAGTCGAGTCGTTCCTCGTACTCCCATTTGTTGATACCTCGAGTTGTCCATCACTCGTTGGGGCTATTTTCAGGCATGCTTTGGGCTAGTTTTATGGGTAGCCTCCCTCCTTGGTCAGGTCCAAGTTGATTCAGGGCTTAATGGGCCTTGGTTTTGGTTAATCGAGATTTTCTGTAAATTCCAAGCACCCATTTACATGTGCGGTCAACCCTCAGCTGTATAACCTATTGTGCGGTTGATACTGGGCCGTTCATATATTTATGGGATATTTAGCTAATTTTCTGAATTATCACCGACAGGTATATATACGGCCTAGACATAGCCGCATAATATTATGGTGCGGTAGCATCTGAGCCGTCTATCTCTCAAGAGTCCTAACATCGCTGGTTTTCAGATAATTATAAAATTTTCTTATGTATTTTGATTTTCCACCGACAGGGATAGAACGGTTAGTCTTTGGCCGCTCTACCTTTGAACGGTCGAATATGAGCCGTTCATCTCTAAGAGTCTAATGGCGAAGGTTTCGGTCAGTTCAACGGATAATTTGGATTATTGATGATTTATTTTGAATTTCCATCGACAGGGTTGGATGGCCAGTAGATGGCCGCCCATCCGGTTGAGCGGTCTATCGTAAGACCGTTCATCCCTTCGAATGTTGAATTTCAACCGATTTTATCCCTTTTATCTGTGGTTTTATCCCCGACTTCTCCCATCATTTTCTCCGCGGATAATCAACTATTTTAAGTGACGTTTCGACTGGATGAAAGATAATCTATTTATGTATGATTTTCCTTTGATTATCTCGACCTGAAAATGCCTCTAAACCCTAATTTCGAGTTAGGACTTTTGGTGCTCTATAAATAGACCCTAAAGGTCGGGTTGGAAAAGGGGGGGAGATTTTTGGTCGACGGCGAAGCCCTGTCGCATTCTTGAGCGACCTAGCACCAAGGAGGGAGGCTTTCTACGTCCATACAAACCTCCTATTCAGGGAGTAGTCGAGTTTTGAGTCTTTTGCGTTTGATTGGTTTTGTCCTCTTTGTCATTGCATGCATTGCTTTCGCTACTTTCTCCCCATGTTTTTCTCCATCCTCATTACCATGCACACATCCACCCACATTTTTGACACCCTAGGGGTTTAAAATCCTCCAGGTATCCCCCTTTCCACTTAGTCACGTTCATTCCTCATTATTTTGACATTTACTACACCATTCAAATCTAATCTAGGTTGTTTCTTTGTGTTTTCACGTTGTTTTTGCAGGTCAGCAATCCCTAGCACGAGGCCCATCCCCTCTGGCCGACTGGAGAGGGTGGAGGTTGGACCCCTTTGCGACTTCTGACTCGGTGGTCTTGCGCGGTGACGGGATCGTCATAGGATCGACAAGCGGCAGCGGGCGATCGTCAAGTGACGAGGGAATCAGCAAGTGGCTTCAACAAAATTATCAAATAGATCTCTATGTTTTTGTTGTCTCATGTTAATTGGGTCACATATATGGGCCTAATGGGTCATGTTTTATGTTTATAGTAATTATGTCCACAATAATCATGTAAGAGTCTTTTTTTTATTTTGTGTCTTTTAGTCTTCCCAAGAGAGTTATGATGAGTAGGTGTTAGGTGATTAATGAGTTGTCTTTTGGTTTTCTTTGAAGAGTCTATAAAAAGGGTCATGTAGTCTTTCTTTAATAGCAATGAAGTTTTAGAGAAATTTTTAGGAAGTTTCCCCAAGTGAGGTGAGATGCCTTGCGTGCTCTTCTCCGAGAAGGAGATGGGGTGAGATGCCTTGGGCTGAGAAGCCCCTCCCTATTTCCCCGTCCACCACCCTCACCCCCCCTCCATCCTCCCTGGTCACCAACGGCCAGCACCCTCCATTCTTTCCCTCTTTCTATCTGCCAACTGTGTAACCCTGGGCCTGCTGCACCATCAAACCCCATCCCACATCTCTTCTTCCACTATTTGTCACCTGTAACAACAAGTACCACGGCAGCAGTCCCGCCTAGTCCCCATCCACCCTGCCCCATCTAAGAACCAAGCCACTCCCGTCTGAGGACCCCAACACCACCGCAATCCACCCCAGCCACCATTCCACCCAACACCATCATCCACTGCCAAGACCATTCTTCACGATTTCAACGGCCTCCACTGCCATTCACTGCCTACATGGCTTCCACCTCGGTCTCGAGCACCACTGCCCCCCTAGCACCAGCAGTGAATGCGAAACAAGGCCGCCATGGCCCTTCCACCATGAGCCCATGCTGCACCCTTTGATCCACCTGCGAATCCCCTAGCACCCCATTCTCGTGAGAGCACCCGCACTCACAGCACCCACTTGCCGTCCCCTCCTCCCTGTTCGAGCAAGCCCCTTCCCCTCATTGCCTACCTTCTTCTGGCCATCACCTCCACCAAGACACCACCAAGCCAACCCCACCGCTCACCTCGCCACCACCATACACCCGCCACCATACACCCTGCCCCCCCCTCTGAGAACCCCACCTCCCCAACACATGCATCGCTAGCCCTCCCAGCTGCCCAAAACAGAGCCTCCGGTCCTCCCACACCAACTACCCTCCTCTCCCTTTCACCCACCTATGGCACCTGAGTTCCACCCCATGCAGCACGCCACCGTCGCTCTGCGACTACCCACACACCCCCTTCGCCTTGCACCACGCCACCGTCACTCGGTCTACCGTGACAGTCGCGACCGTCTTCAGCATAGTGTGCGGAGCTGTCTCACCGTCACGAGGGCATGCCAACGTTGTTCTGCCATGTAGAGTCTCCATTGAAGGGTGGGCAGCCCACCACCACGTCCACCACCCATAGCCATGGCACCGCCATGCAAAGCTAGATGCCGTCACCGGCAATACAATCTACCATCGCCATCACCTTCTCTGTGTCCATGCACGCGAGCTCACCACCAAGCCGTCTGGCAGCACCATGCAGACTCGATCCTCCCCTCCGACAGCGGCTGCACCACTTGTGAAGAGCACATCGGCTACCGTCGTCGACGGGGAAACCATCAACCACAGTCACTCGCCCCTGTCGCGCCTCCCCACCACGGAGCCTGCGGGTGACCCGAACCAGCTCCAAGCTCCACCTCCCCACCCCCCACGCTCTCTCTTTCTCTCTCTATAGTTCCCCTCTCTCTCTCCATCATCCTCTCTCTCTCCATCCCGTTCTCTCTCTCTCTCATGTTGCTGCTAGCTACTGTAGATGAACAGTGGAAGGAAAAAAAAGAGCATGTGTGAAGAGAATGAGAGGAGGTTGACCTCTCTCTCACGTACCACTCTCATTCCCTCTCTATTCCCTCTCTCTTCCATTCCTCTCTCCCTTTCTCTCATTCTCTTTTAGCCACCGTAGCAGAACCATAAAACTAAGAAAAAAAATAATGTAAAGAGAGGGAGCTACATGGTGAGTTGCATGTGCATGGCTTGCCACCATCTCTCTCACTTCGTTACTCCCTCCCTCACTCTTAATTTCTCTCTCGCGTAACCTCTCTCTTATCTCTTTTATCTTTGTTATATTTTGTGAGAAAAAAAATATAGAGAGAGAGAGAAATAAAAGAAGGAAGATATTTTGTGTGATACTATAGCAGAAAAAAAAAACAGAGAAGGAACATATGTTGTGAAAAAAAGAAGAAGAAAATATAGAGGGAAATATTATGTGAAGAGAATAGAGAGGGAAAATATTTTGTGAAGAGAAGGAGAAAAGTTAAAAAAATGAGAGATGCAAAATAGAGAAAATTGGAAAGAAGAGAATGTCTCGGACTTCGGATGTTTGTGTCACATCACGCGGTGCTCTACGGTCCGTTCTAGAGGACGTGCGGTGCCGATTGGACCATCCATCGTCTTCCTGCGGTCGTGACTAAGCCGTTCAACAGCCAGGAGTCCTTCATCCCACACCTCCTACAGCGTCCTTAGGCGGTCTATCGTAAGACCGTGCAAGCTATAGGCGGTTCTACCTGGACCACTCATCTTCCCAGTGCTGCAGCTAGGCGAGTGTCTCTCCCTCTTTCCATGGCACGACGTGTTCATCACGTCCGGCGCTTTGGTGGCGATCACGGTTTGTTACACTTCCCCTTTTCCTTCTATCTTCATCTGTTTCTCATGTCGGATATGGTAGAATAGACATTGGGAAGACATTAGGAAGGAACGGATCGGGAGGAGAAATATATCTACACCCTTCTTTTGTGGCGATCACGGTGGGACTCCTAGTGCCCATCGTGCTTGTGATTTGCTGACCTCTTTGTTCGTTGTGTTAGTCTATTTCTTAGAGTGATTGTAGGTTGGGGCGTGGTTTCTACTTTCTGGAGCGTGAATGGTTCTCCCCGAGCCGTTCATTCGCTGCGCGGTTGAACGTTCACCGTCCATCCTTGCGAACAGTGCCAGGTCTCCTGCCAGCGTTCTGTCACAAATGGCCTACCATCGACCGTCTAACCTTCTGAACGGCCTGTTATTAGCCGTCCATCATTCTGGCACATGTACGCTTCTGGCTGTTCTGAGTGTAGGTGCACGGCTGCTGGAGATCCGTCGCAGAGATTACACGGCTGTCCACAGACCATTCTTCTGGTACGTTCCTCATCTCTGCCATCCTATATTTCCAGCATTTTGTGATTCTTTCTATAGTTATTCTGTTGTTCTATTGCTCCCTGGCTTATACGGTCCTCTATAGACCGTCTGTCTCTTTGAGCGGTCGCATACAGACCGTCCTTGTGGTGCCGCAGTGCACTCATTGTTCATTTTGATTGCCATATTCCATGAGATTTATGAGCTCTGGTGCTAGTTATTGATCTCCCTCTGCTCCCATATCATTATTGCATGATTGTTTTTATTGCTTATATATTTGATTGATCATTGCTTGATAGTTACTGGGCTAGATTTTGCATGCACTCCGGTGCGCATAGGAGCATCCATCTCTTTCATAGTAGTTGCATTCCTACCGAGGTAGGGTTTCCTCTCATCTCCATACTCCTTGGAGCCGACTAGGGGACCTTGCTGAGGACCTTCGTAAGCCCCAGTGAGTCGTGGATTCCCACACGGACATCGGACAGGTTGTACCGTATCCACCCCCAGTCTAGGGTTTGCATCTGTGAGAGAGAGAGTTCTTTAGAGTCACCCAGTCCTCCATTTCTCACCCTGGTTAGGCACCTAGTTGTTGAGTGAATCTACATTTTAATTAAGCCACTAAGGTTCAAAGAGGAACTCATAAGAATTTGACGGGCATCATTTAATAACTTGATTGTCTAATTGGGTGATTCTCCTCTCATCTCTTCCTTCCATTGCATGCTTGTTGTTTGATTTGTTGATTTGGTTGGTTAGGTTGGTTTGCCCTAGTCTTAGGTGTTTAGTGTATGTGGGGTTGTTTCTTTCTCTCAGGATCATCTCCTAGGGTCAGTTATCATTTCCATTCATACTTCAATCCTTTGTTTGATTCATCATCTCCTATGTCGTCATATGACTTCTCTCAGTCCCACGAGGATTCTCTCCCTCGCGGCCTTCTTGAGGACCCGCCTAGGGTCACCCATATGCAGGGAGGAGAGGGGACTGCCCCTCCACTCCCGACCATTCTTGGCGAGGGTTCCTAACCCTCTCTTACCAATCCATCCATTCAGAATCCGGCCAATCAAATTCTCAATATGATGGCCCAGCTGGACCTTACCCAGCTCCATCTCATCCGGCAAGCCTTGCAGGGGGCCGATGCCCCGACTTCAGCTCCTTCTCGTGGCATGACTGCTGTTGCCACTACATCTTATGTTGCTGGGACCACCTCTGTGGCCCCTATTGACCTTACTCCCACCCGTCCTCAAGTCCTTCGGTACTCTAGCATGGAAATGGGCCAGGCTTCCACCTCAGCCCATCAGCCGCTCGATAGGGGGAAGTCTCAAATCCCCTCTGTTCCTTACCTTGATCCGTATGTCACTGTTTCTCCATCGCCGTAGACCCTTGTGGCCCCGGCAGACTTTGCTCGGTTGCAACCAGGGGCCACCCAGCTAGCTCATGCGGATGTGGGCCCTTCCCTGGCCCATTATCCATCTTACGGGCCGCCCCCTCAGTCAGCTTTTCCTTTGGCTACGTATCCAGGTACTACTCCTCCTGCTCCTTCTCCTCCATCCCGGGAACGGAAAATTCTCGATAAATGGGCTGCTATGCAGTAACAAATTGACCTCCTCCACAAGCGGGTTGGCCTGCAATCTTTGGCTGACGTCCCTATTCCTAACTTCAGGGACATTCGTTTTCCTCCTCAATCCGAGCTCCCCGTGTACCGAAAATATGACGGGAACGGCAACCCGTTCATTCATGTCCGGGAGTTTCTTTACGAGTCAGCACAGTTCCAGCACGACGACCGCCTGATGGCTTACTTGTTCCGCAGATCATTGGAAGGGGTCGCCCTGGAATGGTTTTATACTTTGCCTATGGAGGAGGCCAAGAATTTCAAGACGGTCAATGATAGGTTCATCCAGAGGTTCCAAGATCAGGTCGGTCCCGAGTATTCCTTCACCGACCTTGTAGCAGAAAAGATGAAGCCGGAAGAAGACTTTGCAACCTATGCAGATCGATGGAGGCAGATGGCCTCACGTGTGCCCGGGTAAATCCCGGAAGAAGAAAAAGTTAAATTGTTGATCTCCAATGCCACCCCGACATTCAGAAATATTTTGGCAACGAATGACATTTCGAATATGCACCAGTTATACAGTAGAGCTCGGTTCATATAAACCCAATTTAAATACTCCCCTATTCATTCACTGTTCGAGGCCCAGAAACCTAAAGCCGCTAGAAAATCCCAGGGCCCCGTCACTGAGGGAGTGCAGATCAACGAGCAGGTCCAGGCTATTCAGTTCCCCCACCAAGCCGCTCCACCTCGCTTCCCCCAGCCTCCACGTAACCCCCAGTTCACCGCTCCACAAGTTCCCCAACCCACTTTCCAGGTCCCTCAATACCCGCAACAACAACCACCACCACCCCAACAGCCTCAGCGGCCGCCACAATACAATAATGTTCCTCCACCTGCCGCTTATGGACCTGCTCGACCGATCCCAAAGAGGACCCATTACTCTCCTCTTCCTGAAACTTTGCCTGACATTTTCTCTGCTTTGATGTATACTGGTGATATTCAATTGCCTCCGGAGCGTCAGAATTGGAATCCGGCCACCGATCAGTCCCGATATTGCATATATCATCGGCAGCCTGGGCACACAACAGAGCTGTGCTATCAGTTTTAAGATTTGGTGTATGATTTACACGAGGGCCAGAGGATTGATTGGGCCCAGATGCACCAGCTGTTCGAAGACATCAAGCAGAGGCAGAGACAAGCCAGGCCGCAGCAGGCGGCGCCCCAGCAACAGCAGCAACAGTAATCCCAACAGCAACAACAACCCCAGCAACAGCAATAGCAATAGGACCTTGGGATCCATCAGAATCCCATGCCAGTCCATCAACCTGCTCCTCAGCAAGAACAACAGCCACCGGCACCGGCACCAGCACAAGTGAACATTGTCCAGCCCCCGGCCCCCAACGCTGGGTGGACTTTTGATGATGAAACCCCCCCCCCCCCGCACACCTTTTGGCCTTCCACCACAACCATTCCTCCACACCTGCTATCCCCTCCATTCTCAGGCCCGCCGTTCTGACCACCACTCCACCCGTTATTCCCTCCGCATCACCCATCAGGCCCACCGCATTCCCCTCCACACCATCAGTCCTTTCGCCACTACCCACTATACCCTCCATCATCACCCCTCCGCTTAACCCTTCGCCCATCTCCCCTTCACCAGGGCCCATTAGAACAACTTCCGCCATCCTCACCCCCATTTCTATGCCTTCCACCCACCCCACCGGGCCAAGCGGGGGTCCATCTTAGGCCGTGCTGGCACCACATTGCGCCCTTCGGAGCAGGCGTCCCTTCCAAAGAGTTTTTCCTTCCTCTGCTGCGTCTGCACCTAACCTCCAAGTTCCCTCCCCTACAGCAGAGACAGAAGAAGTAGACCCCGTGCCAGGCACGAAGTATGACCTATTGCAGCACTTGGACCGGATGCCGGCCAAGATTTCAGTTTTGGAATTGATCAAAAGGTCGCCAATACACCAGCATGCTTTGAGAACTTTTCTACATAAGGTTATGGTGAGCGAGGATGTGGCAGTAGATAGCTTGCCGACGGTGTTGGCAACAATTACAAATGGGCCTTCTATTTCATTCTCTGAGTCAGAGCTAGCGCCCCCTGAGGCACGGCAGATGCCGCTATGTATTACCATCTCTTTGAACAAAGTGGCCGTGGAGTCTGCCCTTGTGGACACAGGAGCATCAATAAATGTGTGTCCATTGAGTACTCTTCGTGCCTGCAACATTTTAGAGGGTATGCTTAAGCCCACGCCGACCACAATAGCAGCATATGACAACTCCAGGCGTGCTTGTCACGGGGTCGTGACCGTACAGGCCGAGCTAGGGCCTTTGGTTATGGACGTGGAATTTTATGTATTGGACATAGACCCAATGTTCAAAGCTATTCTGGGTCGTCCATGGATAAATAGCCTGAACGCCGTGCCCTCGACTGCCCACCAGTGTTTGAAATTCCCATTCCAGGGGCGCGTTGTCAAGGTGAAGAGCATTTCCACGGTCCAGAATGTTGATGCGATAGCAGCCAAGATTCTTCCTACATTATGGCCGAGTAATAAGCCAGTTCTGTCAGTTATGGACTTGAATTATTCATGGGCATATGCGTCACGCAAGCCCACCACTGAGCCAACAAATGTCAAGATCAAGTCCAAGATTAGAGATTCAAAGGGGTGGCACATGATTATGAAACTGGGCTATCAGCTGGGCTTGGGTCTCGGCGCACAATTACAGGGGCGGACTAAGCCCGTCCCTAAAGGTAGGAAGATGGGCCACCGAGGCCTTGGCTACCGTGATTCAGCATTGTCCATTCTGGGAGACTCCGGGCCACTGATGTGGGACTATCGTCAACATTTTGTGAAAGGCCCGTTGCAGCCCGACACTTTGAAGAAGCCGCCACCCTGCCCTGTGAGGGTTGATGATGCCTGTGATGATGCTGACCCACCACCGCCGCTGAAGGGGTTGGTGGGTGATGTGGAAGATTTTGCTGGTTGTTTTGAAAAGTTGTTCAGTGAAAGAGAAGGCTGTCCGAAGAAGAAGGACACGCAGCTGGTGAAGCGTCCTCCAATGCAACTGGTCCGCCAGGGGCCACGGGAAGTGGGGAGCTCTATCACTACCTATTCTCTATCCCCATCCCGTCTTGCCTCTTGGTTTCAACAATTGGGGTTTGTCCCCCGTTCCCCTCCAATCCTAGTCGACCCGTACTTCACGGAGAGACCACCTGAAATTTTATTCGTTCCCTGTGCTTGCGGGCATTGCCCGCCTATTGATCTCTCAACCTTGTTTACTCCTCCTCCCCCAAATGCCCAACTCCACGAGATGTGGTTTTCCTCCTCTGATCCATTCTTTGATTGCATATTTCCTGAATTATTTCCCATGCAACTCCCTCCTCCTCCATCCTCTTCCTCGTGTTGCGTGATCTCCTCCGGCCTCCAAAAAAAATGCCAATTTCAAAATGGAGGTTTCAGTGGAAGATTACGCTGTGTTCTGCTCAGCTTCCCAGGGGCACGAGACCCTTGTTCCTTTTCTGGTAGACTTTCTATCTCCTAGGTTAGATGTACAGTGTGCAGAGTCTCCTAGGTTAGTAGAGTCAGTAGGGGTAGAGTCTAGTTCGAGTCTAGTCAGCCCGTCCACATCTGCGGCGCACCCCGTGATGCATCATCCTAAGTCAATCCCTGATAGGTTTCTACAAGATTTGGCCGAGAGATGCCATGCCCTTCTTAGGTGCCCGGAGTTTGTGGAGACCGCGATTGTTTTGGAAGAAGATGAGGAATTGGATGGGGAATGGAGCAACGACGGATTAGGGGTATATGAAATTATAAATGAGAAGGACCTAGCTGATGATGAGGAAAGCGATGTGGATGACACTGCTGATCTGTACGCACAGGGTTTGAAAAGGTTTGACGAACCATCCTCGGCAGTGGATGAACCCACTAAGGAAATTAATCTCGGAACGAAAGAGGACCCCAGGCCCATACTTATCTCTACTAATCTCCCTCCTCAGGTTGAAATGGAGCTCGTCGAGGTTTTGAGGGAGTATAGCGATTCATTTGCCTGGTCCTATGAGGACATGCCGGGTCTTGACCCCACATTGGTTGAACACCGATTGATTCTTAAACCAGGGGCAACACCCGTTAAATAGAAAGCGAGAAGATTCCACCCACAGATGGCCTTAAGGATAAAGGAAGAAGTCGACAAATTGCATAAGGCCCGGTTTATTAGAGTTGTTTTATATCCACAATGGGTGGCAAACATAGTCCCAGTAATGAAAAAGGATGGCAAAATTTGGATTTGTATCGATTTCAGGGACTTAAATAAGGCATGTCCGAAAGATGATTTCCCGCTTCCACACATTGATGTATTGGTTGATAATACAGCTGGATATGAAGCCCTCTCGTTTATGGATGGTTATTCTGGATATAACCAAATCCGTCTGGCTCTTGAGGATCAAGAGAAGACCTCGTTCACTACGCCCTGGGGCACATACTGCTATGTGGTTATGTCATTTGGATTGAAGAATGCAGGTGCTACTTATCAAAGGGCAATGATGGCTATCTTCCACGACATGATGCATGTCTACTTAGAAGCTTACGTGGATGATATTTTGGTAAAGTCGAGGTCTCAAGAAGAACACCCCGCCATTCTAGCCAAAGTGTTGCAAAGGGCTAGGGAATATAAGTTGAAGATGAATCCAAAGAAATGCGTATTTGGAGTTGCATCAGGGAAGTTACTCGGGTTTATAGTTAGTAAACGGGGGATTCAGATCGATCCGAACAAAGCAAAGGCCGTTATGGAGATGTCGCCGCCTAAGAACATCACAGAACTCCGAGGTTTGATTGGGAATTTGCAATTCATTAGGAGATTCATATCTCAACACTCGTAGAGATGCCGTCCATTCTATGAATTGTTAAAGGCGGGAGCGAAATTTGAATGTAATGAGCAATGCCAAAAGGCCTATGAGGAGCTTAAAGTTTATCTTTCTAATCCCTTGGTTCTGCAACCACCCGTCCCTGGGAAACCCCTGATCTTATACATTCCTGTGATTGAAGACTCCCTAGGAGCTATCCTAGCTCAGGTAGATGATGAAGGAAGGGAAAGGGCAGCATACTACCTTTCGAGGTTGTTTAATCCCGCTGAATCCAAGTATACTGCCATGGAGAAGACCTGTGCAGCGCTAGTGTGGGTAGCTCAGAAGCTCAAACACTATTTTCTGGCCCATGAGGTTAGGCTGATCTCTAGAATGGACCCCATTCGTTATCTTTTAGAAAAACCTGTCCTTTCTAGCCGATTAGCTCGCTGGCAGAGCTTTCTTTCCCAATTCGACATCACCTTCGTTGTCCAAAAAGCGATCAAGGGGTACGCCATTGCCGAGCATCTCGCTCATTCTCCCATCCCTCGTACTGATTCAATCCAGGACGAGTTCCCCGATGAACACTTGGCAGTAATCACTCATCTTCCTTTTTGGTTTCTCCATTTTGATGGTGCTGTCAATTCTCAGGGTAGTAGAGTCGGCGCCGTTCTCCTTACTCCGGAAGGGGTAACCATTCTAATCGCCTATCAACTCTCATTTCCTGCCACCAATAATATAGCTGAGTATGAGGCTCTCCTTGCCGGTCTGAAGCATGCCTACCTCTTGGGCGTGCGATGCCTTAACATCATAGGAGACTCTCAGTTGGTGCTGCGTCAAGTTCTGTCAACTTACCGCACCCGTGACCCTAAGCTTAAGCCCTATCAAGATATGGTCACGCTCTTGGCTAGGCAATTCCGGAAGCTTATCTATATTCACACTCTTCGTTCTCAGAACATTCTGGCTGATGCCCTTGCATCATTAGCTTCTTCTCTTTCATTTCCCCTTAGTCGTGCCACTGAGACCATTGTGGTCCAGCAGTTAGACGCTCCCTCTCTTCAGGATCCCTAGTTCGACAACCTTAGGAAATCTGTAGAAAGGAAGGCAGAAAGGGAGGAGGTGAAGAAGTTTCGTTAACTGAGCTCGAGGAGATCATAGAGGAAGAAGAGTTTCTGTGGTATTATGAAATGGAGCAGTATTGTAAGGATGGTTCATTCCCGGAGGCGGCAAATGCCGAGCAGCGAAAGGCCATTAGAAGAGTCGCCGCAAGATACATGATTGTTGCTGGAGAATTATATAGGCGAGCTCTCAATGGAGTTCTAATGAGGTGTCTAGATGACGATGAGGCTTGGAAGGTAGTGGAAGCAGCTCACTCCAGTGAGTGTGGAGGGCACGTTAATGGGCAGGCGTTGGCGAAGAAGATTCTTAGGCAGGGCTATTACTGGCCAACCCTAGAAGAAGACTGTTCCACCTATGTCCGTAGGTGTCTTCAGTGCCAGCTCCATGCTGACAAGATCCATGCTCCTGCTTCTTCTCTCCATCCTCTCTCTGCTCTTTGGCCATTTTCCATGTGGGCCTTTGATATCATCGGACCTCTCGGTGACCCAAATTCCGCAGTCAAGCAGAAGTCCTTCATCCTGACGGCTACGAGTACTTCACCAAGTGGGCGGAAGCTGAAGCCTATACAGAAATCAAAGCCACCATAGTATGCCACTTCATCCTGAAGAATATCATCTCGCGGTTTGGAGTGCCAAGTGATATCGTCACCGACAACGGGCCTCAATTCGTTTCTCAAGAACTCCGGGACCTCTGTAAGAAGTTTAATATATCATTGCATCATTCATCACCATACTACCCCCAAGGTAATGGCCAGGCTGAGGCCACGAACAAAACCCTTCTCAAAATCATCAAGAAAACATGTGAATCACACAAATTTGCTGATTGGGCCGATAAACTGGTAGAAGCTCTATGGGCTTATCGCACCTCCGTCCGTACTCCCACGGGGCAAACTCCTTTTGCTCTCACCTATGGGATGGAGGCGGTACTCCCGTACGAGATCCTGATCCCTTCCCTAAGGGTGCAGCTAGACAAAGAACTTAATCTCGACGAGCGTCGAGAGGCGTTGCTAGTCCAACTGGAACTCTTAGACGAGAAGAGGCTTAATGCGGCCAATCATGTTTCGGTTTATCAAAAGCGTGTCTCACGGTATTTTCAAAAGAAGGTTATCGAACGAAAATTCCAAGTGGGTAATATGGTTTGAAACACAAATTTGTCAGATCAGCAGGTCCCAGGTCTAAGTTGCAACCCAACTGGGAAGGGCCGTTTGTAATTAAAGATGTCTATCCGGGTAATGCGTATCGTTTAATCAACGCGGAGGGCGAGGAATTGCCAAATCTATGGAATGGGCTATATTTAAAGCGCTTTTATCCATAGAGTCAAACCAGCAATGACTTGGTGGTGGGGGTGCGCCTTCACTTGATCACGAAAGGAAATCCCCGGTTCAACATCTCACACACTACACGACCCCTCGTGGGTCGGTTTCCTTCTTTTGTATGACATCGTTTCTCCTTTGGCCATGCTTCAGGAAGGGTGAAAGTCCTTGTTTTTCCTTCTCTCTCGGCTGAAAATAGGGGCAAAAGGTGAATAAGGGGGCGAGAATCAATCTAGACCCCCCAATAAAAGAGGTCTCAAATAGGGGCAGTCCATTATGACCTTATTCCGCAAAAGAACAAGAAAGAAAAGAAAGAAAGGGATGAAAAAAAAGGGACAAAAATCAAGGCTAAAAGCTCACCCAAAGCTCGCAGCGCTCAAAAAGTTTGAAAGTCCCCAAAACAATAAAACTAGACACGATAAGAGTGGCAGTACGGTTTCCCCGCGGGACGTGATGAGCATAGTCATATGCGTGCCTAGAGCGGAAGTAGGTTCGATAATGGACGCAAAGTCCCGGCGCAACAGACCAAACTCTCTAAAAAGGGGGCGTCGCGAGAAGAACTCAAGCACTAAAAACCTATATACCTATCGCCAGCTTTTCTATTAAAATATGTTTTATTTTCCAGGGCATGGATCCTACCCCGGGTATGGTCTCGACAGAGGCACCGTTAAAGCAAAGATAGCACCGACCACGAGCGGTCCTTTATATCGCACATTGAGTCCGGGAGGCCCCTGGTGAGATAGGAGGTTCCCTGTCGCCAGGTCTAAGCTGGTTTCAAAATCCAAAAAAAATCAATATTCCAGAACCCAAAAAAAATATATTTCAAAACTCAAAGAAATAAAATATTAAAAATCCAAAAAAATCAAATATTTCAAAATCCAAAAAAAAAATAAATCAATCAAATATTTCCAAATAAAAAAAAATCAAATATTTCAAAAACAAAAAAATCAAATATTTCAAAATCCAAAACAAAATCAAATACTTTGGAAATCCAAACAAAAATCAGATATTCTCAAAATTTCAAAAAAAGATTTTCTTGATTTGCATTCATAGCATCCCCATTGCACTCATTTGACGTTTGTTATTTGCCTATTTAATAAGGCTTACCCCCTTGACCAAAAATCAAGAACTGGTCATTTCCTAACTTGCTATAGGCAAGGGGTTAAGCCTAAAACAGATTTAATCTATTTTTCTGTATTTATGTGTGTGCAGGGGTAGGTGGAAGCTGAAAAGTGCAGTTGGCTCGTGATCGTGTGAATAATCAAGTCTTATCCCAACCTATGCAATCACATCATAGCCCAAACAAAGCTCAAACTCAATCCAATCATCAATTCTATTCATTTCATATATCAAACCTTCTAAACACAAGTCCTATCCATCATCATGAAACAAAAGAAAATCACTCAGTCCTCCGCTGGGCATCCCCACGGGGACGTATCTCTCTCAGCTCTCTAACATAGGCCTGGCGCGCCGCCGGGATCTCTGCAACCTCTGCTGGTAGGGTAAGCACCCTGCTCACCTCCCACATGATCAGGGCACTCCTGACCGCCTGCTCATCCTCCTTAGTGCCAATCCTCCTCGCCTGTAGCGCGGGAAGGTGAGGTAGTGCTGGTAGAACAGTCCGGGGTAGTCCAAGCTATAGGTAGCATGGGTGCGGGCTGTACATTGCCAGTGCGGTGTCGCTCACGAGCCTCAAGTCCAAGCCCGGCCTCCTGGGAACTCTGACAGTGGTATCACGGAGGAAGCCCGGGCGCATCACGAACCGATCTAGGGGCAATCTGTTGATGTACAGTCGCCACTCATCTCTGGTCTTCATCTCAGCTGTCCTGCACTCTACCTGTGGAGAGAATCCGAATGCACCGCCTATGAGGAAGAGGGGGTGGCTCCCAAAGATCCTGCTAGCTGAAGTGACATCCTCCCCATAGATGAATTTCATCCTAACACCCATCCAACACTCTAGAAGGATCATAGAGCCAAACAGGGGACCTCCTAAGGCTGCTGAAGTAAGGCCCTCGTACAAGTAAGCAAGGATGGCCTGGGAGATGGAAAGTCCCTGCCATAGGCCACTAATGGTACTAAGAAGGGGCATCTCTAGCACATGGTCAACTGAAGGAAACAAGATGGCCCCGCACAAGCAAATGGACGTAGCCTTAGCTATGGCTTCATCCCACCCACACTTGTTCTTGCAATGCTCCATTACCCACTGGCTAAGAGGAAGAAGGTGAATCTGACGTTGGCCTACGAAAGTATGGACATCCTTGCTGTCTGGTATGAACCCTCCCAGGATAAGCCTAGGATCTATAGGGGCAGCAGTATGACACACTGAGTCTTCCCCTCCCACCTGGGACCTGGGTAAAGAGAAGTAGGTCTCTACCTCCTCTAGTAAGATAGTGGCCTCGAATGATGGGAAGATGAATGTATGAGTCTGAGGATGCCAAATTTCAACTAAGGCTGAGATGATATGCCAATCAAGGGAAAGCTTTGGGTAGTTCTGACACAGCACTAGGAAAGGTTGTAAGTGCCAAGATCTCAGGATAGAAGTCACTCCTAGGGGCAAGACGCGGACCATGGGAGCCAACCAGTTCAAGGTGGAATACCGCCTGGGGCCAGGGAGAAGTTGAGGTGGAAAGAAAGGAGATGGAAGAAAAGAAAGGAAAAGAAAAGCATGTAAGTAAATGAGACAATTGAATTGAATGAAATCATGATTAGCTTACCTCTCTCAAAGGGCTCGAGTTGAGATGTCGCAGGATCACAGTCAGTCGTTGGAGCACTTCCCGCTCTTTACTGGCCGGCTTTGGCCCTTCAAAAGATGCTCCCACCATGGAACTCCCCTGTAGGGCCCTCTTCATGATGATTTGGTGGTGAATATCAAAGGTTTCAAGGCTTAGAAGGAGGAAGATGTGTGTATCACAAATTTTGGCTCCCCCTCCTACTTATAGGGCTTGTTAGGAAGCCTAGGTCTCTTGATATTGGGTTGGATAAGTCTAGGACGGGTTAAGATGAGGTTTGGATAGGTTTAAGGTAGTTTACCCTCGGGTTAGGGACTCTCCAGGAGAGTCCCCTTTGGGTTCACAGGGTACCCCATTGGACTGTCTTACGATAGACAGCCCATCTCTTTGCGCGGCCCGTTACGGACCGTTTATCATCCTCCAAAGAACTCGAAGGCAAGAATTTAGGCGGCCTTACCTAGACCGTTCTTCTTCTTACGCGGTCTATGGTAAACCGTTCAGCATTCAGCACGGTTAATATTTAACCGTTCGATTCTCTTTGGAATGGTCTATTATGAACCGTATGTTTATTTGAGCGGCCCACTGAGAACCATTCATCGGATCTGGAGCCCTTTGTGCACTTGCTTAACTAGTAAGTCGTGCTGCCCCTCATCTCACTCATTTGACGCCCTCATCTCACTCATTTGGCGTCTCTCATTTCACACATTTTGCATCATCTCACTCACTTGGCGTCTCTCATTTCACTCATTTGGCATTGATGGGAGCATCAAAAGCTATACGGGTGGAACGTATTTGTGTGTTATGACTTGTATGGGATTGTACTTGTGTATTTGTTTCATTTCTTTCATTTGGGCTCCTTGTAAGGCTTATAACAAGCTAATGGGCCACTTGTAATGTAAAGTCCATGGCTAGGTTGCCATTAGTAGAGTCCATTAGAAGCCTAGTTCATATTCGACCTTAATAGCCACTTAAGGCCCAAGTGGGCTTTCTCCTCTCATGGACCACCAAGACTTGGAAGGCCCAAGTCTAGACATGGGTTATTAGACTTGAGTGGTTGGCCTTGGACCAGCCTAGGCCCATGAGAAGCCCATGAAGGGGGGCGCCCCATTCTTTGGCCTTATTAGGCTTGGTTGGTGAAAATTAGGTAAGTTTGAATGGAAATGGTCCAAGTTTGATTAGATTAATGGTTAAAGTTTTGACCACATGGGAGAAATATTTAGGAACTCCCTAATATGCCCTTCCAAACCTTAGATCTATGGGCATTTAGTGTCTTTTTACATTTATTATATATAGCTTGTATTTTCCAATTGATTGAATTAATGAAAGTGAAAAAAGCATTGTGCAAGAACCCCCCTTGTGGGAATTTCGACCTCCCCTCTCTCTCCCCCTGGTTTTCTTCATCCCCAACCCCAAATTCTAGAGTGGAACCCTTCTATCTCCTCCCCCTCAATCTCTGAGTTCATCTCCGGTGCCGCCGCCGCCGTTCGTGCCGCCTTCGAGCCGTCGTGAATCCGTCTTCGGTTTTCTGTCCTGCTGGATAGAGGTGTCTTCCAAAAATTCTTGATACCAGCCACAGCCTCTTCGTGGTTTGTAATTTTTATGGTGTGTTTCTATTTTCCATCCCATCATCCAAAAAATAATTCAGGTCCAAAATCTCTCGTTTAGTATTTTTCTATTTTCGTGCATCTTTCATTCCCAGATCTGTTTTGTCTCTGTCTACAGTGACAGTAGCCCTGTGTTTCTCACCTATGACCCTCTTTTTATTTTTCCAAACCCTCCCAATTTTAATGAGAGTTCTGTCCATCATCCCCTACATCCACCATTTTTCTTGATTTTTTATCCGCCATCTATCCATTTTTCAAATTTTATGTTCTATCTCAGCTACAGTGCTTTCAGCCCATTTCCAGATCTGACCCACTCCCAGTTTAAACATCCTATCAATTCGTAGCGACATCCAAACTTGTCCAAACCAGTTTTGCTGTTTTCCTAGCTTGATGTCCTACAACTTTACGGAAGATCACCACTTCATATTCGGACGTTCACATATCAGTCAAAGGCAGTTCTCAGACAAGTTCTCTGTAGATCTGAGAGCCTGGTCACTGTACAACAGCAACTCAACAATTCATTAAAGCCCAGATCCGTGCAGATCCAGGCCATATCTTTAAGCCTAGATTGACTTATTTGAAGTTAGCTTTCCAACGGCGCCAGTTTCGTGTCGATCCGAAATCGGGGCTGATCACAGCGTCCGTTCTCGCCGGGACGCGCGCTGAAAACCAGAAGTTGCAGATCCGTGGCCGGTTGTTCCGACCGGTGCCGATCGGAGCCGCCCGGCCTCCGGCCTGCGAACCAGCACGCCTCCACTCCAGGGAGCGTTCATCAGGCATCCACCACCACAGTGGTGCCACCGGGTCCCACACGGCCCCTCCGGACAGCGCGTGGGCCCCACAGCCACAAGTTCGGGTGCTGCCGAAGAGACGCGAGAAGCCGCCCGTCAACCCGAATTCGGTCCTCCCGGGCCCATTTGTGTAGCCCTTTACCTCCCTGCGTGGAGTGGGTGATATTTCATTGTTGTCATCATTGTGTAATATTTATCCCGGGAGTACGAGTTTCGGCCGGGTCCGTCTTCCCCACGCCGAGCGCGTGGAGGTATCGCATTCGCTCCCTTACTTGGCATTTTACTTACTTCATATATATTTGTTTATGCCGCTGCTAGAGAGCATGTGTAGGGATAATTAGCTCGCTTTATATTTATATCACCGCTGCTGCGAGAGAGAGCGTTACCATCCCGTGACCCGATCCGGGCACAAGTGAGAGCCGACCACCCAAGCTCACTGCCGGTTTCTCAACCGCGCACGTCCGACGCTTCCCTCGTTAAGGGGTAGTCACGAGCTTGTCGTGTCCGTGGTCTCGTCCTGCATTAATTTGGTATCAGAGTGAGTTTGAGTCTAGGGTGTCAAAAAAAAGTGTCATTCATTAGTCATTTACGTCTAGTCATTTAAGTCTAAGTGTCTAAGTCGATCTTAAGAGTTGCATTTGCATACCATTAGTCGGTATATTAAAAGGTGTTGTCCGAACGTTAGGCTACGCCTATCGGGAAGGCCGCACACTTGCGCGAGTGATCTTCGGATCGGTTGTCTCCACCACGTACCGAGTTTTGGTTATGTCTAGGTACATTAGTTAGCATCACATTTTGCTTTAAAAAAAATGACCTTACATATCCATTCCTAGGGGACCCAACCCCATCTTAGCCACCATGGCCACACCCCAATTCATAGTGCCGATGAAGTGGGCGCAATGTTCCAAGCCATGATGGGACAAGTGCAAAGGTTTAGTACAAGCCTAGATCGGTTTAGTACTAGCCTAGATCGGTCTATCGGGGTAGATTGGTTGTTCCCAGAGCCACCCCAAGGACCCCTTCACCACGAGAAGGACATTCCTTCCTCACCCATGAGAGCTCCAATGTCATCACTCTCTATTTCCGAACTTGATTCGAAACCATCTCATTTGGAACTACCAAAGCCCGAGCCACCCGTATTTCTAACGGGTACTCTTTATATAGCCGAGCCACTTCTTAGATGGCTCAAGGAAGGCTCGGTCCCACATCCTTTTCCATCCATGGACCCCACCCTACCTTTAGTGCCGGTCAATTCCTTCCATACCACATTTCGATCTCGTCACCATGTTGATACGTTGGACGATCTTATCATGGGATTAGATTCACAATGGGAGTTGACGCATCTTTTGGCCCGAGACTTTGACCAACCCGCTAGTCTTAGCTTCACCCATCTGGCCTTTGGGCCCATTACCTCTGAGTGCACAGTGGGTTGTGTCACCACGGAGGTTCTTCTACTTCTTCCGCTACCGGACGAGCCCGAATTCATACCCTTTTGTCCGAGGGAGGAATCATCCTTCTTGCCTACGATCCCCGTCCCACCAGTCACAATTCAAGAAGGTGACTATCCACACCTTCAAAACTTCTACACGTGGGACCGTGACTTGTGGGAACCCACCACAAGGGGTCATACCTTCTTTGATCCCTTTGACCCATTCCCTAGTGGATCCTTAGACCCTTCATGTTCCCTTCACTTCTTCGGGGAAGTCCACCTTCATACCCCTTTCCTACGGGTCGGGTCCTCCATACCCACCAAGCCCGTCCACGATACACCTACACCCGGCTCTTCCACACCCGGCTTTCCTAGCCCACTCAAGTCTCCTAAATCTAAAGGGGCGTCCATGCATGACTGGGTCATACTTGGCCATTTAGGTGTTCTCCATGCCACCCATCTCCGGTTACATAACATGCATGCATGGCACACGTTCGGGTGTCCTGGTCCGCCGTCACCCATGTACGGGTCGGACTAACATTAGGTATGTCTAGGGTCATATATGAGTCGGTATTGTCTCTTCTTTGTGTGGTTTGTTTTGTGTGTAGTTTGAGGGTCTGCATGTGTCTTGTGCAAGCTCGTTGTCGTTCTCTTATGAGTAAGAGGCGATTGAACTCACTCGATGAGTATGGGGTCGGTTCTATATCTATACCCAGATTAGTCACCTACAGGGACTCAGCGATGATTCCTAGTGAGTCTTCGAGCCGCCACCTCCCTTTTTGAGAGTGCCCCATTCGGAGTGTCCACCTCTGGCCCATAGCTGCTTGTGCATATCGATTATATATGGAATGAGCAGGTGACGGTCACTTGGAGTGGAGCATACCCACGTTACTTGGCACGGTGACGGATCCGTCGGAGTACTCGAGCATCCATACCCCTACTCGACGGGGTCGAGTTCCTCCCACCGGGGGAGAATTGATGGGGGCATCAAAAGCTATACGGGTGGAACGTATTTGTGTGTTATGACTTGTATGGGATTGTACTTGTGTATTTGTTTCATTTCTTTCATTTGGGCTCCTTGTAAGGCTTATAACAAGCCAATGGGCCACTTGTAATGTAAAGTCCATGGCTAGGTTGCCATTAGTAGAGTCCATTAGAAGCCTAGTTCATATTGGACCTTAATAGCCACTTAAGGCCCAAATGGGCTTTCTCCTCTCATGGACCACCAAGACTTGGAAGGCCCAAGTCTAGACATGGGTTATTGGACTTGAGTGGCTGCCCTTGGACCAGCCTAGGCCCATGAGAAGCCCATGAAGGGGGGCGCCCCATTCTTTGGCCTTATTAGGCTTGGTTGGTGAAAATTAGGTAAGTTTGAATGTAAATGGTCCAAGTTTGATTAGATTAATGGTTAAAGTTTTGACCACATGGGAGAAATATTTAGGAACTCCCTAATATGCCCTTCCAAACCTTAGATCTATGGGCATTTAGTGTCTTTTTACATTTATTATATATAACTTGTATTTTCCAATTGATTGAATTAATGAAAGTGAAAAAAAGCATTGTGCAAGAGCCCCCCTTGTGGGGATTTCGACCTCCCCTCTCTCTCCCCCTGGTTTTCTTCATCCCCAACCCCCAATTCTAGAGTGGAACCCTTCTATCTCCTCCCCCTCAATCTCTGAGTTCATCTCCGGTGCCGCCGCCGCCGTTCGTGCCGCCTTCGAGCCGCCGCGAATCCATCTTTAGTTTTTTGTCCTACTGGACAGAGGTGTCTCCCCGAAATTCCTGATACCAGCCACAGCCTCTTCGTGGTTTGTACTTTTTATGGTGTGTTTCTATCTTCCATCCCATCATCCACAAAACAATTCAGGTCCAAAATCCCTCGTTTAGTATTTTTCTATTTTCGTGCATCTTTCATTCCCAGATTTATTTTGTCTCTGTTTACAGTGACAGCAGCCCTGTGTTTCTCACCTACGACCCTCTATTTGCTTTTTCCAAACCCTCCCAATTTTAATGGGAGTTCTGTCTATCATCCCCTACATTCACCATTTTTCTTGATTTTTTATCCGCCATCTATCCATTTTTCAAATTTCATGTTCTATCTCAGCTACAGTGCTTTCAGCCCATTTCCAGATCCGACCCACTCCCAGTTCAAAAATCTATCAATTTGTAGACACATCCAAACTTGTCCAAACCAGTTTTTCCGTTTTCTAGCTTAATGTCCTACAACTTTGCTGAAGACCACCACTTCATATTCGGACGTTCACATATCAGTCAAAGGCAGTTCTCAGACAAGTTCTCTGTAGATCTGAGAGCCCGGTCACTGTATAATAGCAACTCAACAATTCATTAAAGCCCAGATCCGTGCAGATCCAGGCCAGATATTCAAGTCTAGATTAAAGTATTTGAAGTTAGCTTTCCAACGGCGCTAGTTTTGTGTCGATCTGACATCGGGGCTGATCGCAACGTCCGTTCTCGCCGGGACGCGCGCTGAAAACCAGAAGTTACAGATCCGTGGCCGGTTGTTCCGACCGGTGCCGATCGGAGCCGCCTGGCCTCCGGCCGGCGAACCAGCTCGCCTCCACTCCAGGGAGCGCTCATCTAGGCATCCACCACCACAGCTGTGCCACTGGGTCCCACACGGCCCCTCCTAACAGCGCGTGGGCCCCACAACCACAAGTTCGGGTGCTGCCGAAGAGACGCGAGAAGCCGTCCGTCAACCCGAATTCGGTCCTCCCGGGCCCATTTGTGTAGCCCTTTACCTCCTTGCGTGGAGTGGGTGATATTTCATTGTTGTCATCATTGTGTAATATTTATCCCGGGAGTACGAGTTTCGACCGGGTCCGTCTTCCCCACGCCGAGCGCGTGGAGGTATCGCATTCGCTCCCTTACTTGGCATTTTACTTACTTCATATATATTTGTTTATGCCGCTGCTAGAGAGCATGTGTAGGGACAATTAGCTCGCTTTATATTTATATCACCGCAGCTGCGAGAGAGAGCGTTACCGTCCCGTGACCCGATCCGGGCACAAGTGAGAGCCAACCACCCTAGCTCACTGCCGGTTTCTCAACCGCGCACGTCCGACGCTTCCCTCGTTAAGGGGCAGTCACGAGCTTGTCGTGTCCATGGTCTCGTCCCGCATCAGGCATCCTTCATTTCACTCATTTGGCGTCATCTCACTCAATCTCTCATCTCACTCATTTGACGCACTCATCTCTCTCATTTTATGCCACTCATCTCACTCTCTCTCACTCAGAGTCGGCGTCCCTCTATCTCACTCGTGGTCGTGTCGCGTCACACCCGTAGTCGTGTCTCACCCGTAGTCGTCGTCTCTCACTCACGCACTCATGTTGAGTCAGTAGTCGCATTCATCCATTCATTCATTCATACATTCATACATCCACAAAATAAAAACAAAAGCATGCATATCACTATCATATCACATCATGTACAAAAGTTAGGCCAAGTACAAAAGTAAAGCCTTCCCCTCTCCCTGGCCCCCGTCGTTGTCCCCAGACCCCTCATGCCTCTTTGGTGGAGGCATCGCTGAAACCGCCTCGTCACGCCAATGTCGCCGACGTCTCTCCTCCTCCTCATTCCTTCGGTGGCCGGAGGAACCTGTGAAGTAATGATGTGAAACCACCTATGGACCTATATTGCAAGCAATCAAGTTGAGCAGCGGACTCACACTAACGAGCACGATCACGTAGCACACACGAGTGCCCGTAGGCGACTTAGCGATGACGGAGAGGGTCCGAGTCGGGACCTTGATACTCCAATGGTTGGCTAGCTTATGGAGGACCCCAAATGGGCCAGGGATGCCCTATTCACGGGCGGGCAGGCACGCCAAGGGCGTAGGTTAAGTGATTGCTCTCACAACTCACCCCGCGGTGGTCACTCAATTTGATGGCAATTTGGGACTAGTCACTCTCTCACCGCCGACGAAGTAACTGATGCGGGACGGACTGAGGAGACAACACTACATGAGACGGACACGACTCAACCAGCAACGACACGACTACTAGAGTGACCTTGGCTCGACACTAAGAGCTCCTATAGGCTACATGTCGCTAACAGAAGTGCAAACTCACTCGTCGTCCCATGCGAGGGAAAGCGTGGATCGTGCGCGGTTAAGGAACCGGCAGAGTTCAAGGTAGTCAGACTCACTTCCGGCCTCGGATCGAGTCGCGGGATGGGTCACTCTCACGCTCACAGCGGTGACATGGACACACGGGCTAGAATCCTACACTCTCGGCAGCGGCCTAAGACCGTATACTAGCTAAGCAATGTAACGCTAAGAAGTTCGGACTATTACCTCCACGCACCCGGCGTGGCGAAGACAACCCCGGCCGAATTACGGATCCCCGGTTAAATAATTTTACAACAGTACAATGATTTGACCCACTCCACGCAGGGAGGTAAAAGGTCACATGTGGGGTCTGGGAATCACGCAACTCGGGTTGACGGGCAGCATCTTGATGTCGCCTGGCGGTGCCGAACTCCGCGTTTTCGGGCTTTCGAGCGGCAGCTTCTACGGGCCCGCGGGGCCCACGAACGGCGCTGTCCTCCGGATCTGTGGGGGTGGGTCCGACTGTGATGGAGACCCCTGGTGGCGTGCCTCCACGGACGGCGGTCGGCCGGAAACACCGATCGGGGGTCGATCGGCCCCGATTCCCAATTGATGAACTAGCTGTCCACGGATTTTGGTTGCTGTCTTCCGACGCGCGCTCCGGCGAAAATGGCTGCTGCGAGCAATCCCGACGTCGGATCGGGACGCATGAGCTATCGTTGGAAAGCTCTCTTCAAATGCTTCGATCTAGAGCTAGAGAGATCTGCTGGATCTGGTCAGATCAGAACTTTATTGAATTTATAAGCCCCTGTTGTTCAGTAACCGAAATCTCAGATCTGTAGGGCACTTGTCTGAGAACCACCGTTGACCGCCCAGTAAACCTCCGATTCAGCTCTGAGTTCTTCTTTAAAGTTGTAGGGTATCAAAACACGGAAGGGGGACTATTTTGGAATTTGATTTGGAGGTGGTGACGATTTGATATGATTTTTTTAGTGACTGGTGGTCGGATCTGGGAACAGGTGGACAGAACTGTAGATGGGACTGAGAACGATTTTTAGAAAATATGAAATGGGCGAACCAGAAATTCAGAAAAATTGTGGATGAAGGGGTGGATAGAAGGAAACTCCAGTAAAATGTATGGGACTAACAGAAATCAAAAGACAGACCTAAGACATGAAAACAGGGCGGATATGAATCTAGACAGAACTCTGGCAGAACTAAAATGGAAGGGTGGACGAAAATCAAAAATTATGAAATGTGATCTGAATGAAAAACCAACATTTATGGGATATCCTTGACACCTCTAGAACCTCCAGTAAAATTCCCAGATCTATCTGAGCTCGTGGCTAAGACACCAATTTCATGGAAGTTGCTGTGGTACTGTGCGGGCAGAACTCCGATGAAGACGATGGCGGTGCGGTGGCGGCTCGTGGCGGCGGCGGCGATCGTCGGAACTAATAAATGAGACTTCACACCTCAGAATGGAAGCCTTCACAGCATCCAAGGGGGAGAGGGAGGGGAGAGGAGGGGGGCGCACCAGCCCTTTACTCTTGAATTTGTGTGAATCAAATGGCATTAATTCAAGTAAAATGGAAAATACAAGTTTAAATACCTTACATCTCACATCCATCCACAACCATTGGATCTAGGGGATATGAATGAAGGGCTGGGATGGCATGTGACACACACACAGAAAAAATAATAAAAAAAACAAAGGGGGGGGGGGGGCGGCCCTTGGACCAAGGAGAGAGGGTGGACTAGGTGGTGGGGGTAGGTGGCCTCCCATGTGGACTTTTCTAGTCCATTGTCTCCCATGTGTCCATTTAGCATTCAAACTTCTAGATGCCCCCATGTGGCATGTTGACTGACCCCACGTGGGACCCTAGGCTGAGGTGGCCCAATGGGGTGGGGCCTGGGGGGCCCGTGGGGCCCACGGGGTCCGAATTACACATAAGCCCCTATTACAATCAAAATGGCAAACCGAATGCAACAAAATAAATGCAAATTAAACACACATAAAGTCTAACTAAATATAATAAATGGGGAGGCTCAAGGCAGGGTCTCCAGGCTGTCTCCGAGCTAGATGGACGCTGAGGTGGCTCGTGTCGTGCTCCGTGTGCGGTACCGGTGGCTCGGCGTATCGTGCCGATCAACTGCTCGGGTGTCCGCACCAGTAACTAAAAGAAATACTAAACTAAGCAATTAAATCCCTGCAATGAGTGGTGTTCAATAGCTCACCTGATCAGCCTGAAGACGCTGATCCTGGCTGGAGACGAGGGCGAGCGGGGAGGCGTGGGACGCACCCGCACGCCGCGTCATTGTCGCTTTAACCTGAAAATTGAAATACTACACCACTACACCTCTCGCAGGAGGGGGGATATCGGGGTAGGGATTTATGTGATTACAACAAAAATATACCTCCACGCAGGGAGGGGTGCTCAGCCGGCCAGGCGGGGAGGGGGAAAACACAATTGGAAGCCGAGCGGTGGATGAAGTCGATTCTGCCTGCTCTCTGAAACTGAGGACAGTCAGTCGAAGATGTTGACGCTGCGGCCGCTCAAGAATTTTTTTGAAGACGGGACCAGTGGGTATTTCTTCGTAACTGGAGTCGAATGATGCCAGAATTTTCTTGATTTCTGTGGTTGCCGGTTCTGGTCGTGGCAGAGGGTTGAACAGGGAAGCAGGTTGTTGTTCTTGACTGTCATAGGACCTCATCATCTGAAAGATAAGGGTACCACAGGCGCTTCAAAACTCCAATTTGAGCATGGCTAGTACCGATGGATTCGTTGTCGAGTCCTCTTCGAAACTCAAGCAACGGGGATGCCAGATGATGTCGGAGTAGGCCAAAAGATCTCGAACAAGAAGGGGGAGTCGGAGCAGACTGACAAGAAACAGAACCAAGAACCTGGAGGAAGAAATTGATAACTCTTGATTACGAACGCCAATCGGAGTTCTGCTTCTTGATCCTGGAAGTCAACAGATCAAGGAAGACGTTTGTAGAAGAACTCTCACCCAGATTCATGCTATAATTGCCGTGGAAGAGCTTCCACTCAGGCTCTGGTCCTCTGCCTGAGAAGTCTTGCGTAGTCGAGGAAGAAGTGCTCTCCTGGGCGGCACGGTGCTCGGACGACAACGAAACCACCACGGCTGCGAAGGCGACTTGACGATCTTTCCAGCAATATGGGACTTGCCACCAGGTTCGATGAGGGGATGATGGGACAGCCTCTGCAACCAACAGCTTATTTGCTACCTCCAAATAGTGAACTACAGGTTGATGATGATGGGGGGAAATGGGGTATATGGAAGGGGAAATGGGGTGAATAGGTGTGGGAGTGACCCCTAGTTGTGAGGGGGCCTAGGAGGGGGTGTTCTAAGGTGTGGGAGAGGGAGAATGGGGTCTGGAATGGGGTGTTTGCAGTTGGTGAGAGAGGAGCTACGAATTTGGGCTTGGAGGGAGAAGGGGGAAGGTGAGGGGGGCACAAGTGGGTAGAGGGAATGTGAGTTTGAATTTCCTTTAATGTGGGGTGATCAATGGTGGTCTTGGGGATGGGAAGAGGTGCCTTGGGAAGGTGGAGGGCTGCTTGGGGAAGGGGATGGGTAGTTGGGGGTTAGAGGGTGGGGTGTGGATTGGTGGAGGGTCTCTTGGGGCTAGGGGGAAGTAATGATGGCTTCTGGGAAGTTGTAGAGGATTTAATGGAGGTAGGTGGGAGGGTGGAGGTGGTTGGGAGGGGAAGAGAGAGAGTAGGGGGCGCGCTTCTCCTTAGAGAGAGAGAGAAGAGAGAGAGAGAAGAGAGAGGAGAGGGGAATCCACCCCTTAGAGAGAGAGAGAAGTTTGGAGAATCCACTCGAATAAGACAATATAACTCACTTGATTTAAATTGATCATAAAAGGTTGTTACATATGAGAGGAGTGGGGGCCTATTTATAGACTCCATACTTTTCATTTGACCATAGTGACCCTGACAAACTAACTAATGACCAAAGCAGTCCAAGGGATGGGCACCCCTGGGCCAAGCCCATTAGTTGGGCCCATTAGCCTATCAAACCAACCATATGACAACTAACTTAGGAAAATGACTCACTAACCTAGGTACATGACTCAAATAAATGGAAAATTACATAGTTTATGACTCAAAGAAAATATGAAAATTACATGACTAGACTCAGAAACATATGACTAACACAATGGCGCTTGCCGACGAACAATCCGAGCCCATAAAAAGTGTGGAGGGGCAAGGGATGCCCCCATCAAGTAACTCCTAACAGAGCCATGAGTGGCGTGGCTGCCGCTCGGAGTCGCTCGGCTGCGCTCTCGACTCACCTCTCTCATGCCTTCCACCTTACCCTCCAACCTGGTAACCTGTAACTGGGCCTGCTCTGCCTCAGCCCGGTAGCGCTCCGCCTCAGCCCGGTAGCGCTCCGCCTCGATCGCACTGGCTCGAAGTCGCTCCAACTCAGCCCGCAGAAGCGCCGTCTTCAGCGCGTCTGCTGGTCGGCTCTGTGCTGCCTCCTCCCGCACACGGGCCACCTCCTCCCGAGCCGCTGCCCGGCTCTGCTCTAGCTCGGTCCTAAGGCGCGTCAGCTCAGATGTCTGCATGCACATATCATTGTCAGTCAATTGCATTTCATATGTATCATAAGCATATATAACAAGGGGAAGTGTAATGCTTTGCGTACCCTCTCGGTGAGCGCCCCCTCGGCCGCCTTGGCCTACGCTACCATCCTAGTGAAGTCGGCCTCCCGCTCAGCCCGATCTGCAGTAGTCTGGGTAGAAGAAGAAGAAGGAGCATCGGCCCCCTGTCGATGGGCCCCCTCGACACGCTGCATCCAAAACTCCAGGTCAGTCACATGCATAATCATAATCATAAGCATTTGCATAAATTAAAGAGTTTAGGGTTTAGAAAACTCACCAGTAAGGCCAGGGCCGGCCGAGCCTCGTCCCGCTCCCTGATGGTGGAGTGCAGGAGCCCCTGCAGCTCCGCCAGTTGCCCCTCAGGGTCAATCTGCATTTAGAAGTCCAAGTGTCAGTGCATCATATAGGAACCATAAGCATAATAGATAGAGTTTGAGTTTAGAAGTCGTACCGGTCGGTGGGCACCCCGGAACACCTGGTCCCGGTAGTGTCTGGCGTACGCTGTGTAGTACGCTGAGTCGCTCTCTGTTCCGGCGGTCACCACTCACCCCTGAGCTGTCCAGTCGGCCACCTGCGTACCGTTCCTCGTTGACCAATCAAATGCTGCCGCTAGGCCCCGGGTAGTCCTCGTCACTCGCTCCCCCGCCTTCTCAGGCGCCGGGAACTCCACAGTGGGCTGATGGACCCCGATGGTCCTCATCACCAACCTGTAGTGCAATGGCTCCACCACATTCACGCAGCCATACATCTCGTCCGGCGAAGGCAAGGGCACCAACCACCCAAGGCTGACCCTCCTGGCCCTCCTCTGCGTAAGGTGTCCAACGTACCTACAAGAAATGGAAAGTCGCATCATCATCATCATCATATAAGAATTGCATTTAATTAAAGAGTCTGAGTTTAGAAGCATACCGAGGCAAACGGTAGAGCATCCAGGTCGTCTTGCAGCTCTCAGACCTACCGTCTCAAGGCTGCGGTCTCCCGAGGTGCTGTCCACCTCCGTGCAATCGGCAGGAGCCCAGGACGGGTCTCCTCGCCTCTACCCAAGCCACGTAGGTGTACATAGGCCCACACCTGCATCACAGCATCGTGTCAGCATTTAAGAAGCATATAGAGTTGCATGATTAGGACTAGGGTAAGAGTCGTACCTGGAGTAAGGGGGAGAAGCCCCCGAGCATCGTCCGACGGGCCGTCAAACTCAGCGTGTCGATGAGGAAGGTGAGAACTGCTGCTCCCCACGCATAGTCACCTACGTGGCTCAGCACCTCGAGGAAGGGAAGGAATTGGCAGCTCATAACGTCCGCTCTGGTGGAGAAGATGAGTCTCCAGAACATCAGCATCAAGAACCACCTCAGCACTCTGTCCGCCTCTACTCCCGGTCCTGCAGCTACCCGTGGCCGCGCCAGCTCCGCCAACCGCTGTAAGTGCTCCTCTGGCTGCTCACCGACTGCAACTCCTGCCCGTCGTAATCCCAGGCTATCCTGGAGACTATCCCGGGGTAGGAGGGTCGATTGCCTCTCAGGGCGCCGCAGCTCTAAGCCCAGCAATCCCCGAGCCATCACCCGGTAGTCGGGAAAAGTGGTCCCGCTAACCGGTGCCCCGTGCACTCGAAGGCCAGTGAGCCTGGCCACGTCCTCCAGCGTAGGGACCATATGGCCCCACGGGAAAAGGAACGTCCGACTCACTGGGTCCCAGCGGTCGTGCAGGGCGTAGAGCAGAGTTGCGTCGAATCGACACACCTCAATGCTCAGGAATGGGGCGAACCCCATGGCAGCCAACCGCTCCCTCTGGAAGTCCGGTAGTGCTAAGTACACTGCGCGGACCTGCAGCCACGAGGTGCGGGTCCTGCGCTTTCCCTGCATTCATTCATTCATTTTAGATGCATTTTAGTAATTAGTTTAAGCATTTTATTTCATTTTTAAATAAAATCATCAAGGTTAATTCTCTGTCATTAGAGCGGTTCCCCACAGGCCGCTCGTCCATTTGAACGGTACTATGCGCATCGTTTTACTCCCCAGGTTCTGTGTTTTGAACGGGCTGGAGTGGGCCGTTCCTATCTTGAACGGGTGCGTTTGCACCGTTCTTATCTCGGGCTTCTTAGGTTCGAATGGCCGCTCTTGGGCCGCAGGAAGGTTGGGCGGTTCTGTGGGAACCGCATCGTTCTTTGTTGACAGGGTAGTGAATGGACCAACATGGCCCATTTGTTGTTTGAACGGTGAGCCTCTCACCATCCTTGCTTGGTTCGGTTCTATTGTTGTGTGAGTTTGAACGGCTACCCCTGGGCCGTATGGAGTTTGGGCGGCTTTATGTGAGCCGCATGATTTTGTTTGCGCGGTTTATGCTCAGCCGCTCCACCGTCGTCTTCCCCGACGACGGTGACGGTTCCCCACCGGCAGAAAGGCCACCATGGCCCCCCAAACCGGCCCTTAAGCTCTCTAAACCCCATGGAAAGCTCCTAAACTAGCATGCATGGCTTAAAATTAAAACCAAAAATGAAATGGGGGGGGGGGGTTTAGTGCACCTATCTCGGGGTCCCTCGACTTCTTGGCCGGCTTCTCCGCCGGTGGCCCCTCTCCGGCGTCCTCATCCCGGGGCGCGTTCGTCTCCGGCTCCTCACTGGCGTCAGGCGGTGGCGGGAGTACACCTCCCTAGGCCGTGCACATCGTCGGCACCTCTGCCGGTGGTGGTCCGTCGGTACTCGCGTTCGCGGCGGCGGTCGGCGGTGGAGGCGAGGCCCCTCCTTCTTCGGCCATCTCGGGGCGTCGGGCTTGGTACTTATGGCGCATGGAGGATGAGAGGGAGGTTGAGTGATGAGAAGAGAGCTTGGGGGTGAGAGAGGGAGTGGGAGAGGTTAGAATGGGCTCGGTGCCCTTCCTTCTCCCTCCCACCGTCGGTTACGGTGGAGGGAGACGAAGGGTTTAGCATTTCGAGGTTGCAGAGGATGTGCGGTCTAGCGATAAACCATCCTTGGTTTGTGCGGTTGATCTATGGCCGTTCATCGTCAACGGTAAGCTTTTTAAGTCGATTCAAATTCTCTGATATATACGGCTCGAATCTGTCCGTTCTTCATTGGGCGGTTGGTCCTTAACCGTTCATGTTTGAAGTTGTTTTACCCCCCATATCTGCACTTGGTGTTCAACTGATGAATTTTAATATTATTGCAAATCTTGTTAATAATTTCATGTGTAGCATCAAGCTTTCAATTGCCGTATCGCCTGCACAAGTAAGTCAGGTATGGCTTTCTAGCCTTACCGCCCTTATTGCATTATTATATGGTATTATGTTATAGTAATCTCGAGAACCAGTTGGTTATCTACGTGTTTCAGGATCTGATGTTCCCCTCCAATAAAAACGATGATGATCCAGGTTCACGTGTTTAATCTTCGGATAAGCCGTTAGGTTGGGATATCACGGGGAGGATGGTTCTATCCTGCACGTCATGGTTGCGGATAGTGTCTTGACTCTGATTCTCCCAGCTTAGCAATATTATTCTCGAATATTTTATATTTTAATCTTTCTTTGCATTCGTTTTAATGATTTCTTTTATTTTAGCCCAACATGCATCATACGCATCTGTTGAGCTTTCATGACCCGTGGTTTGCTTGAAGAATGTCCCATCAGTGATGGTTAGCTGTGCGTTCAGTGTTTTGAGTAAGAGGAACTAATTCCACTCTGAGTTGGAAGGTTCTCTTTGGTCAATTCGCTTGGTTTGGTTGATTGAGAGGTCCCCGTCTGGAGCTTTAGCATGTTTCCTTACTTGTACTGCCTGCTTTTGGCCTCCTCATTGGACCGCAGGATTGTGTCCCCCGTGAGGTTGGTCTTGTCGATTTATTTCGTTTAGTTTAGTCCCTCCAGACAGGTGTCACTTTTGGTTTTATCATTCCCTGCGTTTTGTTCAGAGTTTTTCGGAAGATTCTCATCGCTTGTTGGTAAAAACGGGTGTCATTTTACCTTAATGCCCGCTTTTCCGGTCCACTCCGCTGCATTTCCGCTTCATCTCCATGTTCCATGTCACTTTCGCTTCACCTCCGCTCGCTCCCCTGCCAAGAGGACGTTAAGGAGGGGCATCTGTTGACACCCATTTTTTGCCGATAAGTCGAGTCGTTCCTCGTACTCCCATTTGTTGATGCCTCGAGTTGTCCATCACTCGTTGGGGCTATTTTCAGGCACGCTTTGGGCCAGTTTTATAGGTAGCCTCCCTCCTTGGTCAGGTCCAAGTTGATTCAGGACTTAATGGGCCTTGGTTTTGGTTAATCGAGATTTTCTATAAATTCCAAGCACCCATTTACATGTGCGGTCAACCCTCAGCCGTATAACCTATTGTGCGGTTGATACTGGGCCATTCATATATTTATGGGATATTTAGCTAATTTTCTGAATTATCACTGACAGGTATATATACGGCCTAGACATAGCCGCATAATATTATGGTGCGGTAGCATCTGAGCCGTCTATCTCTCCAGAGTCCTAACGTCGCTGATTTTCAGATAATTATCTAATTATCTTATGTATTTTGATTTTCCACCGACAGGGATAGAACGGTTAGTCTTTGGCCGCTCTACCTTTGAACGGTCGAATATGAGCCGTTCATCTCTGAGAGTCCAATGGCGAAGGTTTCAATCAGTTCAACGGATAATTTGGATTATTGATGATTTATTTTGAATTTTCACCGACAGGGTTGGACGGCCAGTAGATGGCCGCCCATCCGGTTGAGCGGTCTATCGTAAGACCGTTCATCCCTTCGAATGCTGAATTTCAACCGATTTTATCCCTTTTATCTGTGGTTTTATCCCCAACTTCTCCCATCATTTTCTCTGCGGATAATCAACCATTTTAAGTGCCGTTTCGAATGGATGAAAGATAATCTATTTATCTATGATTTTCCTTTGATTATCTCGACCTGAAAATGCCTCTAAACCTTAATTTCGAGTTAGGACTTTAGGTGCTCTATAAATAGACCCTAAAGGCCGGGTTGGAAAAGGGGGGTAGATTTTTGGTCGACGGCGAAGCCCTGCCGCATTCTGGAGCGACCTAGCACCAAGGAGGGAGGCTTTCTACGTCCATACAAGCCTCTGGTTCAGGGAGTAGTCGAGTTTTGAGTCTTTTGCCTTTGATTGGTTTTGTCCTCTTTGTCATTGCATGCATTGCTTTCGCTACTTTCTCCCCACGTTTTTCTTCATCCTCATTACCATGCACACATCCACCCATGTTTTTTGACACCCTAGGGGTTTAAAATCCCCCAGGTATCCCCCTTTCCACTTAGTCACATTCATTCCTCATTATTTTGACATTTACTACACCATTCAGTTCTAATCTAGGTTGTTTCTTTGTGTTTTCACGTTGTTTTTGCAGGTCAACAATCCCTAGCACGAGGCCCATCCCCTTTGGCCGGCTAGAGAGGGTGGAGGTTGGACCCCTTTGCGACTTCTGACTCGATGGTCTTGCGCGGTGCTCTACGGTCCGTTCTAGAGGACGTGTGGTGCCGATTGGACCGTCCATCGTCTTCCTGCGGTCGTGACTAAGCCGTTCAACAGCCAGGAGTCCTTCATCCCGCACCTCCTACAGCTTCCTTAGGCGGTCTATCGTAAGACCGTGCAAGCTATAGGCGGTTCTACCTGGACCGCTCATCTTCCCAGCGCTGTAGCTAGGCGAGTGTCTCTCCCTCTTTCCAAGGCACGGCGTGTTCATCACGTCCGGTGCTTTGGTGGCGATCACGGTTTGTTACACTTCCCCTTTTCCTTCTGTCTTCTTCTGTTTCTCATGTCGGATGTGGTAGAATAGACATTGGGAAGACATTAGGAAGGAACGGATCGGGAGGAGAAATATATCTACAGTGACTCGAGATTTAATTTTCCATTCGGTGGTTTCTATGTATGCATCCCGATGATGAGGTCTAGGGCTCCGGTAGAGTTACCGAGGTTTCATCGATAGACAATGTAGGGTTTATGATGGCGAGGTCGTGACTGTACCCTTGGACCGTGTGGTTCGGTTGGGCCTCCGTCTGCGAGGACGGGTTTCCACGATAGAGATCTCGTGGTATTTTCTTCGGTAGTGTAGCCAGGGTTTCTTGTTGGTTCGACGGTCCCCGACTGTGAGATCGGGGTTTACTTTTCATTTCCGTTAGGAGTAGCTTAGAGAGCCGTGATTCCACAACTGCCGCTGTTAGTGTTCTTGCTACGGTTGTTGCTTCCGTTGTTATTGTTGATGTTGCCACCATTGTTATTGTTATTACTGTTATCACAATTATTTACCATCGTTGTTTTAATGGTGGTGATCCGCAAGACCCCTACTGATCCAATGAGGTGAGGCTCTTTTCAGGTGTAGTGGTTCCTCCTCGAAGTTCGGAGGTGCAGCGCGAAGGTTCGTAGTTGCCAGCTTGTCAGTGCAGGGGGCGTACCCGGTGCTTGAGTACATTTCTTTCCTTGTCGATTATACTTGTTGGACTGGACTCTATAATTAGTTATTTAATTAAAAATATAATTTATTTCTTGTTATTTTAAAAATTAATTATATAGTTATTCCTACATTATTTTAAATTTTAATGTACCTCCACACACAAAAATAACCCTTCCGAGTCTTCTGACTCGTGGGTGGCGGGGCAGGATTCGAAGGGTATCGGGTATTTCTTGGTATCCAGATCTTGGGTTGTTACAGATGGTATCAAAGCATGGTTGTAGATGTACATCAGACGTTGGGATAATTGTAATGTTCCAGAGTCCATAAGGTCTAGTACAGTCGACAGTTGGCATAGGGTTTTGTGTTTACTTACTGCGATGTTTCTCGCGTGAGAGCTAGAGTGCGCGGTGTTGGCGCTGTGAATGCGGTTCTGGTCATTGTCAGAGTGTCGGCGGGAGTCTGAGGAGTAAGTTAGAGGATCACCTTCCCCAGAGGTGGTGGCCCTGATTGTGCTGAGTTAGGTAGAGTATTGTCGGCAGGTGCGAGTATTGTTGCAGCATCAAGAGACACCAGTGATGAGGCTAGGTGGCTGGTACAGATAGTTCGCGGTTGAGTGGCCATGAGTGTGCTCCAGAGGAGTTAGTGCTATTTTGGCCTTCCCAACTTGAGATTTATCCAGCCTCTGAGGTGTGAAGATCGTGTTTTGAGGTGGCAGAGCAGATGCCCTGATCGAGAGAGTGCTCAGACGAGCAGAGGATCTTCTTGGTGAGCTGTTGTTGGTCGGGCCCGACTTTCTCATCATACCCTATGGCGTCAGATATGACGTGCCAATCCCGATTATTCTTGTGGATTTCGAGGTAGGAATGGATAGAGATGTCCAAGTGAGTTTTAAGTCTTGCACGACTACGCGTGAATGAGTTGTGTTAGCTCTGGATTTAGTTCGAGTTAGTATGGCCACGGCTTAGCTTGGGGCCCAAGTTGTGGAATTGGGGGCCATTATGCACCGCACTAGATGCGCCATGCGAGGTGGCAGATGAGATGTGAAGGTTCCACAGCAGATTCGGATCTGAGGATAAGCTTTGGCTGGTGCTGATCATGGTTCGTGTTGCGATTCTTGGCGTGGTGGTCAGCACAATAGTAGCTCTAGAGATGGATATTTTGAGGACCCATGAATTGAGAATGGGTCAATGTCAGCAAGGATAGATTCGAGGGAATAATATCCTGAGGTTGTTAGTGTTGCATCCTTCGAGTTTGGCATCTTTAGTAATTTTTTTCACTCCTCGGTAATTATTTTGACGTGTTAATGACTTCGGGATCAGAGATAGGCATAGGTAGGGAGCGTGTGGCAGTCTAGCTCAATCGCTATGGCAGAGTGTGGCTGGCGATCAACAGAGTCAGTGCTCGAGGCCTGGTGAGTTGCAGTTCGGCGAGTTGCAATAGTGTGCTAGGAGATGCTGCCAGTATGGTCCGACGGGACACTTGGCGAGTGTTGTCGAAGAAGCTGACCTGATGGTGGCAATTGTTTTCTCTGGTGCGGGAAGGTGAGATTCCAATCATGCGTGAGATTCAAGGTCGGGTCAAGCGTGGAGACCTCCCACTTCGCAGGAGGTATGTTTGTGTCTCCTTGGTTGGAGAGAATTGCGTTTTGGTTAAATTTCGCCATTGTTGATCATGTGTTTAGATTGGTTGGCCTTTACGTGTACGCCAAGGAGTCTGTGTGAGAAGTGCCCTGCTTATTGGCGGGGTGGTGGCCTATGAGAAGTGTTCTGTGTTTTGGCAGCGAGGTTGCCTGTGAGAATTTATGCCCTTCCCTTGATGCATAAGGGTGTGTTGGCTTTATTATGGAAGGATGAGTGCCAATAGGGCTATGTGTACAAAAATTAATGACTGGTGTTGTGATTCCTGATGTGTTGTGGATCGAAGCCCACAGGGTTGTAGGAGAATTGCCAGATCAAGAGAGAGAGTTTATGCTCTGGGTTCAAGATATTTGAGCTTTCCTCACCCTATTTTCTAGAATTAGCCAGCTGTGTTGAGAAATGTTTGGAAGATAGATGTCGAATTGTTTATGCTGAGTGTGTGTGTTGTTCAGAGTGCTTAGCGGAAGCCTGGTGGGCCCATGACCCGTAAGTTCAAGATTATAATGATGGCTAGAACAGAGGGATTCCCAAGATTTGGTTAAGTATCGGAGGATCATTTCCTCGGTGTGAGATTGTTTCTGGCTGTATGAGCCATGTTGATTGCCATGCCATTGTTTGAGGTATTGTGGTTGGTGGCACTGGTGGAATAAAGAGTTGGGGAAATATGACGACAGATGTGCCAGATGAGTACCCTATTCATTCATTGGCAGTGGTGCCAGATGTTTGGTAGTGGACCCAGTTGGGGGTCGCAGAGGAAATAGCCTAATAGAGGACGGGGATGTAAATATCAGAGTTAGTGAGCTAGGTGCTCGACTTGCGTTGAAGGCTATGTCCTCGAGATGGAATCGTGATCCAAGAGATGTGATCTTCGAGAGATGATTGTGGGTCCCAAGTGGTAGCTGTGAGCAACTGGTGAGGGTAGCTGAGTGGTCAGCTATAATAATGCCAGGAAGAGGCCCAGTTGAGTCTGAGAGTTCAGAATGCTGTGAGAAGGACCCAATTGTGGAAAGAATATGCGATGTTTGGAGATCCATGTACAACAATAACAACCGTAGCAATAGTAAGGGAGGAGGCGGTGAAAACAGCTGTCTAAGCTACTCCTATCAGCACAGAAAAGAAACCTCGATCTCGCAATCGGGACCGCTGAACCACCGTAAAACCACGGTTACGCTACTGAAGGAAAATCATGACATCCCAATCGTGAAGACCCATCCTCACAGATGAAATCCCAACCAAGACCATGCGGTTCAAGGGTACAGTCATGACCTAGTTGTCGTGAACCCTACACCGTCTACGGATAAAACCTTGGAAAACCTACCAGAAACCCTAGACCTCTACATCGACAAGGTACACAGAAGCTACTTGAAAAGTCACGTCCAACAGACGGAAAATCAAACCACGAGTCAAGAGAGTCACGTGTTACGTGACAGTAGCGCTGCCCACTAGAAGTAAGGCCGGATGCATCCACTGACGACTTAGTCCGTGCCTCAGGTGTCTCCCTACTCGCCCCAAGCGGAAACTAAGACACCGTACAAAGTAACCGAAGATAAGGGTCTAGTCAAGGTCGTGCTCGTTAGAACGCGTCTGAAGTCCCCGACCACTTGTGCACACATTGACTGACTATGCTACGTTAGGCCCTCTAGCTAGTTTTTCTCTCGGCCTGGACTCGAGCCACCACAGTGGGAGGCCCTACGGCAACTAGCCCAAAACCATCCGATGAGGACATCTCACGCCACTCTCTCTGGCTCGGGTCGCCTGCACCACCTTGAGAAGGACCGGCTATGATTCTCACATTTTATCTTTATTGTTGAATCTTATTTCATTTTTTTCTTTATTGAGTCATGTAGTTATAGTCCAATTCCTTTGTTTGTGCTTAATTGGGCCTTAGTACCCTAGTTTGGGCCCATAGATTGAGTCTAGACGGTCTTGGTCTTTTGTCTAATTGTCAAGGGCCTTTTGGTCATGAAAAGAGTGGATGCCTATAAATAGGCCCCCTCTCTCCCCCATGTAACAACTTTTGGATGAAATTGGAATAGAAGGAATTCTCTTGGCTATTTTCTTCTCCACTCTTGTCTCCTCACCTCTCTCTTTCTCTCTCTCCCTCCTCTCCCCTCCACATCAGCCCCCCCATCTCTCCCCTCCACCTCATCAAGGGCCCCTCCCACCCCCCATTATCAACCCTCCCTAACTCCAACCTTCTCCATCTTTCAACCCTCATTAACTCCAACCTCCCCCATCACTCCCACCATCCCCATAGAAATTCCTCCCCTCTCCCTAAGTCAATATTTCACTTCCCCATACAACCCCAACAACTCCCCATAACTCTTACAGCCTCCAAGGAGGACTTTCCCCCCTCTCTCATCACATCCTTCCTCAATCCCTACGTCTCCATTGATGGCCAACCACTAGAGCCCAAAATTTCAAACAAAGCCTTCCCCGCCTATCTCCCCTCAACCCCACCACCAAAATTCATAGCTCACTCCCACCCCCTACTAGAACCACCTCCAACACCCCATTTTCCCCTTCCCACAGCCTGGTTCACCCCCTCCCTGACCCCCTCTCAGCCAGGGACCGCCCCCGCCCCCTTCCACCCCATTTTCCCCTCTCATCTTCCCCATTTCACATCTCTCTCTATTACTGCCACCCAGGCAGACACATCAGCAGATCAGACGCTCTATTGTAGCGATGCTACTATCTTCCTTATGGAGATTTTGGTGTCCAGCCTAGCATCTGAAGATTCTACTCTGAAGTGGCTTTCCAACAAGTGGTCGTGCACCATCATCCGAGGTTGGAGCTGGGCAGGAGGCCCATTTCCGTCAGGCTACGTAGATCGACTCCTGCTGGAGGTAGAGACGAGTTGCAGAAGATCCCACGGCTGTCCCTCTGAGTTTCCTGGCATGCCTTTCGGACGAGGCGATCCTCCTCCAGCCCTCTTTCACCTCCAAGAAGAAAGAGGTCATTCGGATACCGGAGCACCCCGTTCCGACTGTCATCCCCGGCGTGTGTAGACTACTTGCCTGTGCTCAGAAAGCTCTACACCAGCGAGATTGCAGAAGCCATCTCCTCCCCAACCGGCGGCCCCAGCTCCCCACCTTTGCTGGAGGTCGACCTTGGTCTCCTATCTTTACAACGGCAATGGTTTTGGCTTCATCCGGCGACGAGGCTAAGAGGACCAACCTCGACAAGTCTCCCATGTCCAGCCGGAGACCCTGATTGTGCAACCTCGCGAGAACGGACGGTGCTGGTACCTCTCCTAGCAGAACGAGGCCATTCTAGTTCTGGAGCATCCCTGAGACACCCCTCTTTCTGTCAAGGCTGGCCTCGACTCCGTTCGTCTCCAGATCATAGAGTTGCAGCGCCAGTAAGTCGGGCTTGCTTTTCTATTCTTACATTCTGCTATACCTAGCCGGCGACCAGAAGGTCCCATTCTATCATACGGGCAGGTTTCAAGGTGAAACTCGGTGTAGCCAAGCTTGGGTCATCCCTCTTTCGAACGGAGCCAGTCCCGGCACATTTCGACATCCAAGCCAGGAGTTACACCCCGAGCAAGGACTCTCTGGCCTGCAGGAAATGGCAGCGGCATAGACTCGCAAGCGCCATCACTCTGGGCACCACCGACCCCCAAACTTGATGGATCTTCCTCCCGGAGTTTCACAAGACGAGCAGATTTCCAATGACGCCAGCCTCACCTTCGTCAGACATCTGGGCAGGAAGTTTCATCCCCGACAAGTTGCTGGGACAAGAGCAGACCACCTGCGCCGGTGACTGGGCAGACTGGTATTCTGGCCACCTCTGTAATGCCGCCGAACCCCCTCCCCGCCTGGCCGACTGATCGCCCCTCCCTGCGTGGAGGTATAATTTGGTTGTAACTCTTTCTCCCCACCCCTGAGCTAACCCTACTATGTGAGGCATAGTTTTGTATTAAAATTATCGCAGGTCAAGCGGCTTCAGCGCAGCGTGCGGGTTGTGTTCGCATGCTTCCCCGCTCACCTTCGACTCCGATCAGAATCGGTGTCTTCACACCGATCAGGTGAGCATCTGGTCCCCCCGGCTGGTTGACTTTTGCTTGTCTAGTAACACATCTTAATGCTCATCGGATGGTGAGGTGAGCACCCGCCCCATATTCCACCATTTGTGAGCCCTCCGCGAAGTAAGTTAAGAGATCCACCACATAACCCACGCACTCGGCATGCAGGCCACCCACGAATCGTGGGAATCCCATCCCCTCCGGGGGTTAGCCCAGGCCTAACCAAGCCCTCGGAGCAGCAAGGTCCAGCCCCGGACCCTCACCACCATCCCGAGTTGTCGTCGGGAAAGAGTGGGCACCACATGAGCGAACCTGCCGAAATCGAATCTGTTGTCTTGCGTATGTGCTTCCGGGTCTAGGTCCAAGGATCATTCGTTCATCCCATTACACCCCTAGGTTATCTCACATCAAGTGGTATCAGAGCCAGATTATAGGTTTGTTCTCACAAGCCTAGTCCTTGGGCGCTTTCACTCTAGGTCGCACATAGGTGTACACCCGTGCATAGCCCACCCGACATTTCATGTCCACCCGTACAGGAACCCATTATCACTCCGATCCTTCCTCTTCAAATCCCCCAATAGATCCCAATCCCCAAGGGAACCCCTGTAATGCCCCGAGGTCCGATTCCCAAATTTTGGGTATATATATATATATATATTTTGTCAGACCCCGGAACAATTACTTCGTACGTATCGCGGAAGCACCAATGTAAATAAACGTGCATGCATTCACATGAGAGAGAGAGAAACCATAGGTTACAAAAATGTAGGTAAACATCTCAACAATTCATAATCTCCAAAAGAGTACAGGTTCATAGTTCCAGATTACATATGAGCCCGCAAGGGCATACCACTCCACAACCCTACACAAAATAGAACATTCGACCATAGCATACCCAGGCGAACGGTGGCTAACTCTACTCTTCAGATGCCTCCTCCTCCTCAACCTCTTTCTCTATGTCCCCTGAAAACATGTGTCACAAGGGGTGAGTGTGACGCTCAGTAGGCAACCTAGTCAAACCGGGGTTAACTTTGCATCTATATAATCCTTTATGTAGAGTTCAGATGTTAACACTAGCATAGTCCATTTCATCATCAGCTCTTAAGATAACTCATGTAAGAAAAATACAGATTCTTTGACTAATGTATAAGGTACCCAAGCATGCAACAAGAACCCAATAATTAAGCAATTAAACATTATCACATTTCCATGAGTGTTCATATTTTTGCCATGCAGGGAACGGGGACAGCTACCGCAAACACAGGAGGCCAACACACACAAACGAACATAAGAGTACTGCGCAGACTCGGGAGCGAACTCCCACCTAGACTCTTGCTGCACGGGGCGTTACGCATCGCCGTCCCACGGGTTCTGTGGCATTACGTATCGTCGTCCCACAGAACTAACCAGCCGAATCGATAGGTTTTGACCAGGGCGTTATGCACCGCTGTCCCCTGGGATCTTTTACTTCCGCGGTGTTACGTATCGCCGTCCCGCGGAAGGGACTGAAGTCCTACCTCACAGAATGCTGCTATTTTTCCCTTATGGCATACACATTCTTACTTATCTTTACTAGCATGATACTTATCATAACAAACATGTTTTCCATGGGTTTAAGGGGCTAAACATACTTCACAGTCATGTTCGGGTTACTTTCTGAAGAGAATACATTTAATTCTAGGTTATACATGCATAGAAAACAAATCATAACCACTAGTGCAGAATTTCTATGAGCATGAAATTTTTACAGTGGATTACTAATTAGCCTTCTACCATTTTCTAATTTTTCAGATTTTTCAGAATTAATATGACCTCTCAAAACTCTCTTTTGCCACGTTTTTGGAAGTTGGAGACAGAACCCCAAGGTGTCGACCTGTCCAAAGGAAGTGTCGACCTGTCAACCCTACACATGCATGTTGACATGTTTTCTTACCTTCCCCTTTTAATTATCCTTCCAACCCCTTCTTCACTATGCTATTGTGAAGAACTAAACACTGTATAAAGAACAGGGGGAAGGATGTAGAGTGTGTGTGTGATCGCCACCAAGGTGCCGAATGTAAGCAAATACACCGTACCTTGGAAAGGAAGGGGAGAAACTCGCCTAAAGAATGCAGCGCTGCAGAACCAAACGGTCCTGAAGGAACCGCTTAGTGTAAGGAATGGTCGTTCGACAGACCGCTCACAGCACCGAAGAGGGAAGCAGGACTCTGATGGGTCTAGCAGCTGGACGGTTCTCAGAAAGCCGCTCAAAGGGCCTGAACGGCTCGTGGAAGGCCGCTCTAATATGCAAATGGATGAAGAATGACCGTCCAAAGCTCCAGACTCCAAGGTTGGGGGACCTGATCCTCCACTCCGTCCGGCCGGCCGGAGGGAATGGGCCTCGCGTTGCGATGATGCTGACCTGCAAAAACAACGTATGGAACACAGAAAGAACCCAAGATCAATACTGCAAAGTGTAGCAACTATAAAAGATTATGCAAAATGAACTAACTAACATGAAATGGGGGATACCTTGGAGTTTTTAAACCCCTTGGGGCGTCAAAAGATAGGAGGGTGTGTGAGATGAAGTGTGATGATGAAAAACGTGGGTGAAGAATAAAGCAAAAACAATGCATGCAATGACAAGCGAATGGTGAAACTACGAGAATGAAGACTCAAAACACTAAGTACTCCCTGAACCGGAGGCTTGTATGGACGCAGAAAGCCTCCCTCCCTGACTGTAGGTCGCTTGAGAATTCGACAGAGCTTCGCCGTGACCTTGAAATCTCCCCCCTTTTTCAAAGCAACCAGCCTCGAAATTAAAGTTTTCTATGGATATTAGCTCGAGATATCAAAAGAAAATCCATAGACAATGCAATTATCTTCCCACCATTCAAAACGACACCCCATTTGGTTGAGAAATCACGAAGAAATGGTTGGAACAAATCAAGGATAAAATCACGGATAGAGAGAGAAAAACCCTTAATTTTTTAGCCATCAAACCATTGCGCGGTCTTGCGATAGACCGCCCAGTCCATTGCGCAGTCGGTCACAAGACCCTCCAACTTTTCGGCGGAAATTAAGTAAATAAGCAATATTATCCAAATATCCATCGAACTGCCCGATGATTTCGCCGTTGGACTCTCATGAATTGGGCGGTGACAAATGGACCACATAGATCATGGAACGGCCATATCCCAACCGCCCCATGCCTGTTGGTGGTAAATCAGATTAAATTAGATAATTAGATAATTATCTGAACGTTCAATGAATCTGGGACTTTGAGATCGGCCGTTCAATCAATTTGAACGGTTAGCTATGAACCGTGCAAAAGCTTATCGGTGGAAATTCAGAATATTATCTTAACATCTAGTAAATAGACACACGGTTCAAAATCAACCGCCTCAAAATGGAACGGTCAAGCGATAGACCGCGCAATGGCTGGACACTTAAAAATCAAAGAAATGTGATAAATCATGCAAAATCAAGGCCCATTAAGCCCCGATTTGAAGTAAACCTAGTCAGGGAGGGAGGTACCCATAAAATAGGCCCAATAAGCGGCCTGAAAATAGTCCAATGAGTAACGGACAGCTCGAGGCATCAATAAATGAGAGTAAGAGAAATGACTCAACTTATCGACAAAAAATGGGTGTCAACAATGCGTAGAAAATGAACCATAACTACAAGTGCAGAATTTTTGTGAGCATGAAATGTTTACAGTGGATTACTAACTTAGCCTTCTACTATTTTCTAATTTTTTAGATTTTTTTGAATTAATATGATCTGTCAAATATCTCCTTTTCTGTATTTCTAGAAATCAGGACAGACCCACAGGATGTCGACCTGTTCAAAGGATGTGTCAGCACATCCAGCAGTTTCTAAAGGGGAAGTGTCGACACATTCATGGGAAGTGTCGACACATCCATGGGAGGTGTCAGCACATCCAACAGTTTCTAAAGGGGAAGTGTCGGCACATTCCTGGAAAGTGTCAGCATGTCCGTGGGATGTGTCAGCACATCCAGCAGTTTCTAAGGGGAGGTGTCGACACATTCATGGGAAGTGTCAGCACGCCCATGGGATGTGTCGACACATTCATGGGAAGTGTCAGCACATCCATGAGATGTGTTGACACATTCGTGGGAAGTGTCAGCACATCCATCGGCAGTGTCAACACATCCAGCAGCTTCGTAAGGGAAGTGTCGACACATCCATTGGCAGTGTCAACACCACCTAATATTTTTAGTTAAAAACTCCGAGAAACCTCACAAAAACACATATCTTGATGGAAAAACCAGAGTATAAACATGGTAGTCAATCCCACGTATCCTTAATTCCTCTTTAGTATATAGAAACTGCTTTTGAAATCATTTTAATGCATCATTGACCCCTAAGATTTGAGGATAGGTGCCTACCTTCGAAATGATAAACCGATGATCCGGAGATGATATCCACACCCCAAATCCACATAAAGCTTTTTCCTTCGACCTGGGGATGAGATCCACACCCTAAACCCACATGAGACTCTTGCTCGCTGTCCTTGCAGGCTCGCCCCCCCCCCTTCGCAGGGCCAAGGTCCCTCACTCTCTTCTTACTTAAGAAAGCTAGAAGGTGGTGGAGGGTTGATGGAAATGGTTTGCTAATGGCTTGACACCCTTGAAACCCACCTCCTTATATAGTTTTCAGGCTTCCCAAGGGTTTATCCACGTCCCTCAATGCTCTAACAAGCTCCAAGGTCGCTGGTTTTGAAGAGGAGTTAATGCTAAGCACCTCTTCGGGCTTGAACAGGTGTGACCCCTCGACCTCTGGTCATAAATTCTGTTGGATGCGCACTCTCGTCGAGATTCAGGCTGGGACATCTTCAGATGAAATCAAGAGGACGTCTTGATCTAACTTTGAGTTGTGGTTTCATTGAATTTCATCCTTTCTATCCCGTGTTATGATTTTTCAAACATTAACGTTTATTTTCCCCTATTTCAGTCATGACCCTTCATCTACCTAGTCATAAATGCGAGTGGGCGTGCTCTTCCGTCGAGATTCAGGCTGGGACATCTTCAGATAAAATCCAGAGGACTTCTTGATATAAATTTGGGTCACAGTTTCATCAAATTTCATTATCTCTATCATGAGTTATGATTTTCGCAATATTAACATTTATTCTCCCTTGTTCCAACCATGACCTTTCAGTAGCCCAGGGTAATTTGGGTATAACTATAGTGTCCAGGCAGAATTTGGCCTTGACCTCGACAGAGAAGTTGTAGCTAACACCCATTCAAAATTATGGCCTTGGTTTCAGGTTATTTCATCAACGAAAGATGAAGTTACAATTTTTCAATTAATTACGTGTGAATTCGCCCAATAGTCACACCTCTTTGTGACAGCTGGCAGTAAAAGGCTCAGAACCTTTGGTTCTGATGCAAATTGGGTCTCCACCTCAACATAAGAGTTTGGCCTACGGGCCCAAGATTTCTAATGAGCCTAGTTTCATCCAATTCTGATCTTCCTATGTTAAGTTATGGATTTTCTAAGGGTTCATAAGTAATCTGTCCAGATTTCCGGCCCGTTGGGTTCATGGGTCCGAATCATACCTTATTGGGCTAGTGCCCAATTGGCGGTCATAACATTCTCTCCCCCTTAAAATAATTTCTTCCTTGAAATTGAATTGAAAAACTTCCTTTCAAGGAAAATTACTCACCGAATAGTTGGGGGTATTCCAGGCGCATCTTGTCCTCGGCTCCCAAGTTGCTTCCTCGGAATGAGAATTCCTCCATAAGACTTTCACCAGCTGGATGGTCTTATTCCTCAATACCTATTCCTTCCGGTCGATGATCTCGATAGACTGCTCCACATAAGACAAATCTGCTCGAACTTCCAGGGGCTCGTATTCTATCACATGCGAGGCATCTCAGACATATTCCCTGAGCATGGAGACGTGGAAAACCAGATGCACATGTGCCAGAGCGGGCGGGAGTGCAAGTCGATAAGCCACCTCACCGACCCTTTGTAGAATCTCAAAAGGCCCGATATACCTAGGACTGAGCTTGCCCTTCTTCCCAAATCGCATGACTCCCTTGGTAGGAGACACCTTTAGGAATACATGGTCTCCTTCCGTAAATGTCAACTCTCTCCGCCGCTGGTCTGCATACCTTTTCTGATGGCTCTGGGCTGTGAGGAGTCGCTGTCGGATCATGGATATCTTCTCTGAGCAGTCTTGCACCAATTGTGGCCCGAATAGCTGCTTCTCACCAACTTCATACCAGCATACCGGTGACCTACATGGCCGCCCATAAAGTGCCTCATAAGGTGCCATTCCGATGGCGGAGTGGTAGCTATTGTTGTATGCAAACTCTATTCGGGGTAAGTGATCATCCCAGTTGCCTCTCCATTCAATACTGCACGCCCTCAGCATATCTTCTAGGGTTTGGATGGTACGCTCGGATTGCCCATCAGTCTGAGGATGAAAGGCCGAGCTGAGCCGCAACTCTGTCCCCATAGCCTGCTGCAAACTCTTCCAGAACCTCGCGGTGAATCGAGGGTCCCGATCAGAAATGATGGACAAGGGTGAACCATGCAACCGAATAATCTCAGCGATGAATAATTTCGTTAAGGATTCGATTGGAGTTTGCTTGTTGATGGGCAGGAAGTGTGCAGTCTTTGTGAACCTATCCACAATTACCTAGATTGTGTCATGCCTTCTCCTGGTCATGGGTAGACCAGACACAAAGTCCATGGTGATTTGTTCCCAATTCCATTGTGCCATCTCAATGGTCTGGAGAGGACCGCTAGGTCTTTGATGCTCAATTTTTACATGCTGACATGTGAGACATTTGGACACGAACTCCGCAATGTCTCACTTCATTCCTGGCCACCAATACGTCCTCTTCATATCCTGGAACATTGGTGCGGACACCAGAGCGATCGAGAGGCACGAACCGGCGAGCCGTCGGTACCGTACGCGGAGCACCACTCGGGCTACGTCGGCTTCCATCTAGCTCAGAGATAGTCTGGAGACTCCCCCTTGAGTCTCGGTATTTATAGTATTTATTTGGACTTTGTGTGTGTAATGTGTGTTTTATTCAGATTGTAATTCGGATTGTAACAGGGGTTTATTTGTAATTTGGGACCACCTGGGTCTCGCGGGCCCCCCATCCCTTCTCCCATTGATCCACCTCATCTCTTGGGCCCATGTGGGGTCAGTCAACCTTCCATGGTGGGCTTCTAGAAGGGTTGGACCAGGGGGGGACAAAGGGAAACAAAATTCAAAATTGGAAGCCCATAAGTCAAGGGGGCGCCCCCCATATATAGTATTATATTAGGATTTTTAGTTTATTTTATTTAGTTCCAAATCACATGGGAGAATAAAATGTGGACTCACTCTTTTACCCCTCCCCAACCCTAGATCTAGGGATAGTTAGTGTCTTTTGTTATTTCACATAAATAGCATGTATTTTCATTTGATTAGAATTAATGAAAGAAAATTATTGGAATTTCCTCCAAAGAGCAAGGGCCGCCCCTCTCTCTTTCTCCTCTCTCCCCCTTCTGCAGCTGGGAAGGCTGTAATCCTGAGGTGTGAAGCCTCCTCTATCAGTTCGTGAGATCGTCATCGCCGCCGCTGCCGCCTTCGTGCCACCGTCGCACCACTGCCACCGTCGCCGGAGTTCTGTCCACTCACGACAGCCCCTTGATCTCGGATTTCTTTATCTCAGCCATGAGTTCATCTGGAGCCCAAACTTTCAGGGTGAGTTCCAGGGGTCATCACCACATCCTAGAAAAATTGGTGGAGCTTCTAGTTTTTATTTTCTATTTTTCCATTTTCGTTCTCCACCTCCTCTCAGATCTACCAGTAGTCTTCCCAGATTTCCAAAACCCTAATAGGTCGTTCATTAACCCACCTGCTCGTGACCCAAATGACTTGATATTTTTATTGGAGATTCTTTCCACCTAATACCTCGTGCAAAAATTTTGTTGTGAATTTAGAATCTCGTTCAAAGTTTCTAAAAATTCACTTCACATCCCAGCTCAGTTCTGCCTGCCACTGTCCAGATCCGACCACCCAGCAGTATAAAATACCTTTCCCCATCCAAACCTCCATAAACCTTTCATAAAAATTATCCCCGTTTTCCTATCTCTCCCCTGTACAACTTTCAAGAAGAGCTCATCATCTGAATTGGAGGTCTACATCGCGGTCAATGTCAACTCTTAGGAAAGTTCATTTCTGCCTGGCCAGATCTGAAACGGAGATCAGTCCGGTTCTAAATCTCCCCATCGGAAGCACAGTCACAATGAATTTTCTGGAGTGATAGAGGGTTGAAGGATTTTGAGTCAGCGTTCCAACGGCGCTAGTTTCGTGCCGATACGACATCGGTACTGATCGCAGCAACAAATCTCGCCGGGTCGCGCGTTACAAAACAGAGGTTGCAGATCCGTGGCCAGCACTTCCGACAAGTGGAGATCGGAGCTGCCTGGCCTCCGATCGGTGTTCCAGTCCGACCACCATCCAGGGAAGCGCGCCACCAGGTGTCACCATCACAGCGGGACCCACCCCGCCAGGTCCGGGGGACTAAGCAGCACGTGGGCCCCACGTACCCACAAATAGCGCCGTCCGGATAGCACCAAACGCGGGTTTTGGCACCGTCGGAGCGACATCAAGATGCTGCCCGTCAACCCACTTCCCGATACTCCCGGGCCCCACATGTGACCTGTTACCTCCCTACGTGGAGTGGGTCAAAACATTTGTACCGCTGTATATTTGTTAACCGGGAGTACGGATTTGGCCGGGGTTGTCTTCCCCATGTCGGGAGCGTGGAGGTAACGGTCTTACTTCTTGGCGTTCATTTGCTAGTTTAGTATATGGTCATATGCCGCTGTGAGTGTGATAGTAATTTGTCCCGTGAGTTCATGTCACCGCTGTGAGCGAGAGAGTGATCCGTCCAATGGCTCGATCCGAACACGGAAGTGAGTCGACCACCCTTGACTTTGTCAGTTTCTCAACCGCGTGGATCCACGCTATCCCTCGCTTGGGACGACGAGTGAGCTTGCATTTCTATTAGCGACGTATGCCCCATAGGAACTCTTAGTGTCGGGCCGAAGTGTCTCTCCTATTCGTATGTTACTGGTCGCGTCTGCACGTAGAGTCCGAGGTCCGCATTACTTAGAGTCGGTCCCCTTGTCCGTCTCGCATCAGTTTGGTATCAGAGCAAGTTGAGTCTAGGGTAGTCGTTGCATGAGTCTTGCACGGTCTAAGTCGAGTCTAGGATCATCATTATTTTCAAAACAAAAAAAGTGTTTTAAAATTGCATTTTATCCCGATAATCCGATATATTAAAAGGTGTTGTCCGAATGTTAGGCTACGCCTATCGGGAAGGCCGCACATTTACGCGAGGAGATCTTCGGGTCGACCCTCCGCCACATACCAGATATTCGTTAAGTCTAGGTGCATTAGTCTGTGTCTCCTAGCCCGTGTGTCTTTGCATGCCCACCCGTCGAGGCACCCAATACTCGCCACCACCACCTATGGCAGATTCCCGAGCCCGTAGCTCCGATGAGCCCTCGACGGTCGAGATGTTCCGAGCCCTCATGAATCATCTCGATACGCGTATGGATGGCCTTAGTACGCGCCTAGATGGCGTAGGAACGTGTCTAGAAGGGAGGATGAAAGCCCTAGAGGATCGGGCCGAAGCATCAGACCAGTTCATTCAGGGTCTTGTGGGGAGGATTGCTGTCCTTGAGAGGGCCCCAGTGGCGGCGCAACCCGCGCCAACAAATGGCCAACAAGATCCGGTTCAGCAACCTATTGCTCCAGGGGCTCAAGGGGCAGATGTTGGGAGGCAGCAGATGCACGAGGTGGATGACATTGCATCTGATAATGAACAAGGGGGTTATGGTCATGATCATCGAAACCAATGACGGAACCGTGATGATGATGACGACCTCGTTCTTAGGAGCGTGCGTGCGGACCCTCCCCTATTTGACGGGTCTCTGGACCCAAAGGTCTAGTTAGATTGGGAGGCCGGCATGGACCGGTACTTCGAGTGGTTTGAGATGACGGACCACCGAAGAGTTCGGTACGCGAAGATGAAGTTGCATGGGCAGGCCCAAACTTATTGGATCAATGTGGAGAGCCTGTTAGTGCAACGACATCAACCCCCGATCGGTACTTGGGATGACATGAAAATGAAGTTGACGCAGAAATACCTTCCTGCCACGTATCGCCAGCGTCTCATAGACAAATGGCAAAGTCTCTCCCAAGGGAACCGGTCCGTGACTGAGTACACCACCGAGTTTGATGAGTATTATTTGCGGTTTGGAGTTACGGAAGAGAGCACCATGACCATGTCGTGCTTTCGTAGAGGTCTGCGGCCGAACTACCAATATGAACTTTTCCGCCGTAATGTGACCACTTTGGAACAGGCATATCGGGTTGCTCTCGAATTGGAACAATTCGAGGCTGAGTTTGAGCCTATCCATCGGTTGGGCCCCTTTCCCCCTCGTAGTGTCGAGCCCCGTGGCTCTTTAGGCACGTATCCGAGGGCCCCCATGGCTTGACCTTAGGAGCCCACTCGTCCTGAGCCATTCGCTCCTAGGCCTCGCCCTCCACCTCCGAGGGATATCCCTCCTCGTCCCCAACCTACGGCACCCACGGTCCGTCCATCGGCACCCGCACCCGATTCTCATCCTTTGTTTCCTACACCTCCTATCCGTCGGGAGGATAAGGGGAAAGGACCTTTAATCGGGGAGCCTAGTGGATCACGGCAGCAGTGTTATCACTACAATGGGTTTGGCCACTTCGCCAACCAGTGTCCCACTCGTTAGTCTCTTGTCATTGGGGACACATAGGTCAGGGACGCCACCTCTTCAGATCTTGTGTTAGTCAGCTATGAAGCAGATCAGGAGCGAGCTGACGAATACTATGAGATTGAAGGTGATGGCCAGGATGCCCAACATTCGGACGATACCCACTTGGGGGTTGTCAGGTGTATTCTCACCCAGCCACAGGCAAGTGATGACTGGCGTCGGACCACCATCTTTCATACATACTGTAGGCTGGAGGGGCATGTGTGTAAGGTGATTATCGATAGTGGGAGTTGCATCAATGCAATCTCCATGGGCACTGTCTCACGTCTTGGTCTTACTTCCGTGGACCACCCTGTCCCCTATCGAGTATCTTGGGTGGATTCCACCTCCATTCCGATCAGGCTGCGGTGTTTGGTCCCACTACAGTTCCATGCCTATCGTGACGAGATTTGGTGTGATGTCCTCCCCATGGAGGTGGGCAATATCATTCTTGGTAGGCCATGGTTATTTTATCGGGATGCCACACTCTATGGCCGGTCGAACACCTGTACCTTCGACCATGATGGCCGATGGATTACCCTCCACCCCACTCAGCCCAAGAGCCCATCAGTTAGGGGTCCTACTGGCCCTAATACTTCGGAGCCTTCCGTCCCGGGGCCCAGTACCCCATCCCCAGCCCAGGCTATGACCGTTATCTCTGGCACAAGCGACCCCTTGACCAGGAGGTTGATGATGATTAGCTCCCGAGAAATGGAGCAGGAGACTAGTAGGGGCTGCCCTGTGTTTGCTATTACGGTCCGAGAGGTGGAGCGAAAGTCCGAGGGTGAACTCTCACCCGATGTCATTCCTATTCTACAGGAGTTCGCTGATATTTTTCCCGAGGGACTCCCACCCATGCGGGATATTCAGCATGCTATCGACCTGATTCCGGGCTCCTCATTGCCCAATCTTCCTCAATATCGCATGAGTCTCACAGAACATGCCGAGCTAAAACGGCAGGTCGATGAGTTGATGTAGAGAGAGTCTGTTCGGGACAACATGAGTCCGTGTGCTGTTCCTACATTACTCGCCCCAAAGAAGGATGGCACGTGGAGAATGTGCATTGATTGTCATGCCATCAATGAAATCACCGTGAAGTACAGGTTCCCTATTCCTCACCTAGATGATATGTTAGACATGATGGCCGGTGCCACTATCTTCTCGAAGATCGATCTTAAGAGTGGCTACCACCAGGTGAGGATTAGGCCAGGTGATGAGTGGAAGACCGCATTTAAGACCAAAGATGGTCTATATGAGTTGTTGGTTATGCCCTTTGGGTTGACCAATGCCCCTAGCACTTTCATGCGACTCATGACTCAGGTCCTTCGACCTTTGATTGGAGTCTTTGTGGTTGTGTATTTTGATGGTATCCTTATATATAGTCATACTAAAGGGGACCACTTGGACCACCTAAGGCAGGTTTGTCTACTTTTGAGGCGAGAGAAGTTGTTTGCGAACCCACAGAAGTGTGCCTTCATGACACCTCAGCTTACCTTCTTGGGTTTTATTGTGTCTAGTACCGGGGTCTTCGCCGATCCGGAGAAAGTCCGGGCCATTGTTGAGTGGCCGGAACCCCATACGGTCCATGATGTCCGCAGCTTCCATGGCCTCGTGACGTTTTATTGTCGTTTCATCCGCGGATTTAGCTCCGTCACTGCCCCGATCACGGACTATATTCGGAAGGGCACGTTTGTATGGACGAAGGACGCTGCTGCTGCCTTCAAGGACATCAAGGAGCGCATGACCCAGGCACCGATCCTTCGATTGCCAGATTTCTCGAAGGTGTTTGAGGTCTCTTGTGATGCGTCGGGTGTTGGGATAGGATGACTGTTGAGTCAGGGACCCACCCGGTCGCATACTTCAGTGAGAAACTGAATGACGCGAAACTGTGATACTCCACTTATGATAAGAAATTCTACGCAGTTGTCCAGGCTCTTAGGCATTGGAGGCACTATCTTTTACATTAGGAGTTTGTCTTGTACTCTGATCATGAGGCTTTGAGGTTCCTCCATTCCAAAAAGAAGGTCAATGCGCGTCATAGTCGATGGGTTGAGTATCTTCAGCAGTACACATTTGTGCTTAAACATAAGGCTGGAGTGGAGAACAAGGTGGCTGATGCCTTAAGTCGGCATGCATGTTTGCTGACAACCATGAGTGCCGAGGTCATAGGGTTAGAGAAGATGAGAGAGGCCTATGTTGACTGTCCTGACTTTGGTCAGATTTATACCACTCTCCAGGCCGGACCCTCTAGAGACCTTGATGATTATGTGCTCCAGGAGGGTTACCTCTTTCGAGGAGGCAGGCTTTGTGTTCTTGTTGACACCTGGAAAATGAACAAGGGTGAAAACATAATTGAAAAGAGGGTTGGACCAACAGTGAAAGACCAATGATGAAGCTCATCAACTGTCTACCCGGCTAAAACCCTTATCGGCAAAGCTGATGCCCGGTGCCAATGTCACTCAGACGGCAGCACTGATAAAGCAGCAGTCACTCGACTGATGAGACCTTCCAGCCCTTTAATGAGAGCTGTACTACCGTTTCGTCCAAGAATCTACGGATGATATGTCAGGGTAAGTCAGATGTCGGCTTACTGACAGATGTAATATGAGATGAAGATGAAGCCGGTACCGGCACATGAAGATTGCAAAGGCTTTTGCAAAGTCAGAACAGAAGAAGAATGGTCTCCACAGATTATATACCCGGCTGAGGTCTTCCCAGACTAAAGCTGATGTCCGAGCTCGTCACCATTCAAGTGACGGTGTCGATAAGATGATACCCGGTTTTGTCACCATTCAGATGGCAATACCGATGAAACCCCTGTCTACGGACTGATGAAACCCCTGTCTACGGACTGATGAAACCCCTGTCTACGGACTGATGAAAACCGTAATGATGATCTCGATACAAGATATGTCATCAATGAAAGGCCCTTTCGGGTGATGATGCACTTAAAAAGTCCCAAGTGGGCCTGTGTGAAGGTCACGCCGAGAGCCTGTGATCGAAGCCCAAAGCTGCGCCGAGAGGTGGGATTCGAGCGCGCCGGGAAGCCCGTTTCAAGCGCGCCGTGATAGTATCTGCCGAGAAGGAAAAGGAGGATGGATATAAAAACCCTCTTCCTTCGAACGAAGAGGGGGCGGACAAAAAAAAGAAGAGAATAGAAAAAGAGAACAGGATAGAAGAATAGAAAAAGAATAGAGAGGGAGTCTTGCCAGGAGAGAGAGAGACCCCCCCCCTCGGCTGAGAGAAGAGAAGAAGCAGAAGAAAAGAAGAAGAAAAGGCTCCAGGTGGGCTGCTAGGGGGAGGGAGAGGAGTCAATGCTCCGCCCTCCCCCCCCCCCCCCATGTTCGCTGTTCCTTTTTCATTGTTCTCCGTATGTAGTAGTCCAAGTCTTAGTGCTTCGATTATTCATATGATTCTCCCCCTGTTCCTCCCCTTTATGTTTCTCGGCTTTAGTCCTGCAGTCGATGTAAATAATGGTAGTGGGATGAAATAAATGCAGTTGCCGTGATGGATATTAGGCAATATGAGCTTCCCCTGTCTCTATACGCATGCGTATTGTTTGTCTGAATGCCCCATGGGCGGAACGATTCAAGCTTCAGAGTTGAGTCTGTTCTTAGAGCAGGGATGAAGATAGAACTCCCACCCCTGTTTAGTGGGTCGTTGGGTTCTATTCTCTCCTCCCTTCCTGTCTCAATGGTATGCCCTCCGTATACGTTCGAGTTTTTCCCCTCGAGCCTCTTGTGCTGTTCGGGAACCAGAGACATCAATCTCTTGGTTTCCCGGACTGCCGGCTATAAAAGATGTATTTGAACCCGCAGATGAACGCAACCCTGGGTCTTCACTCTAACCGTTGAGTGATTAAGACCTGGAGTCCCGACGCCGAGGGTTCTTTCATCGCCGTTTTGCTTCTTCGATGCCACTGTGCTAGTCTGGGGGATCAGAGACAGCCATCTCTTGACCCCCCCAGACGTCTGGCAGCAGATAGATGAAAGCTACTCAGGGCCCTAACGATGGCCTCTCCTCCTCCTGATGATTTGGTCTCTCAGCTTCCCTGGCATCCCTCTAGCAGAGGCATCCATGAAACCTCCTCCTGCACCCCCGATTCGGTCTCACTCTGAGCCACAAAACCCAGAAACTCCCGGACAGAGTACCGCAATCAAACCCTGAAATCCTTCCGCAAAACCACCTTCTCGGCGTGCAAAATTCCCCGCCGAGAGCTGTCCCGCCGAGATGCCCTCTCCCCCAGCTAAACGACAAACCCTGCCATTTAAACCTTTTTCACGTGAGCCTCCATGCAAGCCTCTCGGCGCCAGGCTCCCGGCGCGGCCAGGAGCGCGCCGGGAAGCTCCACGCCGAGACCCCCTCCCCTATAGGCCTATTCAAACCCCTCCATGCAAGCCTCTCGGCGCCACCTTCTCGGCGCGGCCAGGAGCGCGCCGGGAAGCCGCCGCCGAGACCCCCCTTTTTGAACCAATAAACCCCCGCCGAGAGGCCCTTTGGCCAGCCAAGAAACCACCGCCGAGACCCCCCTTTGGCCAACCAATAAACCTCCGCCGAGACCCTCCTCTGGCCGATAGAAAGCCATGCCGAGACCCACCTTCTTGGCCAATTGAAGTCCAGTCAGAGGCTCTTCTCTGCACTGCCATCTGTCAACCTTCTGATTTCTTCAGACATATGCCCCGGGGATGTTCAGAGATCGTCATGGATGCCTTGAGAAGACACAGTAATGGGGAAGACCTCCCCTACAGTCCTCATTCCCGATCCGGATTTCACCCTTATGAACCCAAAGGGCCATGTCATTACATGAGTTCCGAGGGATTTCAAGGGGATATTAAACGATGGCATAAATGCAAGCGATGTCCCGGGGCCCGGTGCCCATCCTCGTTCGGTCGTCATCCCGGCATTCCGTGGATGATGACCTATTCTCTCTTGGCATAATCCAAGTTGAGCGGACATGCTGCCGAAATTTATGCATATCCTATTGGGTGACTGTGATGTTCTCCCTCTCAACCCCGTCGGCCCACGGAGTTATGCCTTTGCATGCCCTCCGATGGTCCCTCCAAGGGGGATATAGATGTGCCATCGCACCCACATGGAGCGTGCCATGTCACGCCGGTCCCCATTCGGACTCCGGGTCAATTATGCCCGATCTTTTCCGGATCCTACTCTGCCACCGCATGGGTAGTTTCCTATTCCCCACTTGGCATAGTTCAAGCTGGTGGGAATATGCCGTCGGAGCTATCCCCTAAGATAACGAACCCCTGCTTCGTCTAATCCATTTAGCGTCTTGCAAACGAATGAATTCCGTTTCTTTTGAGCATGTGGCTTTACCGATGTCCTCCTCCTATCTTAGCGTTTAATCAAGGGTTGTCCTTCCTTGGAAGGGCGTAATTAACGTCATAGCCTTTATGGTATGACGGACTTCTGGTCCAGACACGATCACCACAATCGACTGACGAAGTCAGATCGAGCGCACAATAAAATCGTCACTCCGGTGACTGGCACGCCAATAAATCAATAAATAATAAATCAATCAAATAAAATAAATAAATAAATAAAAATCCCGCGTCCACAAGTCTGGCACGCCCGGTGGGACTGAGTCTCCCTTCATCTTTACGCTAAAGTAGGAGGCCCAGCGGGCCCCCCTCAAAATTCTGATTCTGTGTACTTTCCTTATTTTCAGGAATCTACAATGACAGCCGGAATCATGTCCGTTTGCTTCGACCAGCAGCCGATTGACATGCATGTGCGAGAAGGCTACCTGGCGGTACCTCTCGCGTTCGGATCGATGCCGCCTGCCGTTGGGCTACCCAACTGCTTGGGCGTCGTCTTCACTGACCTTCTGCAGGTCGATGACAATGAGCAAGGCACTGCTGCAAGTGCCCCGGTGAAGATCACTGACCAGAAGAATATCTTACCAGAGAAAACGGTCCCCACGGCCGTCGCCTGCTACGTCCATCATGTCCAAAAAAGGGGCATGGTCCCTGCTGCTGCTCAGAAGGGGAGAAGAACCAACCGGAGGAGCCGGTATGATGCTGTTGACCGTCGTCTTTCCAACTCCGGAAAGACCATGATGATTGGAGGTGTCCGGGCAAACATGAATGGTTGCCCAAGGGAGGTCAAGCCGGACGTGATCATCCCGATGGTGCCCACTACCAACAGATTCCAGACTCTGGCCGCCAGGCAGGCCAATTGGGAGGCTGATGAGAGGAAGCCGCTGGCGCCCAGGCTAGCAAAATACAAACAGGTCTGGCGACCGAAGAGGATTCAGAGCTGGGTTCCAGCTCGAGATGAGGAGAAGGCTGCTGAAGATGCTGTTGCCCGCTTCAGGGCAGAAAGCCGAAGAAGAGAGGGAAAAGAGACAAGAAATGCTGTTGCTGCTCGCCCCAAAGCCTGGGGCAGAAGAGATGAGAGAAATGATGAAGAAAGAAATTTGACTGCTGCTCGCCCCATGATGAGGGGCAGAAGGGATGAGAGGAAGGAAGACCTTACTGTCACCCGTCCCAGGGCTGGGGGCAGAAGATGGCAAAGAAAGAAATATGATGCTGCTGTCAACTGCTGCCGAAACGGCAATGTGGGAATGAGCGAACCAGTCACGGTCGCCATCCCAAGAAGACCGAGGGCCTGTGCCAGACAGGCCGACTTGTTCAAATATTCCAAAGCCGAGCATTTGAATGCTCAGGTAACAAGACTGGCCTATCAGCAGAGAAGCCAGGAAAGACTAATGCTCCAGCCTGAGCCACAGAGGCACAATTCTGAAGAGATGAAGCAGATAGTCCAAGACTACTTCCACTACCTGGGGAGCTCTGCCCTCGGTCAACAAAGACTATCCCGTGCCTTGGGCACCAGAGGTGGAGAAAAAGAAGAAACACTTCGAGAAACGATGATCGGAGCCTCTTCCTCCGATTCAAATCACTATGAAGAAGGTCTCAGGGCCGGATATGACAAAGAAGACCTGTACCGGGAAGAAGCCAAAGAAAGAATATCGGTCTTTGACCGGCTCAAATATCCTGACCAGGTGAAAAGAAAGGTCTACAGGCGGAAAGAAAAAATGCAAATCTTCGCCTGCAACATGGCTGGACTTGCCAGGGGGCAAGATATACTACCAACTCGGCCAGATGAACTGCTCAGGTTGGCTACTAGACCTGGTCCTGTCACAAGAAGAGGCCAGGCCGCAAAAGATAAGATGAAGAAATATGATGAAGCCCGCAAGATCACCACCATGACAGTCAATGTGGTGACGACAGAGGATGAGGACAATCCCCTTATTGATGATGCTGAAGGGACTTCTGAAGATATGCAAATCCCATCAGCCTTGGATCCTATGGTCCAGATGATGTTCAGAAGATACCAGCAGGAGATCAGTGCTCTCCGAAGGCAGCTCAATGAGAGACATGAAGCTACATCAGTCTCAAAGCAAGCTGAACCTGCGGGGCAGACATCCAGCTCAGCAGAGACGGCTATCCCAGCTAACCCTCTCCTAGCTGATAAGGGCAAAACACCGAGCCAACCTATTCCACAGCAAACAGCAGCTCAGCCCTCTGTGTCTCAGACACAGCCTACCGCGCCCATCTTGCGCGCCACTGTGATGACAACTCCTCACAGCCAGCAACAAGCTCACTTCTTTCCAGAAGACATAGATCCAGCTGTAGCCCACAAGCAGATGATTGAAAGAATTGTGGAAATGAAGCTGTCAGAAAAGACTGGTGGTGATGCTGGTACCTATGATGTGTACAAGGTACCGTATCCTCCCCAGTATGCTGCCAAGAGACTACCCCCAGGCGTCAGTAAGCCGCCGAAGTTCGAGAAATTTAATGGCCAAGGCTCCCCTAGGGAGCATATAGCCTACTACACTACAATCATGGGCGACCTAGCAGTCGATGAAGCTTATCTGCTCAAGTTCTTTGGCTCATCCCTCACTGGGTTGGCCTTTGAATGGTACTCAAGCCTGCCAGCTGGGTCAGTGGTTGATTGGCCTGATATGCAGAGAAAATTCCGCGACAGATTTCATGTCACGGAAAGGGAAATCACGATAGCAGAGCTATATGCAACCAGGCAGAAGCAAGATGAAACTGCACTGGACTACATCAAAAGGTGGAGGAACTTAGCCATGAGATGCCGAAGACCTCCTCATCAAGAAGATGCGGTGCAGATATGCAAGCAGAGCCTCAGGAGGGAGGTGCTAGAAAAAATGATCGGTGCAGATGTCAGAACATTTGACCGACTGAACAATATAGTGGCAGAAGTCGAGACGTTCTTGTCCAAGCGTCCGACCGCCAATGTCCCCACCATGCCGAAGGGAAAATCCAATGAGCGACGGCCATCACACTCTGAGGCCAACACCGTCGATTTCAGAACCTTCGAGCAACAGAAGGGGAAGAAAGGGGCAGATGAAGCTCCCCCGCTGGCAGATACAGCAGAAAGAAAAGATAAAGTCTCTCTGAGAGACAAGATGAGAAAAGCATATTCCTTCCCAAAAGATAAGACGGCCGCACTGTTCAACTGGGCATACAAGTTCAATAAGGTAACATTGCCTGAACCCAAAAGACCAGCAGATGCAGCAAAGAAAGATGATCCGCTGTTCTGTCCATTTCACCGTGCGCTGGGGCACGCAATTGAAGATTGTTATGTCTTCAAAGACATCATGGAAGGAATGGTCAAGAAAGGTGAGCTGCAGCTGGGAGATTACCAGGTAAAGCCGCCCCATCCACATGAGCCTCCACCCTGGAGAATGGCTGCCAATATGATCTCAGTCTACCAACAGCTGCCCAAGGAAGCCGTTGAAGAATGCACCAAGCACACCTATGAAGCTTGCTTCCTCACCCCACAGAAAGATCAGGAAGGATGGCAGATGATACCCATAAAAAGCAAAAAGAAGACTCCTGCAGCCAGTACCAGCGGAGCAGTTATCCGGGGTGTTACCCCAAGGCCCGAGCCGCCTCCGATAAAGCCAATATGGCATACAACTGAGACTGGACCAGTCATCCGGATCCCTACTCACAACCGGAGGAGACAAACTCCCCTCCCTACACATAAAGAAGTAAGCCCTGCAGCCAGGCGTCTGCAGCAATATATTAATGAGCTTGATGAGTACGAGCAGAAGAAGCCCAAGCATCTGCTGATGAAAGACTGTATACTCTGGGAACAGCTCGAAGAATTGAAAATCAAAGAGCAGCCAGAGGCAGAACAAGAAAAAGCTGAGAATGAACCCTTCTGGGGGCAGGAGCTAGCAAAGCCAAATTCCCAGAAGAAGAGGAGACGACCCAAGTCCAAGAAGGGAAAGAAGGTCACGACAGTACAATGTAACACTCTGTCGGTACTCTTTTCCTTGCCCGGGGAGGATGATGAGCCAGAAGCATCCGACGCCCCGCTAGAAGCTAACCATGCCGAAGCCTCCACCTCGGCCCATGCAACACGTTCTGGGAGAAGATGGGGGCGCCCACCACCAGCCAACCATAATATTATGTTCAGAGGGGAGCAACCCTATCAAATCCCGGAACCAGAGATACGAGGTGCCCAGGTTCCTCCCCCTGCCAGTCTGTACCAAGACAAAAAGAAGGCAGATGAAGCCCCTTCATTCCTGGAGTTCCTGTCCAGCTTAGAGAATGAGCAACCGGCTCATACTGCTCCAGCTAAAAGCAATAAATGCCAGCAGACAGCAGCTAGAAAGCAGAAACAGCATGAAGAAAATGAAGAAAGTAACCCTCTAGCAAAACCAGGGGCAGTCGCTACAGAAGAAGCCTTCCGGGAGACCGATGAAGAAGATGAAATTGGGACTGGGCAGCAAAGGCCACAGGCACCACATGAACCTCCAAGACCCCGATGGGCAGAGGAGATGAGACTATCTAATGTCCGGGTGGGCAGTCGAGTCATGAAAATGCTGAAGAAGCTCCCTACCAGATTCTCCATCTGGGAAATTCTCTCTCTGAGCGAAGAAGCTCGCCAAGCAATCGTGGATGCCCTGCAGTCTCCGGCACAATGTGAAGCACTCCTGGCAGAAGTGAATGCTGGGCCATCGGTCACCTTCACGGAAGATGATATGCTAATCCCAAATGTCGGTCATAACAGACCGCTGTATATGAGGGGCTCCCTGAACTGTCAGTCGCTAAGCAGGATACTGATAGATCCCGGGGCTGCTGTAAATATTCTCCCGTATCGCATCTATCAGAAATACTACTTTGACCTGCAGCTTACCAAGGTCAGAGATATGAAGATTGCGGGGTTCAACCAGAAATGTGAAACACCTCTCGGGGTGGCTGATTTCAACCTCACACTGGGCGACCTCACTACCGTGGTACGATTCTATGTAATCGACTCCAACACCACGTATAAGGCCCTGCTGGGAAGACCGTGGCTGCACGAATATCAGATAGTGCCATCCACGCTACACCAATGCATAAAATACTGCCATGAAGGAAAAGAAGAAAGGGTGTTTGCTGATCTACATCCCTTTGAAGTATTCGAGTGCCATATGCTCGATGCATCCTACTACACCGAGGTGTCACAAAGGGATAAAGAAAAAGAAGATGTGGTCAGCCAGAAAAAGTCGGCGACAAAAACAAGAAATTGGTCTCCGCCGCCGCCAAAGGGCTACATTAGAAAGCATGGGGTATCTCACATCTCTTATGCTGGTGATTTTGCTCGGATCACTCCTCCTGGCATACACCCAGATGATACTGAAAAAAAAATGAAAGAAAAATACACACAGGTGGAAGTTCCTCAGGGTCTAGTCAAGCCCATAGCCAGCATAGAATACCAGACGGTGCTGCCACTGAAGACTATGGAAATCCCTCGCTTCTGCGAGCCTCCTATCATATTCTACACCGGGGAGGCAGTCGAAGAAGATGATCAAGATTGCATGGTCCCTGAAGAAACCGCAAACCGGATGGTGCCAATTACAGGCCTGGAGTACACTACCCAACGGGTTTCGCAGATGTTCTCCAAGATGCAAATGCCATCGATACAGTCTGCAGCCCAGAAGAAAGCATTCAAGGAGCTATGGGATCCACCTCGAGATAATAAAGAACTGAGGAAGATCACACAGCACCCGGGACTGGGTTATACCCTGCAAGAATACTATGAAGCTGAGGTAGATGTTATCTCTGCCTTCTACCAGCATGAAGATTCCCCCGGGATGGACTATGACCAATACCCTTCGGAAGATGAAGAAATCATTTATCAGTCCGTAGTGGACAATGAAGTCCCAGACAATCAGCCGGGGACGGGGACACCTGACGAGACAAAGAGAGATTGGTACTGGGAGGATCTATCTTGCAAGGAGGATCTGTTCCAGGATGAAGCGAAATTTGATACGGGAACCCCGGATGAAGATCAAGTAGCCAGAGAGCTGCAGGAGTGCCTGGAGTTTGGGCGCATTCTAGAAGAATTCGAGCTCTACATAATGATGACCTCTCAGGGGAGCCCACATCAGAAGAGCCTCTAAGCACGGAAGACTCCACTTCGAAGTTTTCCGCTGAGCCAGTCACGTCCTCGGGGCAGACTGAACAGAATCCGGCCATATTGGCCTTATACGATGCACCAGCATCTGCCGATGATCGGTATGATGAAACAGAAAATCATGAGAATGAAGAAGATTATATCCCGGAGGCTTTATTGATTTGCAAGAAGCCCCACCCGAAGTTGAAGACGGAGGCCAAGCCACCGTCGATGAGCTGATAGAAGTAAATCTGGGGTCAGCAGATGAGCCAAGGCCGACATTCCTCAGTGCACTGCTGGAGCCAGCTGTCAAAGAACAGTATATTCAGTTTTTGAAAGAATTCCGAGACTGCTTCGCATGGACATATGATGAAATGCCAGGACTGAGTTCTGATGTGGCACAGCACCGATTGGCGATAAACCCAGAGGCAAGCCCTGTGAAGCAGCCTTCCAGGAGAATGCGCCCCGAACTGATAAATCAGATTAACAAAGAGGTTGATAAGCTGATTGATGTGGGCTTTGTTGAAGAGAACCAGTATACTACATGGCTGGCCAATATAGTGCCCGTGAAGAAGAAAAATGGGCAGATCAGAATATGTGTAGATTTCAGGGACCTGAATAAGGCTTGCCCGAAAGATGATTTCCCAGTGCCGATCACTGAAGTCATGATCGATGCAACCACTGGCCATGAAGCCCTGTCATTCATGGATGGGTCATCCGGATACAACCAGATCTGGATTGCTGAAGAAGACAGAGTGCACACTGCATTCCGCACCCCGAAGGGGATATTTCATTATAAAAGAATGCCGTTCGGCCTTAAGAATGCCGGCGCTACCTATCAAAGAGCTATGACAAAGATCTTTGATGATTTGCTCTTCAAGAAAGTAGAGTGCTACATTGATGACCTGGTGGTGAAAACCAGCAGAAGAGAAGATCATCTGCAAGACCTGAGGATAGTGTTCCAGAGGCTGCGCAAATATGAACTCAAGATGAATCCTATGAAATGTGCCTTCGGCGTGTCCAGTGGAAAATTCCTTGGGTTCATTGTCCGTCATAGGGGCATTGAGATCGACCCATCCAAGATTAAAGCTATCCAGGAGCTCCCTCCACCAAGGAATCTCCACGAGCTGAGATCTCTACAAGGGCGTTTGGCCTATATCCGACGATTCATATCAAATCTGTCGGGGAGATGCCACCCTTTTCACAAGCTCATGATGAAAGATGTACCGTTCCTCTGGGACGATGGCTGTCAGGAAGCCTTTGAGAAGCTGAAAGAATATCTCAAGACCCCTCCAGTGCTGGGGGCACCTATTAAGGGCAGACCCCTGATACTGTACATTGCAGCCACACACTGTTCCCTGGGGGCAATGCTAGCACAGATAAATGAAGAAGGCAAAGAGCAGGCTCTATACTACCTGAGTCGGAGGCTGATTAGAACTGAAGAAAGCTACACCTATATAGAAAAGGCATGCTTGGCACTAGTCTTTGCCGTTAAAAAGCTCCGGCACTATATGCTGTCACATGAAATCAGATTGATATCTGCAGCAGATCCACTCAAATACATATTGACTCAGCCAGTACTGAAAGGCCGGTTGGGCAAATGGGCAGTAATTCTGATGGAATTCGATATCACATATATACCCCAGAGGGCAATAAAAGGACAGGCCGTGGCCGATTTCTTCGCAGAGCATCCTGTGCCAGAGAATGATATGTTGGGGACTGAGTTACCCGATGATGAGACACTAGAAGCCTGCCAGGCTCAGTCAACTATGTGGCAGCTATTCTTTGATGGAGCATCTAGAACAGAGACGGACTCCGATGGAAAGACCAGAATACGGGCCGGAGCCGGTATTGTGCTAAGATCACCAGAAGGGGAGGTTGTGCATACTTCCTGTTCTATAAACAAGCCCTGCACCAATAATGAAGCCGAATATGAAGCTCTGATAATCGGGCTATGTATAAGCCTCAACATGGGTATCCAGATGCTTCAGGTATTCGGGGATTCAATGTTGATAATAAAGCAAATCCAAGGGGAGTTCGAAGTGCGAAAGCCGGAGTTGAACCCCTACCACCAAAAAGCTGTGCGCCTCATGGCGAAATTCTATCATATTGAGCTCAAGCATGTGGGCCGTGGACATAATGCCCAAGCTGATGCGCTGGCAAAGCTAGCCAGCTCAATAGCAGTCCCACCAAATGAAACACTGAACATTGTTGTTATAAACCGGCGGCAGGTCCCCAGCATGCTAGAAGAGTGCCCCGAAGAAGAAGAAGTTGCTACTATCAGTACAGAACAGGCATCTGATTGGAGACAACACCTGCTACAATGGTTTTTACACCAACAGCTGCCGCAGAAAAGAGAAGAAAAGATGAAACTTCTAAGGATCAAAGATTCTTATGAATTCAGAAATGGAACTCTGTTCCGAATAATGGCAGATGCACGCAAGAAGATTTTGCTCCGCTGCCTGTCTACTGAGGAAGCTTGGCAAGCAATGAAAGAAACACATGCTGGGACAGCAGGTGCCCACCAGGCCGGTCCCAAGATGAAGATAGAGATTAAGAAGCTGGGCTACTATTGGCCCACTATGTTTGAAGACTGTTGCAAGTTTGCAAAGTCATGCCAGAAATGTCAGGAGCATGCTACGTGCCTAGAAGGCCACCTACACGTCTGCACCCTACAGTCCCTAGCTGGCCGTTTGCACAATGGGGAACTGATGTAGTCGGGCCATTGCCAACTTCCTCGGCCGGACATAAGTACATACTGGCCATAACAGATTACTTCTCCCGATGGGCGGAAGCTATAGCATTAAGAGAAGTGACTGGTGAGCTGGTCTCCAGATTCATCAAGCAAAACATTATCTTCCGGTTCGGGATCCCCAACCGAATAATATCTGATAATGGAAGTCATTTCAGAAATCAGAAAATCTATCGGCTTGCCGAGAAGTATAAGATTGAATGGAGAACCTCCACGCCCTACAATCCACAGGCAAACGGATTGGCAGAAGCTTTTAATAAGACCTTGTGTACATTGCTGGCCAAAGTCGTCAGTTCCAACAAGAAGGACTGGGAAGAGAAAATGTATGAAGCTTTATGGGCATACCGCACCGTCTTCAAAACACCTACAGGGTGCTCACCATACTCATTGGTGTACGGCTCAGAGGCAGTGGTCCCGCTGGAGCTGGAAGTCCCGTCACTCAGAGTGGCGGTCCAATATGACCTAGCCCCTGGCGAACAGACTAATACAGAAAGAAGATTAGAAGAACTGGCTGAATTGGAGGGGAGGCTCCTCCAAGCTCAGAAGAATATCCAAATGTATCAGGCCCGCATGGCCACTGCATTCAACAAACTCGTAAAAGGACGAGAGTTCAAGAAAGGTGACCTCGTTATGGTCAAGAAAAGAGAAGTCATGGCGTCCAACCAAAAGGAAAGCTAAATGCTAATTGGGAAGGTCCCTATGTGATACAAAGGGTCTACGAAGGCGGGGCCTATATGGTTGTCAACCATCGAGGGGAGATCCAATTCTCGCCACTCAACGGTAGGCACCTAAAGCTGTATCATGCTGCACAACCGACATTCTCCGAGTAATCGGGCCAAAAGCTACCCTTCTTCCTTGGTCTAGCGGCACTCCGCCCTGACCGAGCTACCTTCTTTCTTGGGCTAGCGGCACTCCGCCCTAACCAAGCTACCTCTTTCTTGGGCTAGTGGCACTCCGCCCTAACCAAGCTACCTCTTCCTTGGTCTAGTGGCACTCCGCCCTAACCAAGCTACCTGTTTCTTGGTCTAGCGGCACTCCGCCCTAACCAAGCTACCTCTTTCTTGGTCTAGCGGAACTCCACCCTAACCAAGCTACCTCTTCCTTGGTCTAGCGGCACTCCGCCCTAACCAAGCTACCCATTTCTTGGTCTAGAGGCACTCCGCCCTAGCCGAGCTACCCCATTCTTGGTCTAGTGGCACTCCGCCCTAGCCAAGCTACCCTCTTCTTGGTCTAGCGGCACTCCGCCCTAGCCGAGCTACCCTCATTCTTGGTCTAGCGGCACTCCGCCCTAGTCGAGCTACCCTTTCTTGGTCTAGTGGCGCTCCGCCCTAGCCGAGCTACCCCATTCTTGGTCTAGTGGCACTCCGCCCTAGCCAAGCTACCCTCTTCTTGGTCTAGCGGCACTCCGCCCTAGCCGAGCTACCCCATCCTTGGTCTGGCGGCACTCCGCCCTAGCCAAGCTACCCTCTTTCTTGGGCTAGTGGCACTCCGCCCTAACCAAGCTACTTCTTTCTTGGTCTAGTGGCATTCCGCCCTAGCCTAGCTACCTTCTTTCTTGGTTTAGCGGCACTCCGCCCTAGCCGAGCTACCTTCTTTCTTGGTTTAGCGGCACTCCGCCCTAGCCGAGCTACCCCATTCTTGGTCTGGCGGCACTCCGCCCTAGCCAAGCTACCCTCTTTCTTGGTTTAGCGGCACTCCGCCCTAACCGAGCTACTCCATTTCTTGGTCTAGCGGCACTCCGCCCTAGCCGAGCTACCTCATGCCTTGGCTTAGCGGCACTCCGCCCTAACCGAGCTACCCTTCTTTCTTGGTCTAGTGGCATTCCGCCCTAACCAAGCTACCTCTCCCTTGGGCTAGCGGCACTCCGCCCTAACCAAGCTACCTCTTCCTTGGTCTAGCGGCACTCCGCCCTAACCGAGCTACCCTTCTTTCTTGGTCTAGTGGCATTCCGCCCTAGCCAAGCTACCTCCTTCTTGGTCTAGCGGCACTCCGCCCTAACCAAGCTACCTCTTTCTTGGTCTAGCGGCACTCCGCCCTAACCGAGCTACCCCATTTCCTGGTTTAGCGGCACTCCGCCCTAGCCGAGCTACCCATTTCTTGGTTTAGCGGCACTCCGCCCTAGCCGAGCTACCCATGCCTCGGTTAGCGGCACTCCGCCCTAATCAGGCCACTTCATCTTGGTCAATGGCACTCCGCCCTGATCAAGCTACCCTCTCCCTGGTCCAGTGGCATCTCGCCCTGCCCAAGCTGCCCTCTCTCTCAGCTCGCATACCAAATAAAAAAAAAGAAGAAAAGAAAAGAAAAATGGGGTTAAAAATAGTGATACCCCGCCAGTCTTGTTCAGACATTCTGAACAAGGGCAAAAATGGCAAAAAACCCGACTGTGGTGAAAACCCGAAAGGGCACTGCAGGCAAAATCGGGTACCCCGCCACGTGAAAACCCGAAAGGGCGCGTGGGCAAAAGCAAGAGGGGACTGGCTCCGGTGAAAACCCGAAAGGGCACTTGGGTCAGTAATGTGGTAATCCCAAAGAAAAAGCCTCACCTCCCGCCATAAAACTCCTCGTCAATCGACCGGCGCCTTGCCCGATCGATGATTAGACCCACTCAGTATAGGCCCTACGTCTATCCTGATAAAAGTCCTCATACCTTGTCCCAGGTCCCACCGTGATGAAACCTGCTGCTGATCAATGGGCTCACTCATCCGATCAGCAATGAAACCTGTCCGGTTTAGACCTTACGTCTATGCCGATAAAACCTATGAAATCCTTGCATTGGTATAAACCCAATACCGATGATGAAACCTGCTGCTGGTCGATCGGCACACTGCCCAATCGGCGATGAAACCTATCCAGGCCAGACCTTTCGTCTATCCTGATGAAACCTATGAAATCCTTGCATTGGTATAAACCCAATACCGATGATGAAACCTGCCGTTGATCGATTGGTACACTGCCCGATCAATGATGAAACCCATCCGGTTTAGACCTTACGTCTATGCCGATAAAACCTATGAAATCCTTGCATTGGTATAAACCCAATACCGATGATGAAACCTGCTGCTGGTCGATCGGCACACTGCCCAATCGGCGATGAAACCTATCCAGGCCAGACCTTTCGTCTATCCTGATGAAACCTATGAAATCCTTGCATTGGTATAAACCCAATACCGATGATGAAACCTGCCGTTGATCGATTGGTACACTGCCCGATCAATGATGAAACCCATCCAGTTTAGACCTTACGTCTATCCTGATGAAACCTATGAAATCCTTGCGTCGGTATATACCCAATACCGATGATAAGAGCAGCCGCCAATGAAGCAGCACATCGCCTGACCTGTGCTGAAGTCCCAATTCAAGATATATATATATATATGTATATAAAAATGGGGTTAAAAATAGAGATACCCCGCCAGTCTTGTTCAGACATTTTGAACAAGGGCAAAAATGGCCGAAACCCAGCTGTGGTGAAAATCTGAAAGGGCACTGCAGGCAAAATCGGGTACCCCGCCACGTGAAAACCCGAAAGGGCGCGTGGGCAAAAGCAAGAGGGGGCTGGCTCCGGTGAAAACCCGAAAGGGCACTTGGGTCAGTAATGTGGTAATTCAAAGTTCCGTGCCAACAGGCACGCTACCCTTACTTCCCCTTCGCTGATAAAACCTTCTGTTGGTCATCTGGCTCCATGCCCCACCGACGATAAAACCTCTCCAGGAAAGACCTTACGTCCGTCCTGATGAAATCTACACACCCTCTTTCAAATGTCCCACCTGCGATAAAACCTGTTGGAATAGACCTTACGTCTGTCCTGACGAGACCTACACCTTCACGTACGTCCCGCCGTTGACCAACCGGCACCTCGCCCGATCAATGATGAAATCCTCTGTCCGGTTTAGACCTTACGTCTATTCTGATGAAACTCATGAAATCCCTTTGCATCGGTATAAACCCAATATCGATGATGAAACCAACTGTTGATCGATTGGCACCTCACCCGATCAATGATGAAACCCTATCCAGTTTAGACCTTTCGTCTATCCTGATGAAATTTATGAAATCCCTTTGCATCGATATAAACCCAATATCGATGATGAAACCAACTGTTGATCGATTGGCACCTCGCCCGATAAATGATGAAACCCTATCTAGTTTAGACCTTTCGTCTATCCTGATGAAATTTATGAAATCCCTTTTGCATCGATATAAACCCAATATCGATGATGAAACCAACTGTTGATCGATTGGCACCTTGCCCGATCAATGATAAAACCCTACCCGGTTTAGACCTTACGTCTATTCTGAAAGCCCCCTTTGCATCGATATAAGCTCAATATCGATGATGAAGTCAACCGTTGGCTGATCGGTACATCGCCCGGCCAATGATACAATCTGTCCAGTTCGGACTTTATGGCCGTTCTGATGAAAACCCCATACCCTTTTTCAATGTCCCACCTGCTATAACCTCAACCCGGTCTAGACCTTTCGTCTATTCCGATGAAGCCTCTTCTTTCACATTTCTGCAAATTGTCTCCCTCGCAGCACATATTGCCAAGAAGGACGATTGCTGCTACCAACAGAATCCGGTTTAAGCACCTCCCCGGATGCCGTCACGCGGTGGAGCGAGTTCCCCATCCTTTCTCTGAGGGGGTGGACGCTCTCCTGCCAAGTACGGGCCATTCGCATGAGGAATTGCTAAAACCGGTACCCCACTTCTCAAAGTGATAAAACCACATGCAGAAGAAAATGGATACGCGTGAAGCCAAAGATTTCTTTTCATTAATAAGTGAGTACATAAAGGGCCCCGAGGGGACGTTGTATCGCAAAAGAGTACAAAAGAAAAAGAAAGAGAAGGTGGTTCATGGCTGCCTGAAGATATCCTCGAAAGCCAGAAGACCCACATAAGGGGCGGCGCCCAGTTCATGAAGACGAGCCTCTTCCTCCTGCAGTTGAACGGACTCATCTTGAAAGGACGCCACCTGCCCCTCTAATAGAGCTGCTTCTTCCTCGAGCTGCGGTCGAGAAGTTATTAGCTGCAGCAGCTCAGCTCGGAGATCAGACAGTTCAGCTTCCAGGGTAGTTATCCGGTCACGCACAAACTGCTCCCGCTCCGCCAAAGACTGCATTTGGCACTGTCGCTCCTGAAGAATAGAGTTCATCTTCGCCAGCTCGGATTTGCATTCCATTCTTTGCAACTTCAAAGCCGCCAGTTTGTCAGACATGATATGTGTCAAGAAATCCCGGCGATGAATGAATTTTAACAATAAAAGAACCCGTTGGGCCCATATTTCTGTGGGACATCCATCGCCTGCAAGCCGGCGGTGAAGCGCTCGGCTATCTCCTTCAACTGTGGATAGGTTAGTCCGGGCTGGGACTCCACTAGCTGGCGCAGCATGCCCAGATGTTGCCAGACAAAACTCTCAGGTGAAGTAAAGCCAGGCAAAGGAAGAGGAGCTACTTCAAAGGTTACTTCATTATCAATGTCCGCCCATAGGGTGATATCCGGCTGCGAAGAAGAAGATGGGAGGTCTACCGAAGGTACCAACTGAGCTCTCCCTGCAACCTCTGGCGTGGCCAGGAGATCTTCCACTTCCATCTCCTCGGAAGCGGCCGTCTGAATGCCCCCAGATGCAACTTCAGGCACCTCCTCCTCAGATTCTGAAAGTATGGAGATAGAGTCCGGGGCGGTTACGGGCAATACTCCCAGTTCCGCAGCAGCCACCTCTCCTTCTTCCATCTCCGCTTCGGTGGCCAATTCCTTCAATGTCGAGGCCGCGGAGGCCACAGTCTGAAGAGGCAAAGGTTCACCCTCCATGATTGATGTTGTGGGAATTGTTGACTCAGGAGCGATGGTCATCACTGCGGCCGGTATGAAAGCAGAACTTCTGGCTAGATCAGCTTCGGCTCTGAAATCTGAAGCCCTGATAGGAGTGCATCTGTCTCCTGAGGCCCCCAGGTCCAACGATGCTAAATCTGTTGAAGACTGTATTCGCATCGGAACAGGGCGAATGACCTCAGGAGCCCCCATGCAGGATAAAGGTAGAAAAGGGACAATAGCCCAGTTTGCAGAAGAAACCTCCATAAAAGTTGCAGTTGTGTCTGAGCTGGCAGTGATAGGGCCCTGAGACCAAAGCAAAACAACCTTCAGCACTAAATGAAGATGCAGATGAAGCAGCAAGTCTGAAAGGGGACCCACCTTTGAAGCAGGGTTCGCGTCCTCGAAGTGGGTCGAAAGAGGAGGAAACTCCGAAGTTGAAGCGACAAAGAGTGAAGATATGTCGATCTCGGTGTCGAGCCCGGCAAACTCCTCTTGCAACTCCTCCTCGGAAGACGGCACCAGCAGCTTAGCAGGCTGAAAAGACAGAGCACCTTTTGCAAGTACGAGCGGGGCTTCTGATTCAGGAGCATCCCCCTCACTGCCGCTGAAAGCCACTTCCTCCTCATCAGAGACGGTTGCAGAGCTACCCGATGATATTTCTACCCTGGCTACATGCTGTGGGGACGCCTCTAAAGCATGTCGGGATGTGGACCGGGTAATTATGCGCCTGGCCGGAACAGTACCCCGCTTCGACTGAGTCTTGTGACCCTCCGGAGGTTGAATCGGCTCTTCTGTCATCCTTTCAATGTCAGTCTGCTCCTCGGCTGCCACTTCAACAGAAAAGGGACCTCTGAGGGTTATAGTAGAAAAAGCAATAGAAGTGTGAAACAGATGAGAAAGCACACTTACCCCCCGCCTCACTAGCCGGCGTGGGGGAAGGCAGCCTGGTCTCTGCTTCGGAGGGTGCCACAATTGGCTCTTGAGCTGCGCAAAAAGGGAAGGGGTCAGAGTCGAAGACTTCTTTGAAAATCTGCAAAAGATGATGAAGAATGCAAATGCAAGCTAATGATGTTACCCTGAACCGGTGTCTGAGCAGCCTCCCTTTGCAACTCAAACTCATCGAATGAGGGAATGTTGGGGAGAGGGGTCCCAGTGTCCATCGCCACCGAAGTCGACTGCTGAACATGGGCCTTTTTGGCCTTCCTAGCCTTCCCAACTGCAGCCTTGACTGCGGAAGCCTTCCTCTTCTTGCCAGGAGGCAGGGGAGTAGTGGTCGGTGCTGCAGCCGGGACTTCAAAATAAGTAGGCTTCTCGGCCTGCGCAATAATCTTTCTATAGAGCCCCTGCCACTTTATATCAGGCCGGTCTGTTGAAAATGGCAGAAGGGTGATGGGATCAGTGAGTGCGAAATTCAGATGCTAAGCAGAAAACACTGCAATCAGAAAAGAAGAAACCTTACCTGCCGGGCCGTCGTAGAATACAGAAAGTGGCCAGTACAGATAAGCTACCTCCTTGGAGCGGGAAGCAGCCTCCTTGATGAGCCATCACACATCACCAAATATCTGGCACTTCTCTACTAAAGCTGCCAGATCATTATGGCCGTGAGAGTCAAGGCATCGAAATAAGTCAAGATGGTCCATGCCCCAACCATCGACATAATGAAATGATATAAACAGTGGCTTGTTCAATATGCCAGCTATCGGGCTTTCTGCAGATAATCCATGCAAATTCAGCAGAATGAACAGCCAGGACGTTTGCCTATAGTACGTCTGAGTTCTATCTTCTCGGCGTACAAACGTCCTATATGGATGAAATTTATCAATTGGACCCTTCCAAGGAGCTACTGTCGGGAGCGGCTCTTCAACAGGGAATGGGTACTGCTGCTCCTCCAAGCGAGCGCCTCCCACACGGCACAAGTGCTTCAAGGTCTTCATGAAAGTGTCTTCATTGATAGCAGCAAAGACAGGGACAAGCGGCTCGGAACTCTTTTCCTTCAATGCCCGACGTTGAGTCAGATAATTCTCCGCCTCCCTCGGGTGCTGCGAGTAAAGTTTTTTCAGGTGGGCCTCAGGAATATCAAACACAGGCCCAGGTTGCTGTTTCAGGAAGGAGCGCTCTGCCACATCCCAGAAGGCACCCCTACCGTCCCTGTAAAAACCGGTCCGGATGTTCCACCATTTGATATATTCTGATGTTACCCGGGGAACACGGTTAGAAACAGTGGGCACCCTGAAAACTACATCGTCCTGGCGATGATAGAAATCCCACCACAACCGGCCCTCGCCAACAATGACGGACCCGTGCTTGGCCCGGCTATCCAAAGGAAACTGAGCAGCTGAGGTGGGGATGTGCTGGTCGTAGCCGAAGTTCCGCCCAAATCGGAACGGATAGTATGGCTCCAAAAGAAGAAGGCCACCCTTCCTGAAAACTAAAACACTGGGCCGAATAGCCATGGCCCATCTGACTAGCTCCGGCTCCAGGATAGGCCGAGCAACTTCAGCCCCTGTGACAGGATGAGCATAAGTCTCTATCTCTTCCAGCTTGCACTCTCTCTGAGGATCAATCAAAGGAGCTGAACCTGCCGCCAAGCTCCAGAAATGAATGCTGCCAGGGGCGTCCACTGGTACCCTTATCAGTCGGCCCCTTATTTTAAACAACTGATCATAAAAGGGACCAGACTCAGCACTGGCGAATTCGATCATTCTAGGCAACACCGTATCTGCCTGCAAGGTTCTCGGAGCCAACTCAGGGAATATACTGCAAACCCAGGCGTTGAAGAAGTGAAAAGGACCCACGGTCCTCAAAGAACGGGGAGTCCGATGCTTGTGCAGGTCCCCCAAAGATTTATATATCAAACACAGGGCCACTGGGCAAAGCGACAGCTTCATCCCCCATGCCATCTGACAAGCTGGATATATGGCCTCTGGCCGAATGACTGTCTCGTCCCCTTGTGGGAGGGCGAAAGTACACAACCAGAAGGTGAAATAGGCCGCACAATGTGTGATGGGATCTACTCCTGCCGGATTGGGACCACCTTTGCCCGCATGACGCAATGAGGATGGCAGCGCCGACTTGTAGCGAGGGGCCCTTATCTGTTTGCTGGCAACTGGACCCAGGGAAGGAAAGTCTGCATACTTCAGGGGACCGTCAAAGAAATACTGGAGCCACTGCCCTATCCGGACCCTCAGTTTGCTGCCTTTCTCTCGGGGATGATAGCCTTTGGAGGACCCTCTGTTGTACGCCAGACAGATGGAGCGGTATACCTTCATCAGATACCGATATGAGAAGCCGATGGAATACTTGCCCTCGCCATCAGAGCTATCCTTCTCGGAATCTGTCAAGCAAACTTCCTCATACGGCTCGCCATCAATGGGCAGACCGGAGAGCTGTGATAAACTCCAGAGGTCCAGGGATGTCTCACCCTCCGCTGTATAAAAAGTGTTGAATAAAGGGCAGAACACTTCGAACATCCCGCAGCACAACCCTCTGGATATGGGATATCGAAATCTAGAAGCGAAAATGCTGTGATATACCCCGGCTCTGATCAGCAGAGGGGCATACTCCTTCAGAACAAACTCTGTGAACTCCACTGCCCCTACTCGGAATAAGTGTGCGTCAGTGATTTTGGTATCCCCGAACCAACCAGCGGCCAAATGGTACTTGAACTGAACGGCCGAACAATTCAGCACGAAGGGCTCTTCGTGATATCCCCACTTTAATGGTGCCAAGAACATGCCATAGCCGGGCTTCTCCCTATGAACTCGGCCGCTAGCATTATCCCACCGGGCAGGTGTGAATTCCGGGGCCCGGGCCAGCATCTTCTTCTCTGGTTCCAGCTCCGATATGCCGAGGACTGCATCCCAGTCGCGCTTTTCCCCTAGAAGATAGATGGCCTTGCTGCGATACACTGATTCCTTCAGGCTATCCCGCTCAGCAAGGATGGCAGCTTCAACTACGCGAGCTATCCGGTAGTCTCGCATGTCGCCCACTGTGAAAGTCCGGATGAACGGCATCAAATGTCGGTCCTTCGGGAGGTCTGGCCGGTAGCTACCATCCCGCCTGAAGCATGTCTCGGTCGCCGTGGAGTATACCCGGGCCGTCGACACTGTGTCAGTCTCAGAGTCAGACGATTCATCGACTGAAGCAATCCTGTCGTATCCGAAATCCAGACTGTGCACGTTCAGCCAGTTTACTTTGGCTCGTGATATGTCGGGCTGGGCCGATGAGCTAGCACCAACAGCTCCGGAAGATGCAACATCAGAACTGGAAGCCATTGCAGTGTCTGCAGTCGGAGAAAAAGTGTGAATTAGAAGCCAGTCTTATAAAGATTATAACATGAGACCCTATGAAAATTTCGGCAGCATCTCCCCTTATTCGGGGTCTGCCCAAGGAGAATAGGGAGTCACCAACCAAGAGGGGGTGGTCCCGAAATCAAAAGGGATTAAATCCCAAAGAACGTCCTGACGGGCGAAGAAAATGAGACGGCCGAGAGAGGAGAAGAAGCTCCCGCCGATGAAAGAAAGTCGAAGAAGAAGAAAGGAAATGAGACGGCCGAGAGGAAAAGATCGCTCGGGCCGAAGAAGAAGAAAGGAAATGAAGAAAGAGAAAGAAGAAGCAAGAATGAGGAAAAAAAGGCTTTCGGCGCCTTAATATAGGGCCCGAAGCAGATGGGTTCTCGAGCGGCCAAATGCGCGCCGAGAACCGCCCAAGCCGAGAGCCCCCGTCGGCCAGAAGGCGCGCCGAGAAGCCCTGGCCGAGGCCCCCTTCCGCCAGGGCGCGCCGAGAAGCCCCAGGCCGAGAGCCCCCTTCGTCCGCGCCGAGAAGCTCCGCGCCGAGAGGTCCCTCGCGCCGAGAAGCTTCGCGCCGAGAGGCTCACGCCGAGAAGTCAGTGCCCTGTGCTGAGAAGCTCCGAAATGCTGAAAATAAAGAAAATGTGAAGATAAAAAAATATGAAAATGAAAGATCCGTGTGCAGAATATTGTTGCAACGAGATGATCAGGTCTGAGAACCCGATTAAAGACAAATTGAGGAAGATACCCTCGAATGATGAAAGACACCTGCAAGCCCCGTGCCGCTTATTCTGCGCTTACGCCGCCCGCAGGTGGGGGGCATTTGTTGACACCTGGAAAATGAACAAGGGTGAAAACATAATTGAAAAGAGGGTCGGACCAACAGTGAAAGACCAATGATGAAGCTCATCAACTGTCTACCCGGCTAAAACCCTTGTCGGCAAAGCTGATGCCCGGTGCCAATGTCACTCAGACGGCAGCACTGATAAAGCAGCAGTCACTCGACTGATGAGACCTTCCAGCCCTTTAATGAGAGCTGTACTACCGTTTCGTCCAAGAATCCACGGATGATATGTCAGGGTAAGTCAGATGTCGGCTTACTGACAGATGTAATATGAGATGAAGATGAAGCCGGTACCGGCAGATGAAGATTGCAAAGGCTTTTGCAAAGTCAGAACAGAAGAAGAATGGTCTCCACAGATTATATACCCGGCTGAGGTCTTCCCAGACTAAAGCTGATGTCCGAGCTCGTCACCATTCAAGTGACGGTGTCGATAAGATGATACCCGGTTTTGTCACCATTCAGATGGCAATACCGATGAAACCCCTGTCTACGGACTGATGAAACCCTTGTCTACGGACTGATGAAAACCGTAATGATGATCTCGATACAAGATATGTCATCAATGAAAGGCCCTTTCGGGTGATGGTGCACTTAAAAAGTCCCAAGTGGGCCTGTGTGAAGGTCACGCCGAGAGCCTGTGATCGAAGCCCAAAGCTGCGCCGAGAGGTGGGATTCGAGCGCGCCGGGAAGCCCGTTTCAAGCGCGCCGTGATAGTATCTGCCGAGAAGGAAAAGGAGGATGGATATAAAAACCCTCTTCCTTCGAACGAAGAGGGAGCGGACAAAAAAAAAGAAGAGAATAGAAGAAAGAGAACGGGATAGAAGAATAGAAAAAGAATAGAGAGGGAGTCTTGCCAGGAGAGAGAGAGACCCCCCCCTCGGCTGAGAGAAGAGAAGAAGCAGAAGAAAAGAAGAAGAAAAGGCTCCAGGTGGGCTACTAGGGGGAGGGAGAGGAGTCAATGCTCCGCCCTCCCCCCCCACCCCCCCATGTTCGATGTTCCTTTTTCATTGTTCTCCGTATGTAGTAGTCCAAGTTTTAGTGCTTTGATTATTCATATGATTCTCCCCCTGTTCCTCCCCTTTATGTTTCTCGGCTTCAGTTTCTGCAGTCGATGTAAATAATGGTAGTGGGATGAAATAAATGCAGTTGCCGTGATGGATATTAGGCAATATGAGCTTCCCCTGTCTCTATACGCATGCGTATTGTTTGTCTGAATGCCCCATGGGCGGAACGATTCAAGCTTCAGAGTTGAGTCTGTTCTTAGAGCAGGGATGAAGATAGAACTCCCACCCCTGTTTAGTGGGTCGTTGGGTTCTATTCTCTCCTCCCTTCCTGTCTCAATGGTATGCCCTCCGTATACGTTCGAGTTTTTCCCCTCGAGCCTCTTGTGCTGTTCGGGAACCAGAGACATCAATCTCTTGGTTTCCCGGACTGCCGGCTATAAAAGATGTATTTGAACCCGCAGATGAACGCAACCCTGGGTCTTCACTCTAACCGTTGAGTGATTAAGACCTGGAGTCCCGACGCCGAGGGTTCTTTCATCGCCGTTTTGCTTCTTCGATGCCACTGTGCTAGTCTGGGGGATCAGAGACAGCCATCTCTTGACCCCCCCAGACGTCTGGCAGCAGATAGATGAAAGCTACTCAGGGCCCTAACGATGGCCTCTCCTCCTCCTGATGATTTGGTCTCTCAGCTTCCCTGGCATCCCTCTAGCAGAGGCATCCATGAAACCTCCTCCTGCACCCCCGATTCGGTCTCACTCTGAGCCACAAAACCCATAAACTCCCGCACAGAGTACCGCAATCAAACCCTGAAATCCTTCCGCAAAACCACCTTCTCGGCGTGCAAAATTCCCCGCCGAGAGCTGTCCCGCCGAGATGCCCTCTCCCCCAGCTAAACGACAAACCCTGCCATTTAAACCTTTTTCACGTGAGCCTCCATGCAAGCCTCTCGCGCCAGGCTCCCGGCGCGGCCAGGAGCGCGCCGGGAAGCTCCACGCCGAGACCCCCTCCCCTATAGGCCTATTCAAACCCCTCCATGCAAGCCTCTTGGTGCGGCCAGGAGCGCGCCGGGAAGCCACCGCCGAGACCCCCCTTTTTGAACCAATAAACCCCCGCCGACAGGCCCTTTGGCAAGCCAAGAAACCACCGCCGAGACCCCCCTTTGGCCAACCAATAAACCTCCGCCGAGACCCTCCTCTGGCCGATAGAAAGCCATGCCGAGACCCACCTTCTTGGCCAATTGAAGTCCAGTCAGAGGCTCTTCTCTGCACTGCCATCTATCAACCTTCTGATTTCTTCAGACATATGCCCCGGGGATGTTCAGAGATCATCATGGATGCCTTGAGAAGACACAGTAATGGGGAAGACCTCCCCTACAGTCCTCATTCCCGATCCGGATTTCACCCTTATGAACCCAAAGGGCCATGTCATTACATGAGTTCCGAGGGATTTCAAGGGGATATTAAATGATGGCATAAATGCAAGCGATGTCCTGGGGCCCGGTGCCCATCCTCGTTCGGTCGTCATCCCGACATTCCGTGGATGATGACCTATTCTCTCTTGGCATAATCCAAGTTGAGCGGACATGCTGCCGAAATTTATGCATATCCTATTGGGTGACTGTGATGTTCTCCCTCCCAACCCCGTCGGCCCACGGAGTTATGCCTTTGCATGCCCTCCGATGGTCCCTCCAAGGGGGATATAGATGTGCCATCGCACCCACATGGAGCGTGCCATGTCACGCCGGTCCCCATTCGGACTCCGGGTCAATTATGCCCGATCTTTTCCGGATCCTACTCTGCCACCGCATGAGTAGTTTCCTATTCCCCACTTGGCATAGTTCAAGCTGGTGGGAATATGCCGTCGGAGCTATCCCCTAAGATAACGAACCCCTGCTTCGTCTAATCCATTTAGCGTCTTGCAAACGAATGAATTCCGTTTCTTTTGAGCATGTGGCTTTACCGATGTCCTCCTCCTATCTTAGCGTTTAATCAAGGGTTGTCCTCCTTAGGGAGGACGTAATTAACGTCATAGCGTTCAGGGTATGACGGATTTCTGGTCCCGACTCGGACTTCACAATCGACTGACCATGTCAGATCGAGCGCACAATAAAATTGTCACCCCGGTGACTGGCACGCCAATAAACCAACAAATGAATAAATCAATAAATAATAAATCAATCAAATAAAATAAATAAATAAATAAAAATCCCGCGTCCACAGTTCTCCGAACTTCGGTTCGAGACTTCTTAGTCTAGGAACTACATGCGGGAGGTCTAGCCGGCCACTTTGGTCGGAACAAGACTATCGAGGCTGTTGAGCATAGATTTTATTGGCCGAGCTTGAAGCGTGATGTTGCTCATATTGTGGCCCAGTGCCGTACATGTGCTACGGCCAAAATGAAGAAGCAAAGCTCAGGCCTTTATACGCCTCCTCCCGTGCCTGATGCCCCGTGGCATGATGTTAGCATGGATTTTGTCATGGGATTGCCATGTACCTCTAGGAAGCATGACTCGGTCTATGTGGTAGTTGACCGGCTCTCGAAGATGGCCCTTTTCATTCCCTGCTCGAAGACTTCGAATTCTTCGAGGGTAGCCTGCCTATTCCTTACTCATGTGGTGTGCAAGTTCGGGTTGCCTCGTACCATAGTGTCTGACCGTGATGCTAGATTCACCAGTTATTTCTGGAAGACACTGTGGCATATGTTGGGTACTCACCTCAAGTTTTCCACTGCATATCATCCCCAGACAGATGGTCAGACTGAGGTGGTCAATAGGAGTCTAGGTGACCTTTTGAGGTGTCTTGTCAGGGACCGTGTAGGGGATTGGGATCTCATATTACCACTGGTAGAATTTGCATATAATGATTCGGTTAACAAGTCTACCGGTATGAGTCCATTCGAGATTGTCACAGGTCGTAGGCCTAGGAAGCCAGTGGATCTTGTTCCCATGCCCATTCATGCACGAGCGTCTGAGTCTGTCGAGTCTTTTGCTAGGCATGTTAGGAGTTTGCATGATGACATCCGTCGTCACATTGAGTCCAGCAATGCACGGTATAAGGAGTTAACCGATGCCCATCGACACCATCGTGAGTTCCAAGAGGGTGAATATGTCATGATCAGGGTAAGACCTGAACGGTTTTCCTCTGGAACCATAAAGAAATTGCAAGCTCACGGAGTCGGTCCATTTAAAGTGTTGAATTACGTTGGATCCAATGCGTATGTTGTGGACCTGCCTGAGGAATATGGTATAAGCTCAACTTTCAATGTGTCGGATCTTGTTGCATATAGGGACCCAGCGGTGATCCCTAGTGAGCCTTTCGAGCCATCTCCCCCCATTGAGAGTGATTCCACACCTGAGTGTCCACAACCAGCCACATTTCCACGACAACGAGAGCATATAGATCATATACTGGATGAGCAGGTGATAGTTACCAGGAGTGGATCCTACCCGCGCTACCTAGTGCATTGGAGAGGGCGACCCGCCACCAAGGATACTTGGATCACCCGTGGAGAGTTGCAGCGGAGAGATCCGGACCTACTGGAGCGCTACCAGAGCGATGCTGACCCTTACTCAACAGGGTCGAGTTTCTCCCACCCGGGGAGAATTGGTGCGGACACCAGAGCGATCGAGAGGCACGAACCGGCGAGCCGTCGGTACCGTATGCGGAGCTCCACTCAGGCTACATCGGCTTCCATCTGGCTCGGAGACAGTCTGGAGACTCCCCCTTGAGTCTCGGTATTTATAGTATTTATTTAGACTTTGTGTGTGTAATGTATGTTTTATTCGGATTGTAATTCAGATTGTAACAGGGGTTTATTTATAATTTGGGACCACCTGGGTCCCGCGGGCCCCCCATCCCTTCTCCCATTGATCCAACTCATCTCTTGGGCCCATGTGGGGTTAGTCAACCTTCCATGGTGGGCTTCTAGAAGGGTTGGACCAAGGGGGGGACAAAGGGAAACAAAATTCAAAATTGGAAGCCCATAAGTCAAGGGGGCGCCCCCCATATATAGTATTATATTAGGATTTTTAGTTTATTTTATTTAGTTCCAAATCACATGGGAGAATAAAATGTGGACTCCCTCTTTTACCCCTCCCCAACCCTAGATCTAGGGATAGTTAGTGTCTTTTGTTATTTCACATAAATATCATGTATTTTCATTTGATTAGAATTAATGAAAGAAAATTATTGGAATTTCCTCCAAAGAGCAAGGGCCGCCCCTCTCTCTCTCTCCTCTCTCCCCCTTCTACAGCTGGGAAGGCTGTGATCCTGAGGTGTGAAGCCTCCTCTATCAGTTCATGAGATCGTCATCGCCACCGTCGCCGGAGTTCTGTCCACTCAGGACAGCCCCTTCATCTCGAATTTCTTTCTCTCAGCCACGAGTTCATCTGGAGCCCAAACTTTCAGGGTGAGTTCCAGGGGTCATCACCACATCCTAGAAAAATTGGTGGAGCTTCTAGTTTTTATTTTCCATTTTCCATTTTCATTCTCCACCTCCTCTCAGATCTGCCAACAGTCTACCTAGATTTCTAGGACCCTAATAGGTCATTCATGAACCCACCTTCTCGTGATCCAAATGACTTGATATTTTTATTGGAGGTTCTGTCCACCTAATACCTCGTCCACAAAATTTTCTTGTGAATTTAGAATCTCATTCATAGTTTCTAAAAATTCACTTCAGATCCCAGCTCAGTTCTGCCACTGTCCAGATGCGACCACCCAGCAGTATAAAATACATTTCCCCATCCAAACCTCCACCAAAACTATCATAAAAATTATCCCCGTTTTCCTCCCTCTCCTCTCTACAACTTTCAAGAATAGATCATCATCTCAATCGGAGGTCTACATCACGGTCAACACCAAATCTTAGGAAAGTTCATTTCTGCCCGGCCAGATCTGAAATAGATATCAGTCCGGTTCTAAAATTCCCCATCAGAAGCACAGTCACAACGAATTTTCTGGATGACATAGGGTCGAAGGATTTTGAGTCAGCGTTCCAACGGCGCTGGTTTCGTGCCGATCCGACATTGGTGCTGATCACAGCAACAAATCTCGCTGGGTCGCGCACTACAAAACAGAGGTTGCAGATCCGTGGCCAGCACTTCCGACAAGTGGAGATCGGAGCTGCCCGACCTCCGACCGGTGTTCCAGTCCGACCGCCGTCCAGAGAAGCACATCACAAGGTGTCACCATCACAGCGGGACCCACCCCGCCAGGTCCGGAGGACTAAGCAGCACGTGGGCCCCACGTACATGCAGATAGCTCCATCCGGATAGCACTAAACGCGGGTTTCGGCATCATCGGAGCGACATCAAGATGCTGCCCGTCAACCCACTTCCCGATACTCCCGGGCCCCACATGTGACCTGTTACCTCCCTGCGTGGAGTTGGTCGAAACATTTGTACCGCTGTATATTTGTTAACCGTGAGTACGGATTTGGCCAGGGTTGTCTTCCCCACGCTGGGAGCGTGGAGGTAACGGTCTTACTTCTTGGTGTTCATTTGCTAGTTTAGTATATGGTCATATGCCGCTGTGAGTGCGATAGGAATCTAAACCGTGAGTTGATGTCACCGTTGTGAGCGAGAGAGTGACCCGTCCCGTGGCTCGATCCGAGCACGGAAGTGAGTCGACCACCCTTGACTCTGCCAGTTTCTCAACCGCGTGGATCCACGCTATCCCTCGCTTGAGACGACGAGTGAGCTTGCTTTTCTGTTAGCGATGTATAGCCCATAGGAACTCTTACTGTCGGGTCGAAGTGTCTCTCCTATTCGTATGTTGCTGGTCGCGTCTGCACGTAGAGTCTGATGTCCGCATTACTTAGAGTCGATCCCCTTGTCCGTCCCGCATCAAACATCTTGGTGATTCCGGGATGGATGGAGAACTTCGACCCATGAGCCTCCCGCATCAAGTCCTTCTTCATCTCCACATCATATGGTACACAAATTCTTCCTCGGAATGTGATCAATTCATCAATCCTCATTTGGAAGTCCTCATTGTTCAATTGTCTCTACAATGCCACGTCCCGCCTTTGTGCCTCAGCAATTCCATCTAAGTAGGCAGGTTTTGCCGACAACCCGGCTAGGAGACCAAAATGCTTCCTTTTCTCGGGTCGTGATTCGATCACTCCCTTCATCAGATCCCACTCTCGGTGCAAACTCAGCACCATCAACTTTCGGCTGAGAGCATCGGCCACTACATTCGCCTTGCCCGGATGGTACTGTAAGGCGAAGTCATAGTCCTTCAATAGTTCGACCCATCTCCTTTATCTTAAATTGAGTTCCTTCTAGGTGAATACGTACTTGAGGCTCTGATGGTCGGTGAAGACCTCAAACCGAACCCCATATAAGTAGTGCCTCCAGATATGCAAAGCGTGGACTACTGCTACAATTTCCAGGTCATGAATGGAGTAGTTCCTTTCATGGTCCTTCAACTGTCTTGAGGCATAGGCGATCACAAGCTTGGTGTGGACTTGTTTCCCGGTCGGTGTACTAACTACCATTTCCCCGAAGAATGTGGCTTGGGGTCGGTTCTTCAGTTGATTAGCAAAGTTGGTGGATATAAATGTGTGTGTAGCTCCTGGGTCAAACAGTAGGGGTGTTGTCTGCCTCTTCTTGCATTAGTGCATAGACCCGCCCTTTGTACTGGATCTTCTCTTGTGAAGAAAATGGCTTTTGTTGGGCCTTCTTGGGGAAATTCCTTGCGAAGTGTCTGGCCTCGCCGCATTCATAACATTTTCCTTCTGCCCTCCAGCATTCTTGTCCCCGATGGTTGCGTCCGCACTGGATGCAAAATGGAATACCCGGTCCGCCCCTTGGAACCGGTTCTTGGCGCACCACCTTTTCCTTGTCTCGCCTCCCTCCGGCCTGCATAGGCCTTTTGCCCAATGAATTCTGCTCCTCGACGAACCTATAGTGGACATTTGTTAGAATTTAACCTTATATGTCTCCTAGATTTTCATGGCTTTAGCCATTACCTTGTATTTTCTTGCTCGGCTAGATGAGTAAGCCTCAACGCCGTTGGGTAGGAGCCCGGGTCTTGGGTTGCGACATAGGATCGAACATTGCTACACAGTCCATTGACAAATTTCGTCACATTCTGACGCGCATCATTGAATATGTGTGGAGCATATTGGCCCAGAGCTGAAAACTTGGCCTCATAGTCGGCCACCGACATGCTCCCTTGCCCGAGGCTTAGAAATTCTTGCTCCTTCGCATCTCGCACATGCCCGGGAAAATACTTCTCTTGAAAGACGGCCAAGAATTCCTCCCATAGTATGTCGCCGTCGTGGTAGTCCATGAAGGTGGTCCGCATCTTTGCCTTCCACCACAAGTCGGCCTGGTCTTGCAGAAGATAAGCCGCCAGGTTCACCTTCTCCTATTCGAGACATCGCATTGCTCGGAACTTCTTTTCCATTTCACTGAGCCATGACTCAGCCACCTCAGGATGACTCTCCCCCTTAAAGATAGGAGACACCAACCCTAGGAACCGATCGATCAAGTGCCAGTAGGTCGTGACGTGGTGCGACTGCGGGCTGCTGCAACATTTGTTGCTGCATGGCCTGCATCAACCCTTGGAAGCCCTGCATGAACCCTTCCAGATTGACTCCCGCATTGGGCACCTGCCCACCGCCAACTGCAGGAGCATGGACAGCCCCGTCATTGGCCCCATTTGGGTCATATACCCCCGATCCCCTCTCATCCGCCTGGGGAAGATCTCTTTGCCTTCTTGGCGACATGGTTCTGAAAAACATACAATTGTTTAAGTGAGAGGGTTTTAAATGGTTCTAAACATACTCTACCCTTTCCCCACTCTAACCTATCCCTTCCTCCACTATGGAACATCTGGAATGGTTGTAACCCTGGTTTGTCTCTTGTGCTCTGATACCACGCGATAACGTCTCAAGGTCCAATTCCCAAATATTGGGTATATTTTTTTTTTGTAGGACCCCGGAACAATTACTTCATACGTATCACGGAAGCACCAATGTAAATAAACGTGCATGCATTCACATGAGAGAGAGAAAAACCATAGGTTACAAAAATGTAGGTAAACATCTCAACCATTCATAATATCCAAAAGAGTATAGGTTCATAGTTCCAGATTACATATGAGCCCGCAAGGGCATACCACTCCATAACCCTACACAAAATAGAACATTCGACCATAGCATACCTAGATGAACGGTGGCTAACTCTACTCTTCAGCTGCCTCCTCCTCCTCAACCTCTTTCTCTATGTCCCCTGAAAATATGTGTCACAAGGGGTGAGTGTGACGCTTAGTAGGCAACCTAGTCAAACCGGGGTTAACTTTGCATCTATATAATCCATTATATGTAGAGTTCAGATGTTAACACTAGCATAGCCCATTTCATCATCAGCTTTTAAGATAACTCATGGAAGGAAAATATAGATTCTTTGACTAATGTATAAGGTACCCAAGCATGCAACAAGAACCTAATAATTAAGCAATTAAACATTATCACATTTCCATGAGTGTTCATATGTTTGCCATGCAGGGAACCGGAACAGCTGCAGTAAACACAGGAGGCCCACACACACAAATGAACATAATAGTACTGCGCAGACCCGGGAGCAAACTTCCACCTAGACTCTTGCTGCACGGGGCGTTACGCATCACCGTCCCCCGAGTTCTGTGGCGTTACATATCATCATCCCACAGAACGAACCAGCCGTGAAGTCCCGAGGTTAAATGACACCCAAGAGGGGGGGTGAATTGGGTGATAACAAATGTTTGTAAAATAAAACCAAGATAACGATTTCGAGAGGACACAAGAGGGCCGCAAGCAAAACAGACTATATCTCTCAAAAACAACCACTGCATAAACCCTTGGTACTCGACGGAGTTAATAGATCCGTAGATTTATTCATGCAAACTGTTATCTTTTCGGCAAGAATGACCTTGTCGGTCCGAATCCAGCTTTTGATATACCGAAGGATTTAAGAGAAGATGATTAACACACAAGATCTAAAAGAAGCAGAAAGACTAGATCCACAAGTAATCAAAGAAGGGGGAAAGAAGATAAGGCGCAAACCACGAGGAGACAGCAAATTTAAGGTGGTTCAGATGCCACAATGGCAACCTACGTCCACCCCTCACCGACAGTGAGGAACCACACACTATCTTGTAGAGTGTTATAAGATCAACCACACACACACAAAAGCAATCAACCTTGACTGCACACACACACACAGAGACACGGATCTGTGAAGATCCTCACACACACACAGAAGATTCAAGATTACAATCAAAACACACTTGAAGCTGAGAAGGATGTGAAATTGAAAGAACACAAGAAGAAGAGATTGATTAAAGCTCCCCCTTAGTTGATGAAGGATTATTTGGATGCAGCTTGAGGTTGACTTGATCCAGGCTTGATCTTCTTCAGATATAGCTTGATCTTCACTCTAGAAAGGAGGAAGAAGGATGAAGAAATCTTCTCGGAACACTGTTCACGTCTACAGTGCAAGCTTCCTCCTTCTCACCTTTGGTAGCCTCCTTGATCCACTCTTAGCATTAGGGTTTTCCAAACCCTCTTATATAAGTTTTATAGGTTCTTGAATGGTCCAAGGACTCCCCCAGACCAGATCCATAATTTATGGAAAGTTTGGTTGCTTAGGGATTAAACAATACCAAGAGGAGAGCCATTTCTCGAAGTGACAAAAAAGTTAACATTTGTTGGCAGCTCGAGGCTGGCGGTCGACCTACAGACCCCAGTGGTCGATCGCCATTGGCCGTCCTATAGCCATTTGGTTGCTCGGAAGATAGGTCGACCGCTAGCTCCTGGCGGTCGACCGCCAGGTTCACAGATTCCCAGATTTCAGTTCTATTATTTTAGGTCAACCGCTAAGGGTCCACAGGTCGACCGCCAATCTCCAATCCTGCAAAAGTCAAGTGTTAGCTCACTTGAGCTATCCATTTGTTCGATGATTGAAATGGGCTTGTGTTACAGTTAAGTACAAGTTGGTTTATACTCGAATAAACACATGGAAGAATTCATTAACACACATTTGACATGGGGTGAAATTTGATGGTTTAAAGCATGAAGCTTCTCTTGAAAACAAGATACATGGGAGAGAAATGTCCTGGGTTTTGTTATCATCAAAATCACTCGGATATGTTCAACAATCTCCCCCTTTTTGATGATGACAAAAACTAGGCATTAGATTTGCATTTTCACCAAAGTGCCTTTGAAAGAGTTTTTGAAGCGTTGACAATCACATTTGAATTCAGTTGAAATCCATCAAGTTGAAACATTTGAACTCACGATGTGAAGGCATTCAACACGTCCATAACAACGCAACATTTCACTTCCAACACAAGCACGTCAACAAATCCATACCAGCCATTCAATACTTATTTGCCATATTGACAGAAGTGAGATAGGAGAGAGCCAATCTTGTGAATTCAAGGAGTGCATTCTTCCATTCATTCTCATTAGATCCATACAGGGTACACGAAATGCAAAAGGTGAAAGAGGGAATGCAACCACTAAATGCAAACCACTAATGCAATATAACAAAATAACCAAATGCAATACAACGTGCTCAACCTAAAATGCAAACGACAAACATGCATGCAAGTAGGCACACACACACACATAGCATATATATATGAGCCTAATAGCCTACTTCTCCCCCTTTGACATCAGCAAAAAGGAGAGGCATGGGATACAAAAAGTGGACAAAAGTAACACTAGAGACCCAAGAGCAGCTACACAGTAGGGTGATCCTCAGCTTCCTCGCCATGAACACCATCCGGTGGACCATCACCTTGGGGGGAACCAGCAGGAGCAGGAGTAGGAGGAAGACGATCCTCAAGGCCGTGGAGAAGATCATCATAATGACGGAGCTGGTTACGGATGGAAAGAAGGGTATGGTTGGTGAGGCAAAAGGCCTCACGGTTATCTTCATGGCTGGCAAAGAGAGTGGCCATGTGGATAGAGATATCATTCAGATCATGAGTGAAGGTGTCCATTCGTCCAGTCATGGTATCCATAAAAGTATCCAAGCGCCCAAGGGAGGAGTCAAGCCGAGTTTCCATGCCTAAAAGACGCCTGTCAAGAGCCTCATAGTCCCCCCGAGTGGAATGCCCAGCACCCTGAGTGGAAGACTCCCCATGAAAGTACTGCGGTGGAGGAGGGAGAGCCGTGGGAGGAGGCACATCTTCAGGCTGGACTGGTGCAGGTGCATTGTGGTTATCTTGCTGTGGGTCCGGTTCTTGTTCGTCTTCACTAACATTCTCTTCCTCATAAACTGGGACAACACGACGAATTGTGCCATCTGCTACACGGTAATATCCCATATCTGAGAAAAGCTTATGCTCATTATAAATGTCATCATGGCGGACCAGAACAAACTGCTCATCCTCCAATGGGACCCCAATAGAAGTGAACACTCCAGTGAGTTGAGAAGCATAAGGCAGGGACCGCCGTAAATGTGTCCGTCATCGACTTATCAGTTGAGTCATGAGCCAACCCATATTAATTAAGTCACCATTCATAACATGATAGAACATGAATCGGTGCACTTCCGTCACTTCATCTTGGCTGCCATTCTTGGGATAAATAAGTGTAGTAAACATAGGATGCAGAACCCGTTGCAAGGCGGGAAAGTGGTTGGCATTGAGCTCAATGAGGTCACTCACACCACGCACAAAATCACAGCTCGTCATGGCAATGAAACTTGCCTCAACCTCACCATGCCCAAAATTCATGTCTGCACCATGTGAAGAGACTCCCAGGGCACGATTGAATAATTCTGAATTAATTCGGATCTCAATGCCCTTAACCATGGTGTATAATCTTCCATCTCTGTCAACCAAATTTCTATAGAACTGTTGTACCAGATAGGGATAAAACCGGTTGTATATAGTGACAAAGTCAATCCACCCCGGTTGCATTGAAAAAACTGTATAAATGTCGGGCAGGATTTCATTCATCTCTTGAAAATCGACAAGACGAGGGTCGATGATAGATCTTGGAGGTAACCTACGTGCGGGAGCTTGTGGTGGAGGTGTGGCCGGAGCTTCACGCCTCTGAGCACTAGGTTCCCCTTGGATAAGATGCCAATCACTCCTTCTAGGTGCCATTTTAGACTAGGAAACTCGCTGAAGAGAGTATCCTCTTGAGAGGTAAAACCTCTACCTTGGGATGGAGAGGGAGACATCGGGAAGAACTAAGAACACCATCTCCACGCTCTGGAACTCAAGGAATGTTGGCACGAGTGCACGAACGCCGGCGAGGAGGCGGTCCGAAATGGAAACCAATCGACCGGATCGTGCGCGGGTAGAAAAGGTGTAGGGTTTTTAGGGCTTGAAAGGTGGGAGAGAGATGTGCTAGGGTGGAGGTGGAGTAAGGGAGAGAGAAGGGAGAGTGATAGAATGAGAAAAGGGGGGAGAAAACCCCCTTAAAATAGGCTTCGGACGCGGTTGAACCGGGCCGGTTCGCCGCTGGCGGTCGATCGGCACGAAGCCAGCGGTCGACCGCTGGGGCATGGAAACCCCATTATTCACCCCGAGAGAAAAGGTGTGTAGCCAGCGGCCACCAGAGATGGAAGTGGGCTCCATGACCCTGTGGACTCCCCCATTTTCATAGATCCCCCCTTTTTTTTCTTTTTCTTCCTTTTCCTTTTTTTTATTTGTTTCTAAATCTTTTTCGTTTCTATTGCTAAGCCACGAAAGATATCAAGCAGGAGTCGACTATGGAAACCCTTGAATGGAGACTGCTAAGAGCACTAGATCACTAGTCCACATTTATTTATCAAGGAATATTCAGTTTTAGGAAAATGTCAAGGAAGAAGTGAATAAAAATATAAGTACAGGCACACATGCTAGGTATAATCATACACAATAGAAATGAACCACACACAATGCATGCATCTCACATAATCTACCCAACGAAGAAGAAATAACATAGTGCAGACCTAAGTACGTATGCCCTCACCCTTGCACATGCCAAGTTCTCTCCTAATCTTATTGAATTGATCCTGATTTAGGGGTTTTGTGAAGATGTCAGCCAGTTGATTAAGTGTGTCAATGAACTTGAACTCAAAAACCCCTTTACCTACATGATCTCTCAGAAAATGATGCCGAATGTCAATGTGTTTGGATCTGGAGTGTTGAACAGGGTTTTTAGATAGACTAATTGCACTCGTATTATCACATAAGATGGGCACACAATCCACTTCAACATTCAAATCAAGCAATTGATTTTTGATCCAAAGTACTTGGGCTCCACAACTTCCGGCGGTTACATATTCAGCCTCGGCCGTTGAGAGAGCTACTGAATGTTATTTCTTAGAGGCCCATGAAACAAGGCACCCTGCCAAGAAACTGACAGTACCCACTTGTACTTTTACGATGTACAATGCATCCGGCGTAATCTGCATCGGTATAAGTAATTAACTCAAAAGAACTACCGATGGGAAACCACAAACCAAAGTCAATTGTGCCAATTAGATATCTGAAAATACGTTTTACAGCTGATAAGTGAGATTCTTTAGGGCATGACTGGAAACGGGCACAGAGACATACACTGAATTGAATGTCAGGACGGCACGCTGTAAGGTACAGTAGTGATCCGATCATACCTCGAAACAGTGTAGAATCTACTGTTTTATCATTTTCATCCTTATCCAGCTTTGTGGTGGTGGCCATGGGAGTTGATATGGGTTTTGCTTCCGCCATCCCGTATTTCTTCAGCAATTCCATAGTATACTTGGCTTGATTGATGAAAATTCCTTCTGAAGTTTGTTTCACCTGCAATCCAAGAAAGAAATCCAGCTCCCCCATTAAGCTCATCTCGAATTCTCCTTGCATAGTCTTTGCAAATTCCTCGCATAAGGCATTATCAGAAGCTCCAAAAATAATGTCATCCACATACACTTGAACCACTAAAATGTCCTTACCTGATTTCCTTGTAAAAAGTGTTTGATCAACCCTACCTCTCTTGAACCCATTGTCAGCCAAAAAAGAAGTAAGCCGTTCATACCATGCCCTTGGTGCTTGTTTTGGTCCGTACAAGGCCTTTTGGAGCTTGTACACGTGTCGTGGATGTTTGGAATCTTCAAAGCCTGGCGGCTGCTCTACAAAGACATCCTCCTTGATATAGCCGTTAAGAAATGCAGATTTAACATCCATTTGAAATAGTTTAAAGTTCAAAGAGCACGCGTAGGACAGTAAGATCCGGACTGCTTCAAGTCTAGCAACCGGTGCAAAGGACTCATCAAAATCAATTCCCATCTCCTTGCTGTACCCCTTGGCCACAAGCCGAGCCTTATTCCTCACAATCAATCCCGCATCATTTAGCTTGTTTCTGAAAACCCAACGAGTTCCAATGGTAGGATGGTTCTTAGGACGCGGCACGAGAGTCCACACCTCGTTTCTTTCAAACTGATGCAGCTCTTCATGCATCGCCTGAATCCAGGATTCATCTTGAAGAGCTTCATGAATGTCCTTAGGCTCTACTTGTGAAAGTAAGGCCATCAGGTCCTCCTGTTCAACCTGCCTTAGAGAGGACCTAGTTTTCACCCCATCCTCCAAATTACCTATGATGTTCGTAGTTGGATGATCCTTTAGAAATGTGGAGGAGCTGGACAGATCAGGATGCTGCACTTGTGGTTCTTGCAGTGTCTCAATTGTAGGATCCTCATCTTCCTCATTTTTGCTTGAGGTTGCCTTCAATGGCTCATCCTTGGCTTTAACATTTGATGAGTTCTTAGGGTCTTCATCTACATCCAAGATGGAAGAAATTTGATTTGTGAGTTTTGACTTGGATTCATCAAAAATAACATGAGGACTTTCTTCAACAACTAAAGTCATTTTATTGAATAATCGGTAAGCTCTAGAATTGAGTGCATAACCTAGAAAGATTCCTTTATCACCCTTCTCATCAAACTTACCCAGATTGGACTTACCATTGTTCAAGATACAGCAAGGGCATCCAAAGGGTTTAAGATAAGAGATGTTTGGCTTCTTACCCTTGTAGAGCTCATATGGAGTTTTCTTCAGAATGGGCCTTACCATTGCCCTGTTGATGATGTAGCATGCTATACTTACCGCTTCAGCCCAAAAATACTTGGGTAGGGAATTCTCACTGAGCATGGTCCGGGCCATGTCTATCAATGTTCTATTCTTTCTCTCTACTACTCCATTCTGCTGGGGCGTCCTCGGTGATGAAAAATTGTGTGTGTACCCCTGCTCTTCACAGAACATGCTGAATTCATGATTTTCAAATTCACCACCATGATCACTCTGGATTGTGGTGATGAGGTAACCCTTTTCATTTTGAATTTTTCTACAAAACACTTGAAACTCTGTCACAGCATCACTTTTAGTAGCTAAAAACAGCACCCATGTGAATTTGGAGAAATCATCAACAATCACAAAGCCATAGGATTTTCCTCCTAGGCTAGATGTTCTAGTAGGTCCAAAAAGATCAAGATGCAACAGTTCCAATGGCCTAGCGGATGAAACAATATTTTTGTTTTTGAATGTGATTCGTGTTTGCTTGCCTTTCGTGCAAGCTTCACAGATATTATCGCTTTCAAATTTCAATTTGGGCAGACCTATCACCAAGTCATATCTAGACAACTTAGAGATCACTCCGAAACTAGCATGACCTAGTCTGCGGTGCCATAGCCATGCATTCTCATGGTTGTTAGCAACCAAACACACATTATCAACTGAAACATCATCAAGATCAATGGTGTACACATTGTTGCTCCTTTACCAATGAATTTGATTTCATTTGAATTTTTGCACATGACAAAACAGTGAGTCACATCAAAAACAATCTTAAAACTCTTATCACATAATTGACTTATGCTCAACAAATTATGATTCAAACCTTTCACTAGAAGGACATTTTCAATCAGAGTCTCAGAATTCTTACCTATGTCTCCAACTCCGATTATTTTACCTTTGTCCTTCCCGCCAAAAGCAACTAAGCCTCCTTCCTTTTCTTGCAGCTTGGAGAACACCTTCTTGTCCCTTGTCATATGCCTTGAGCAACCGCTGTCTAGATACCATTTGCTCCCCCTGGCTTCAAGACATATCTGCAAGAAGAAAAATTCTCATGCAATTATTTTTGGTACCCAAGCTAGTTTGGGTCCGTTGGAGTTAGTCCAGTTCATGGTATATCTCCTCTTGGTCCAGAAAGCACGATCTCTTGGTGGGTTTCGTTTGAACCAACAACTTACAATAGCATGCCCAAATCTACCACAATGATAGCAATTGACAGGTGCAAAGTTTCTTTGAAACTGTCGTGATTTAGGTTGAAAATGCTTGAGTTTAGGCTTGGAAGATGACGCATGGTTTTGACTTTTCTCATGGACAAGGGATGTGGTGATCTTATGCTCAAAAGGTTTTTTATTTTGGGGAGTGTATCCGAGGCCTTCTCTTTGAAAATTGACTCACTCCCAACAAATTATTTAGGTTTTGCTTGCCCTTAACAAACTTAGATAACGTGGACTGAAGATCATCCACTTCTTTTTCCAAGCTCACAGTTTTCTTCTCAAGTTCTGAGTTTGTGAATTTCAGAATTTGTTCTTCAATTTTCATTTTCTCACATGCTTTCTCCACTTCAGTTACTTTGCAAGATAGTTCTTCTTTGGCTTTATTACAGTCTGAAATTGTTTGTAATAAGCTTTCTCTTTCTTCTGTGGCCTCAAACCATTCATGTTCCAGTTTTTCAAATTTGACAAAGATATCTTCATGTGATAAGTCATCAAATTTCTGTTTGAGAATTTTGTTTTCAGATCTGATCTTCTTGTATTTTGTGTACAATTTTTCATATTCAGATTCTCATTGTTCATTAGAAATGAAATCAGGGTCAGAGTTTACCTCCGTAGATTCATCCTCATGTGCCATGAGGCACAAGCATTCCACAAGTTCTTGAATCTCTTCATCAGATGGTTCATCTTCATCGTCGCACCATGTGGCGACCATGGCTTTGGGTTTCTTGAAATTATCCTTCTTGAATTTCTTTTTCAAATCAGGACATTCACCTCTCATGTGCCCGGGCTTCTTGCATTCGTAGCATATGATGCTACTTGGCTTGCTTGACTCGCCTTTGGTCTGTGTGGGCTTTCTTGGCCCTTTCCTAAAGTTTCCCTGAAAGTTTCTCTTCTTCCTTATAAATCTTCTCACTTGGTGAGTTATCATTGCCAATTCTTCCTCTTCATTGCTTCCGTCACTTGATTCACTTTCTTGAAATTCATCATCGGAGTGATGAGCTTTCAGTCCAATGACCTTCTTCTTTTTGATGTCTTCATCAACTGTCCTCTTAATATTTATCTCATAGGTCATGAGTGACCCTATGAGTTCATCCAAGGTGAGAGTAGACAGGTTCTTTGAGTCTTCAATTACCATGGCCTTTGTGTGCCAAGCTGACGATAGGGACCTTAACACTTTCCTTACAAGGTCAGAATTTGAGTACTCTTTCCCGAGACTCTTGAGACCATTCGTGATCTCTGTTAGCCTTACAAACATTTCGGAGATGGTTTCTTCAGGTTTCATCTTAAAAATCTCATAGTCAATGACTAGGAGATTTGCCTTGGTCTCCTTGACTTGTGAAGTTCCCTCATATATGAGTCGCAGCTTGTCCCACATTTCCTTGGCCGAGCTACATGTAGAGACACGAGAGAATTCATTAGGGTGTATAGCACATTGCATGATATTCATGGCATTATAATTAGCGGTGCATTTCTTGATTTCATCAGGTGTCCATTTATCTTCATCATTCCCTAGTTTATGAGGACCCTTGTCCACAACTCTCCAAACTTTGTACTGTTGAGCTCTCAGAAAGACATGTATTCTGTTTTTCCAGTACGAGTAGTTTGAACCGTCAAAGTAGGGAGGACGGTTGATGGAGTGGCCCTCGGGCATCATACCCTTGTTTGCCATTTAATCGGATCTTACTCTAGATCGTTAGATCTGAAGGAGAAGAGCCTTAGCTCTGATACCAATTGAAGTCCCGAGGTTAAATGACACCCAAGAGGGGGGGTCAATTGGGTGATAACAAATTTTTGTAAAATAAAACCAAGATAACGATTTCGAGAGGACACAAGAGGGCCGCAAGCAAAACAGACTATATCTCTCAAAAACAACCACTGCATAAACACTTGGTACTCGGCGGAGTTAATAGATCCGTAGATTTACTCACGCAAACTGTTATCTTTTTGGCAAGAATGACCTTGTCGGTCCGAATCCAACTTTTGATATACCGAAGGATTTAAGAGAAGATGATTAACACACAAGATCTAAAAGAAGAAGAAAGACTAGATCCACAAGTAATCACAGAAGGGGGAAAGAAGATACGGCGCAAACCACGAGGAGACAGTAAATTTAAGGTGGTTCGGATGCCACAATGGCAACCTACGTCCACCCCTCACCGACAGTGAGGAACCACACACTATCTTGTAGAGTGTTACAAGATCAACCACACACACACAAAAGCAATCAACCTTGACTGCACACACACACACACGGATCTGTGAAGATCCTCACACACACACAGAAGATTCAAGATTACAATCAAAACACACTTGAAGCTGAGAAGGATGTGAAATTGAAAGAACACAAGAACAAGAGATTGATTAAAGCTCCCCCTTAGTTGATGAAGGATTCTTTGGATGCAGCTTGAGGTCGACTTGATCCAGGCTTGATCTTCTTCAGATATAGCTTGATCTTCACTCTAGAAAGGAGGAAGAAGGATGAAGAAATCTTCTCGGAACACTGTTCACGTCTACAGTGCAAGCTTCCTCCTTCCCACCTTTGGTAGCCTCCTTGATCCACTCTTAGCATTAGGGTTTTCCAAATCCTATTGTATAAGTTTTATAGGTTCTTGAATGGTCCAAGGACTCTCCCAGACCAGATCCACAATTTCTAGAAAGTTTGGTTGCTTAGGGATTAAATAATACCAAGAGGAGAGCCATTTCTCAAAGTGACAAAAAAGTTAACATTTGTTGGCAGCTCGAGGCTGGCGGTCGACCTACAGATCCCAGCGGTCGACCGCCATTGGCCGTCCTGTAGCCATTTGGCTGCTGGGAAAATAGGTCGACCGCTAGCTCTTGGCGATCGACCGCCAGGTTCACAGATTCCCAGATTTCAGTCTGTTATTTTAGGTCAACCGCCAAGGGTCCACAGGTCAACTACCAATCTCCAATCCTACAAAAGTCAAGTGTTAGCTCACTTGAAGCTATCCATTTGTTCAATGATTGAAATGGGCTTGTGTTACAGTTAAGTACAAGTTGGTTTATACTCGAATAAACACATGGAAGAATTCATTAACACACATTTGACATGGGGTGAAATTTGATGGTTTAAAGCATGAAGCTTCTCTTGAAAACAAGATACATGGGAGAGAAATGTCCTGGGTTTTGTTATCATCAAAATCACTCGGATATGTTCAAGAAGCCGAATCGATAGGTTTTGACCAAGGCGTTACGCACCGCCGTCCCCTGGGATCTTTTACTTCCGTGGCGTTACGTATCGCCATCCCACGGAAGGGACCGAAGTCCTACTTCATAGAATGCTATTGTTTTCCCCTCACGGCATACACATTCTTACCTATCTTTACTAGCATGATACTTATCATAACAAACACATTTTCCATGGGTTTAAAGGGCTAAACATACTTCACAGTCATGTTCAGGTTACTTTCTGAAGAGAACAGATTTATTTCTAGGTTATACATGCGTAGAAAACAAATCATAACCGCTAGTGCAGAATTTCTGTGAGCATGAAATTTTTACAGTGGATTACTAACTTAGCCTTCTACCATTTTCTAATTTTTAAGATTTTTAAGATTTTTCTGACATAATATGATGACCTCTCAAAACTCTCTTTTTCCACGTTTCTCGAAGTTGGAGACAGAACCCCAGGGTGTCGACCTGTCCAAAGGAAGTGTCGACCTGTCAACCCTACACATGCATAGAAAATGAACCATAACTACAATTGCAAAATTACTGTGAGCATGAAAATTTTAATGTGGATTACTAACTTAGCCTTCTACCATTTTCTAATTTTTCAGATTTTTCTGAATTAATATGACCTCTCAAATCTCTCCTTTTCTGTATTTTTGGGGATCAGGACAGACCCACAGGGTGTCGACCTGTTCAAAGGATGTGTCAGCACATCTAGCAGTTTCTAAAGGGAAAGTGTCGACACATTCATGGGAAGTGTCGACACATCCATGAGAGGTGTCAGTACATCGAACAGTTTCTAAAGGGGAAGTGTCGACACATTCTTGAGAAGTGGCAGCACGTCCATGGGATGTGTCAGCACATCCAGCAGTTTCTAAGGGGAGGTGTTGACACATTCATGGGAAGTGTCAGCACATCCATGGGATGTGTTGACACATTCATGGGAAGTGTCAGCACATCCATGAGATGTGTTGACACATTCGTTGGAAGTGTCAGCACATCCATGGGAAGTGTCAACACATCCAGCAGCTTCGCAAGGGAAGTGTCGACACATCCACTGGAAGTGTCGACACCACCCAATATTTTCAGTTAAAAACTCCGAGAAACCTCACAAAAACACATATCTTGATGGAAAAACCAGAGTATAAATATGGTAGTCAATCCCACATATCCTTAATTCCTCTTTAGTATATAGAAGCTACTTTTGAAATCATTTTAATGCATCATTGACCCCTAAGATTGGAGGATAGGTGCCTACCTTCGAAATGATAAACCGAAGATCCGGGGATGATATCCACACCCCAGATCCACGTAAAGCTTTTCCCTTCGATCCGGGGATGAGATCCACACCCTTGACCCACCCGAGACTCTTGCTCGCTGTCCTTGCAGTCTCGCCCCCCCCCCCTTCGCAGGGCCAAGGTCCCTCAATCTCTTCTTACTTAAGAAAGCTAGAAGGTGGTGGAGGGTTGATAGAAATGGTTTGCTAAAGGCTTGACACCCTTGAAACCCACCTCCTTATATAGTTTTCAGGCTTCCCAAGGGTTTATCCACGTCCCTCAAGGCTCTAACAAGCTCCAAGGTCGCTGGTTTTGAAGAGGAGTTACTGCTAAGCACCTCTTCGGGCTTGAACAGGTGTCACCCCTCGACCTCCGGTCATACATTCTATTGGACGCACACTTCCTTCGAGATTCAGGCTAGGACATCTTCAGATGAAATCGAGGGGACGTCTTGATCTAACTTTGAGTTGTAATTTCATCGAATTTCGTCATTTCTAGCCGGAGTTATGATTTTTCAAACATTAACGTTTATTTTCCCCTATTTCAGTCGCGACCCTTCATCTATCGAGTCATAAATGTGAGAGGGCATGCTCTTTCGTCGAGATTCAGGCTCAGACATCTTCAGATAAAATCAAGAGGACTTTAGGATCTAAATTCGTGTCATAGTTTCATCGAATTTCATTGTCCCTATCACGAGTTATGATTTTCGCAATATTAACATTTATTTTCCTCGTTCCAACCATGACCTTTCAGTAGCCCTGGGTATTTTGGGTATAACTATAGCGTCTAGGCAGAATTTGGCCTTGACCTCAAAGGTGAAGTTGTAGCTAACACCCCATTCGAAATTATGGCCTTAGTTTCAGGTCATTTCATCAATTAAAGACAAAGTTATGATTTTTCAATTAATTATGTGAAAATTCACCCAACAGTCACACCTCTTTGTGACAGCTAGCAGCAAAAGGCTCTGAACCTTGGGTTCTGATGCCAATTGGGTCTCCACCTCAATAGAAGAGTTTGGGCTACGGGCCCAGGCTTTCTAATGAGCCTGGTTTCATCCCATTCTGATCTTCCTATGTTAAGTTATGGATTTTCTAAGGGTTCATAAGTAATCTATCCAGATTTCTGGCCCGTTGGGTTCATGGGTCCGAATCATACCTGATTGGGCTAGTGCCCAATTGGCGGTCATGACAACCCCGCTACCAATGAGAATGACCTCCCTGACCACGTCAAGTTCCTCATGGAGTCCATGACCAATGTCTTAGGGCAGCTTGATGACATAATCGCCCGACTCGACCAAATTGAGGAAAATAGGCCCGCCCCAAGGGTGGATGATAGAAGGGCACCTCACCCACATGAGGAGCCATGGGAGAGTTTAACCCCGAACATCCACCCGAGCATGGAAGGGATCCACCCCCGAGGAGAAATGATAGATACCCCCGGGACAACCCGGACGACCACCTCATGAGACTCGTGAAAGTCGATGCCGCCACTTTTGATGCATCTTACCACCCAAGTGTCTATTTAGATTGGGAGACCTCAATGAACCAATACTTCGATTGGTATCCCATGACCGAGGATAGGAAGGTCCGGCTTGCCAAAATGTAACTTAACAAATTGGCCAAGACCCATTGGTTGAATGTTGAAGGGTTAAAGATGGTTAGAAGGCAAGCTCCCATCACCACATGGGAGGATATGAAAGAGAAACTTAGAATCAAATATGCTACCCCTTCCTACCACCAAAACCTCTTAGATGAATGGCATGCCCTAACCCAAGAAGGGAACTCCGTGATGGAGTACATCAAAAAGTTCGATTATTACCTTCTCAAGTGCGGAGTCCAAGAGGACCATGCGGTCACATTATCCCGGTTTAGGAATGGGCTTCAATTCCACAGAAAAAGGGATCTCTTCATGCGCCATGTGACCGCCCTAGGGCAAGCCTATCGAATATCTCGGGACGCCAAGAAATTCTCTCGATATCCCCGAATGGCTCCTCCACGTGTGACGGACCCCAAGTCCATGGTGCCTCGGACCAACACACCACCCCCTCAACGGGGCATCCTTCCGACTCCTATGGGAACTCCTCCCGTCCGACCAGCCCCTCCTAGTGGGACCCTTCCCTCTCGGCCCACAAATGGCCCTACCAACCCCACTCCCAATCGTCCCAACCCGAGACCATCTCACCCTCCCACTAGAGCTACCCCTAGCCACCATAGCGGGTAGCAATGCTTTAGGTGCCTTGGGTATGGGCACTTCGCCAACCAATGCCCCACCAAGGGAGCATCCAATTTGCTCATTGAGGAGACTAATCTCTACCCCAAGTTGGGGTTTAAGAAGAAGTTGAGGTGCACGAGGCCTCTCCCGATTGGGAGGAGGAGTATGAAGCCCACTACAACGAGTCCAACCAAGAGCACCCCCCCATCCACTGACTCTCACTTTGGAGTGGTTGGGTGCACCCTCACTCAAACTGGTGGGGTCATCACCATCCATCCTGGCACTCTCGGCCCTTCTCGTCACCCCTGGAGGCGTACGTCATGGTCTAGCCATTTATTATGAGTCTTATGTTGTATTTCTTTATTTTTATTGAGTCATATCGTTGTAATTTCCCTTTTATTAGAGTCATGTATCTAGCTCTTTGGTTTATTTCCCTAAGTTTGAGTCTCTTTAGGCTAATTTAGACTAGCTATTGGGCCCAACCCAGTGGACTTGGCCCATGGGCGCCCTTACCTTGTTGGTTATTACCAAAAGTCAGGATCTTATTGTAAATTGTGGGATCCCTATAAATAGACCCCACTCTCTCCATTTTGAGGTAATGAATCAATGAATGAAAATTTGCCATTTTGTGAGTTCTAACTTCAGATTTATTGTGGAGTGAATCCATTAGTGAGGTGAGAAGCCTTAGGGAGAGAATCCCACCCATCCCTCTCTTAATCTCTCTCTCCCACTACCCTTTCTCTCTCCTCCACACCCAATTTTGAATTTTTTCTCTCCCCTCCCCTCCCAACCACCTCCCCTCTACCACCTACCTCCATTAAATCCTCTACAACTTCCCACAAGCCATCATTACTTCCCCCTAGTCCCAAGAGACCCTCCACCAATCCACACCCCACCCTCTAACCCCCAACTACCCATCCCCTTCCCCAAGCTGCCCTCCACCTTCCCAAGACACCTCTTCCCATCCCCAAGACCACCATTGATCACCCCACATTAAAGGAAATTAAAACTCACATTCCCCCCACCCACTTGTGCCCCCCTCACCTTCCCCCTTCTCCCTCCAAGCCCAAATTCGCAGCTCCTCTCTCACCAACTGCAAACACCCCATTCCAGACCCCATTCTCCCTCTCCCACATCTTAGAACACCCCCTCCCAGGCCCCCTCACAACTAGGGGTCACTCCCACACCTATTCACCCCATTTCCCCATCCATATATCCCATTTCCCCCATCATCATCAACCTACAGTTCACTATTTGGAGGCAGCAAAGAAGCTGTTGGTTGCAGAGGCTGTCCCATCGTCTCCTCATTGAACCAGGTGGCAAGTCTTATATTTATAGAATCATCTTCGAGTCGGCTTTTCAACAGTGGTGGTCCCGCTGGCTTCCAAGGTCGGAGCTGTTCGGAGGAGGCGATCTACTACGACTGTGCAAGACTTCTCAGGCAGAGGACCAGAACCTGAGTGGAAGCTCTTCCATGGCAATTATAGCGTGAATCTGGGTGAGAGTTCTTCTACAAACTTCTTCCTAGACTTGTCGACTTCCAAGATCAAGAAGCGGAACTCCGATTGATGGCCGGAATCAAGAGTTATCAATTTCTTCCTCCAGGTGCTTGGTTCTATTTCTTGTCAGTCTGCTCCGACCTTCCCTCGTTGTTCGAGTTCTACCGGTCCACTCCGACATCATCTGGCATCCCCGTTGCTTGCGTTTTGAATAGGACTCGACAACAAATCCATCGGTACTAGCCATGCTCAAATTAGAGTTTTGAAGCGCCCGTGGTACCCTTATCATTCAGCTGCTGAGGTTCTGCAACAGTCAAGAACAGAAACCTACTTCCTGTTCAACCCTCTGCCCCGACCAGAACCGACAATCACAGAAATCAAGAAAATTCTGGCATCATCCCGCTCTAGTTACAAAGAATTCTCCACTGGTCCCGTCATCAGCAAAATTCGGGAGCAGTCACAGCAACCACTTCTTCGACTGTCTGTCAGCACTCGCAGAGAGCAGGCAGAACTGATCTTAGTCTTCATTCGGTGTTCTTTCCCCCGTTTCTCCCCTCCCCGCTTGGCCGGCTGAAGGCCCCTCCCTACGTGGAGGTAGTTTTGGTTGTAACCACATAATCCCCACCCCAAGATTCCCCCCCTTGCATGGGGGTAGTTCATGTAATAATTACACATGCAGGTTTGAAGCTTCATCGACGCGGCGTGCGGGTGCTACCCTCGCCTCCCCGCTCGCCCCCGTCTCCGACCGGAGTCGGTTTCTTCAAACCGGCTAGGTGAGAACTTGTCCCTTGCTCTCATTTATGCTTGTTCATTTAATATTCTCCAATTGCGCCATCGGTTAGGGAGAGAGCGCCCGATCCTAAGGCTCCACCGTCTTTGTGCGACCACCGTGGGTGTGAGTGAGTGACCCGCGCCCTTTGTCCATTGCCGGCTCATTGAGTTGGATATCCGTTCCCCAAGGGGAGGTTTACCTTGGATGTTGCTGGCCCTCTACTAGCAAGGGTCTTGTCCCACTTCCTCGACTCGGCATCCCCGAGTTACCCCTGGGTTGAGTGTGTGCGCCATACGAAGGTCCACTTACGTAGGCTTCTTAGCCTTGCGGTTGTGCTTGCATACTTAGGTCTGAGGAAGCATTGGTCTTGTGACTATCACCCCAAGGTGGTGTCACATCACAAACCCAAGAGCATGATTGGAGAAGAACCACCATCTTCCACACCTACATCCGGATAGGGGACAGTGCCTGAAATGTCATCTTAGATAATGGAAGTAGTGTGAACGTGGTGTCCCCCGACACCGTCAAGCTTCTAGGCCTTGCCGTCTCCCCACACCCGAACCCATACCGGGTAGGTTGGATTGATGCCACATCTGTGCTCGTTAGCACCCGCTGTCTTGTCCCCATCACATTCCAATCCTACCATGGCCAAGTATGGTGTGACATTCTACCTATGAAAGTAGGAAGCATACTTCTAGGGCGGCCCTGGATCTATGATGTAGATGCCACTTTTCTTGGGAGGACGAACACTTGTATTTTCACACATGAGGGGAAGAGGATCCAACTCAACCCTTCGCCACCCCGTCCCCTCCCTAAAAGGATACCTCCCTCCCTAGAAGGGTCCCCTACCCCTTCCTTCACTCTAGCCCCACCCCTCCCTTTGCCAAACCCTACACCCTCGAATCCTAGCCCCAGTGTGACCATTGGGACTACTAGGAGCATACACCTCATCACTAAGCAAGAGGTTGAAGTTGAAGTCAGCCAAGGGGCACAAATGTGTGCCATTGTCATTTGTCTTGGGGAATCCACCCCAATCGACCCACACCCATTAGAAATGTAACAAATCCTTGAGGACTTCCACGATGTGTTCCCCAATGAGCTTCCGGATAGGCTACCACCCATACGCGATGTGCAACATGCCATCGACTTTGTACCCGGAGCTACCTTACCCAACAACCCTCACTATCGCCTCAACCCCACCGAGCATGCCGAACTTAAGAGGCAAATTGAGGTGCTCATCAACAAGGGCTTCCTCCGCATTAGCAAGATCCCATGTGCCATCCCACCCCTCCTCACACCCAAAAAGGATGGAACTTGGCGCATGTGCGTGGATAGCCGGGCCATCAACAAGATCATGGTCAAGTATAGGTTTCCCATCCCCCGACTAGATGACATACTAGACATGCTCGCTGGAGCCACCATCTTCTCCAAAGTTAATCTCAAAAGTGGCTGCCATCAAGTTTGGATTAGGCCCGGGGACGAGTGGAAGACCACTTTCAAAACAAAGGATGGCCTCTATGAATGGCTTGTCATGCCCTTTGGTCTTTCCAATGCACCTAGCACTTTCATGCGCCTCATGACCGAGGTCCTCCGCCCTTTCATTGGCATCTTCCTTGTTGTCTACTTTGACAACATCCTCATATATAGCCAGTCCAAGGAAGCCCACCTTGATCACCTCAAGCAAGTTTGCACCGTTCTTAGGAAGGAGAGCCTATTTGCCAACCCCGGGAAGTGTCACTTCATGACCAATCAACTAGCCTTCCTAGGATTCATTGTTTCAGCCCAAGGGGTATCCATGGACCTCGAGAAGGTCCAAGCCATTCTCGAGTGGCCCGAGCCCAAGACTCTCCATGATGCCCGGAGCTTTCATGGGCTAGCCACCTTTTATAGAAGATTCATTCGTGGGTCTAGCACCATAACGGCCCCTATCACTGATTGCCTTAAGAAGGGCACCTTTGTAGGGACTAGGGCGGCCTCCAAAGCATTCCTAGAGATCAAGGAAAAGATGACCCAAGTCCCGGTCCTTTGTCTACCTGACTTCTCTAAAGTCTTCGAGGTCACTTTTGATGCATCCGGGGTAGGGATTGGAGGCATTCTCAGCCAAGAGGGCCACCCCGTAGCCTATTTTAGTGAGAAACTTTGTGAGGCTAGGACTAGGTACTCCACCTATGACAAGGAACTATACGCCATGGTCTGATCCCTTCGACATTGGAGGCACTATCTCCTACCCAAGGAGTTTGTTATCTTTTCAGACCACGAGGCATTGAAGTATCTCAACACCCAACAAAAGCTCAATGCCCGTCATGCCCGTTGGGTTGAACACATTTAGGCTTACACCTTTGTCCTAAAGTATAAAGCAGGTAGTGAGAATCACGCCACCGATGCGCTAAGTAGGCGGGTGGCCTTACTTACCACCATCCAAGTGGAAGTCACGGGGTTTAAGCGAGTCAAAGAGGAATACCCAAGTTGCCCCAATTTTGGGACTCACTACACCACCCTCTGCACCCAACCCCACAAGGAACATGAGGGATTCATACTCCAAGAGGGGTATCTTTTCAAGGGAACTAGGTTATGCATACCCCGGACTTCACTTTGGGATTTCTTGGTTTGGGAGCTACACAGTGGTGGCCTTGCTGGTCACTTTGGGGTCTAAAAGACCATTGAGTTAGTTGAGAGACAATTCTATTGGCCTAGTCTTAAGAGGGATGTGGCCAACATTGTGGGTCAATGTCGCACTTGTGCTTCTGCCAAGTAGGTGAAGCAAAACACTGGACTTTACACAATTGTCCCCATCCCCGATGGACCTTGGGAGGACTTGAGCATGGATTTTATCCTTGGCCTACCTAGGACCCTTCACAAACATGATTCCATTTTTGTGGTTGTTGATAGGTTCTCCAAGATGACCTACTTTATCCCATGTTCCAAAACTTCAGATGCTTCTAGGGTAGCCCATTTATTCTTTGATGAGGTGGTCCGACTCCATGGACTACCTAAGACCATTGTGACCGACCGGGATGTGAAATTCACTAGTTACTTTTGGAAAACCCACTGGCATCTAATGGGAACTGTGAACGTCAAAAAAAATGATAATCATCATGCGGCATTCACGTCTCAGCACTCGAGAGCAAGTCAAAAATGGAAGGGCCAAATAAACGCTATGCCTCCTCCAAGCAAGACGAATACCTACCCGATGCTCTGCCACCCAACAAAGAAGCCCCTCGGGCTGAAGGGATGACCCTAGCTCTCCGGTCGGCATTGCCAAAGGCTAAATCAGAAGAAGCTCGGGAGCTTGGGCATGGGTTTGGTCTATGCCAGAAAGCACGCAAAGCCCAGGACCGGGACTCGAAAACTTCAAACTAAACACCTCGGAGCAGGAGCATTGCAGCTGAAGTTCTTTGGGAGCACAATTGTTCGCCTGAATGGCCGCGAAGCCGAGACGAAGTCTAAATCGGCGCGACCTACACTTAAACCGGCGCGCCCTTGCTTGGACCTTAAACGGCGCACCCTTGCATGGTTCTTAAACCGGCGCGCCCTTGCATGGTCCTTAAACCGGCGCGCCCCCTCTTCCTTTGCTGATCCGGTGCGCCCCTATTCACTTGGTGATACGGCACGCTAATTACATTTGGGTTTAAACCGGCACGCCCCTGGCCGCGCTGGTTTAACCCAATTCTGTCCCATCTGTCAACCGATACACTTTTCTCCTATCGGATTCAGGTGCAGGTTCAAGGGGGCACAACATTCAATGCTACCAAGCTCTGCCTCCACATCCGTTCGACAGCGCAGCGGTGAGGCATGCATCGATGGTGGAAGCAACGAAGATCTCCCGACAAATCCGTGAATGTCCCGTCTTCGGACGAATGCCAGTGTACTCCATGAACCAGCAGAAGCTAGCACAATGGGTTATCTCCCGATGTCGTTGCAGATGTGGAGGAGGTGGCAGGAATCCACTGTCCGTTCTATAAAAGGCATGCTCCACTGGAGAAGCAAAAGAGAGAGGCTCGAACCCCCGGAGGGCGACTGAAGAAAGAAGAGAAGGCCACCCGAAGAGAAGGAAACTCCATCCATCCACGTCAGAGAGGTGAAGAAATAGTGAAAGAGTGAGGGTGAGAGCGAGAGGTGAGCTGGGAGGGGGAAGAGCTTGTGCTCTATTCCCCCCTGTCCATGTATATCTTTCCCTTTTCTCCCTCTGCAATGTATTTCTCTTCTCTTGAGATGAAATCTCTTGGGTTTGAGCCGTTTTCCCCCCTTTGGTGGATGAATAAACAGAAGGCCCTTTTGGCAAACACGATTCTTTGTCTATCTTCTTCTTTCCCTATTTCATCTTCTACTCATCCAGGGCCCTTCGAAGATTGTTTCTCCATAGCGTGGCCTTCGAAGGAGTCCGTCAGGGGATGAACATTCATGGCCTCATGGCATACATTTGTCCCGCTTCATGAAACCATCACTCGTGAGCTGTGGGAGCTCTTGAAGGCTAGTCCTCAAGCATTTCCACACTCACATCTGGGTTATCGGACCGCCGTGAGGTCTGCATTTTGAGGTTCACCCCGGAGCAATCCGTTTGGTGTTCCTCTATTTGTCTCTGGCAAGCCTCAGTCCGGGGGAGATGCTGCCCAATTTTTGCTAGGGCCAAGAACAATAAGAACCAAATGCATACAAGAACGAACAAAGAAACTACTCTCCGAGGGCCAGAGCTGCATATGCTTGAAGCCCCTGATCGCAACTGGACCTCTGAGTTCATGCACAACAAACCCTTCTAATAGAACATTCGATCCTCATGCTCGTTCACCTTAATAAATGATTAAAATGCTTTAACCTCCTTCTCTATCAACTTAATCCATCAATTAAGTGAATAAACCAATCAAAATGTCAATCTGCAGGTTGAAGGAACAAGAACAAAAGCAAAAAGAAGGAACATAGCATAAAAGAATGAAAGAAAACCCTCACGGAAGCTATTTTGACGCGCTCTTAATCCGACGCGGGCTAATCCGGCGCGCTACCCCCCCGCGCCGGAATAACATTACACTCAAAATCATCTTCAAACTCCTAAAATGAAGAGTGTGCACCCTTGAGCCTTAATCCGGCGCGCCCTCCTGTTCATTGGCCTTAATCCGGCGCGCCCCCCTTGCTCCCTTATCCGGCACGCCCCTCTTCTTGCACCCATTAAACCGGCACGCCCCTCTCTCTCCTTGGCATCCCCTTTAATCGGCGCCCCCTTCTTCCCCTTGGGATCCCATTAAACCGGCGCCCCCCCCCCTTTCACCTCCTATTCCGGCGCGCCCCTTTGCTTCCTTAATCCGGCGTGCCTTCCATACAAAGAAATCTAATTAACAAAAAAGATAAAAAGGGATAGGAAACCAATAATCAAAGATTACCCCTGCTATAACTAAAAAATTTGTTCCGGGGGCTCCACCCCCGGAAACCCCCACAAGGGGCGGTGCCCCCTTGACCCCCGCGACCTGATCGGGCAGGTCGAACCCCGCGACCTGACCGCACAGGTCGATCCACGTGCGAGGGCGTATGTTGGCGAGTTAGGGCTTCACACTTAACAAACCGCTCCCCCAGACTGTGTGTGAAGAGAAAAGCAATGATGCCCCGTGGTATCGGACGTGGACCTCGGAATCCTCGACATGGTCATGATTCGTGCACCTCTTGGGCCGATAGTCCATCAACTTGACCCACTTCTATCGGGATCCAAGCCCGCAATCCCATTAAACTTGCCATACTTGCGACAGACATTCGTACGGTTTTGTCATCGTCTTCGATGCTTCAAATGTGCGCTCTCATCCGAATAATGAATGGTCCGTTAGAGACTGACATATACATATCGGGATCTAATCCCGCACCAACATTAAACTTGCCGTACCTACGGCAGACATCCGTATGGCTTTGTCGTTGTCTTTGACGCTTTGAATGCGGACTCTCATCCGAACGAAGAATGGTCCGTTAGTGACCAACATATATACCGGGATATAGTCCCGCACTTGCATTAAACTTGCCGTACTCACGGTAGACTTTTGTACGGGTTTATTTCCATTTACGTCGTGCCTTCAATACGGATCTTTGTCTGAACATAAAGTGGTCCATGAATGACCAATAAAAGCTGAATGGAACGAGATGGCTCTCGTCTTCCCCGAATCCTATGGGTGGGAATATCAATAAGACCTTCGTGAGTCACGTTTGGACCTTGAGTTCGCCCCAACCATGGTCATTGCCTGACCCACATCCTAGGCCTATAGCCAGCTATCTCTGTACACGTCTTTATTTTGGAATCTAGTCCTGGGACACTTTCCCACTGCCCTTCGGCACCGGAAATATTAACGATGCCCACGCAAGCCTCGTTTGGACCGCGGGAGGCGCCCCCAGAATGATCCTGACTCGATCTCGCATCGGGCCAATAAACTCACTGATTCCCGAGCACTCTAACCGGGATTCAACCGAATGTCTCCTATCCCTTTGAACAATAAATTTGCTGTACCCCGGCATACATATGCTTCGATTTTCCCCGTGACGATCATGATTTTCTGAAGCCGGATGCTCGTCCGAATATCAAATTGGTCCCTTGAGTGACCGACATATTTCGAATGCTTGTCTCCCTAGACATCGGGCTTTTTGACTTATTCGAGACCGCTATTGGCTTGTTTCTCTTGATATAGCTTCCTGGCCATGAGGCCCTGATTCTCGGCGATTAATCAAGGGTGTTCCCCTCTCCGAGGGGATGTAAATGACGCTGTGACCTTTATGGCGTGACAGGTTTTGGTCCCGATACGAACCACATAATCATCTGATTAGTCATATCGCGCGCACTATGGGCTTCCACGAAGCCCGAATAAATCGCCACTTTGTGACTGGCACGCCCACGCACTTAATAAATGAATAAACCCACCGAATAAACTGACTTAAAGAAAACAAACAAACGAGCGTGTCGAAAAGTGCGTCCACAGGAACCCTCCTCAAATTCTCTACTGCCTATCACCCTCAAACTGACGGTCAAACTGAGGTCGTCAATCGAAGCCTTGGGAACTTACTCTGTTGCCTAATCAGGGACCACCCCGAAAATTGGGATCTCCTCTTACCTCAAGCTGAGTTTGCCGACAATGATTCTGTCAATAGGTCCATAGACAAGGGTCCATTCAAAGTTGTGCATGGTTATAGGCCTAAGAAGCCTTCGGATCTTATTCCCCTCCCCCCGTTGTTGCATCCCCTAGTTGATGTTTGGTGTTTGGCTTTGATGATAACAAAAGGATTGTGCTTGTGGGTATGTGCATGTGTTTCATTGAGCAACATGCATGCATCTTGGTTGATGAGTTAAAAGATGACTTCAAGATTCTCACTTGGAAGTTATATGGATGATTGTTGTTTAAGGAACTCATGCTATGTTATCTTGGCTTGTAGGATCAAATACATGATTCATGCTTGAAACTCAAAGGAGTCCATCAATGAAGTTCTTCTTCAAAAAGGGAGTTAACTTTCTCATTGCATTGCATCGACTCTTTCTATGTTTCATACATTTCATCAAATAGATTTTCAACATCTTGGTTGGGTATTTTCATGCATTTTTCTCATAAGGTTTTTGGTTTTGAAATATCCTCAACCTATTAACTTGAAATTTGATGAATGTGATTTTAGTGATGCTCTTTGATTATATGGATTCATGGTCATTTGATTTTGGCAAAATAAGTCCATGTGCATAGCGTGCTTCATTTGCCTATATGATAATCTTGGTTTGGGGGTGATTCAATTCTAGCTTGAACTACATGTTGAATGAAGTTATTCTTTTCTGAAGATAGCTAGATTTCGGTTTAATCCATGAGGTTGTGTTCATGGAACACACTCGTTGTTGTTTCTGTTCTAAAAACGAGCTTGTGTTCATGGACCTATATTGAAGATTGATGATTCTATCTTTGTTGCCCATGCTATATGGTATTTTGATATGTGGAGGATTTGCTACAGGCTATATAGGCCTTGTGATATGTGGAGTCGACCCATCCTAACAAAAAGCTGACCCCTTGCATGTGTAATGTGTCTTTGTGTTCTTGTTGTTCTATTTTGGTTGAGTTCACATGCATATCTCTTCATTGAGATCTTAAGGACGATGAATGTTTTTCATGCATATCTCTCATGAGGAATTGAGTGTGCAACATGCCTAATCAAATCTTGTGAACCTTGGTAGAGTTTGGCTAAAGATGCTCTTTCATTGTGTTCAACTTCATACACATTAGCTCTTGTTGTTTAAGTGTAAGACCTATGTTTTCAAGGGCTTTAATGCATGTCATCCATATGTTCTTAATGTGTTTTTTCATGAGTGTGTTTCATTGATTTTGAACTTGGGTAGATTGGGTTTAAGTCTTAGTTTTTCATTCATGAAGTTTGAACACTTGTCAATGGGTTTTAACTCTTAAATCTAAACTCTTACAAATCTGGAATACTGTTCATTCCGGTCGACCGACCATGGGTCTTAGGTCAACCAAAATTTCCAGTGCTGGGATGTTTTCAATCTATAATTTTTAGGTCGACCGCCCACCCCATGTAGGTCGACCGGTAGTGGTGAAAACCCAAAAATGTGGATCCGAAAACCATCTAAACCTAATCCTTTTGTGCCTAACTCTTACCCCTCTGCCCCTGGGTTGGTGGTAGACCTATTAGGAATTTTTAGGAGGATTCTAGAAGGGTTATACTAGTCTTTTGGTTCCTCTTATATATGTATATGTGAGACCTACGAATTGGGTAAGGAGAACCCTAATATGCTTATTGTTTCTATCTTGTAGGTGAAGAAAGGGAAGAAAGGAAGGAAGAGCTCAAGCCAAGGTGGATTTCATCTACATCCAGGAGGTTTTGAAGATCTTGCATGAAGAGAAAGTGAAGCAAAATGATGAGAGGATCGTGTTGATACTTGAATCATCATCATCTGACTTCCTTCCAACCAGTGCTTGAAAGAACATCATCAACCGAGTTCTGGAAACCAAGGGGGATCTTTTCTACATCCATTCCATGTTGTTCTTGATGTGTTTCATGTTCTATGTTTAGGGTTGAGCATGTTTGAATATCTATGTTAATTTTCTGAACTAGAAATATTGTGTGTGTGACCGTTTGAATATGGTCGTATGTCTCCGATGCTGCGTTTGTTGTAGCATGTGTGTGTGTTTGTGATCCGGTCGTCGGATCATGTTGGAGACTCCATCTCCGTGTGTGTTTGGGGTTGTACACAGTGTGTCAAGTCTCAAGATTATGCAGTGGAAACAATCGGGAATGTGAACAGTCGGCTAGTACGCCTCGAGCAAGCAATATAATTAGAGCGTAAGACAATCACACAAAGGTAATTGCACAAGTAATTCACTAAAAACCTTCAACTTTATTACTTCATAAAATAATCCTCAAAGTACATAAGATCTTTTCACTAGACTCAAGAAAATAAAAATTACATCATGACTCGACTAGACATTGATAACTAAGGCTTCTCTCGAGTCACGTGTCCTGCAATCACTCTCGGATCCATCAACTGAGTAATCCGAACCCGACCCACTAGAATCTCTTGAAAAAGATTGGAAAGTAGGGTAATGAGCACACTTGCCCAGTAGGTATCTTCGTATCAACATGAAGGTAAATATAAATAATTAGCATTTTAGCTCTAGAGAATAAGATAAATCATGTAGATACGCTGAAACATGCGAATAAAGCCAAAGTAAGAAGATATGATCAAGCTTGAGATATGAGAATATGATTAATCAAGTATATAACAGAAATGTCAATTTAGCCTTTTCATGAACAAGAATGTTGCAAGAATGTACTTTTCATAACTATGAAGGCTATGCACTAGAAAGTCAAGCAAGAAAGTATTGTTCGCTTAATGGCAAGTACTTCGTGAATTTATGTGGAATCCCATGGATATTTCACTTATTTATAGAGAAAGTACTCCCAGCGCAATGCGACGCCAGTAGCATCATACCCCATGGTTTACAGTATGTTTCCGATAATCAGCCGAGGGGACTAGCATAGAGCCCTTGAACACAATCAGTGCTCGAACTACATCTTCAAGTATAAATCAAGCTACTTCCACTTTTATAACAATAATGTGGCCAATAATATACAAGTTCAACAAAAGTTCCATGATAAGGTAACCAAAAATAAGAACGCTTCAATTAAGAACAAGAGATTTCAAGAAAAGAATTAATAACTAGGTTATGTTATAAAGAAAATCTGGCAGCATAATGATACATTCTTCATTTTCCATATCTTTATATTGACTTATTATCATAGGTTTAGAGTCCAGAAAATCAGTGAACTCAAGAAAACCAACCCCAAAGGTCAAACCTTGGGTTAGATAAAATCAGGAACCAAACGGTCTATTACTGGACCGTACAGTACAGAAAGCGGTCATATGCTGGACCGTTTAGAAATTCAACCGGTCTAGTCTTGGACCGTTTCATGAGACAGAGTCATTAAACACGAGAAAATCCTTCTGAAGCTTTGCGGTCAAATGGAGAACCGTCTAGGATCTGTTAGCGGTCAAGTGCAGGGTTGCTAGTAGACTCTGGCGGTCAATCAGAAGGCCGCTAAGTATCAGAATGCATAAAACACCGGTAAAAGTACTTTCTAGACAATGGGCTTTAATGGTACAACCAGCTCGTCGTCCTGGAGGGAATCCCAGGCTCACGGAGTCTTACGGAGGCCTTGAAACAAGATTTCCTAGTCCGTTGGAAGGAATATCCAAAGGAGAGGTCATCATGTCCAAGATTATGTTCTTAATGTGCAAAAGTGTAACTAATGACAACATACCAGGATATGTGCCATGTACTTAAGAAAATGACTCTTAGAAGAGAGGGAATCGTGTAAAACAGTGATCAAGACAAATCATAGATCCTTTAACCTTTGAAACATGTATTTATTACAAGAATATATAGTTTTGGTCATAAATTAGCATAATGTTAAAAATATTTCCAAGTACATAAAGAATCATGGAATCTACTAGCATATTCAGTTAACATAACTAGATTTATGAAATTAACACTTAAAACAAGAATAAACCTACTTAACTAGGCTTAACATACATTAATTATGGCTAATCTACAATATGTTTCAGATTTACAATATTATAGAAAATCAGAAAACAAACGGTCTAGTGGGCGACCGTTTAATTGTGGCGAGCGATCTATCGAGCAACTGCTAGGTTCTCTGGCGGTCTCCAGGAAGACCGTTTCCTCCTATATTAATCTGAGTGTAAATGATAATAAAACAAAATGTTAAACTAAGACATATCATGCCTGAAAATCAACATATATAAACTTTCTATGGCATGATAGAATAAGGATAGGCCAACAACATGCATAGGTTTGTGTAATAAACAAGAAAATTCCTTTTTCTTCATTAAGGCTTGTTCATGCATGAGGAGTATACTAGATGTATAGTCCAAATGAAAACATGAAATTCTTAAAGTATAATGCATGAAATCGAATGAAACTAGAGGGCTTTTACTCTTGACATAAAGTTTGAGCCATTCATGAGATAACCTACCTCTGTCTTGGGCTTGAGATTTCGAATTTAAGGATGAAAGTCAACCCTAGTTCTCTGCTCGTCCTCAACCGAACCGGCAACTTTACGTCCTTCTATCTCCTGATTCTCTTGTCCTAAAGACGTGAAATTTTGTGGGTAGATAGAAGATATGAAGGATAACTGAAAGTTCTAAAGACACATTGGCTAAATATCTCGTTTAGGGCTTCGAATTCCTTGCTCAATCTGGGTCGGACGCACTAATTCCTGAGTTTCTTGAACTGAATCAGCGACTTTAGAAGCCTCTAACTCCTTGTAGACTTGATCTCCTAGAACGAAATTCGGAGGGTAGTTAGTTCTAACTATAATAAACAAATTCTTAGAAGAAACTTACCTCCAATTCTGTCTCTTTACCTTAGTTCCACGCGTGCCAAAAATAAGGGTCGCACATGTCAAATATGGGATCTATTTATAGATTTTGCTAGGGTTTTGAGGATTAGAACGAACTTAGAGTCCAAATTAGACTTTCAATTCGATCTACTAACCTTCTAGACTTATCTAACTAGTAGATGGAATCGATCCTAGGTGATTTGGATGCCAAAAATCCAATCTTTTCATATTTTCTCATACTCACGGAACTGCAGTGCCTTAGCGGTCTAGCTCTAGACCATTTACCAGCGCTATGCGGTCTTGCGATAGACCGTTTTCCCAATTGGGCACCGAATTTGAAACTATTTCAAACTCTTTTGATATTATCTATGTTATTATCCACTTATTTATCTTTTAAGGAGTAATTATCTCCTTAATTCCGTGATTACACCCATTTTAAGGTTCTAGAATATGGGCTAGGGTCCAAAACAATCTCTTGGGTCTATTGGGTTTATTATATGGGCCTAGTCCTCTTGGATTAGTGTAGGGCCTAAATAATTAAATTTAATTATAATTCAATTAATAGCCCATTGAATACTTAATACTTAATATAATTATATTTTAAATCTAAAAATCCTTAGAAAATTCTCGGGCGTTACACCCTCCCCCACTTAAAAAGAATTTGTCCCCAAATTCACTACATTGATTTATGGAGAGTGTACTTACATTCAAATATTTCTGGGAATCTTTTGCATATGGCTTATTCAATTTTCCATGTTGCTTCATGTGGCCATGACTTGGTCGACTAGATCTTGACCATAAGAATAGTTTTATTCTGCAGTTGACGTACTTCTCGTTCAATGATCTTGACTGACTTTTACTCATATGTTAAGTCCATTTTAATCTCCATATTTTCGTAAGTGATGACATGGAATGGATCAGGTACATACTTCTTGAGCATTGAGATATGAAATACATCATGAACTTCAGATAGTTGAGGGGGTAAAGCTATTCGATAAGCGACTTCACCAATCCTTTCGAGAATCTCAAAGGGGCCAATGAATCTTGGAGTAAGCTTGCCTTTGATACCAAACCTTCGAATACCCCGACCTGGAGAAACCTTAAGAAATATATGGTCTCTTATTTAAAATTCCAGGTCGCGCCTTCGATTATCAGCATATAATTTCTGTCTATCTTGAGCTATCTGGAGTCTTTCTCGAATAAGCTATATCTTCTCGGTAGTATCCCTAATGATATCAAGACCGAGAAATTGTCTTTCTCCTATTTCATTCCGGCAAATAGGGGAACGACAGCTTCTTTCATATAAAGCCTCGAATGGTGCCATTTGTATACTAGCTTGGTAGCTATTGTTGTATGAAAATTCCACTAGAGACAAATGATCGTGCCAACTTCCTCCAAAGTCTATAGCACATGCCCTGAGCATATCTTCCACCACTTGATATGTCCTTTCTATTTGACCATCAGTTTGTGGATGGAATGCAGTGCTAAAGTTAAGTCGGGTCCCTAAAGAATGTTGCAGACCCTTCCAAAATTGTGATGTGAACCAAGGATCTCGATCGGATATGATGGTGACAGAGACACCATGTAATTTGACAATCTCCTTCATGTATAATGCTGCTAGTACATCCACAAACCATCGATTCTTAATTGGTAAAAAATGTGCAGACTTAGTCAATCGGTCTATGATCACCCATATACCATCATGTCCTCCTCTTGTCTTAGGTAAACCCATGATAAAATCAATCCTTATACTTTCCCATTTCCACTCGTGAATATTCAAGGGGTGTAATTTCTCAGCATGTTTTAAATGTTCCGCCTTTACTTGTTGACAAGTGAGACATCGGGACACAAAATCTACTACTTCTCTTTTCATATTGGGCCACCAAAAGTTTCTTTTCAAATCTTGATACATCTTGGTAGCACCAGGGTGAATAGCTTACCTTGATTTGTGAGCTTCTTCCATGATCAATTTCTTAGTGTCATCATGATTCGGCACACAAATTCGATCCTTAAATAACAGTCTTCCATCATTTGTGATAGAAAATTCTAGTCTCTGATCGATATTACCCTTAATCTCCATCAATGTAGGGTCATTTTCTTGCAATTGGACTAAGTCCTCGACCAATGTAGGTTGTGACCTTATATTGGCAATCATACCTCCCTCTCCTACTCTATTAATATCGAGATTTAAATGAGAAAAATCTTCAATAAGACAAGTTATACCTTTCTGGAGGCTTGCTAGAGTTGCCATCGGTTTCCTGCTAAGAGCGTCAGCTACAACATTTACTTTTCCTGTATGATATTGGATAGTAAAGTCGAAGTCCTTGAGATACTCCAACCATCTACGTTGTCGCATATTTAGCTCCTTCTGGGTAAAGAGGTATTTCAGACTTTTATGATCTGAAAATATAATGAATTTCTCCCCATAAAGGTAATGTCGCCAAATCTTCAATGCGAATATAATCGCAGCTAATTCTAGATCATGCACAGGGTAATTTTCTTCATGACGCTTTAACTGCCTTGATGAATAGCAAATCACCTTTCCATTTTGCATAAGGACGCATCCTAGGCCAATGCCAGACGCATCCGTATAGACTTCAAAACCACCACCTTCTGTTGGTAGTGTTAATATTGGTGCAGTGGTAAGGTGTTCTTTAAGAGTTTGAAAACTATCCTCGCAATCCTTCGACCATATAAAAGGATTCTCCTTTCTTGTAAGTCTAGTCAAAGGAACAACGATCTTTGAAAAATCTTTAATAAATCTTTTATAATAACCAGCTAGACCCATAAAACATCTAACTTCAGACACAGTCGTCAGCCGGCTCCAATTCTTAACAGCTTCTATTTTAGAAGGGTCGACATCGATACCTTCTTTTGAAATAATATGGCCAAGGAAAGAGACCTCCTTTAGCCAGAACTCGCACTTACTAAGCTTTACATAGAGTTTGTGCTCTCTTAGTGTTTGCAAGGCTATTCTCAAGTGCTCTTCATGATCCTCCTTTGTTTTAGAGTAAATAAGAATATCGTCAATGAAGATGACTATAAACTGGTCTAGATAAGGCCTGAAGTCATTATTCATAAGTTGCATAAATGCTGCCGGGGCATTGGTTAACCCGAACGGCATTACTACGAATTCATAGTGGCCATATCTGCTTCGAAAAGTAATTTTGTGTATGTCCTCATCTTTGATCTTGAGCTGATGATAACCTGACCTAAGGTCTATCTTGGAAAAATATTTTGCTCCTGAAATCTGATCAAAGAGTTCATCAATATGCGGCAACAGATATTTATTCTTAATTGTAAGTTGATTCAGTCGCCGGTAGTCGATACATAGCCTGAGAGATCCATCCTTCTTCTCGACAAATAGAACTGGCGCACCCTAAGGGTATGTGCTAGGTCGAATGAAGCCCGTGTCTAATAACTCCTGAAGTTGTTTCTTCAATTCCATGAGTTCTGTGGGGGACATCCTGTAGGGAGCTATTGAGACAGGTGCTGCTCCGGGAATGAGTTCAATGGAGAGGTTTACTTCCCTATCGAGCGGTAAACCGGGCAAATCTGATGGAAATACATCGGGAAACTCATTTACAATGGGAATATCATCTAAGACGATCTCCTTGGATTCGGTAATGATTACGGAAGCAAGAAAAACTTCACATCCTTGCGAAATAAGTTGTAAGCGTGAAGAGATGAAATGATGGTAGGATGCTTCCTATATTTGATACCTAGGAAGGAAAACCTTGGAAGACCTGGTTTCCTAAAAGAGATAATCTGATTGCGACAATTTATATAAGCGTCGTGGTCTAAAAGCTAATCTACACCTAGAATAGCATCGTAGCCCTCCATGTCAAGGCATACGAGGTTTGCAGGAAGATTGTGACGATCTACCATTACCTTACTATCGTGATAATAGGTTGTAAGTTTGGTTCCGGGACCTAATGGTGTAGTGATTGCTAGGTATGAAGGTAGAGGAACTGATACAATAGGTAAGGTTTTTGCAAAAGTAGTAGATATAAAGGAATGAGAAGCACCAGTATTGAATAGTACGAATGCAGGATGGGAATAGATTTGGATAGTACCTTCCATTAGCCCATCATTCTTGGGCGCTTCTTCTTCTTCCATGATTACATTGAGACGAGCCTGACGCTTACGTCCACCACTGGAAGATTGTTCCTTCATGAGGGGGCATTCCGGCATGCGGTGCTCTCGGCTACCACATCTTAAATAAGCACCAAGGTGCTTCCAGCACTCTTCGGCTGAATGACCGAACTTCTCACAAAATGTACAAGCCGTGGTGACTTGTTTGTCTTCTTCCTTGACTTTCTTATTCTTGTGGTAGCCGCTACCACTCCCATTCCAGGATCTCTTCTTGTTATCACGGGATTTGTAGGGTTCTGTGATACTAAAATTCTTCTTATCATGTCGATCAGACCTTCGGCTCGGCTCCTCTCCCTTTCCTTTCATATTTTTGACCTTCTCTGAGGTCCTTTCACATAGATGTGCCCGCTGGACCATTTTCGCATAAGTACGGATGTTTTGAGTCCCTAGTTGTCGAATATAGTCGGGCCTCAATCCGTCCATAAACTGGTTAGCTTTTAATAAGTCGGTGCTAACCAGGTGAGGAGCATACGGCGCCAGCCTAGAAAATTGGAGTTCATACTCCGCTACGGTCATCATGCCTTGGCGTAACGAAGCGAATTCCATAGCTTTTTTCTCCTTTACATGTTTGGAGAAGTACCTAGCTCGGAAAAGGGTAAGGAAGCCTTCCCAAGTATGTGGTGCATCTTGCGACGGTGCCGGAATCGACTTCCACCACGTACGAGCATCTTTATTTAATTGAAATGTTGTCAAACAGACCTTCTCCTGATCAACACATTGCATAACTTCAAAGATGCAGTTCATCTCATCTATCCAATTCTCGACTTCATCTGGATTAGAGGAACCTGAAAACTGCGGAGGATTTAAGCTTCGAAAGTTACGATGTAAGTCTCCAGCTCTTGCTCCTGCGCCGGCTTGTGCCATGTTTTGTAATGCCTGAGTGAGACCCGCAACGGTCTGTTGCATACCTGTCCAATCAACACGATGAGCCATTATGAGAATAAGGTACCTGTGAAGAGTAATGCATTTGTTAATTCTAATGAAATAAGTGGGTTTAGAAATAATTCTAATCACTATCTCACCACAGGTTCCACCCAATTCCTTTCATAGGTTGGGAATTTCTCTCCTAGTTTCATAGGTGTGGGTCCTTAAACCTTGGACTTATCCTTTGACATGACCCTTTCCCTAGGACTTCTAGTCCTAGTGCACTCTAATACCACTTTCACTGTCACATCCTGAGATTATGCAGCGGAAACAATCGGGAATGTGAACAATCGGCTAGTACGTCTCGAGCAAGTAATATAATTAGAGCACAAGACAATCACACAAAGGTAATTGCACAAGTAATTCATTAAAAACCTTCAACTTTATTACTTCATAAAATAATCCTCAAAGTACATAAGATCTTTTCACTAGACTCAAGAAAAAAAAAATTACATCATGACTCGACTAGACATTGATAACTAAGGCTTCTCTTGAGTCACGTGTCCTTCAATCGCTCTCGGATCCATCACTTGAGTAATCTGAACCCAACCCACTAGAATCTCTTGAAAAAGATTAGAAAGTAGGGTAATGAGCACACTTGCCTAGTAGGTATCTTCGTATCAACATGAAGGCAAATTTAAATAATTAGCATTTTAGCTCTAGAGAATAAGATAAATCTTGTAGATACGATGAAACATGCGAATAAAACCAAAGTAAAAGATACGATCAAGCTTGAGATATGAGAATAGAATTAATCAAGTATATAACATGAATGTCAATTTGGCCTTTTCATGAACAAGAATGTCGCAAGAATGTACTTTTCATAACCATGAAGACTATGCACTAGAAAGTCAAGCAAGAAAGTATTGTTCGCTTAATAGCAAGTACTTCGTGAATTTATGTGGAATCCCGTGGATATTTCACTTATTTATAGAGAAAGTACTCCCAGCGCAATGCGACGCCAGTAGTATCATACCCCATGGTTTACAATATATTTCCGACAATCAGCCGAGGGGACTAGCATAGAGCCCTTGAACACAATCAATGCTCGAACTACATCTTGAAGTATAAATCAAGCTACTTCCACGTTTATAACAATAATGTGGCCAATAATATACAAGTTCAACAAAAGCTCCATGATAAGGCAACCAAAAATAAGAACGCTTCAATTAAGAACAAGAGATTTCAAGAAAAGAATTAATAACTAGGTTATGCTATAAAGAAAATCTGGCAGCATAACGATACATTCTTCATTTTCCATATCTTTATATTGACTTATTATCATAGGTTTAGAGTCCAGAAAATCCATGAACTCAAGAAAACGAACCCTAAAGGTCAAACATTGGGTTAGAAAAAATCAGGAACCAAACGGTCTATTATTGGACCGTATAGTATAGAAAGCGGTCATATGCTAGACTGTTTAGAAATTCAAGCGATCTAGTCTTGGACTGTTTCATGAGACAGAGTCGTTAAACACGAGAAAATCCTTCTGAAGCTTTGCGGTCAAATGGAGAATTGTCTAGCATCTGTTAGCGGTCAAGTGCAGGGCCGCTAGTAGACTCTGGCGGTCAATCAGAAGGCCGCTAAGTATCAGAATGTATAAAACACCGGTAGAAGTGCGTTCTAGATAATGGGCTTTAATGGTACAACCAGCTCGCCATCTTGGAGGGAATCCCAGGCTCACGGAGTCTTAAGGAGGCCTTGAAACAAGATTTTCTAGTCCGTTGGAAGGAATATCCAAAGGAGATGTCATCATGTCCAAGATTATGTTCTTAATGTGCAAAAGTGTAACTAATGACAACATACCGGGATATGTGCTATGTACTTAAGAAAATGACTCTTAAAAGAGAGGTAATCATGTAAAATAGTGATCAAGATAAATCATAGATCCTTTATCCTTTGAAACATGTATTTATTACAAGAATATATAGTTCTGGTCATAAATTAACATAATGTTAAAATTACTTCCAAGTACATAAAGAATCATGGAATCTACTAGAATATTCAGTTAACATAACTAGATATATGAAATTAACACTTAAAACATGAATAAACCTACTTAACAGGGCTTAACATACATTAATTATGGCTAATCTAGAATATGTTTCAGATTTACAATATTACAGAAAATCAAAAAACAAACTAGTGAGGACACCAGAGCACGAGTACGACCCGACTCAGCGAGCCGTCGGTACCGGACCCGCAGCACGACTCGGTCGACATCGACATCGTTGTGGCTGGGCGATAGTATGGAGTCCCCCCCTGAGTGTTGATACTTTCTTTATGTTTAGTGTATTGGTGTGTATTTATTTTGAGAATTTATGAGTGTAATGGGTCAAGGTTGTACAATAGGTTACACTTCATGTAAGGAGCCCAATTTCTAAATTGGGCCTCCAAACTTTTAGGAGCCCCATTAGGCCTCTCTCTCCCTTGTGCGCCTAAAAGGCTGGTCCAAGGCCCAAGATGGGCTTCTAGAATACTTGGACCATTAGACCAAGGAGACAAAGGTAGAGGATGCCCCCTCCTTGTCCCCCATGCATGTCTCCCACCTACCCTTGACCAATGTTAGTGGATGTCCTTTGGAGCTAGTGGATGTCCTTTGGTGTTAGTGGATGTCCTTGGGTCTAGATATAGGGTTTGAACACTTATAGTCTCTCATTGTATTTTGTGTGAAACTAATGAGAAAATTGAAGAGAATATTGATTGGTGTGCACTCCCCTCTCCCTCTTGAGTGTTCTTGGTGTTCTTCCTCCTCCCACCCCCCAACTCTCTCTAGATCTGATCCCAAATCTTCTATCTCCCTCATATTTCTTCTACTTCTCTTCGTTCTCTATCTTCTATGAACGTTCACCGCCACCGCCGCTGCCGTTCGTGCCGCCGTTCAGTCTCCACGAGCCGGTCTTCATCCTGCTGCCCCAAACTCAGAGTTTCAGGATAACAGCTCGGTGAAAGAACTGGTACGGAAGATCCGACCGTTGGATCATCGCGAAACTTTGAGGGTAGGCTCCCCCTATCAGAGGCCATTTCCAGTTCAATTTGTAGTTCGATCAGAGCCCGTTTTTCACCTTTCCAATCCACCTGTTCATCTTCCCCAAAATCTGCCTGTATGTAGGTCTACCGGATAGATCTTAGTAGCCGATTTTTTCTCACCTATCAAATGTTGTCCAAATCTCACAAATGTGCTATGTGCGTCTCCGGGTCACCCTCCCCTCTACCTACCATAAAAATATATGGTCCTAATTTTCCCATTTGATACTTGGTCAAAGCCCTTGATCAGGAGGGTTAGGTTCTATCCTGTCTGTTCTTTATTTCAGGATAATGTGCTCAGTCAGTTTGTAGTCGCTCCCTTTTTCAATCCAACCGTTGGACGAGTCTGTAGTTCCAGTATATTGTAGGATTTCAAGTCCTCTTTCCAACGGTACCTCTTGTGTCCCGATCTGATGTCGGAGTTGAGCGTACCATCTGATCTCACCAGAGTGCGCAGATCTGGACAGAAACACAACTGTGGGACAGCATTGGGAGATAATTCCCAAGAAATCGCCCGCCTCCACTCCGGCGACCGCCGCTCCCGACGATCGACCCGGGACACTCCAGGAGCATCCCCGTCAGTCACTGCAGCCAGGAGCCGCCCTGGACGCCGCCGTACCAGCAGCGGGTCGCACGTACCATTCGGTGGGCCAGAGTGAACGGAGCTGAACCGACCGACCGCGTCCGCCCGAGCACCATCGACTGCTGCCCACCAACCCGAGATTGGTGCTCCCAGATCCCATGTGTCACCTTTTACCTCCCTGCGTGGAGTGGTCTTAGTATTATTTCTATAATTATTAATTATTTCTGTACCGGGAGTTCCAGATCTCGGCCGGGAAGTCTTCCCCACGCCCCGAGCGTGGAGGTACACTCGCCACCCCCTTTTGTCGTATTTGCTTAGCTAGTATGCATTCTAGATGCCGCTGCATGTGAGTAGGTTACTTTCCTAGCTAGCTCGCGATACATCACCGCTGTGAGTTGTGAGTGCGAGACCCATCCCACGACTTGTTCTGAGCGTGAGAGCAAGCTGACCACCCGAGACTCAAAGCCGGTTACTCAACCGTGCAGATTGTCATGCTTCCCTTGATGGGGACGACCGTGAGTTAGCACTTCTTGTTCGGGGCACATCACCTCTTCTGGAGCTCTTTAGGTGCCGCATTGTATCGTTGTTGCTGGTCCTGTCGTCCAACCCGTCGCGTCGTCCTATAGAGTCCAAGGTCACAACTCATCCACGTCGAGTCTCGTAGTCGTCCCGCATCAAATTGGTATCAGAGCCGGCTTGAGTCTAGGGTAGTATGGTCCAAGGTCTTGCGTTGCATCCCAATATTCGGTATATAAAAAGGTGTTGTCGGACAGTTAGGTTACGCCTATCGGGGAGGCGATTCACTCGCGTGAGAGGATCTTTGGATCCCCGGACTCCGCCAAGTACTGGATATCGTTTTAAGTCTAGGTTCCTCAACTTGCATCAGTCCATCCATATAGGTCTAGTGAATCACCCTTAGCTCTCTTTACATCTCATTGCATGCCCACCCGTGGAGGTGCCCAGTACCATCACCCTGACACTATGGGTGAACACTGAGGTGCCAACCCGAGAGGCCGTTCCCTGGAGGACATGATAGCTCTACTCATGGAGCGCATGGATAGGTCCGAGCAAACTCTTAGGGAGCATATCGAGCGTATGGAGAGCCAATTCAAAGCCATGGAGGACCGCGCCGAGGCTTCTGACCGATCTATCCAAGGACTAGTTGGAAGGCTAGAGAGTGTGGAGAGAACCCCTCGACGAGACCTACCCCGCATTCTCCCGGCCCCTCAAGCACATGCTGCCCAGCCCGTGGCTACTGCCCAGCCCGCGCCTGCTGCCCAGCTCGCACCACCTCGAGCTGAGGAGCAACGGCAACGTGCCCCCCATTTTGAGGACTACGAGTCCGACAACGAGTACGAGGGAAATGGCCAGCGTCGGCATTGTCACCGACCACACAGGGATGACGAGGACGAACGGATCCTCAGGACCGTCCGTGCAGACCCTCCCACGTTTAATGGGTCCAAACCTTTGGAACCCAAGATCTATCTTGATTGGGAGGCCATCATGGACCAGTACTTTGAGTGGTTCGAGATGACGGACCACCGGAGGGTCAAGTATGCCAAGATGAAGTTGTTAGGGCAAGCACAGACTTACTGGAGCAATGTAGAGAGTTTGCTCTTTCAACGTCATGAGCCTCAGGTAGGTTCTTGGGATGAGATGAAGGACAAGCTTAGGCGTAAGTATCTTCCCGTCACGTACCGTCAACGACTTATTGATAGGTGGCAAAGTCTCGCCCAAGGGGACCGATCCGTGTCAGACTATATCGCGGAGTTTGACGAGTACTTTTTGCGATGTGGCGTTACGGAGGAGAGCACTATGCCTGTATCGCGCTTCCGTCGTGGTTTGCGGCCCCACTACCTATATGAATTATTTCGCCGTAATGTTACCACCTTGGAAGATGCATACCAGGTTGCTCTAGAGTTGGAGTAGTTCGAGGCGGAGTTCACTCCCGTCCAGCGCCCGGGGTTCACTTATCAGCGTGGGACCGACCCTCGTACCACGCCTACCTCCTATAACCAGTTTTCGGTGGCCCGTCCCCCAGAACCCCCTCGACAGGACCCCACTGCTCCTAGGCTCCGCACTTTCCCTCCGAGGGACCCTCCCCCTCGCCCGCAGGCACCCATCCCTGCCTCTCGGCCTTATCAGCCCGCCGTACCAGCTCGGCCTCTTCTTCTCACACCCCCAGCTATCGAGAGAACAAGGGTAAGGGGCCACTGATTGGTGGAACATCTTAGGGCACGGGGACACGAGACCGTTGCTACACTTGTGGTGGAGTTGGCCACTTTGCCAGCAAGTGTCCCACCTGGGGAACACTTGTTATTACCGACACGCCGGCCTGTGACCCCACCCCCGAGTTGGTGCCAGTCAGTTATGAGCCGGCCTAGAAATTGGCCGAGGAATTCTTTGATGAGCTGTTGGAGGGTGAGCAGGTCGACGTCCCTGGTACCCAGTATCAGGATGGCATACATTTGGGTGTAGTCAAGTGCATCCTTACCCAGCCGCAGGTGAGTGACGACTGGCATCGCACTACCATATTCCATACATTTTGTAGGCTGGAAGGGAAGGCATGCAAGGTGATTATTGATAGCGGGAGCTGCATCAACGCTATCTCCACATGCACCGTCAAGCGCCTTGGTTTGACGCCCGTGGATCACCTTGCACCCTATATAGTTTCTTGGGTGGATTCCACTTCCATCCGGTCAGACTGCGGTATCTGGTGCCGCTGCAGTTCCAGGCATACCATGATGCGATATACAACCTATGGAGGTGGGTAGTATCATCCTTGGTAGGACTTGGCTCTTTGACAGAGATGTCACCCTTCATGGCAAGTCGAACACTTGCACCTTCAACCATGGTGGCTAAAGGATTACCCTCCACCCCATCCAGCCGAAGGACCCATCTGTCCGAGGACCAGCTCGCCCCAGTACTGCGACATCTTCCAGTTAGGGGAAAGTCGGTCCACCCGCGTTGTCCTCGGCACAAGCCTCCACCTCTTCGACCGCTCCTAGCAGAGTGGACCCTCCACCTAGGAGGTTGATGATGATCAGTCCGAGAGAGATGGAACAGGCACGATGTACAGACTTAGCATGAGATGCAACATGAGACACTCAATGTACAGACTTCGAGTTCGTGCATGCTACAGTGCTAATGTATGGACTTAGTGTTCTGAAGGGCAGACAATGTCTAGACTTTGAAAGCTAGAACACGAACATGCTACAATATATAGACTTTGATTGAGACAATGCATGAGACGATGCGATGTACAGACTTGCCTGGCCGATGCATAGACTTTGAGGTAAGACGCTAGACGCTGTACAGACTTTACTTGCATGTGCAAACTTGGCGATGTATAGACTTGCACAGTTCTAGCCAAGGGATGTATAGACTTTAAGTCCAATGCAAAAGGCTATATAGACTTTGAGACTTAATACATGGTTGCGAATGTACAGACTTTGTCTGTGATGTGCAGACTTGCTATGTCTGGGACACATGCAATGTACAGACTTGAGTGCTCTGACTATGCTCATGCAATGTATAGACTATATGGCGTGCAGACACTGTATATGCATGAGCAACGTATGGACTTGCTAGCCAGACACTACAAAGACCAGACACTACAAAGACTCTGTACAGACTTTATAGCGTGCAAACATGCCATTTGAATGTATAGACTGTGTGGACTTGATAGCATGCAGATGTATGGACTTGTGCTGGCTTGATACTAAACACAATGACTGGCTCACTGTGATACTCTCACTATGTTGCTATCATCAAAACAAAATATCATATGCTTGTGCCTAAGGGGCACAACATTCTCCCCCTTTTTGATGATGGCAACAAAGTGACAGTGAGTCACCAACCAAATTTTCTCCCCCTTTAACATGATCAAAAAGAAAGAAAAACATGAGTGCAATATGCAGAATACATTGTAGATTTCCCTTAGAACAGCTCAAACTCCCCCTGAATGAATAACTCTCCCTGAATTATATCTCCCCCTTTGAGAAGGAATATGGATGGATGAACCAGATAATTAAAAGGTAGGGAAGGAACATGAATAATGTAAGGGGTCACTACACAACAGCTGAAGCATTGGTTCAGAAAATGAGCATGATTATAAAAAACTGTTAAAGTATAAGAATCAGCAATATACAGTCTTGAAAAGATTCAGGTTTAACAGTGATAAATGTAGAGTAAAGCAGCTGACCACTGAAAAAGAGTTATAGACTCCATTTATAGTAATGAATCTAGGGCACATGGTTTTAAGAGAAAAGTCAGAAACAATACCCTTTGTAATTAAACATGGAAGTTTAAGAAAGGCAACTTGAATATGTATTGAGAAAAATAATTTTCCCCCAATGACTTTTGATTTCAAAGGGTTACAGCAGTTTATTTTCACTTTTTAATTTTCAGAAACTGAGCTAAGTGAATAGATCAGTGGCACCTTGATCAGAGGCAGGTACCCCCAGTTACTAGGCATAAACTACTAGATCTACTTCAGATCAAGACCTACAAGGAACAATTTTCACCTTTGACATTAAGGGCACACCTTGATCAGAGGCCAGTACCCCCAGTTACTTGGTGAAGACTCCCCCTATAGATTTGACCCTATGAACAGAGATAGTCTGAAGCACTTCATGACTTATGAATTCTCCTGCTTCTTTGGAGGAGATCACAATTTCTCAGTGCAATTCAGCCATTGCTCTGTCACTGTGTTCAGCTCTTTACATTGATGATCTTATTTACTGCTGCCCTTATTTCTTTTAGAGTGATTGTTTAAAAAATAGTACACACTCTATTTACCTTTTCTAGACATATCCAGTTTAACACATTCAGGCATAAAAAAAACTTTTTCTATTCTAACCATGAGACAAAGATTAAGAGCTATAAAAGTTTTCTTTTATCTCAAGTTCTGAAGTGCAGACACTTAACTCTTCAATTTATAAAGTTTAAACCTTTAGCTCCTCTCAATTTGCAAGTGTGATTCTTATAAATGAACAATTGCAATGACCACAGCTCAATGCACTAAACCAGAAGCAATACTGTTGTTCAGTGAAGGTTAGGGAAATGATGGCAATTGTTAAAAAGTGATAGCAATAGGCATGAAGGTCCAAGAGCATCTGATGTCAAAGATTATGAATGGAGTGAGTGGGAACAATGAGGAGTGAAAAAGATTCAACGTACTGAACATAACTCTCAGCTCCCCCTGACACCATGATGCAAAAATATGCTATGCAATGAGTCATTTCTTTTTAAAATTTTCAAATTCAATGATATGCAGTGCACTGCTCCATATGAAGACTGGACCCTATATACCATAGTGGTCATGCAAAGAAATACAGTGCAAAGCAGTCCTATATGCATTAAACAACTTCCTTGATGCAAATGATATATGCAGACATTAGACACATGCATCAACTATATGCATTAAATGAACCATTCAAACTCAGTGCAATAGATGGCAGAAGAAGAGCATCAAATTTATGCAGAATTAAATTCAGTAGCTGAGTCTGGAATGCAGACTGATCAGCTGGACAAGAAGAGAACATCAGAAATTAAACAACCAAATCAACATGACTTTCTCAATTCTGAAGGTAAATCACTTACCTACTTTACCTGACTGATTTATTTTTACCCTTGGTGTTGCATCAGATTGTTGACAAGGCCTCCAATTTCTTTCAGCTTTTAGAATTTTTGGCCCTGCCTCTTGTCATATGCCTGGAGTAGCTATTCCTGTTTCATCATTTTGTTCCCGGCTAACAGGCATACATGCAAACACACTTAGGGAGCAGATTTTGGAACCCAAGATAGTTTGGGCCCCAAGATAGAAGCAGATATGTGAGAGTGAAAATGTGACAGAAGCTATTTAGGGATCCACACTTGTGTGAAAGTGGATGGTTTGGTGGATTCTACAGCTTGAGAGTTCTTTTTGTTATTTTTTTTTTCTCAGCACTAACAGGTTTAGCTTTCTTCTTCTGGTGCTGTGATGGTTTTTGTGTAGTCCTGGCATTCATTTTATTAGAAACATTGTTATTTTTCTGCCAGTGCCTTGGTCAATGAGTGTACTGGAAGTTGTGGCCCAAGTTTGTCCTAGGCTGACCATAGAACACCTGTTGACTAGGACTCCATGTCATAAAGTGACTATCCCATCTCCTAGCTAGCTGAGATCTATAGGGTTGAATGTGGAAATTCTGATACCTAGACCTCATGTATACATGATTCCACCCAAACCTATTAAGTGGTTGTGAATGAATGTGATGATAGACTTGGGCTCGAGGGAAATAGGGATGTGCAAACTGGTTCCTAGCTACACTTGGTCTCCCTGCCACCTTTGACCCTCTAGGTTTCTGCACTGACTTATATTGGGTCTTTTTCTGAGCAGTTGATGGTGGTGGAGACTTAGCAACCTTGGACTGGGATTTTGATGTGCTAGCTGGCTGACCCCTAGCCTTGGACTTACCCTTGGGAGAAGAGCATGCAGCTCTAGGCTCTACAACTTTCTGCTTTCCCTTGTCCTTAGCACGGGACACTTTTGATTTTACATTATTGAAAGCAGATTTTTCATTGACCATTTTTATGAGTGGTCCTTTATTCTTTTCTTCCACGAATGAAATGGTTTTCAGTTCAAAACTCTTTTTAGCTAAGGGATTAAAACCGAGACCCTCCTTTCTGAAGTTGACTTTTGACCCTAGCAAGGCATTAAGATTTTCTGTTCCTTGGGTCATGCTTTCAATGATTTTCTTTTTGTCAGAATTTTCATTTTCCAGATTTTCAATAGTTTTCTTCAATTCAGCATTCACTGACAATATAGCTTCATATTTTTCAGTTGAAATCTTTATTTCATTTTCAAATTTCTGAATTGACAATTTCAACTCATCAATGACATTTTTCAGCAACTCATTTTCTTTCCTACAATCAATCAAAACATGCTTTAATTCATCAAACTCAGAACATGCACTTTTTTTTCTTCCAAAAAGCCCTGCCTAGTGACTGATGGGGTGGACCACCAGACCACTGGGAGGTTAATTTTATTGCTAAAGACAGAGAATAGAGATTACATCAGTCTGATGCTGGGAAAACCCAGCTTATACATTCGAGCCTCTCCCTTTATAATAGAGGGTAGCTCATTGTAATTGAAAAAAATATTACATTTGGATGAGCAAGCTAAGGAGGCCAAAGAATCCGCTACTCTATTGCCTTCTCTGTAAATATGAACAATCTTGTCATACTGCGTAATAGATCTCTATATCTCTCTGACATATGAAAGTATAGACCATGGGCATTGATATTCCTGTTTAATTACTCGAACAAGAACTTGAGAGTCACATTCAATATGTGCTGGGCGGTTTGAGATTGTATGGAGGTATTTGATGCCATCAATTAAAGCCCTTGCTTCTGCAACAAGACTATTTGTCTGACCATAAAAGTGGGAGTAGGCAAGGATAACATTGCCACTGTGATCTCTGATAACACCTCCACCTCCAGATGTTCCATTGTGTTTGCAGGCACCATCAAAATTTAACTTAAGAAATGGCCAGGGGGGGCATACCCATTTGACAGTTTTCAGCTGCGCACCATTTGAGAGGTAAGTAGGAATACCTAAAGTTTCCAGAATCTTCCGTTTGCTATTATCTGATTCCTTTAAGTTGGCACTAGCACAAACCTGTTTTACTTGATGGATGATTTGGTGGAGAACACTACTTTTGGAAAAAGTTCTACCTTCATATCTCACAGCATTCTGAGCTCTTCAAATATCCCAGCAACCATAGCCTATGACTGCTAGAATGAGGAGGCCATGAGCAGATTTCATTTGAATATTGCAAGCAGCATTTGAAATAAATGATATAATAGAATTTCCTTCCAGTTGCAGCCCCGTTGATTTGAAATATGACCATATGTGAGAGGCTAGCTCACTGTGTAAGAAAAGATGATTCATGTTTTCCCCATGGTGGACCTGATAGCAGGAACAGATAGAGCTCAATTGCACACCCAGACGTTGAACATTGGAGTCAACAAGGAGGCTGTTTTGGAGAATTTTCCACAGGTGAACAGATATTTTCGTTGGGAGCCATTGTGACCAAATCCTAGCCCAATGTATAGTTGACTGGTTGGAGACATTTTCGGATAGAACCTGATAGGTAGATGCCACCGAAAATCTTCCTGAAGAGGACAGACTCCATGCTTGAAAATCATCATCAAGGGTGAGAGTGGTGTTAATAACAGCTGCTTTGATTGGTGCTGGCATAAAACTATACATTAATACCATTTCCTCTCTTGAATCATGCAGCAAGAAATCATTTACAGTGATGTTGGGGTTAGGCATGCTATTAGCAGGAACATAGTCAGCCAAACATTGATTTCCAATCCAGTTATCATACCATAAATTGGTGAGCTTGCCATCCCCGATGATGACCTTGTTAAATTGGAGGACAAGGTTTTTAGCCTTGATCCAGCTTCTTCTAGCAAGTCCATTCATACTTTTGAAATGCACATCTCTCAAATGTCTTTGACCAATATATTTAGATCTGAAGTAGGTGGCCCACAAGGAATTGGAATGCAAAGCCTACCATAACATCTTAACTCTTAAGGCTATGTCCATTTGCCTAAGTGACATAATGCCGAGGCCTCCCTGTGAAATAGGTCTGCAAATCAGGTCCCATGATCTCCAGTGCCTTTTGTTCCCATTCGGGGAAGAACCCCAAAAGAAATTGGCAAATGATTTCTCAAGCAAAAGGTGTGTTCCTGAGTAAAGGGGTGAAGTGGAAAGGGCATAGATTGGAATAGAAGTGAGCACATGCTTAATCAAGATCAACTTAGCACGTTGAGAAAGTAAGCTAGATTTCCAACTAGAAATTCTCTTTTGAATGGAGTGTATAATACCAGCAAAATGAACTTTTTTACTTCGGCCTAGAACCAGAGGGAAGCCAAGATATTTATGAGGAAAGCTATGTCTGGTGAAACCTGTAAGAGTGGAGATCCGAGTAGTAATGGAATCATTTGTCTTTGGATGCAAAAAGAAACCACTCTTACTGATATTAATGAGCTGACCTGACCCCATTTCATAAGTCTTGATAATTTTCAATAAATTCGTGACAGAGACAAGGCTAGCCTTACTAAAAATCAAGGTGCCATCTGCAAATAAAAGATGGGATATAGGGGGACATCTCCGAGGCCCTTGGAAACACTCAATTTGTCTATTTAAATGAGCTTCCTTTAAGGATCTGCTCAAGCTTTCCTCAGCAATGATAAATAAAGTTGGGGCAATTGGGTCACCTTGCCGAACTCCCCTTGAAGACTTAAAAAAACCAGCTGCATCTCCATTCAATAAAACTGAAAACCAGCAGTTCGTGACCATCTTTTCAATCAGTTGAATGAAAGTCAGACTGAAACCAAACCTGTGAAGAACAGCAAACAAGAAGTCCCACTCTAATCGATCGTAAGCCTTGGCCATGTCTAATTTAAAAATAACATTCTTTCCTCTGGTTTTTCTGCCCAATTCCTGAGTCAATTCTTGTACAAGAGCAATATTTTCTGTTATGTGCCTCCCCTTGACAAAAGCAGTATGTTCCTTGGATATTATGCTTGGAAGAATAGAAGCCAGCCTTTTATTAACAATGGAAGAAATAATCTTGTAAAAGAAATTGCATAAACTGATAGGTCTGTAGTCTGAGATATCCACAACATTTGACTTTTTAGGAATAAGGGCAATTAAAGTGGATGTAACAGTTCTTCGGAGAGGCTGTGGAATAGAAAAGGCCTCTAGTACAGCACTTACAACTACACCAACAATGATTGTCCAAGCCTTTTGGAAAAAAGCTCATGTGAATCCATCGGGTCCTGGTGCACTATCAGCAGAAACAGCAAAGACAATGTCTTTTATTTCCTTTTCAGTGGGAATAGCACACAACATTTCATTATCTTGATGGGTCACTAAATTAGGTATACAGTTCAAGGAGGATTCCTCAATAAAATGGTGCTGAGAAGAGAACGCTATGTAAAAATGATTAGCTGCAATGTCCTTCATTTCTACATGATCTGAAGTCAACATACCAGCAGAATTCCGAAGCTGAGTAATGCACTGCTTATTTCTTTTGGCCTTGGTCGAAGTGTGAAAAAATCTTGTGTTTCTGTCCCCCTCCTTTAGCCATCTAATCCCTGACTTCTGTTTCCAAAAACATTCCTCCTGTAATAGCCTTTCAGATTGAAGGGATTTGGCTTCCTCTAACCTTTTGTGATTATCCATAGTGGGGTGTAAATCATAAGAAAGTTCTGCTTTGAGAACTGAATCCTCTGCTGCCATCAAATTTAAATGCACATGACCAAAAATCTGCTTGTTCCAGTTGCGAAGCATGCTTCTCAAATACTTAAGCTTCAAGTAGAGGGTTGTCATAGGAGAGGAGGCCAGTGGACTAGTATTCCAACAAGTATTAACATCCATAAGAAATTTGTCATGCATAGTCCACATTTGTTGGAAACAGAATCTACTCTTGAATTTCTCCTTGTGTAACATTCTCACCAAAAGGGGAGCATGGTCAGATGCTTCCCTTGACAAATGCTCAACTGAAATGGGGAACAATTTTAACCAATCTGAATTAAAAAGGACCCTGTCCAGCCTTGCCCAAATACCATTGCACCCAGTTTGATTGTTATGCCATGTATACTTAGAGCCCATGTATCCTGCATCTATTAGAGCACAGTCTGAAACACACTCATTAAAATCTGAGATAGCACCCAAATTAGGTGGATTACCACCTAGTTTTTCATCTACATTCAGAATACAATTAAAATCTCCAGCGACTAACCAAGGTCCTGATATATGTGAGTGAACCAAATAAAGAGATGTCCATAAAGCCTGTCTGTCCAAAGCAGAGCATTTTGCATAAACAAAAGATAAGTGAAATATTGGCCATACAGAACCAGATTGAATAAGAGTGATTTGTTGCTCATCTGTACTGACAATTGTGAAATCCAGGGTTGCCCTCCAGAAGATCCAAATATGGGCTATATCATCACAATTTGCAATACAATTATCCATTCCCAACTTTCTGCAGATACCTTTCATTTTGCTGACATGAATTTTGGGTTCCAGCACAACAATACAATCAATGTTATGAGCTTTGATGAAAAGTTTAGCCCTCCCTACTGAAACATCATTTCCTATACCTCTTATATTCCAGATAATAAAATTCATGATGATTTAGATATAGGGAGATTGCCTGAGGATCCAGACCTGGTCATGGATCTAGTAGTGACACCAGTATGATCATTAAGCAGAACCCTGGCATTATCAATAGCAGCTGCATTAGCAATGTCCTGTCTTCTAGATACCAAATCTACAGTCTACTACTGATTCTGAGAGAAATAAGATGATGCTGGCTGATGGCCTGAGGAGGACGACATAATCTGTTGTGTGCCCACAATTCGAGGATCAACAATAGTTAGCTCTGGAACAGGGACAATGATGCCCTTTCCGTCAAACCTTTGTCCTGAAGGGAGCTCCATATGAGAAGGAGCAGTGAACTTTTCCGGATGGAGCACTTCAATCTGACAATTTGGTTCCACAGGAAGTAGTAAAGAAGATGTTCCAGCCATATCAACTTCAGGATGCGAATAAGAGCCAGCTTTAGTCTTCACGACAATGACATCCATATGGGCAGGCCTTATTTTATCATGATCAACAGTCAAGGTATCATTTTTGGCAGAAGCATTATCCCCCGCAACCTTGGATGGAGGCACCAACTCATCTTCATTAAGTGATCTATTATTAGGAGAAGCCCCCACAACAATCACATCCGAATTATCATGAAATTCAGATTTTTTATCGGGAGGAGGCACATCTGCTTTATCATTTTTATGAACACCAGCATTCAGTGTAGCCACCGGTTTCCAGACATTTTTAACATTTGGATTTGGACAGGAAATACCCTGTGAAAATTCAGGATTGACCGAAGGCTGAGCCGATTTACCTTTGCAATCAACCGAACAATGGCCTAGCCTGGAGCAAACCGAACAAAATGTCGGAAGCTCTGGATATAAAATATATTGCCAAGCCCCTCCCCCAGGAAAACCAATCCACAGTCTATGTGGGTGAGACTTCAAAATATCCAATTCAACACAAACACGGGCTACCGCAGTATTGGAAAGGTTCAGGGTTGAAGGATCTATTTTTAATACCTTCCCAATGTTCCCGGCAATAGAGTGCAACATAGGTTCCACAAATAAATTCACAGGCAACCCAGGGAAAGAAATCCATACCCGCAGAATAGAAGAGTCCTCATTTGGAGAGAAATGCATCGTCCATTTGAAAAATCTGAATAGCCTGCCATGGACATAAAGATGTTCTCTCAGAAGCAACTGCAAATAATCCTCCTGATTACGAAAACGCAGCAGAAGGTGTTTGGAATCCAAAGCACTGATAACAAAATCTTCCTTGAATCTGCAACGATTGGACAGATGAGCTCTGATCTCAGGGAAGGCAGGCCTGCCTTGAGGCGTTCGAGCCACAAGAGTGAAATCAAAAGGCTTTAGAGACGTCGCTATTTCCTCAGCATTGAAGAAGACAGCCGGTTCACCGCCATCTGTAAGAGCAGGCTCATGGACCATGCCAGGAACGATCGGCGGTGACATTGAAGAAGCAAGAACTTCAGCAAAAGAGCGACTACAACCCGGGAGATTAAAAGCAGAGGGGACGTTGTGGGAAGTCGAAACCAAAGTGGGAAAAGCCGACGGAGCATCCATAATGGCAGCGGGGGCCACGGCGGGCCCCCCCGAGGCAGCCATGGAAGAATGCAGTCAAAGCGCCGCCATGGGACCTATGCTAAGAAAAACCCACGTCTTGTCCCAGGACGACCTTTAGAACAGAACATGCACTTTTCAATTTGACATTCTCTGATTGTAAACATGCAACTTTACCAGAAAGTGTTTTATCATTAACCAGAGAATTCATTTTCTTCTTCAAGAGTCTGTTTTCCTTCTTAATATCATTCGCTTTATCTAACAGTTCTCCATAAGCATCTTCCCAATCAGAAATAGTATAATGTTCGAAAGGGGATGATACCTGATCAGACTCTTCTTCTTCTTCTCTTCCATTCCTGGCCATCAAGTAGATGTCCTTTTCTGATTTCTCACTATCTGAGGAAGTGCTCAGCGTGCATTCTTCCTCATCACTCCATATACTGACCATGACCTTTTCCTTTGGCGCTTTCTTCCATGGTCTTCCTTTCATTTTCTGTAACTCTGGACAATCAGCCTTCATATGGCCAGTCTTCCTGCAATGATAACAAGCATTATCGTCAGATTTTTCAGCAGGGTTAAATTTATACCTGTTTTGCTTCCTGCTGTGGTGTTTTCTGTAGACATTTTTCCCTTCTGTTATAAGAAATCTTCTGAACTCTCTTGTATTCATAGCTAGTTCATCCTTTTCAAACTCCAATCCAGATAGGCTCCGATCACTGGATGATCCATTGCATCTGGACTATTTTGAACCGCTATGCTTGACCATCAGAGCAATAGGCTTCTTGTATTTGAGCTCTTCAGCTTGTAGAAGATTCATCTCGTACGCCATCAAAGAGCCTATCAGCTCATTAGGTTTCATCTTTTGTAGATCTTTTGACTCCTCAACCACAGTTGCTTTGGTATGCCATATCGGAGTCAACGATCGAAGGATCTTCCTCACAACTTCATGATCAGTATAACTTTTTCCCAGATTTCTTAGACCATTTATTATGATGGTCAGACGAGCATACATTTCGGTCACTGTCTCACCGGGCTTCATCCGAAATGCTTCATACTTTGACACTAGCATATTTGCCCTCGTCTCTCTCACTTGAGATGTTCCCTCATAAATGACTTCAAGGGTATCCCACATCTCCTTCGCCGTCTTGCAGGATGACACTCTATCAAATTCAGTGGGATGGAGTGCACACTGAATGGCGTTGATGGCGCTCCAATTCAGAGTAGATTTCCTGATTTCTTCTCTAGTCCACAATTCCTCGTTCTCATGTAGCTCATAAGGACCTTTGCTCACAATTTTCCAGACCTCGTAATCTTTGGCTCCGAGGAAGACCTGCATCCGGTTCTTCCAATATGGGTAGTTGGATCCGTCGAAGAATGGTGGCTTCATAGTGGACTGTCCCTCTGCTGTTAACCCTCTAGCATCCATGGTCGTTCCTCTTTAGGATGTTAGTCCTGCACAAAGAGTTAGGCTCTGATACCAATTGTTGGGACGCTAAAGGTGATCTAGAGGGGGGTGAATAGATCAGTCACCCGTTAAAAACTACAACAGCAGATTCAAATGCGGAATGAAAACTTCTACTGAACAAATAGAGGGCACAAAGCAATTACTAGCCAGAACTGAAGAACCATCCTAAGCAAACATCTACTGCACAAAGAACAGAAATATAGAAGCTATGCAAACCACAAAACAACCACACAGTAGACAAGATATTTTTAGGTGGTTCGGTCCTCCAGACCTACATCCACCCCACACTCAACCCGACTGTGGATTATTGCTGACTCACAGCTTGAACCGCTGGGCCTCACAACTTGCCTACATCCTGCTGAGCCTCACAGCTTGCTGTCCGAGGTATCCACCTCACCTGCTGAGCCTCACAGCTTGCTGTCCAGAGGAATCCTCCTCTGCAAAACCGCTGGGCAATACAGCTTAGCTGTCCAGTGAAATCCTCCACTGCAAACGCTGACTAACAGCTTGAACACAAGAGTTTTGAAAAACAAAACAAAAACAAACAAAAGATAAAATGTATCCCTGCAGGGAATGTAGCTCAAACAAGTGAGCAATACTCAGATCTGGTTTTGAACCAAAGATCTGAGGAACATCTCTCTCAACTCTTCTCTCTCTCAACTCTCTCTCTTAACTCTCTCCTTCTCTTTCTTTTCTCTTCTGCTGGATCGTAGAAGCTCTCACTCTGCCTCTGCTCCTTTTTTCACGATCAGACTTCTCCTGAGGAAGAAGCTTTATATATATAGCAGCAGCTAGGGCGTGTGTCTTCCACATTTCCCGCCCAGAAGGTTCCTCCACGTGTCATCATCCTGTCAGCCCTTTCAGCCTCGGATCACGTGCCTTCATTTAGCTCCTCGAGCAGCAATCCTATCAGATGAAGATTATTTTCAGTTTGAGTAAGCAAAGTATGTACATTAAGAATGAATGCACAATGGCTGTATGGACTTAGCATTCTGAACAATGTACATACTTGCCACCTGAAGTGTGTAATGCAGTGTGTAGACTTTGCAATGTATGGACTTTGCAATGCGAAGACAAATCATGTACAGACTTGGAAATTCTTGAAGCACAGAATGCACAGGCTAGAGTTATGAGTGTATAGACTTGATAGCACATGTTGCAGTATGCATATGGTGAAGTATGTACATTGACGATAAATGAGATGCAGCTTAACAAGCACTGACTTGATGCTCACACGGCTATACATACTTGCATGAGACGCTGGGTGAGACGCAGGATGCACTGGCTGTACAGACTTTGAATCAAATATCCATAGAGACGCTAAGTGAGACGGTGGATGCGATGCGATGTATAGACTTAGCATGAGACGCAACCTGAGACACTCAATGTACAGACTTAGAGTTCGTGCATGCTACAGTGCTAATGTATGGACTTAGTGTTCTGCAGGGCAGACAATGTCTAGACTTTGAAAGCTAGAACACGAATAGGCTGCAATGTATAGACTTTGATTGAGACGATGCATGAGACGATGCGATGTACAGACTTGCCTGGCCGATGCATAGACTTTGAGGTAAGACGCTAGACGCTGTACAGACTTTACTTGCATGTGCAAACTTGGCGATGTATAGACTTGCACAGTTCTAGCCAAGGAATGTATAGACTTTAAGTCCAATGCAAAAGGCTGTACAGACTTTGAGACCTAATGCATGGTGGCGAATGTACAGACTTTGTATGTGATGTGCAGACTTGCTATGTCTGGGACACATGCAATGTACAGACTTGAGTGCTCTGACTATGCTCATGCAATGTATAGACTATATGGCGTGCAGACACTGTATATGCATGAGCAACGTATGGACTTGCTAGCCAGACACTAAAAAGACCAGACACTACAAAGACTCTGTACAGACTTTATAGCGTGCAAACATGCCATTTGAATGTATAGACTGTGTGGACTTGATAGCATGCAGATGTATGGACTTGTGCTGGCTTGATACTAAACACAATGATTGGCTCACTGTGATACTCTCACTGTGTTGCTATCATCAAAACGAAATATCATATGCTTGTGCCTAAGGGGCACAACAGACCGGGGGTAACCCCATTCTAGTTGTCGTTGTCAGGGGCATAGAGGATGTCGCCCCTAGGTCTGAGGATGAGCATCCCCCAGAGATAGCCGTAATATTGCGGGAATTTTTCGATGTCTTCCCCGAAGACCTCCTTGGAGGCCTTCCACCTATGAGGGATATCCAGCATGAGATTGACCTCATCCCGGGCTCATCTTTGCCCAACCTTCCCCATTATGGGATGAGTCACATGGACCATGCTGAGCTTCAGCGGCAGGTTGAAGAGTTGATGAGTCGGGGGTCCCTTAGGGACAGCAAGAGTCCCTACGCTGTCCCTGCACTATTGGCCCTGAAGAAGGATGACACATGGAGGATGTGCATTGATAGCCGTGCAATCAATAAGATCATAGTGAAGTATCGTTTTCCCATTCCCCGATTGGATGACTTGCTTGATATGATGTCGGGAGCCACTATCTTCTCAAAGATAGACCTTCGTAGTGGCTATCACCAGGTGTGACTCAGGCCTGGAGATGAATGGAAGACGACATTCAAGACCAAGGATGGTCTTTATGAGTGGTTGGTTATGCCCTTTGGGCTTTCCAACGGCCCTAGCACCTTCATGCGGTTGATGACCCAGATTTTACGCCCTATGATAGGGGTCTTCTTGGTCGTCTACTTCGATGACATTCTTATCTACAGCCGCACTATGGAGGACCACTTTGACCATCTTAGGCAGGTCTGTGTCGTGCTAAGGAGAGAGAGTTTATTTGCCAACCCGAAGAAATGTGCTTTCATGTCCGATCAGATCACTTTTCTCGGGTTCATTGTGTCGAGAGATGGAGTCTCCGCTGATCCATAGAAGATTAGGGCCATTAGGGAGTGGCCCGAGCCCCGCACGCTTCACGATGTCTAGAGTTTCCATGGCTTAGCGACGTTCTACTGTCGCTTCATTCGTGGCTTCAGTTCTATTACTGCCCCGATCACTGATTGCATAAAGAAGGGGGCATTCGTATGCACTAAGGCTGCAGCCACGGCCTTTCAGGACATTAAGGAGCACATGACCCAGGCACCTGTCCTTGTTTTACCTTATTTTTCTAAGGTGTTTGAGGTCACGTGTGATGCTTCTGGTGTGGGTATTGGTGGCATTTTGAGTCAGGAGTCCCACCCCATTACATTCTTTAGCGAGAAGCTTAATGATGCCAAACTGTGATATTCCACATACGACAAAGAATTCTACGCAGTTGTCCAGGCATTGAGGTATTGGAGGCACTATTTGTTGCACCAGCAGTTTGTCCTCTTCTCTGACCATGAGGCCTTACGATTCCTCCATACCCAAAAGAAGCTGAATGCTCGCCATAGTCATTGGGTGGAGTATCTCCAAGAGTACACCTTTGTGCTCAAGCACAAAGCAAGGGCAGAGAACAAGGTCGCCGATGCACTGAGTCGTCGGGTGATGATGTTGACCACCATGAGTGTTGAGGTGGTAGGGCTAGAGAGGCTGAAGGACGCCTATGTTGACTGTCCGGACTTTGGTCTGATCTATGCCATCCTTCAGGCCGGTCCCTCGCGCTATTATAGCGAGTTTGTACTGCAGGAGGTTCACCTATTCCGGGGTGACAAGTTGTGCATCCCACAGACTTCTGTTCGTGACTTTCTTATGTGGGAGATGCACGCGGGAGGTCTTGCTGGTCACTTTGGCCGGAACAAGACCATAGAGGCGGTTGAGCACTGATTCTACTGGCCTAGCCTAAAGAGGGATGTTGCTCGTATTGTAGCCTAGTGTCGCATTTGTGCTATGGCCAAACAGAGAAGCAAAATACCAGCCTATATACTCATCTTCCCATCCCTGATAGCCCATGGCAGGACATTAGCATGGACTTTGTGTTAGGACTGCCTCGCACCCTCCGAAAGCATGACTCGATCTTTGTGGTTGTCGATCGGTTCTCCAAGATGGCCTTGTTCATTCCATGCTCCAAGACTTCGGATGCCACTAGAGTTGCCCACCTGTTCTTCTCTCATTGTGTCTCCAGGTCAGATAGGGATGTACAATTCACTAGCTATTTTTGGAAAAAACTATGGCACATGATGGGCACCCAATTGAAATTCTCCACTGCATATCACCCCCAGACCAATGGTCAGACTGAGATTGTCAATAGGAGTTTGGGGGATCTTCTTAGGTGTCTTGTCCGAGATCGAGTCAGGGATTGGGATTTGGTCTTACCCTTGGCCGAGTTCACCTATAACGATTCGATCAATAGGTCTACAGGTATGAGCCCCTTCGAGATTGTCACTGGTCGTAGACCTAGGAGACCTATAGACCTAGTCCCATCTCCCATCCAGTCCCGTGTGTCTGAGTCAGTCGAGTCTTTTGCTAGCCATACTAGATAGTTGCATGAGCATGTTCATCATCACATTGAGTCCAGCAACGCATGATACAAAGAATTGGCTGACGCCCATAAGCACCACCGTGAGTTTCAGGAGGGCGATTCTGTCATGATTAGGGTCAGACCTGAACGGTTTCCCTCAGAAGCAGTGAAGAAGTTGCATGCTCGCGATGCCAGTCCCTTTCGGCTAGTGAGGCGAGTCGGATCAAACGCATATGTTGTGGACTTGCCAGAGGATTACGGGATCAGCTCGACTTTCAACGTCTCGGATCTCGTCACTTATAGGGACCCAACGGTGATACCCAGTGAGCCCTTTGAGCCGTCTCCACCCATTGTGAGTGACACCACCCTAGAGTGTCCACCTCCAGCCTTGTTACCACAGCAGCGAGAGCATATAGAATGTATACTAGACGAGCAGGTGACGACTACTCGAGGCGGAGTGTACTAGTGCTACTTGGTGCGTTGGAGGGGACGGCCCGCATCCGATGACACCTGGATCACCCGGGCAGAGTTACAGAGGATAGATCCAGATCTGCTGGATCGGTACCAGAGTGACCCAGACCCTTACTCGAAGGGGTCGAGCTTCTCCCACCCGGGGAGAATTGGTGAGGACACCAGAGCACGAGTACGACCCGACTCAGCGAGCCGTCAGTACCGGACCCGCAGCACGACTCGGTCGACATCGACATCGTTGTGGCTGGGTGATAGTATGGAGTCCCTCCCTGAGTGTTGATACTTTCTTTATGTTTAGTGTATTGGTGTGTATTTATTTTTAGTATTTATAAGTGTAATGGGTCAAGGTTGTAAAATGGGTTACACTTCATGTAAGGAGCCCAATTTCTAAATTCGACCTCCAAACTTTTAGGAGCCCCATTAGGTCTCTCTCTCCCTTGTGGGATTCTACACATGTGGGCCTAAAAGGCTGGTCCAAGGCCCAAGATGGGCTTCTAGAAGACTTGGACCATTAGACCAAGGAGACAAAGGTAGAGGATGCCCCCTCCTTATCCCCCATGCTTGTCTCCCACTTACCCTTGACCAATGTTAGTGGATGTCCTTTGGAGTTAGTGGATGTCCTTGGGTCTAGATCTAAGGTTTGAATACTTATAGTCTCTCATTGTATTTTGTGTGGAACTAATGAGAAAATTGAAGAGAATATTGATTGGTGTGCACTCCCCTCTCCCTCTTGAGTGTTCTTGGTGTTCTTCCTCCTCCCACCCCCCAACTCTCTCTAGATCTGATCCCAATTCTTCTATCTCCCTCATATTTCTTCTACTTCTCTTCTTCCTCTATCTTTTGTGAACGTTCACCGCCGCCGCCGCCGCCGTTCGTGCAGCCGTTCAGTCTCCACGAGCCGGTCTTCATTCTGCTGCCCCAAACTCGGAGTTTTAGGATAGCAGCTCGGTGAAAGAACTGGTACGGGAGATCCGACCGTTGGATTGTCGCGAAACTTTGAGGGTAGGCTCCCCCCATCAAAGGCCATTTTTAGTTCACTTTTTAGGTCGATCAGAGCCTGTTTGCCCCCTTTCCCATCCACCTATTCATCTTCCCCAAAATCTGCCTGTGTGCAGGTCTATCGGATAGATCTTAGTAGCCGATTTTTTGTCACGTTTGAAATGTTGTCCAAATCTCACAAATGAGCTATGTGCGTCTCCGTCACCCTCCCCTCTACCCACCATAAAAATATATGGTCCTAATTCACCCATTTGATCCTTGGTCAAAGCCCTTGATCAGGGAGGTTAGGTTCTGTCCTGTCTGTTCTTTATTTCGGGACAATATGTTCAGTAAGTTTGCAGTCACTTCCATTTTCAATCCAACCGTTGGATGAGTCTGTAGTTCTAGTATGTTGTAGGATTTCAAGTCATCTTTCCAATGGTACCTTTTGTGTCCCAATCCAATGTTGCAGTTGAGCGTACCATCCGATCTCACCGGAGCGCACAGATCTGGATAGAAACACAACTGCGGGATAGCATTGGGAGATAATTCCCAAGAAATCGCCCGCCTCCACTCCGGCGACCGCCGCTCCCAGGGATCGACCCGTGACACTCCAGGAGCGTCCCCGTCAGTCACTGTATCCAGGAGCCACCCCGGACGCCGCCGTACCAGCAGCGGGTCGCACGTACCATTCGGTGGGCCCGAGTGAACGGAGCTGAACCGGCCGACCGCGTCCGCCCGAGCGCCCTCGACTGCTGCCTGCCAACCGGAGATTGGTGCTCCCGGATCCCACGTGTCGCCTGTTACCTCCCTGCGTGGAGTGGGCTTAGTATTATTTTTTGTAATTATTAAGTATTTCTGTATCGGGAGTTTCGGATCTCGGCCGGGAAGTCTTCCCCACGCCCCGAGCGTGGAGGTACACTCGCCACCCCCTTTTGTCGTATTTGCTTAGCTAGTATGCGTTCTAGATGCCGCTGCATGTGAGTAGGTTACTTTCTTAGCTAGCTCACGATACATCACCGCTGTGAGTTGTGAGTGCGAGACCCGTCCCACAACTCGTTCCGAGCGTGAGAGCAAGCCGACCACCCGAGACTCATAGCCGGTTACTCAACCGTGCAGATCATCACGCTTCCCTTGATGGGGATGATAGTGAGTTAGCACTTCTTGTTTGGGGCACATCGCCTCTTCTGGAGCTCTTTAGGTGCCGCATTGTATCGTTGTTGCTGGTCATGTCATCCAACCCATCGCGTCATCCTATAGAGTCCAAGGTCACAACTCGTCCGCGTCGAGTCTCGTAGTCGTCCCACATCACAAACGGTCTAGTGGGCGACTGTTTAATTGTGGCTAGCGGTCTATCGGGCAACCGCTAGGTTCTCTGGCGGTCTACAGGAAGACCGTTTCCTCCTGTATTAATCTGAGTGTAAATGATAATAAAATAAAATGTTAAACTAAGGCATATCATGCCTAAAAATCAACATATATAAACTTTCTATGGCATGATAGAACAAGGATAGGCCAACAACATGCATAGGTTTGTGTAATAAATACGAAAATTCCTTTTTCTTCATTAAGGCTAGTTCATGCATGATGAGTATACTAGATGCATAGTCCTAATAAAAATATGAAATTCTTAAAGTACAATGCATGAAATCGAATGAAACTAGAGGGCTTTTACTCTTGACATAAAGTTTAAGCCATTCATGAGATAACCTACCTCTGTCTTGGGCTTGGGATTTCGAATTTAAGGATGAAAGTCAACCCTAGTTCTCTGCTCATCCTCAACCGAACCAGCAACTTCACGTCCTTCTATCTCCTGATTATCTTGTCCTAGAGACGTGAAATTTTGAGGGTAGATAGAAGACATGAAGGATAATAGAAAGTTCTAAAGACACTTTGGCTAAATACCTTGTTTAGGGCTTCAAATTCCTTGCTCAATCTGGGTCAGACGTACTAATTCCTGAGTTTCTTGAACTGAATCAGCGACTTTGGAATCCTCTAACTCCTTGTAGACTTGATCTCATAGAATGAAATTCGGAGGGTAGTTAGTTCTAACTATAATAAACAAATTCTTAGAAGAAACTTACCTCAAATTCTGTCTCTTTACCTTAGTTCCACGCGTGCCAAATGTAAGGGTCGCACACGTCAAATCCGGGATCTATTTATAGGTTTAGTTAGGGTTTTGAGGATTAGAACAAACTTAGAGTCCAAATTAGGCTTTCAATTCAATCTACTAACCTTATAGATATATCTAACTAGTAGATGGAATCGGTCCTAGGTGATTTGGATGCCAAAAATCTAATCTTTTCACGTTTTCTCATACTCACGGAACTACAGTGCCTTAGCGGTCTAGCTCTAGACCGTTTACCAGCGCTATGCGGTCTCGCGATAGACCGTTTTCCCTATTGGCCACGAATTTGAAACTAGTTCAAACTCTTTTGATATTATCTATGTTATTATCCACTTATTTATCTTCTAAGGAGTAATTATCTCCTTAATTCCGTGATTACACCCATTTTAAGGTTCTAGAATATGGGCTAGGGTCCAAAATAATCTCTTGGGTCTATTGGGTTTATTATATAGACCTAATCCTCTTGGATTAGTGTAGGGTCAAAATAATTAAATTTAATTATAATTCAACTAATAGCCCATTAAATGCTTAATAATTAATATAATTATATTTTAAATCTAAAAAATCCTTAGAAAATTCTCAAGCGTTACGCCGTGTTTGCAGGGTTTAGTCTGCGTGTGTGTGTTGGGGTGTGTCCCCATGTTTGTGTGCAGGTGTCATCATGCGTGTTGTTGGAGCGTCACCTCCATGTTGGGGATTTATCCTCGTGTGTGTTGGAGCCTTGCTCCATGTTGGGGAGTCTTCCCCGTTCTAGTTTATCCAGCGAGTGAATCCTTACCGGTTTGGTAAAGGGTGGACGTAGGGAGCCCGTCGTGGTCCCGAACCACCTTAAAAACTCTTGTGTCTTGTGTTTTGCCTTGTGTGATTGTGTGTTCCTTGCTTACTCCGTTTAGTCGATCGTGTGAGATCAGAGAGATTGAGTGAACTTAAATTACTTTGTTTGTTTATTTTCTTCAATCTCGTCAAACTTGTTAATTCCACTAAGAAAGTTCAAATTTGCATATCACGTGGGGGACAATTCAACCCCCCCTTCTTGTCTGCTCGCCTACCCAGGGGCCAACACCAGCATGCTAGAGTGTCAATCTCAGCCGAGTCTTTTGCACAGCATATCAAAGAGTTGCATGATGACATCCACAAGCATATAGGGATAAACAATGAGGCATACAAAAGACAGGTAGATGCTTGACGACACCACTACAAGTTCCAAGTGGGAGACTCGGTGATGGTGAGGACAGAGTAGCTCCTTCCGGGGCCTGCCTCCAAGTTGAGGGCACGCGGGTCGGGACCTTTTCGAGCTCTAAGATGACTAGGTAGTAATGCATATGAGCTGGACCTACCTGAAGGTTTTAGGGTACACCCTACCTTCAATGTGGCAGACCTGGTACCCTACAAGGGCCCCGTGGTGGGACCCAGTGAGGAGCATGAGCCTTTACCTTCCCTTGTGAGAGACACCACCGGAGGGACTCCACCTACTAGCTTGAGAGGCCGACGTGAGCAGGTGGAGGCGATACTGGATGAGCAAAGTACCATTACTAGGAATCGGGTTTACCAGCGTTACCAGGTGAGGTGGAAGAATCGTCCCCTGACGGAGGATACTTGGGTAAGCCGGGAGGACCTGCTGCGCCTTGACCCTGACATTTTGGAGCACTACGACATCCGGGCGGACCAAGACTCGACGGAGTCCATTTCTCCTCACCTCGGGAGATTTGATGAGGACATCTCACGCCACTCTCTCGGGCTCGGGTCGCCTGCACCACCTTGAGGAGGACCGGCTATGATTCTCACATTTTATCTTTATTGTTGAGTCATATTTCATTTATTTTCCTTTATTGAGCCATGTAGTTATAGTCCAATTCCCTTGTTTGTGCTTAATTGGGCCGTAGTACCCTAGTTTGGGCCCATAGATTGAGTCTAGGATGGTCTTGGTCTTTTGTCTAATTGTCAAGGGCCTTTTGGTCATGAAAAGAGTGGATGCCTATAAATCGGCCCCTCTCTCCCCCATGTAACCACTTTTAGATGAAATTGGAATAGAAGGAATTACCTTGGCTATTTTCTTCTCCACTCTTGTCTCCTCTCCTCTCTCTTTCTCTCTCTCCCTCCTCTCCCCTCTACATCAGCCCCCCCATCTCTCCCCTCCACCTCATCAAGGACCCCTCCTACCCCCCATTTTCAACCCTCCATAACTCCAACCTTCCCCATCTTTCAACCCTCATTAACTCCAACCTCCCCTATCACTCCCACCATCCCCATATAAATTCCCCCCCTCTCCCTAAGTCAATATTTCACTTCCCCATACAACCCCAACCACTCCCCATAACTCTTACAACCTCCAAGGAGGACTTTCCCCCCCTCTCCCATCACATCCTTCCTCAATCCCTACGTCTCCATTGATGGCCAACCACAAGTGCCCAAAATTTTAAACAAAGCCTTCCCCTCCTATCTCCCCTCAACTCCACCACAAAAATTCAGAGCTCACTCCATCCCCCTGCTAGAACCACCCCCAACACCCCATTTTCCCCTTCCCACAGCCTGGCTCGCCCCCTCCTTGACCCCCTCTCATCTAGGGACCGGCCCCGCCCCCTTCCACTCCATTTTCCCATCTCATCTTCCCTAATTCCCATCTCTCTCTATTACTGCCACCCAGGCAGACACAACAGTAGATCGGACGCTCTGTTGTAGCGACGCCACCATCTTCCCAACGTAGCTTCTAGTGTCCAACACATTTTGACATCCCAGCCAGGAGTTACACCCTGAGCAAGGACTCTCTCGCCTCTAGAAAACGGCAGCGGAGCAGTCTCGCAAACGTGCTAGATCTACCTCCATGAGTTTCACAAGACGAGTAGCTTTCCAGCGGCGCCGGCCTCACCTTCATCAGACATCCGGGCAGGAAGTTTCATCCCCGACAAGTTGCTGGGACCAGAGCAGACCACCTGCGCTAGTGACTGTGCAAACCGGTATTCCAGCCACCTCCATAATGCCGCTGAACCCCCTCCCCGCCAGGCCGGCTGATCGCCCCTCCCTGCGTGGAGGTATAATTTGGTTGTAACTCTTTCTCCCCACCCCTGAGCCAACCCTCCTATGGGAGGCATAGTTTTGTATTAAAATTATTGCAGGTCAAGCGGCTTCGGCGTAGCGTGCGGGTTGTGTTCCCACGCTTCCCTGCTCACCTTCGTCTCCAATCGGAATCGATGTCTTCACACCGATCAGGTGAGCGTTTGGTCCCCCCTGTTGGTTGACTTTTGCTTGTCTAGTATCGCATCTTAATGCCCGTCGGATGGTGAGGTGAGCCCCCGCCCCATATTCCACCATTTGTAAGCCCACCGCGGAGTAAGTTGAGAGATCCACCATATAACCCACGACCTCGGCATGCAGGCCACCCACGAATAGTTGTAATCCCAGCCCCTCTGGGGGTTAGCCCAAGCCTAACCAAGCCCTTGGAACAGGAAGGTCCCGCCCCGGACCCTCACCACCATCCCGAGTTGCCTTCGGGAAAGAGTGCGCGCCACGTAAGCGAACCCGTCGAAATCAAATATGTTGTCTTGCGTATGTCATTGCGGGTCTAGGTCCAAGGATCATTCGTTCATCCCATTGCACCCCTAGGTTGTCTCACATCACCGTCTCTTCTGGGTCTAGTTGTCCACCACTCCCATGTGGGTCGGCACCTAAGTGCCCATGCAAGCTACGACTAGTAGGGGGGTCACGAAACGTGGACACTCTCCGTAGAGAGAAAAAATCCGTAGTACCAAGGCTACGCACCCATCCATCGCAAGAGTCATGAAATACCGAGTGGCTCGGTGCCACCAGACTCTGGATAGTCAACTAGACCTACTAATCCAACGGTCCTTGAGTCACGTGACTCAGGCTAAGACCGTTGTACAATATGGCATCACGCCATCAAATCACCCAAGTCCTAGAGTCAGAAACCACGATCTAGAGAATCCTCAAGGCGGCTCATAACCATTGAGTCCATTCCCTTTCTAAGGGAGACCAAGAAGCCCCACCCCCAGCCCCAGGCTGGGTCACAGAATGCTCAGCCATTGGCCATACGCATGGCCCACATAGAAACCGCTTCCGAAAAACTAATACAGTGCGGGGACAGCCCTCCGCACCTACACAAGTACACTATGACTCAATCTAGCAAAACAAGGAAGCCCAGAACACATGGAGTCACTCGGACCCTCTAAACCACATGGGCATGCTAATCAAGGACCAATAATTCTTTTGAACACCTAAAAACACAGTTTCGGTTCCCACGGGGTGTCCAAGGTATCCACAAGATCAAAGGTCGACCAAAGGGTCTTAACTGGGTCGACCGGAGGTCAAAACGGACGGAAAAAGGCTGGGTTCGGTCGACCTACCTTGGGGTTGGTCAACCTGCCAGCGTGGGTCGGTCGACAGGCCCTGCATGGGCCGGCCGACTGGTTAGGAACGAGGTTGAAAGGGCGACCGCGTTAAGTGGTCATGGTCGACCAGAAGGCCGTGACCCGCTATGGACGCGGTGGATCGCACGACCGCATCCACGATCACCTTACCCTGGTCCTCTCAAATGAACGTGGTGTCTGGGTACATTGCGCTCATCATCCAGAAGACAAACGCGATTGGGGAATAGACCGCGATATCAGTTACGATCCGGACCTTCACGAATATGCGCAAGATCGTCCGATTCATGCCCCAATCACCCGAGGTGATGGAAAAAACATGGGTAAACTCTTCCCCAACCTCCTTAGCATTAGGAGGTCCCATTCAAACCATAAAATGCCCACAAAATCGATGAATCCATCGCTCAACCCAAAAACATGCGTTTTAACCCTGGCATGGAAAGAAATCCACTCTCGGCCTCACCTCGGCCTATAAATCACGGGAAAAGGAAATGCAAGGGATATGGATCCGTCCCCCTACCTCCACCGATGATTGCCATTCCACGCGAAATCGCCTCTTGAATCACCGTCGAGGCCCCGAATCCACGGATGAAGCCTTATCGTGCCATCGCCTCGTTCCTCACTCCATCCTTTCCGCCCGTCACCCTCACTTCGCCTCCACCTCGCCCACCTCTGCCTCCTTCGGCTGCCCAGAGAAGAGAGTGAGAGAAAGAGAGAAACGAGAGGAGAGAGGGTGAGAATGAGAGAATGAGAAGAGAGGGGGTGAGGGTTGGTTTATATAGAAATAGTTTTAGGGTTTAAAAATTTAGAAAATAGGGAAAATGAGGAAAAATCACCCCCTCGATTCTCAAAAAATGCACAATGCACCAGCAATGTCCCGGAGCCTGAGAACTCAATGGTTCACCCTACACGGGGATCCGAAGCCCCAACAGCCAAAAATCTGATTTAATTACCAAACTTACGAAAGCACTCCGAAACCCACGGGTTCTGATCTGAAAAATCCTGGGTAGTACAGTCCTCCCCTCCTTATAAAAAGTTCATCCTCGAAATTTGAAACACCCTCATCACATAGGGGAAGAACAACTTATCCAACTGGCAACATTCCCAGAGCTGCAACTAAAACTTTAATTCTTGCGAAAACACGTCTCCCGAGGGATATAGCCAGACTATTACCACGAACAGAAACATCTCGCTTCACATCACAATTCACACAAATTCCATAGCGAGCATTGCACACAAAAGAATATGAGTCTGGCATCACCTCGGTCATATCGGAGCTCCAACCATGGCATCGCTACCACCATCTTGCTCACCGAGGAGACACAACTCGTGTCACGAAAACTTGACACCGATAAAATCCCATTATTGGTAGACCAATCAAACACCAACTTCTCTACCTGCTGACTGACCTCATGCCCTGCATAAGGGACAACCATCAGTGAGCCTCAACCAGCTCACGCAGTCATCTCAACTGACTGTCATAAATCCATCGGCTCTGTGCCATGAACCATCTCACATCCGACAAGCCGAACACCAATAACAGCATTGGACCAGCTTTGGTCCGAACACAAACCTTCAACAGATCCGAGATCCATTCCGGGAAAAGGTTTATCTTATAATCGGCCACTCAAGGCCTCGCTTGCACATGGCTCTCGCCATTCTCGATTCACTACAGTCGGCATCTTCTGTCTGTGAAAATCCATTCGCCGGTCACCAGTTACTTGTCAACAGGAACCCCCACTGTAACACCCTCAAATATAGTTAAGTTGTATTCTATATCACCGTGGTGTCTTTTAAAGTATTGACTCAGTTCTTGTAAAGAACTCCAAAGTTAAGCGTGCTTAATGGGGAGTAGTACTGGGATGGGTGACCTCGCGGGAAGTCCCCCATTCTGGAGTCGATCACCCTTAGAAAGGGACAAAACCATGAGGCTGGTAGGCCAAAGCAGACAATACCTCAACTGTATAGAGTATGGGGCGTGACACCCACTTGCTCAACTTTCTCTTTCCTGCTCCTTCATCAGGCCCAACAAGCACATTGTAAAATTTGACAGGCCATCCGTTGACTCTTCCACTGACCATTACCACATCTCGAGTCGGTCCTCACTCAGATACTGCATCGGATTATGATCCTCACGCCAACTCTACCCTCTCAAGGGAGCACGGTGAAACCAAACGACAAAACTCCACAATCCTCGGTCCACCTTAACTCTAGCCTCAGACTTACAGGGAATTTCTCCCAAGCTAGCCACAAGACCAAGGTTCTCATTCGACGACATCCCTCCCGGGATCTCCGTACTCAGCCATCGTCCACTACATAGACTCATCAAATGCTACATCGCCATTATTCCAAATGGACACCTACCACTCTCTGGCTCCGTTCTCACCATAGAGCCACACGACATAACCTGACTAATCCACGGCACATATCTCCAAGATAGACAAGTGTCGTCTTATCACCATAGAAGTATGGTGAACGGTGCACCAAACAACATGGGCCTCTAGACATCACAGATTTTTGCCACAGCTGGGTCCTTCCCAAAACATTTTGAATTCTCAGACTTAACTGGGTCCTTTTCTAGGCATTATTACAGTTGACCACTTGGCTAGCCTCACTAGCCGTTCCCAGCTACCAACTGGGACCCATAAATTCTCTTCTCGACGTTCACATCTCTTGGACCATAATTCCAACTCGAGGACACAATTTACAACACTGGACGAGCACCTTACTCCCCGACTTTGACCATCATGTCCTCGTCCTCTGTCAGGCTATTTCTTAGCAACCCCCAACCGGGTCTAGCACCAAACACTGGACACTGCTTCCAACAAATGAACAGGGTACTCATCCGACACATCTGCCATCATATTTCTCTAATTCTCTATTCCACCAGTGCCACCAACCACAATGCCTCAAGCAATGGCACGGCAATCAACATGGCTCACACAGCAAAAAACAACCTCGTACCAAGGAAACAACCCTCTCTATCGGTCAGAATCTTCCGACACTTAGCCAATTCTATGGGACCCTTTCAATTCCTACGATCTCTACAATCCCGGACCTGTGGGTCATGGGCCCACCAGGCTTCCACTGTGCACTCAGCACAACGCGCACAAACATCACATCAACTCAGCATCTGCCTTCCAACCATATCTCGACATGGCTGGCTATTCCAGAAAATAGGGTGAGGAAAGCTCAAATATCTCAAATCCAGAGCACAGACTATCTCTCTTGGTATGACAATCCTCCTACAACTCCGCAGGCTCCGATCCACAATGCATCGGGAATAGCAACACCAGCCATGAATCCTTGCACACATAGCCCATCTGACACTCATCCTTCCACGATAACGCCAACACACCCTTACACATCAAGGGGAGGGCATGAATTCTCATAGGCAGTCGTATTGCCAAAACAAAGATCTCGCCTTGCACGAACTTCATGGCACCCAAGAGGAGGCCAACCAATCCGAACACGTGATGCAAGATGACGAAATTTACCCAAACGCAATTCTCTCCAACCAAGAAGACACCAACATACGTCCCACGAAGCGGGAGGTCTCCTTGCTTGACCTAACCTCGAACATCATGCAAGCTGGGACCTTACCTTCTAGCATAAGGAAAAACCATCACTACCATCAGGTTAGCTCCTCCAACAACACTCGCCAAGTGTCTCGTCGGACCACACTCGTAGCATCTCCCGACACACCATTGCAATTCCCACGAACTGCAACTCACCACGCCTCGAGCACTGACTCTGCTGATCGCCAACCATGCTCTGCCATAGCGGTTGAGCTCACGCTCCCTACCTATGGTTGCCTCTGATCCCGGAACCATTAACACATCAAATCACCTATCGAGGAGCGAAGAAAATCACTAAGAACGTCAAGCTCAAAGGCTGTTACATTTATAACCACATGACATCATTCCCTGAATCTATCCTTGCTGGCACCAATCCATTCTCAATTCTCATCCATCTCTAGAGCTGTTACCGCGTGGACCACCTGATGCGGGACGGGATGCGAACCTGAGACTCTAGCTCGCGGACGTCCCTAAGCGAGGGAAACGAGGGATCGTGCGTGGGCTAGAGTCCTAGGTTCGCGTCCCGTCCCGCATCAAATTGGTATCAAAGATGAAGGTTGAGTCTAGGGTAGTCATTGGTTTAAAAAAAAAGTGTCTAAGTCTAGGTGTCGCATTTGCATTCCTATACCCGGTATATCAAAAGGTGTTCCCAGACTGATAGGTTACGCCTATCGGGGAGGTAGCACACTTGCGTGAGTGGGATTTTCGGATCAAACCTCTGCCACGTATCGGATATGGGTTGAGTCTAGGTTTCTATTCGAGTCCGCATTTTACCCCTTTTTACCATTTAGAGTCGTGTCTAGGTGCTTGCATTAGTCTTGCATAAAAGTTTTACATAAAAAAATTAATTAAAAAAAAGTGTTCCAATGCATGCCCACTCCTAGGGGAACGAATTCCCATCTCCTTGCCACTATGGCCAACCCCTATGCCCAAGTCCCAATGCAAGAGAAAGCCCCGATCAGGCCCGTCCAAGGCAATAAGTCCGTGATTGAGTGCATTCGGGACTATGATAAGTACCGGTTGTGATATGGAGTTGGAGAGGAGAGCACCACGACCGCATTTCAGTTCCGGAGAGGTTTGCGGCTTCACTTCCAGTTTGAATTGCTTTTCCACGACGTGACCACTCTGGCGCAGTCTTATCTGGTCGCTCTAGAGGTTGAGCCATTTAAGTCAAGGTTTGATGCTGCCCTTCGGTGAGCATCTACCTATCAGCCGAGTGCCGAGCCGGTCGGACGGCCACATGAGCCCCCGAGGCAGGACGCTCCTACCCCGCGGCCTTCCCCACCCCAACCGGGGAACCTTTCCCCTAGAGCTCCTTTGCCACCTACTTCTGATCCTTATTCGGAGCCACCCCATTTGGAGCCACCCGTGTTTCTAACAGGAAAGCTATTCATTGCTGAGCCACTACTTAGTTGGCTCAAGATAGGCTTGGTCCCTAGACCGCCTTGCTACCCATCCATGGACCCCGCACTACAACTAGTGCCCATCAACTCCTTCCACACCCCTTTTTGGTCTTCTCACCATGTCGATACATTGGATGACCTTCTTAAGGGGTTAGATCGACAGTTGCAGTTGACGCACTTATTGGCCCGAGGCTTCGACCAACCCAATAGTCGTAGCTTCACACATCTAGTATTAGGGTCCATTACCTCCGTGTGCATCGTGGGTCATGTCACCACGGAGGTTCTCTTATTCCTCCCCATGCCGGCCGAGCCAAACTTCATTCCCATTATCCTGAAGGAGGAACCATATCTTCTACTTGAGGCCACCGTCCCATTTACCACAATGAATGAAGGTGACCCTCTACACCTTCAAGAATTCCAAACATGGGACTGTGTCATGAGGGAACCCATCTCGAGGGGCCACACATTCTTTGATCCTTTCGACCCCTTCCCTAGTGAGCCTCGTGACCCACTACTTCCTTTCTACTTTGTTAGGGAAGTCCCCTACTACACCCCTCCCACTCGAGCCAGTCAACCTACACTCAGTCAGGAGCCCGTTCATTGGCAAGAGATACACACATATAGGGGTGATGAAGAAGGTAGTTTTAGTTCTCCTGGCCCTCCCACACCCAAGTCCAATGGGAAGTCATTGTCGGACTGGTTCATACTTGGATGTCTAGGAGTCCCCCATGCCACTAACCTCCGATTACGTCAAATGCATGCGAGTCACACATTCGGATGTCCTGGTCCACCATTGCATGGGTCTGCATAGCATTAGGTCTGACTAAGATATAGAGTGTGCTTTTTTCCTTTATTTGGTCAGAGCCTGCATGCATCAAGTCTAGTCGATCTATGCAAGCTTGCGGTGTTAGTCCCTTTTGAGAGTGAGGCAAGTCGGAACTCATGCATACATTGTAGACTTGCCGAAATTTGGGATTGGCTCTACCATTCTATGTCTTAAATCTAGTCGCATAAAGGGACCCAGCGGTGATTCCTAGTGAGTCATTGAGCCGTCTCCTTCCTTTGAGAGTGACCCCACCCCAGAGTGTCCACCACTAGCCTCATTCTCACAGCAGCGTGTGCATATCGAATATATACGGGATGAGCAGATGACGATTACTTGGAGTGGAGCGTACTCCGCGCTACCTAGTATGGTGACAGCTCCGCTGGAGCCACACGAGCAGCCACACTCCTTACTCGACAGGGTCGAGTTCTTCCTACCTGAGGAGAATTGATGAGAATCAACACCGAGCACTAACATTTTTAGTTTACATTTGTGTTTTTTTGTATTTATACCCTTGGCTAATTGGGTTTACAATTGTAAGGTATTATAAGCTAAAGGGTTAGTCTTTAAAGTCTTTGGGTTTATTTGTAAAAGTCCAGTAGGTCCAGCAGGGGCCCCCACCCTCTTTCCCATTGGTCCACCTAGGTTCTAGGGCCCATGTGGGGTTAGTAAAAGTCCAGTAGGTCCAGCAGGGGCCCCTACCCTCTTTTCCATTTGTCCACCTAGGTTTTAGGGCCCATGTGGGGCTAGTTCAAAGTCCAAAATTGGACTTGGACCAAGGGGGGACAAGTTAGGAAGAAAATTCAAAGTTGGAACCACCTTGGTCAAGGGGGCGCCCCCCTTTATTATAGTTTATTCATTTTGTAATCTTTTGTATTTTTCTTTCTTTTGACCACATGGGGATTAAATATCGTATCCCTAGTTTACCTCTCCCAAACCCTAGATTTAGGGATAGTTTTGGTCATTTGTATATTTCTATATAACCCATGTATTTTCCATTTTGTAAGGATTAATGAAGAAGAAATCAAAAAATTGGCATTTGCCTCCAAGACCCCAAGGGTGCCCCTCTCTCTCTCCCACCCCCTTACAGATAGATTTCTGCAAAATTCTTGAGGTGTGAAGCCTCCCCATCTCCCCCTCTCTGAGTGAGAAGCTCAGCATCGCCGCCGCCGCCGCCATTGAGCCGCCGTCGCACCACCACTACCACCGCGTCGGAGTTCTATCCACATCAGGACAGAAGGTTGAAGCTTGAATTTTATCTCCAAATAAGGAGATATGATCGAGCTGTAATTTTGAGAGTTTGTTCCTCTTGTTATCCCCTATCTCCATCTTAAATTTTGTGCCAATCAGAGGTCATTTGATATTTTTTCGTAATTTTAATTCCACCCTTGACAGTCTGCCAATCAGCAGATCTACAGGATAGGAGTCTGTTCTTCTATTTTTCCTGCCCCCTTATATATCTTCAAAAATCCCCAACAAAATCATACGTGTTCCTCACTTACCCCCCTTCCACCCATAATTTTTCTGGAGTCTAGATCTATTATTTTCCTGTCGGTCAAAATTCATTTTCAGGCAGATCTCAGTCTGTCTTGTGTGTTTGTAAGTCCGAGCCAGTAGAAACCTTTGAGGAATAGTCATTTTAATTTTCAATCCATTCACTTGATGGATCTGAAATAATTATATGTTGTAGCCCTCTGAGTCCTCTATCCATCGGTACCAACTTTCTGTCAAACCGACACCGGATCTAGGCGCAAGAATTCTTTTCGTGAAGGCACGTAGATCAGATCCGAGTCCAGCCATCAGAAGTAGTCTGGGAATTAATTCCTCAAAAAATACCCCGACAGACCTTCGGTCTCCGCCGCCCCCGGGGATCGATCAGCAACACCCCAGCAGGCCGCAGTAGCAAGGAGATGCCCGGGCACCACTGTCCCAGCAACCGGACCCAGCTGTTGTCCCGTGGGCCCCGTAGGACCGTGCCGATCAACAGCCCGTCTCCGGCCCGAGAACCCTCCAAATTGCTGCCCGTCAACCCGAGTTTGCTACTCCCGGGTCTCACATTGTAGCCCTTTACCTCCATACGTGGAGTGGGCCTTAAAATTATTTCTTTAATTATTGTTAATATTTGTACACCGGGAGTACAAGCTTCGGCCAGGGTCGTCTTCCCTAGGCCCGGAGCGTGGAGGTAAACTCACCTCCCTCTTTATCGCATTTGCTCAATTCGTATATGTACTCTTATGCCGTTGCTAGAGTGATAGCTAACTAGCTCGTTATATTATTTCAATCACCGCTGCGAGAGAGTGAGTGTGATGGGGCATCAAAGGCGATTTCCATACACGGGTGAAGTGTATTTGTGTGTTATGGCTTGTATAAGATTGTAATTGTGTAATTTCTTTCTTTTGGGCTCCTTGTAAGACTTATATCAAGCCAATGGGCCATTTGTTATGTCAAGTCCATTACTAGGTTACTTTAGTAGAGTCCATTAGGAGTGATTATCATATTGGACCTTAAGCCACCCTTATGGACCATAAGAGCCATTTAAGGCCCAATTGGGCCACTCCCTCTCATGGGCTATCTAGATGGGAGAACCCATGGACCAAGCATGGGTGTGGATTGGGTTGGCTGGCCTTGGACCAGCCTAGGCCCAAGAGAGGCCCATGAAGGGGGCGCCCCCTCTTTTGGCCTTATTAGGCTAGTTAGGTGGTGTTTGAATGGATCTAGTCCAAGGTTGAATAAGTATGGTCAAATTAGATTAAACTAATGTATTAAATGTGTGATTCACATTGTATCCCAGCCCTTCAATCCAAACCCCTAGATCCAAGGGTTGAGGTTGAGTTTGGTTGGCATCCTATATAAGGTTGTATTTTTCATATTGAATGAATTAATGAAGAGAAAATTGGCATTTGCCCCCAAGTGAGATTTGCACCCCTCCCCTCTCTCTCCCTGGTTCCTCCATCTCCATCCCCCTTTCTAGAGTGTAATCCCTTCCCCCTTGATCCCCTCCAGCATCTGAAGCAACTCCGGTGATCGCCGCCGCCATCGTCTCGCCGCCGACGCGTCGTCGCCAACGGTTTCGGTGTTCTGTCCACTCAGGACAGACCCTTCTTCTCCGAATTCCTGCTATCACTCCCTTCGTCTTCTGAAGCTCAAAATTTCAGGGTTGGTTCCCCTCTAGAACCCTTATCCCCACAAAAAAAATCACGTCAAAATTCATCCTTTAGCTATTTTTTGATTTTCGTCCAAGTCCAAGTTCCAGATCTGTCCTGGTTCTGTTTACTGTTCACCAGCTCTGAGTTTACCCCATTCGAACCATCTTTTGATTTTTTTTGGGTCGCCCAAATTTACTGGGATCTCTGTCCACATCCCTCTACCACCAGGAATTTTCTTAATTTTTGGTTCACCCTCCAAGTATTTTTCAAATTTCGTCCAAGTTCCCAAGAACAGTCTGCCCACAGTTTCCCAGATCCGACCCAGGTCTAGTAAAGAAATCCCAGAAAATCCATTTCGTCTCCAATCAGAAAACCAAAAATAGACCCGGATTCCTCTCTCATAGATCTTCAACTTTGCTGAAGAAATTATTTCCAGATTCGGAGGTCTTCTCCCCGGTCAACGTCGATCTTCAGATAAGTCAGAACCTGCCCCTGCAGTTCTGGCCAGATTCCAGCAAGCTTGTAAAATACATGATCAGAAATACAGATCTGATTATTTTTTTTGAAGACCCCTACGTCGAAGTATTCTGAGTCAGCTTTCCAACGGCGGTAATCTCGTCGCATTCCGACGACGGGGCTGATCGCAGCAGCAGTTTCCTCCAAGTCGCGCGCCTGCAAACAGAAGTTCAGGTTTGTGGCCGAGTTCCCCGCGAGCGTCGTCCGAGGGCCGCCCGGCGTCCGGTGGTCGTTCCAGCAGCTCGCCATCCCAGGGGAACGCTTCCCAAGTGTCTCCACAACAGAGGAGTCATCAGGCCCCACACGACCCCTCCGGTCAACACGTGGGCCCCCACTAGCACGAGTACGCGTGAAGCCGAAGCATTGTCCGAAACCGCCCGTCAACCCGAACTTGGTCCTCCCGGGCCCACTTGTGTCGCCCTTTACCTCCCTGCGTGGAGTGGGCTTAATTGCATTGCTGTAAACATAATGTACTAAGTTCCCGGGAGTACGAGCTTTGGCCGGGTGCCGTCTTCGCCACGCCGAGAGCGTGGAGGTATCGCCTTCACCCTTACACTTGGCATTGGCTTAATTCTTTATATGCTTTATATGCCACTGCTAGAGAGCATGTGTAGGGATACCTAGCTCGCCTTCAATTTATAATATCACTGCTGCGAGAGAGAGCGAAGCCGTCCCGTGACCCGATCCAGGTGCAAAAGAGAGCCGACCACCCTAGCTCATTGCCGGTTTCTCAACCGCGCACATCCGACGCTTCCCTCGTTAAGGGACGATCGCGAGCTTATCGTGTCCGTGGTCCCGTCCCGCATCAATTTGGTATCAGGGCGAGTTTGAGTCAAAAAAAAAAGTGTCATTTGCGTCTAGTCATTAGTCGGTTTAAGTCGAGTCTAGGATCATCATATTTTCAAAACAACAAAAAAGAGTCATTTTTGGGTCGCATACATCCCTTTACTCGGTATATAAAAAGGTGTTGTCCGACCGTTAGGTTACGCCTATCGGGAAGGCCGCACACTTGTGCGAGTGACCTTCGGGTCGATTGTCTCCGCCGCGTACCGAGTTTTGGTTAAGTCTAGGTGCATCATTTTGCATTAGTGTGTTTTGCGTTAGTCGGTGTCTTCTAGTCGGTGTGTTTGCATGCCCACTCGTCGGGGTACTCAGTACTCACCCCCACCCCCACCTATGGCCAACCCACGGGATACCTCGGGAGACTTCCACTCCCTACAAGAGGCGATGATGGCCATTATGGCTAGGTTGGACCAATCCGATGCCAACTTTCGGACCTTCTCCGAGAATATGGATGGTCGCCTTAGAGCCATGGAGGGACGCATGGAGAACTCCGATAGGTCGGTCCAAGACCTCGTTGGGCGGTTAGATAGGATGTCACACGGGGACCCTCCTGGGGCAGCCCAAGGTCCACCCGCACCTCCTCCCGCGGGGGCCCAAGTCCAACCCGCTCCCATGGCCCAAGTCCAGGCCGCTCCCGCGGCCCAAAACCAACCACCACTGGTTCCTCCACCCGCCCCTCCTCGGGTTCCCCAACTACCACACCGTGACCTTGGTCTCGAGGACTATGGGTCCGACAATGCCTACGAGGGGTATGGTCAACGCCGTCGTGATTTTCAGCCACAACGAGATGAGGATGATTATCGGGTCCTTAAGACCGTGCGAGCGGATCCTCCCGCTTTTTACGGGTCTTTGGATCCGAAAGTCTACCTAGATTGGGAGTTTGGCATGGATCGTTATTTTGAATGGTATGATATGTCGGAGCGTCGAAGGGTCCGATTTGCCACCATGAAACTCATGGGGCAGGCACAAACCTATTGGAAGAATGTGGAGAGCCTGCTACTTCAGCGGCTAGAACCCCCGATCGACACATGGGCCGAGATGAAGAATAAACTTCGGCAAAAGTACCTTCCTCCCACCTACCGCCAGCGACTCATCGATAGATGGCAAAGTCTTAGCCAGGGAGACCGGTCCGTCTCTGAATACATCGCGGAGTTTGATGAGTACTTTCTACGATGTGGTGTCACGGAGGAGAGTACCATGCCCGTGTCCCGCTTTCGACGTGGTTTGTGGCCACACTACCAGTATGAGCTTTTCCGCCGCAATGCCAAGACGTTGGAAGAGGCATACCAGGTTGCTCTCGAGATGGAGTAATTTGAGGGAGAGTTCGAGTCTAGCCATCAGTTGGGCCCCACCCCTCTCCGTAGTACCGAGCCCCGTCACTCTATAGGCCCACATCAGCGGCCTCCCATGGCTCGACCTCAGGAGCCCACCCGTCAGGAGCACTTCGCTCCACGGCCTCGCCCTCCTCCACCCCGGGATCTATTTCCATCCCAACCACCGGCACCCTTTGCCCGTCCCCCAGCTCCTATAGCCCGTCCTCTGGCACCGGCACCCCCTCCACTCTTGTCCAAGGCACCTACACCTCCCCCATTGTTGCCTACACCCCCTACCCGGCGGGATGATAAGGGTAAGGCCCCTCTTATCGGGGAGAGTAGTCGATCGCGAATACAATGTTTCCACTGTCACGGGTACGGCCACATTGCTAGTGAGTGTCCCGCTCGCACCACCCTAGCCTTAGGTGTTGGCGGATCCACACCTCCCGAGCTTGAGCATGTCGATTACGAGGCCGATGAGGCACTGGCCGATGAATACTATGCCATGGGGGAAGAGCTGGGCAACCCTTCGGCCGCCCAGGATGTCGCCACCTAGTGGGCTTGATGCTACCACCTTAGTCTAGAGTCGTGCATGAGTCGGTGTGTTTTCTTTATGTAGTTTGTTTGTGTGGTGATTTTGAGTCGATTGTTTGCGTGGTTTGCATTCGTGTGTCTGTGCATGGTGAGTCTGCATGTGTCTTGTGCAAGCTCGTTGTCGGTCTCTTACGAGTAAGAGGTGAGTGGACTCACTTGATGAGTATGGGATCGGTTTTACTTCTATATCCGGATCAGTCACCTATAGGGACTCAGCGGTGATTCCTAGTGAGTCTTCGAGCTGTCTCCTTCCTTTTGAGAGTGTCCCTTTGGAGTGACCACCTTTAGCCATAGCAGTGCGCATATCGAGTATATATGGAATGAGCAGGTGCCGATCACTTGGAGTGGAGCATACCCGCGCTACTTAGCACGGTGACGGATCCGCCGGAGTACCAGAGCAGCCATACCCCTACTCGACGGGGTCGAGTTCCTCCCACCCGGGGAGAATTGATGGGGCATCAAAGGCGATTTCCATACACGGGTGAAGTGTATTTGTGTGTTATGGCTTGTATAAGATTGTAATTGTGTAATTTCCTTCTTTTGGGCTCCTTGTAAGGCTTATATCAAGCCAATGGGCCATTTGTTATGTCAAGTCCATTACTAGGTTACCTTAGTAGAGTCCATTAGGAGTGATTATCATATTGGACCTTAAGCCACCCTTATGGACCATAAGAGCCATTTAAGGCCCAATTGGGCCACTCCCTCTCATGGGCTATCTAGATGGGAGAACCCATGGACCAAGCATGGGTGTGGATTGGGTTGGCTGGCCTTGGACCAGCCTAGGCCCAAGAGAGGCCCATGAAGGGGGCGCCCCCTCTTTTGGCCTTATTAGGCTAGTTAGGTGGTGTTTGAATGGATCTAGTCCAAGGTTGAATAAGTCTGGTCAAATTAGATTAAACTAATGTATTAAATGTGTGATTCACATTGTATCCCAGCCCTTCAATCCAAACCCCTAGATCCAAGGGTTGAGGTTGAGTTTGGTTGGCATCCTATATAAGGTTGTATTTTTCATATTGAATGAATTAATGAAGAGAAAATTGGCATTTGCCCCCAAGTGAGATTTGCACCCCTCCCCTCTCTCTCCCTGGTTCCTCCATCTCCAGCCCCCTTTCTAGAGTATAATCCCTTCCCCCTTGATCCCCTCCAGCATCTGAAGCAACTCCGGTGATCGCCGCCGCCATCGTCTCGCCGCCGACGCGTCGTCGCCAACGGTTTCGGTGTTCTGTCCACTCAGATAGACCCTTCTTCTCCGAATTCCTGCTATCACTCCCTTCATCTTCTGAAGCTCAAAATTTCAGGGTTGGTTCCCCTCTAGAACCCTTATCCCCACAAAAAAAATCACGTCAAAATTCATCCTTTAGCTATTTTTTGATTTTCGTCCAAGTCCAAGTTCCAGATCTGTCCTGGTTCTGTTTACTGTTCACCAGCTCTGAGTTTACCCCATTCGAACCATCTTTTGATTTTTTTGGGGTCGCCCAAATTTACTGGGATCTCTGTCCACATCCCTCTACCACCAGGAATTTTATTAATTTTTGGTTCACCTTCCAAGTATTTTTCAAATTTCGTCAAGTTCCCAAGAACAGTCTACCCACAGTTTCCCAGATCCGACCCAGGTCTAGTAACGAAATCCCAGAAAATCCATTTCGTCTCCAATCAGAAAAAGAAAAATAGTCCCGGATTCCTCTCTCAGAGATCTTCAACTTTTCTGAAGAAATTATTTCCATATTAGAGGTCGTCTCCCTGGTCAACGTCGATCTTCAGATAAGTCAGAACATGCCCCTGCAGTTCTAGCCAGATTCCAGCAAGCTTGTAAAATACGTGATCAGAAATACAGATCTGATTATTTTTATTGAAGACCCCTACGTCGAAGTATTCTAAGTCAGCTTTCCAACGGCGGTAATCTCGTCGCATTCCGACGACGGGGCTGATCGCAACAGCAGTTTCCTCCAAGTCGCGCGCCTGCAAACAGAAGTTCAGGTTTGTGGCCGAGTTCCCCGCGAGCGTCGTCCGAGGGCCGCCCGGCGTCCGGTGGTCATTCCAGCAGCTCGCCATCCTAGGGGAACGCTTCCCAAGTGTCTCCACAACAGAGGAGTCATCAGGCCCCACACGACCCCTCCGGTCAACACGTGGGCCCCCACTAGCACGAGTACGCGTGAAGCCGAAGCATTGTCCGAAACCGCCCGTCAACCCGAACTTGGTCCTCCCGGGCCCACTTGTGTCGCCCTTTACCTCCCTGCGTGGAGTGGGCTTAATTGCATTGCTATAAACATAATGTACTAAGTTCCCGGGAGTACGAGCTTTGGCCGGGTGCCGTCTTCGCCACGCCGAGAGCGTGGAGGTATCGCCTTCACCCTTACACTTGGCATTGGCTTAATTCTTTATATGCTTTATATGCCGCTGCTAGAGAGCATGTGTAGGGATACCTAGCTCACCTTCAATTTATAATATGACTGCTGCGAGAGAGAGCGAAGCCGTCCCGTGACCCGATCCGGGCGCAAAAGAGAGCCGACCACCCTAGCTCATTGCCGGTTTCTCAACCGCGCACATCCGACGCTTCCCTCGTTAAGGGACGATCGCGAGCTTGTCGTGTCCGTGGTCCCGTCCCGCATCAGAGTGTGACCCGTCCCATGACTCAATCCGAGTACACGCGGAAAAGCCGATACCCGAGACTCATTGTCGGTTTCCCAACCGCGCACGATCCGCACGCTTCCCTCGCTTAGGGACGTCCGTGAGCTAGAGTCCCTGGTTCGCTGGTCCGTCCCGCATCACCACCATGCCAAGAACCACAACACAAATCATAATCGACACATGCCAAAGCTTATCATCAGACCTCGAATCTGCTGCCTTGCTCAACGTATCTAGTGCGGTGCATAATGGCCCCCAATTTCACAATTTGGGCCCAGAACAAAGCCACTACCATATAATCCCAAATTAGATCCAAAACCAACATAGCCCCATTCACGCGCGGGCACGCATGACTTAAAACTCACTTGGGCATCTCTATCCATCCCTGCCTTGAGATCCACAAAAATGATCAGGACTGGAACGTCATCTCTGACATCACAGAGCATGGCAAAAATGTCGGGTTCGACAGCCAACAACTAACCAGGAAGATCCTCCACTGGTCCGAGCACTTCTCCCGATCAAGGCATCCACTCTACCACCATAAAACACAATCTTGACGCCTCAGGGGCTGGCTAAACCACAAGCTAGGGTGACCTAAACAACACTAACTCCCATTGGAGTACACTCACGGCCACCTAGCCATGAACTATCCTCTCTAGCCACCTAGCCTTGTCATTGATTTCTCGAATGCAGCACCACAAACTCACACATGTCGGCAAAACTCTGCCCAACTCAACGCAACCGGGGCCACCACCTCTGGGGAAGGTAACTCTCTATCTTACTCTCCAGGCCCCACGCTGGCACTCCGACAATAACTGAATCTGCCTTCACATTGCCAACACCGCGCACTCTAGCTCTCACGTGAGAAATAAAGTAGTAAACAAACACAAAATGCTATGCCAACTGCCAACTGTACTGGACCTTATGGACCTTGAACATTGCAATTATCTAAAATTTCCATGTACATCCACAACCTATCTCTGATACCATCTATAACGACTCAAGATTCGAATACCAGAAATTTTCTGATACCATTCGAATCCTAGCCCGCTACCCATGAGCCGGAAGGCTCGGTAGGGTTATTTAGGTGTGTAGAGGTACATTGAAATTTAAAATAATGTGAGAAATAAGTATATAATTAACAGTTCAAATAATAGGAAATAAAATTACGTTTTCCATTAACAACTTAACTACATAGTCCAGTCCAACAAAGTACAGTCTATGGGGAAAGAAACGTACTCCATCGCCAGGTATGCCCCCAGCACTGGCAAGCTGGCAACTACAAAACTCTGCGTTGCACCTCCAAAGCTCGAGGAGGAACTGCAACACCTGAAAAAAAAGGGGCGAGCCTCATCTCATTGGCTCAGTAGGGGTCCCACGGATCGCCCACCAGTAAACAACGGCGGTAAACAGCAGCGAAAATAATAATAACAACAGTAGCAATAGTAAGGGAGGAGGCAACAGAAACACAGCTATCTAAGGTACTCCTATCAGCACAGAAAGGAAATCCCGATCTCGTAGTTGGGACTGCCAAACCATCGTAAAACCACGGTTACACTATAGAAGAAAAATCATGACATCCCTATCGTGAAGGTCCGTCCTCACAGACGAAAATCCAACCAAGACCACGCGGTCCAAGGGTATAGTCACGACCTAGTCATCGTGAACCCTACACCATCTACAGGTAAAACCTCGGTAACCCTACCGGGAACCCTAGACCACTACATCGGGAAGACACGCAGATGCTACCGGAAAAGTCACGTCATGTAGATGAAAAATCAAACCATGAGTCATGAGAGTCATGTGTCACATGATAGGAGCGCTTCCCACTAGAAGCAAGGTTGGATGCGTCCACTAACGACTTAGTCCGCGCCTGTGGATGCACTAAAATTCGAAAAGAATCGGTTCGTTTATTGATCGAGTTAATTCGTTTATTTAGTGCGAGGGCGTGCCAGTCACAAAGTGACGATCTATTTGGGCTTCATGGAAGCCCATGGTGCGCGTGATCTGACTAATCAGATAATTGTATAGTTCGAGTCTGGACCAAAACCCACTGTGCCATAAAGGCCACGGCGTTATTTACATCCCCCATACGGGGGAACACCCTTGATTGATTGCAGGGAATAAGGGCCCTACGGCCTGAAATTCATGGCCATAAAGCGAGAACAAAGATCTCGGATCACATTTAAACAAACCCGCATTGGGGCGTAAAATGTTCATAGATACGTATATGTTGGTCACTTACAGACCATTTCGTGTTCGAATGGAAGTCCGCATTAGTAGCGTCAAAGACGACGATAAAACCATACAGATGTCTGCCGTAGGTACGGCAAGTTTAATGTGGATGCGGGATCAGATCCCGATAGAAGTGGGTCAAGCTGATGAACTATCGGCCCAAGATGTGCCTGGATCATGACCATGTCGGGGATTCCGAGGTCCACGTCTGATACCAAGGGGCATCATTGCTTTTCTCTTCACGTACAGTCCGGGGGAGCGAATTATTAAGTGTGAAGTCCGAACTCGCCAACGTCACCTTCGCCCCCGGAACAATATTTTGATTATAACAGGGGCTGTACGGCGTGGAGTGTATGGTGGAGCCTAATATGGCGCGTGAAGGTGAAATAGATGGCTAAAAAGGTGCGCCCCTGAGAAGGTTAATCCGGCGCGCATAGGAAGGTTAATCTGGCATGCCCATTGAAGTTAATCCGATGTGCTAAGACCACGCCGGTTTAGGGCCCATGGGGTTAGAATGATTTTTGAGTGTAGGGTTAAAACGGTGCGGGGGGTACCGCGCCGGATTAGCCCACGCCGGATTAGGAGCGCGCCGGAATAGCTCTCGGGATGTTTTCTTTGATTCTTCTCGCTTCTTTTTCTTCTTTCTTTCACCGTTTGTTAGGGTGACTTAGCATGAAGATTCAAGTGTTTTGTTCAGAGGGTTCTTTGTGTAGGAGCTTGGAGGTTCAGCTTGATTCAGAGGCTTGAAACATATGTTGCTCTCGTCCCTAGAGAGTGGTTCGTTCGTTTGCTCTGTATGTTCTAGCTCCTAACAAAAATTGGGCAGCACCTCCCCCGGACTGAGGTTTGCTGAGGCGAAATAAGAGACTATCAAACAGAGAATTCTGGGACAATCCCAAAACCTCGGAGTGGCCTAACGGCTGTCCGGTGTCCCATAGTCGAACACAGAAGCCCCGAGGACTAGCCTTCAAGGGGTTCTAGCAGTTCATGGGCGATGGTTTCATGAACGGGACGAATGTATGCCATGAGAGGCTATGAATGTTCATCCCTTCGACGGGTTCCTTAGAAGGCCATGCCATGCAGAGGCAGGCTTCTAGGACCCTGGATGAGCAGGAGATGAGAGAGGGAAGGCAAAGGCTAACAAACAAAAAAAACAATAACATGTAGTGCAAAAGCCTTTCTTTCTTTTTATTCATCCACGCAGGAAGGGAGGTTAAATACAGAAGGGGATCTACCCCAAAGCGAGGGAAAAATACATCGGAGAAAAGAGAAAGATACATCGGTGGGGGAGGGGGGGAAAGAGCACAACCTCCCCCCTCCGAACTCACCTTTCTTCTCTCACCCACTCTCTCTTTTTCTTCACCTTGCAGGCGCAGGGGGGTCGAGCTTCTTCTCCTCTTCGGATACCGGAGACAGCCCCCCCTCTCACCAAACTCCTCTCTCTTCAGCTCTTCATCTCGTTATATATATATATATATCAGTGGGAGGTGGGGGAGGAAGAGAGCGCAAGCTCCATCCCCTCCGGCTTACCTCTGTTGCCTCTTTCTTCGTGTCCGAAGTCGTTTAGTGGCCTACCGAGAGAGCCGCTGATAGAGTAGGGATGGTGCAGTCCTAGGACTGGCCGACGGTGATCGGTGGAGATGCGATGGCTGGTGTGGAGCTCGAAGCCTTCCATTCCTGGGAGCAAGAAGGGCTCAGACGGTTGCACGTTGGTCAGGTGCAGGCTGTTCGGCCATTTCAGGTAAGTTCTCTTTGTTCGCACCCGAAAATAGGGGATCGAACTGAAGATGGGACGGCACCCTTGGTTAAAACGGTGTGGGGGGTGAGTGCGTCGGATTAGCACCAGGAGGAGGGGCGCGCTGGCTTTAGTAGTGATGGAGGGGCACGCCGGTTTTGGTGGCCAATAGGGGGCGCGCCAGTTTTGGTGGCCAATGGGGGGCGCGCCGATTTTGGTGGCCAATAGGGGGCGTGCCAGTTTTGGTGGTGATTCAGACAGACGCCTGCCCCTTGGTAGTACTTTAGATGTAATGTGTCTCCTCCTAGATGTTTAATTCGAAGCCTTCGAGCCTCGGTTTAGGACTTCGAGTGATTTTCGGCGTGTGCCGACCATGTGTTTGCCTTCTCGAGCTTCTTCTGATTCGGCCTTTGGCAATGACGACTGGAGAGCTGGGGCCACCTCTTCTGCCTGAAGGGATTTTCGTTGGGTGGAGAAGCAATGGGTATATATATTTGTTCTGCTTGGAGGAGGTACGGGGTCTGTTCGACCTTTCCGTCTTCGACTTGCTCTCGGGGTGTCGAGACGTCTGTGCTGCAGGAACGTTCCTTTTCTTCTCTTCTTTTTGACGTCCACAGCGCCTCAGGTGTCTCCTTACTCGCCTGTGGACACCAAAAATTGCACGTCTAGATATCCTGCTCGGCCCCGCATCAACAACGGCACCGAGTGAAGAAGCCCCGGAGAGACTGGTCATCCGGACTCCCCAAATATGCACACTACCGTGAAGTCATCCCCGGAGTCACGATAGCGAAGAGAAACCAACCCCCGGGAAGCTCATAACCCATGGGCCCCGAAGAAAATCAAATGGACTGCAACTCGTGCTCAAAGGGGGGCGCAAACCTGCCCCAGCGGCATGCCCTCTGGCCCTCCAGCGGCACGCCCCTGTTGCCCTCTCAGCGGCACACCCCTTGGTGGCCTTTCCAGCGGCACGCCCCATCAAGGCCCCTTCAACGGCACGCTTCAACTTCCCCTCCAGCGGCGCACCCCAAGTGCCCTCGGCGGCACACCCTGCCAGTGCCTCTAGCGGCACACTTCAACTGCCCTCCAGAGGCACACTCTCTGTGCCTCCAACGGCACACTCCCTGAAGCCCCTTAGCGGCACACCCCTTAAAGTGCCCCAGCGGCACACCTCTTCGTGCCTCCAACGGCACACTTGTGCCCTTTCAACGGCACGCTTGCCAGAGTCTTCAGCGGCACGCTTGCCAGCCCCTTCAGCGGCACGCTGGCAGCTGGCAGGCCTGCTCAGTAGCACACCTATTGAACCCCCAGCGGCACGCTCCGTAGAGCCCTTGCCCGGCATGCCCTCGAGCCTGCTTTAGCCGCACACCCTGTCGAGCCCTTCAACGGCACGCTTGCCAACGTCTTCAGCGGCACGCTTGCCAGCCCCTTCAGCAGCACGCTTTCTAGCCCCTTCAGCGACATGCTTTTGCAGCCTCCTAGCGGCACAGCTCTTAGCCCATCCAGCGGCACGCTTCGGTGTGTTCTCCACCACGGCAAAACGGACATGACGCCCATGCCCTAGGATCTTTGGCGCGTAATAGACTAGCCGAGGTGTCGACAAGAGACGATGGCACGCAAGCTACTCCCCCTGCCACCTAGGACAAGGGAGTCAAATCCCCATTAATGCCCGCCAGTCGTTCCCGCCTTCGGACGCCCTGCCATGGAGGATATAAAACCCTCGCTCCTCTACGACGAAGAAGAGACACACACAGACAGTGAAGAGGAGAAGAGAAGAAGAGAAAGAGAAGAAGAGAAGAAGAAGGAGAAGAGAAGAAGAGGGAAGAGAGGAAGAGAGGGGAGAGGGCTCGCCGCTCCACCCACCGCCGCCGTCTGTGCGAAGAGAGAAGAAAGGAAGAGAGGGGAGAGTGCTGCTGCTCCACCCACCGCCACCGCCTGAAGAGAAGAAGAAAAAGAAGAGAAAGAAGAGAAGAAGAAAGGGGGGAGAGGGCCTGCTACCCTTCCCCTCCCCGCTGCTACTTCTGCTCATTTGCCTAAAGGGAGACGCCCTTCTGTTTCTCCTTGGACACCCAGGCCCAACACTTCTATCCTGAGGACCCTTGAGTCTCTCTCCCTCCTGCCAAGATTTCCTTCGAGCTAGCCAACCAGCATCCCCGGTCCACCCTTAGCCCTTCTGGCAAGCATGCCCAGCCATGCCCAGCCTTCCACCTTGCCCGGTGCACTGTGGTTCCACCAACCCGACACACGCTGAACCCCCAGCGGCACACTTTGGCTCCCCGTTCCCCGGCACAGCCCCGCTCAAACCCAGCCCGGTACAGGCCCTACCCGCCTGGCCCGGCACACTCCTTGCCAGCCTACCTTGCCGGTGCACCCTCAGCCCTCTCTTCCCCGACACACCCGTGCCTTCTTTGCTCGGCACACTTTGTGCTTCTCAGCGGCACACCCTGGCCACCCTCAGCCCGGCACAGCCTCCCTGGCCGGTGCAGTCCTCGACCCCTTTATCCCGGTGCACTTGCTACCTCCTCTTACCCGGTGCACCCCAGCCCGCCTTAGGTGTGGTCCCCATTCGTTGATTTTCCTGGGCTTTCCGAAGTTTCATTAAAGGTGTTGTTGCCCCAGGCACACACCTAAAATTGACGGGTTCCGTCACTCCATGTGGGCGTGTTCCCTTTATTTCCCTTCCCATCCGGGTCAAGGGGAGATGCTGCCGAATTTTCGTCAGAAATAAGAACACATTAAAAGACAAAAGGAAGCAACAAACAAATGAAATAAAATAATAAAACACTTCAACTGAAACAAGAGAACCACGGAGAGCCCGAATAACTGAACACAATACATCCCTATGACGGACCGATAAACACAACCCCAAACATGACTTACGTGAATAAAAGAAAACCAAATCAAGAACCCCTGCATGCATTTCACAAATAAGAAGAAAACCCTTCACACATCCCCGATGTGCGTCAACCTTGGCCAACCGGCCCCTCACACATCTCACATGTGCATAAACCTGGGCAGACCTCGCCCATCATACACTCCACCGTGGCCTACCTGGCACACCCAGCCCCAGGCTTTCCCCGGTACACCTAACCCCAGGCCTTGACCACCCTGCCCAGCACACAGCCTGGCCATCTCGCCCGGTGTAGTCCCAGTGCCACTCACCTGGCACACCCTTAGCCTCGGCCGCCTCCGGCACGCCCTCAGGGCGCTCCGCCTGGCACTGCCTTGACCTCCCTACCCGGCATGGCCTTCGGTCCTTACCCGGCACGCTCCAACCACTGCCTTACCCGGCACGCTCCCTAGCTACCCCAGCCCGGCACACCTTGGCCTGCCCTTGCCCGGCACGCCCCAACCTGCTCCACCGGCAAGCCCTAACGCGCTGGGCCTGGCACACTCCCAACGCACCTGTCCGGCACGCCCTTGGCCTCCTTTGCCCGGCACACCCTTCCGCCCGTTTAACCGGCACACTCCGTGGCCTCCTTTGCCCGGCGCGCCCTCAGGCACCCTTACCCGGCACGCCCTCACGCCCCTCATCCGGTGCACTCCCGGCGCGCCTTATATATATATGTATATGTATATATATATGAATAAATGAAAGAAAGGAACATAAAGAAAACACATAGTAATGAAAATCATGATAATAATAAAAAGGGCAATAATAAAAAGAACGAAACGAATAAATAAATAAAAAAAGGGACATAACGCACAGGCGATAAAAAAAGGGAATCCATGAACAACATAAAAAATAAATAAACGGATACATAATAACAACAATAGAAAATAACAATGAACAAATAAATCATAACAAAGGATAATAATAATAACCAATTGAAGGAAAATAATAATAAATCAATAAACCATAACAAAATACTAATAATAATAACCTCAAGAGAAAGATACTAATGAATAAATGAATCATAACAAATAATAATAATAATAATAAAGAAAATAATAACAAATAAATAAATAATAATAAAGTGAATAATAATAATATCAAACTCACCAAAAGATATATAAAATAATAGAAATAATTAAAATCCAAATAATAATAAAATGATGATCCGCCCTACAACCTCGTTCTCCTCAAGACCCGGTATGAAGGGAACATTAATGCCGCCCCTCCAATTCGGGTTCGGATCTTGGGAGCCATCCCAACATGGCCATAATCCGATATTGCTCTGGGCCGATAGTTCGTCAAACCGGACTCGTTCACATTGGGATTTGTTTCCGCTCTTTCATTGAAATTATCGTGAACCCGGCATACATTTGTACGGGTTTGTTTCCGTTTACGCCGTGCCTTCAGTACGGACCTTTGTCCAAACATAAAGTGGTCCATGGATGACCGACAAAACTCCGAATGGAACGAGAAGGCTCTCGTCACCTCAGACCCTTTGCATGGGAATATTGATAAGACCTTCTTGGGTCATGCTTAGACCACGGGTTCGCTCGAATCATGGTCTCTGTCTGACCCACACCCTAGGCCTATAGCCAGCTATCTCTATACACGTCTTTGTTTTGGAATCTAGTCCCGGGACACTTTCCCGTTGCCCTTCGGCACCGAAAATATCAACGATGCCCACGCAAGTCTCGTTTGGACCGCGGGAGGCGCCCCCGGAATGGTCCTGACTCGATCTCGCACCGGGCCAACAAACTCGATGATTCTCGTTCACTCTAACCGGATTTAACGAATGTTTTCAGTCCCTCGAAATAATAAATTTGCCGTACCCCGGCATACATATGTTCCGGGTCTTCCCGCGACGATTGCGATACTCCCGAGCTGGACACCCGTCCGAATATTAAATGGTCCCCTGAATGACCGACGCGTTTCGAATGTTTTCTTCCCTAGATTTAGGGCTTTCCAGCTGATTCAAGGGACATTCTCCCGTTGTCTCTTGGCACCGGAAATATTAACGATGCCCACGCAAGCCAGACTTCGACCGCGGGGGGGCCACCGCAGTATGGTCGTAGTTTGATCTTGCACCTGCCGACAAGCTCATCGATTTCTGACCACTCTAATCGGGATTTAACCGAATGTTTCCTCTTCCCTTGAATAATAAATTTGCCATGACTCTGCGTACATACGCTCCGGTTTCCCCGTGACGATTATGATTTTCCGAAGCCGGACGCTCGTTCGAATATTAAACGGTCCCCTGAGCGACCGACATGTTACTCTAATCGGGATTTAGCCGAACGTCTCACATCCCTTCGAACAATAAATCTGCCGTGCCCCGGCATACATATACTCTGGTTTTCTCCGTGACGATTGCGATTTCCTGAAGCCGGACGCTCGTCCGAATATCAAAATGGTCCCTTGAGTGACCGACATGTTTCGAATACTTGTTTCCCTAAATATAGGACTTTCCGACTGATTCAAGATCGCTATCGTCTTGTTTCTCTCGATATAATTTCCTAGCCATGAGGCCCTGATCCCCGGTGATTAATCAAGGGTGTTCCCCTCTCTGAGGGGATGTAAATGACGCCGTGACCTTTATGTCGCAGCGGGTTTCTGCCCCGACACAAACCACACAATTGCCTGACCAAGTCAGATCGAGCGCACAATAAATTGTCACTTCGTGACTGGCACGCCCACGCACTCAATAAACCAATTAACTAACAGGCAAAGATGATAAATAAAAATAAGTGCGTCCACAAGTCTGGCACGCCCGGTGGGACGGAAACCACCCTTCATCTCTTCGCCGGGGATTCAGGGCCTCATGGCCTCCTAATAAACGTTGTTTGCCTATTTTGATGAATTGCAGGTACCCTCTTCCCCAGCCCTATGGGGAGAAAAGCCGGACTAGGCGAATTTATCTTTGTCACCGCGAAGATGCTACTCCGAGGTACCTACAGCTTCCAGCAATCATGAAGGGCGCTAAGAAGAAGGGAGTGGAAATCAAACCCCCTTTCCCAAAAAAAAAGAGAAAAAAAAAGAAAAGAAAGAAACAAAAGGAAGGAAGAGAAAGAATTGGCGAGAGAGGGTTGTACGGCCATATCCGTCGACACCCGTGCTGAATAATGATCACGACGATGGGATTGATGCGGTGGAGCGAACCACTCATTCCCTCCCTGAGGGGGTGAGCGCTCTCCTGCATACCCACCTTGGTCCATTATGCAAAAAAAAAGAAGAAAAAAGAAGAGAGGAAAAGAAAAGACAAAAAGAAGAGTTGGCAAGCATCACCGAGGAAGAAAACAAGAAGAAGGCAGACATCCCGCCCGACTCTAGGAAGGTCCAAGTCCGTGGTGCAACGCCCCGGTCTCTTCCACCTTCCTGCTGCCTCTATTCGGCACAATATGGCCCCTCGAATGACTGTTCGAAGATCCAACAAACCATAATTATAGCTTGATGAATTGTTGCCCGTTGTGGGGAATGCTTTATAGCAATGAGGCCAAGCACGGCCACCACTCCTGAAGAGGGCATGCATATACCCCGCCACGGGGAATAAGAAGAAGAAATATACCCTGCCATGGGGGCATAAGATGCAAGAAAAGTTACACCCCACCTTGGGGGCATAAAAAGTAAGAAGGTATGCCCTGACCTAGGGGTACATGAAGAGAGAATCTACCCCGGTCTGGGGGCATACGAAACAAAAAAATCATACCCCGGCTCGGGGGCATTTGACGAAGAAGTGTACCCCCGCCATGGGGGCATAGGAAGCAACAAAGAATTCACCCCGGCCCGGGGGCATAAGAAATAAAGAATACACCCCAGACTTAAGAGAATTTGAAGAAGAAACATACACCCCGCACGGGGGCATGAGAAGCAAAAGATACAGCCTGCCACAGGGGCATAAGCAACAGACTCCACCCCGCCATGAGGGCAGAAGAAGCCAAGACTCTACCCCATATGGGGGCACATGAAACAAAAAGAAGCACACCCCGGCTTAGGGGAATACGAAGAGAAATGTACCCCACCCTGGGGGAGAAGAAGCAGAAAAGTCTACCCTGATATAGGGGCATAAGAAGCAGCAGCATACACCCCGGCCTGGGGGCATAAGAAGCAGAATTACACCCCACCTTGGGGGCCTCAGAAGCAACAATACACCCCATCTTGGGGGCACCAGAAGCAGAATACACCCCACTTTGGGTGCACAAGAAGCAAAACATACCCCCGCTCTAGGGGCATATGAAGAGAAATACGCCCCGCCTTGAGGGGTAGAAGAAGAAGAATTACACCCCCGACTCGGGGGCACATAAGGCAAAAGTTACACCCCGCTTCGGGGGCACGTGAAAAGAATCTACCCCAGCCTGGGGACATAAGAAGAAACAACATTCCCTGACTTAGGGGCCTTTGAAGAAGAAAGGTACCCCGCCGTGGGGGCACATGAAGCAAAAGACATACCCCGTCACGGGGGCATAAGAAGAAAGGAATTCACCCCAGCCTGGGGGCACACAAAGAAAGGTGCACAAGCAGCAAATACACCCCGCCTGGGGCATAGAAGCAAAGAAGCAGAATCCACCCCAGCCTGGGGGCATAAGAAGCAGAAGGAAACATACTCCACCATGGGGACATAAGAAGAAACAACATTCCCCGGCTCAGGGGCAGATGAAGAGAAGTCCACCCGGCTTAGGGGTATTTGAAGAAGAAACATACCCCGCCTGGGGGCATAGAAGCATAAAGAACACGTCCCGGCTTAGGGGCATTTGAAGAAGCTGCATCCCGCCTTGGGAGCACAAGAAGAAAAGAGTCCACCCCGGCTTAGGGGTATTTGAAGAGAAAACATACCCCGCCTAGGGGCATAGAAGCCATAAAGAACACGCCCTGCTTAGGGGCATTTGAAGAAGCTACATCCCGCCTTGGGAGCATAAGAAGAAAAGAGTCCACCCCATCTTAGGGGTATTTGAAGAAGAAACATACCCCACATGGGGGCATAGAGGTCATAAAGAATACGCCCCGGCTTAGGGTATTTGAAGAAGAAAGATACCCCGCCTCAGGGGACATTGCAAGCAGGGATACACCCCGCCTTGGGGCACAAGAAGCAAACCACACCCCACTCCTGGGGGCACATAAAGAGAACACACCCCGCCATGGGAGGGCAGATGAAGAGAATCCACCCCGACTCGGGGGCACATAAGGCAAAAGAATACACCCCGGCTTAGGGGAATCTGAAGAAGAAACATACACCCCACCACGGGGGCACAGAAGCCAATGAAAACACACCCCACTTTGGGTGCACAAGAAGCAAACATCCCTCAGCGTGTCGGGGCAGAAGAAGAAGAATCCCCACCTCAAGGGCACAAAAAGCAAAAGATACACCTCGTGCCGAGGGCATATGAGGAGAGTACACTCCATCTCGGGGGCATAAGAAGGAGAAGACGCACTCCACCCTTGGGGCATATGAAGCGAAAAGAATGCACCCCGGCCGGGGACATACGAAGAGAAATATACCCCACTCTAGGGCAGAAGAAGCAGAAGAATCTATCCCGACCTGGGGCACAACAAGCAACAAAGATACACCCTGCTCTGGGAACATATGAAGAGAAGCACTCCTCCGCCTTCAGGGGTAGAAGAAGTAGAATTCACCCCCGCCATGGGGGGGTATAAGAAACTAAAGACACACCCCGTTCCAGGGGCATATATAGAGAAACTCACCCCAACTCGGGGGGGCATAAAAAGTAGAAGAACTCACCATGGCTTAGGGGTATTTGAAGAAGAAACATACCCCACCTAGGGGCATAAAAGCCATGAAGAGTATACCCCGGCTTGGGGGCATTTAAAGGGAGCTACATCCCACCTTGAGAGCATAAGAAGAAAAGAGTCCACCCCATCTTACGGGTATTTGATGAAGAAACATACCCCACTTGGGGGCACAGAAGCCATGAAAAAATACACCCCGCCTGGGGGAACAGAAGCGAAGAGGCAAAACACACCCCTCAGGGGGCACATATGAAATAAAGCTACACCCCAACCTGGGGGCACATTAAGAGAAATACACTCCAGAACAGAGGCATTAATGAGAAAAGAAGAGCAGAATAAAGAAAAAGAGAGACGTGGAGCAGACGTGGTCCTCGATCCCGTCTCATCACACAAAAGAAGAGAAGAAAAGAAAGAAAAGACACATGAGGTAGACGTGGTCCTCGAGCCCGCCTCATCACACAAAAGAAGAGAAGAGAAGAAAGAAAAGACACAAGAGATAGACGTAGTCCTCGAACCCGCCTCTTCACACAAAAGAAGAAGAGTAGAACCAAAAGAACAGTCATGAGGCAGACGCGGTCCTCGAACCCGCCTCTTCACACAAAAAAAAAGAGAAGGAATGAAAGAAAAGTCACGAGGCAAACGTGGTCTTCGCACTCGTCTCCCCACAACAAAAGAAGAAGAGAAGAAAAGAAAGAAAGTCGCAAGGCAGACATTGTCTTTGCACCCGCCTCTTCACACAGATGGAGAAGGAAAGAAAAGAAAGAAACAAGAGAAGAGAAAAGAAAGAAAGTCTCGAGGCAGCCGGGGTCTTTTACCTTCAGCCTTCAGCTATCCAAACAAATAGACATCCCATATGGTCGGCGTCACGACCTTTCGCCCAAGCCAACTAAACCTTCCACCGATGGGGCGTTACACCGACTAAACATTCCACCGCCGGGGCGTTTAAACCGACTAAACCTTCCACCGATGGGGCGTTAAACTGACTAAACCTTCCACCGACGGGGCGTTAAATTGACTAAACCTTCCACAGACGGGGTGTTAAACCGATAAACATTCAGCCATCGGGGCTTCAAGCAGACATATATTCAACCATCGGGACTTCAAGTCGACAGCTACCCGCCCCCATCGACCTCCAGGTCGACAACTATTTAATCATCGGCCTCCGAGTCAACAGCTATTTAATCATCGGCCTCCGGGTCGACAGCTATCCAATTATCGGCCTCTAAGCCGACAGCTATTCAATTATCAGTTTTTAGACCAACAGCTTCCCACTCATCGGCGTCTGAGCCGATAGCTTCTCAACCATCGGCATTCTAGCCGACAGATGTCAAGTCAATGAGCAACTCCACCCTCGGCCTTCGGCCACCAAATAAAATCAAGAGACCTCTTACTCTAGTTCGGATCCTTTCCCGGCCAGAGAACAAAAGAATAGACCCTTTCACTCTGGTTCGGATCCTTTCCCGGCCAGAGAATCAAAGAATAAACCTTTCCACTTTGGTTCGGATCCTTTCCCGGCCAGAGAACAAAAGAATAGACCCTTTCACTTTGGTTCAGATCCTTTCCCGGCCAGAGAATTAACAAAGAGACCTTTCACTCTAGCTCGGAGCCTTTCCCAGCTAGAGAATTAAAGAATAGACCCCTTCACTTTGGTTCGGACTCTCCCCCAGCCAGAGAATAAAAGATTAGACCTTTCACTTTGGTTCGGACCCTTCCCCGGGCAGAGAATAAAAAGGGACCCTTCTCTTCAGCTCTCACATCCCGCTACCCAACACCTTTCAGCTCAGCCACTTCGGCCAAGGCCCACTATCAGGATTAATCCACCCGTCCCACTGCGCTCTCCGATATCTTTCGGCTTTACAGCCGACTTCTAACATCTCTCGGCGTGTTAGCCCGCGCCCAATATCTCTCGGCTTTCTAGCCTACTTTTCAATATCTCAACTTCGGCTTGTAGCCCTCTTCCCTAACATTTTTTGGCTCTTGTGGCCCACTTCTCTTTGGGCTTTCACAGCCTATTCCCCAACTTTGGCTCTATAGCCTACTTCCCAATTTTGGCTCTTGTAGCCTGCTTTTCCAACTTTGGCTCCCGTAGCCTGTTTCCCGGTTTCGGCTCTTGCAGCCCGCTTCTCAGCTTTGGCTTCCGTAGCCTGCTTCCCATAATTTCGGCCTTCACAGCCCGCTTCCCAATTTTGGCTCTTGCAGCCCGCTTCCCAATATCTTCGGCCTTCATGGCCTACTTCCCAGAATTCGGCCTTCACGGCCCGCTTCCCGTAACATCAGCTCCTACGGCCTGCTTTCCAGAATTCGCCTTCACGGCCCGCTTCCCGTAACATCGGCTCCTGCAGCCCGCTTCCCAACTTCGGCTCTTGCAGCCTGCTTCCCATGACTTCGGCTCTCGTAGCCTGCTCTCCTCAATTTTGGCTATTGTCGCCCACTTCCAATATCAACTTTGGCTTTTATAGCCCGCTTCCCCAACGTCCTTTCGGCCCTTCACGGTCTCCTTCCTCAGCACCTTGCCTGCTGCTCTGATTCTATACACACATACAAGATACATATACGTAACGACAGTATGTTCTTACGTAAAAAAAGAGAGAGAAAAAAAAAGAGAGCAAAACAAAAGAGACAAAAAAAATTTGCTTGGCTGCCTGCTTGCATGTTTGCTTAATATAGAATAATACACCTCCTTATAATTTTCTAGGACCGTGCTTCCTTGCTAAATAATATCACCCCGATTCCGGATGCATATGTGTCACGGCACGCACTCGAAGGGAACCCAATTATGGCGGGTGCACGCGTCAAGGGGAAGAGTCATGGCTAAATTGCTAAGCCCAACTCACAAGATAAACCTGAGGCAACACTCCTACACTTCGCACTTAATGTGTTCAATGGCCTTCAACCATAGGGATTGCCCGACTTTCTTCTTGGCACTCTACGGATGCTTGAATTCCTACACTCGCGTGAAAGGTAATTGTGAGGAAAAAGCTGCCTGCCCCCACTGTAAAAAAAAAATACAGAGAGAAAAATGATGTAAAAAAAAAAGTGAGAAACATGAATCCGAGTAGCCGGGAATCCCCATTGAGACACATGAGGAGACTCGCGAAATGGTGAAGCGAATTTTAATAAGGATGAAGCCTAGTGGCCGGGAATCCCCATTGAGACACATGAGGAAACTCGTGTCGAACGGTGAAATCTGCAATAGAATTATGATAAGGACGAATCCTAGTAGTCGGGAATCCCCATTGGGACATATGAGGAGACTCGTGCCGAATGGTGAAATCCACTACCAAAATAAACAGATGGGGGCTGTGCGAAGCTACCGAAATCGAGAGCCTGAAACCCATGTATAGGCTCTAGAGTAATCCTCGAGTGTTACTTAGAAAACCTGCATATCCCTATACTTAGGGCCTTTTGCTCACACGCTTGCTCCTCCACTCCACAGAGAATTGCCTCGGGTGAAATGCGTGAATTTAAGCTATGCATGCAAGACATGTGATATCCTCTTGACGGATGCACCACCCCTTAGCTGTGCCTCCTGGCCCGCACCGTGTCTGCGAATTATGGGCGATGTCCCTATCCCATCCCCTATAGATGGAGCTGCCTTATTTATACTTATGTTATACCTGCTAACGAATGCCTGCATGCCTGAATAAAGAAATAAATAATAATAAATAATAAAAAACTCAATTTCGGCTATCACAACCTGCTTCCCCAGCTCTGGCACGTAGAGCCCAATCTTGGCCCTCACGACCTACTTCCCACCCCCGCGGCTTGCTAATCTCCCAACTTCGGCTTCTATTATCCGCTTCCCCCAATTTGGGCTTTCACAGCCTGCTCCCCAATCTCCGCTTTTGTAGCCAACTTCCCGATTGCGGCTCTCATAGTCCGCTTCCCCGATTTCAGCCTTCACGGCCTACTTCCGCAACACCGACTTCGGCCCTTGCTGCCCACTTTCCCGGGTTCAGATTTCACAGCTGGTACCCCCGGCTGTTTAAAAGAACAAAAAGACTCCTTCCACTTTAGCCCGGACCTTCTGCCCGGCTAGAGAATAAAAAAACTCTCTTCACTTTGGTTCGGACCTGCCATCCGGCCAGAAGACAAAAAGAGACCCTTCATACGGTCGGTACTCCCAGCACATTAATGAATGAAACAACCTTTTACCCTGACGGGTGGGGAATCAACCCCCTTTCTTTGCGCTAGCACTAGCCCGTGTCAGCGACTTGACCACCTCTCCGTCACTTCGGGTGACGAATACCCCTTTTGAATCAACAAACTCTTCTCTCCGTCCCTTCGGGTGACAAGTTCCCCCTTAACGTGGACTTGCCGTCCAGGTCATTCAACCGACAAACTCTTCTCTCCGTCCCTTCGGGTGACGAATTCCCCCTTGACGTGGACTTGCCTTCCAGGTCATTCAATCAACAAACTCTTCTCTCTGTCCCCTCTGTCCCCTCGGGTGACGAATACCCTTTTGAATCAACAAATTCTTCTCCCCGCCCCTTCAGGTAATGAATAGCCCATCTGATCTGGACCACCTGTCCAGATCATTGAATCAACAAACCCTTCTCTCCGCCCTTGTGGCTCGCTTCCCAATTATCGGTCCTTGAGTCGACAGCTTTTCAATTATCGGTCTCTCAGCCGACAGCTTTCAATTATCGGCCCTTGAGCCGACAACTTTTCAATTATCGGCCCCTGAGTCGACAGCTTTCATTTATCGGCCCCTGAGCCGACAGCTATTCAATTATCAGCCTCTGAGACGACAACTTTCAATTATCGACCCCTGAGCCGACAGCTATTCAATTATCGGCCTCTGAGCTGACAGCTTTCAATTATCGGCCCTTGAGCCGACAGCTATCCAATTATCGCCCCCTGAGCCGACAGCTATTCAGTTAACGGCCCTGGAGCCCCTCAAAAAAGATGAATGAATGAATGATGAAGAGAAGAAAAAAAAGAGGAAAAAAAGAAGAAGAAAAGAGAAGAGAAGAGAGAAAAGAAAAAAAAAGAGAGAAGAGATCCTATGAGGGCAACTGCACCCACGTGCACCGCTTGTCTCATCCTTCGCCCGCGCTACCCGTAGGTGGGGAGCATTTGTGGACACCAAAAATTGCACGTCCAGATATCCTGCTCGGCCCCGCATCAACAACGGCACCGAGTGAAGAAGCCCCGGAGAGACTGGTCATCCGGACTCCCCAAATATGCACACTGCCGTGAAGCCATCCCCGGAGTCACGACAGCGAAGAGAAACCAACCCCCGGGAAGCTCATAACCTGTGGGCCCCGAAGAAAATCAAATGGACCGCAACTCGTGCTCAAAGGGGGGGGCGCAAACCTGCCCCAGCGGCACGCCCTCTGGCCCTCCAGCGGCACGCCCCTATTGCCCTCTTAGCGGCACACCCCCTGGTGGCCTTCCCAGCGGCACGCCCCATCGAGGCCCCTTCAACGGCACGCTTCAACTGCCCCTCCAGCGGCGCACCCCAAGTGCCCTCGGCGGCACACCCTGCTAGTGCCTCTAGCGGCACACATCAACTGCCCTCCAGCGGCACACTCTCTGTGCCTCCAACGGCACACTCCATGAAGCCCCTTAGCGGCACACCCCTTAAAGTGCCCCAGCGGCACACCTTTTCGTGCCTCAAACGGCACACTTGTGCCCTTTCAACGGCACGCTTGCCAGCGTCTTCAGCGGCACGCTTGCCAGCCCTTCAGCGGCACGCTGGCAGGCCTACTCAGTGGCACACCTGTTGAACCCCCAGCGGCACGCTCCGTGGAGCCCGTGCCCGGCACGCCCTCGAGCCTGCTTCAGCGGTACACCCTGCCGAGCCCTTCAGTGACACGCTTGCCAGCGTCTTTAGCGGCACACTTGCCAGCCCCTTCAGCGGCACGCTTTTGCAGCCTCCTAGCGGCACAGCACTTCACCCATCCAGCGGCACGCTTCGGTGTGTTCTCCACCCCGGCAAAACGGACATGACGCCCATGCCCTAGGATCCTTGGCGCGCAATGGACTAGCTGAGGTGTCGACAGGAGACGGATGCACGCAAGCTACTCCCCCTGCCACCCTGGACAAGGGAGTCAAATCCCCATTAATGCCCGCTGGTCGTTCTCGCCTTCGGACGCTCCGCCGTGGAGGATATAAAACCCCCGCTCCTCTGCGACGAAGAGGAGACACACGCAGACAGTGAAGAGGAGAAGAGAAGAAGAGAAAGAGAAGAAGAGAAGAAGAAGGAGAAGAGAAGAAGAGGGAAGGGAGGAAGAGAGGGGAGAGGGCTTGCCGCTCCACCCACCACTGCCGTCTGTGCGAAGAGAGAAGAGAGGAAGAGAGGGGAGAGGGCTCGCCGCTCCACCCACCGCCACTGGCTATGCGAAGAGAGAAGAAAGGAAGAGAGGGGAGAGTTCTCCTACTCCACCCACCGCCACCGCCTGAAGAGAAGAAGAAAAAGAAGAGAAAGAAGAGAAGAAGAAAGGGAGGAGGGGCCCTACTGCCCTTCCCCTCATCGCTGCTACTTCTGCTCATTTGCCTAAAGGGAGACACCCTTCCGTTTCTCCTTGCACACCCAGGCCCAACACTTCTATCTTGAGGCCCCTTGAGTCTCTCTCCCTCCTGCCAAGATTTCCTTCGGCCTAGCCAACCAGCATCCCCGGTCCACCCTTAGCCCTTCTAGCTAGCATCCCCAGCCTTCCACCTTGCCCGGTGCACTGTGGTTCCACCAACCCGACACACGCTGAACCCCCAGCGGCACACCTTGGCTCCCCATTCCCCGGCACAGCCCCCGCTCAAACCCAGCCCGGTACAGGCACTACCCGCCTGGCCCGGCACACTCCTTGCCATCCTACCTCGCCGGTGCACCGTCAACCCTCTCTTCCCCGGCACACCCGTGCCTTCTTTGCCCGGCACACTTTGTGCTTCTCAGCGGTACACCCTGGCCACCCTCAGCCCGGCACAGCCTCCCTGGCTGGTGCAGTCCTCGACCCCTTTATCCCGGTACACTTGCTACCTCCTCTTACCCGGTGCACCCTAGCCCGCCTTAGGCGTGGTCCCCATTCGTTGATTTTCCTGGGCTTTCCGAAGTTTCATTAAAGGTGTTGTTGCCCCTGGCACACACCTCAAATTGACGGGTTCCGCCACTCCATGTGGGCGCGTTCCCTTTATTTCCCTTCCCATCCGGGTCAAGGGGAGATGCTTCCGAATTTTCGTCAGAAATAAGAACACATTAAAAGATAAAAGGAAGCAACAAACAAATGAAATAAAATAATAAAACACTTCAACTGAAACAAGAGAACCACGGAGAGCCCGAATAACTGAACACAACACATCCTTATGACGGACCGATGAACACAACCCCAAACATGACTTACGTGAATAAAAGAAAACCAAATCAAGAACCCCTAAATGCATTTCACAAATAAGAAGAAAACCCTTCCACGCATCCCCGATGTGCGTCAACCTTGGCCAACCGGCCCCTCACACATCTCACATGTGCATGAACCTGGGCAGACCTTGCCGATCATACACTCCATCGTGGCCTACCCGGTACACCTAACCCTAGGCCTTGACCTCCCTACCCGGAATGGCCAACACTCCAACCACTGCCTTGCCCGGCACGCTCCCTAGCTGCCCCAGCCGGGCACACCTTGGCCTGCCCTTGCCCGACACGCCCCAACCTACTCCACCGGCACACCCTAACGCGCTTGGCCCGGCACACTCCCAGCGCACCTGTCCGGCACGCCCTTGGCCTCCTTTGCCCGGCACACCCTTCCGCCCGTTTAACCGGCACACTCCGTGGCCTCCCTTGCCCAGCGCGCCCTCAGGCGCCCTTACCCGGCACGCCCTCACGCCCCTCATCCGGTGCACTCCCGGCGCACCTTATATATATATGTATATGTATATATATATATGAATAAATAAAAGAAAGGAAGATAAAGAAAACACTTAGTAATGAAAATCATGATAATAATAAAAAGTGTAATAATAAAAAGAACGAAACGAATAAATAAATAAAAAAGGGACATAACGCACATGCGATAAAAAAAGGGAATCCATGAACAACATAAAAAAATAAATAGACGGATACATAATAATAACAATAGAAAATAACAATGAACAAATAAATCATAACAAAGGATAATAATAATAACAAACTGAAAGAAAATAATAATAAATCAATAAACCATAACACAATACTAATAATAATAAACTCAAGAGAAAGATAATAATGAATAAATGAATCATAACAAATAATAATAATAATAATAAAGAAAATAATAACAAATAAATAAATAATAATAAAGTGAATAATAATAATAGCAAACTCACCAAAAGATATATAAAATAATAGAAATAATTAAAATCCAAATAATAATAAAATGATGATCCACCCTACAACCCCGTTCTCCTCAAGACCCGGTATGAAGGGAACATTAACGCCGCCCCTCCAATTCGGGTTCGGATCTTGGGAGCCATCCCAATATGGCCATAATCCGATATTGCTCTGGGCCGATAGTTCGTCAAACCGGACTCGTTCCCATTGAGATTTATTTCCGCTCTTTCATTGAAATTATCGTGAACTCGACATACATTTGTATGGGTTTGTTTCCGTTTACGCCGTGCCTTCAGTACGGACCTTTGTCCGAACATAAAGTGGTCCATGGATTACCGACAAAACTCCGAATGGAACGAGAAGGCTCTCGTCACCCCTGGACCCTTTGCATGGGAATATTGATAAGACCTTCTTGGGTCATGCTTTGACCACGGGTTCACTCGAATCATGGTCTCTATCTGACCCACACCCTAGGCCTATAGCCAGCTATCTCTGTACACATCTTTGTTTTGGATTCTAGTCCCGGGACACTTTCTCGTTGCCCTTCGGCACCGGAAATATCAACGATGCCCACGAAAGCCTCGTTTGGACCACGGGAGGCGCCCCCGGAATGGTCCTGACTCGATCTCGCACCGGGCCAACAAACTCGATGATTCCCGTTCACTCTAACCGGGATTTAACCGATGTTTTCAGTCCCTCAAAATAATAAATTTTCCGTACCCCGGCATACATATGTTCCGGGTCTTCCCGTGACGATTGCGATACTCCTGAGCCGGACACCCGTCCGAATATTAAATGGTCCCCTGAATGACCGATGCATTTCGAATGTTTGCTTCCCTAGACTTAGGGCTTTCCAACTGATTCAAGGGATATTCTCCCATTGTCTCTTGGCACCGGAAATATTAACGATGCCCACGCAAGCCAGACTTCGACCGCAGGGGGGCCACCGTAGTATGGTCACAGTTTGATCTTGCATCGGGCCAACAAGCTCGTCGGTTTCTGACCACTCTAATCAGGATTTAACCGAATGTTTCCTCTTCCTCTGAATAATATATTTGCCATGCCTCGGCGTACATATGCTCCGGTCTCCCCGTGACGATTATGATTTTCCGAAGCCAGACGCTCGTCCGAATATTAAACGGTCCCCTGAGCGACCGACATGTTACTCTAACCGGGATTTAGCCGAATGTCTCACATCCCTTCGAACAATAAATCTGCCGTGCCCCGGCATACATATACTCCGGTTTTTCTCCCTGACGATTGTGATTTCCTGAAGCCGGATGCTCGTCCGAATATCAAAATGGTCCCTTGAGTGACCGAAATTTTTCGAATACTTGTTTCCCTAAATATAGGACTTTCCGACTGATTCAAGATCGCCATCGTCTTGTTTCTCTCGATATAATTTCCTGGCCATGAGGCCCTGATCCCTGGTGATTAATCAAGGGTGTTCCTCTCTCTGAGGGGATGTAAATGACGCCGTGACCTTTATGGCGCGGCGGGTTTCCGCCCCGACACGAACCACACAATTGCCTGACCAAGTCAGATCGAGCGTACAATAAATTGTCACTTCGTGACTGGCACGCCCACGCACTCAATAAACCAATTAACTAACAAGCAAAGATGATAAATAAAAATAAGTTCGTCCACATCGCCCCAGGCCGAAACTGAGACACCATACAAAGTAACCATAGACAAGGGTCTAGTCAGGGTCGTGCTCATCAGCACGCGTCTGAAGTCCCGACCACATATGCACACACTGACTGACTATGCTACATCAGGCCCTCTAGCTAGTTTTCCTCCCAGCCCAGACTCAAGCCGCCACAATGGGAGGCCCTACGGCAACCAGCCCAAAATTATCTCTCTTAGGTCTAGCTCTCCACCACTCCCAATTGGGTCAGCACCTGAGTGCCCAGGCAAGCTACGACTAGTGAGGGGGGTCACTGAACGTGGACACTCTCCGTAGAGAGAAAAAACTCGTAGTACCAAGGCTACGCACGCACCCATCGCAAGAATCACGAAATACCAAGTGGCTCTGTGCCACCAGACTCTGGACAGTCAACTAGACCTACTAATCCAACGGTCCTTGAGTCACATGACTCAGGCCTAGACCGTTGTACAATACGACACCACGCCGTCAAATCACCCTAGTCCTAGAGTCAGAAACCACAGTCAATGGAATCCTCAAGACATCTCATAACCGCTGAGTCCATTCCCTTTCTAAGGGAGACCAAAAAGCCCCACTCCCTAGCCCCAGGCTGGGTCGCAGAATGCTCGGTCATTGGCCATACGCATGGCCCACATAGAAATCGCTTCTGAAAAACTAATACGGTGCGGGGATAGCCCTCCGCACCTACACAAGTACACGGTGACTCGATCTAGCGAAACTAGGAAGCCCGGAACACATGGAGTCACCCGGACCCTCTAAACCACATGGGCATAATAATTGAGGAGTAATAATTCTTTCGAACACCCAAAAGTATGGTCTTGGTTCCCATGGGGTGTCCGGGGCATCTAGAAGACCAAAGGTCGACAATAGGGTCTCAATCGGGTCACCCGGAGGTCAAAACGGGTGGAAAAAGGCTGGGTTTGGTCGACCTACCCCTAGGGTTGGTCGACCTTCCAGCGGGGGTCGGTCGACAGGCCCTGCACGGGCCTGTCGATTGTCTAGGAACGCGGTTGAAAGGGCAACCGTGTTAAGTGGTCGCGGTTCATGGACGTGGTGGATCGCGCGACTGCGTCCACGACCGCCTTACCCTAGTCCTCTCAAATGAATGCGGTATCTGGGTACACCACATTCATCATCTAGAAGACAAACGCGGTTGGGGAACCGACCGCAATATCAGTTACGATCCGGACCTTCGCGAATCAACGCGAGATCGTTCGATCCACCCCAGGTGAAAGGGAAAATGTTCCCCAACCTCCTCAGCACCAGGAGGTCCCATTCAAATCACAAAAACCCTAAAAAATTGATGAATCCATCGCTCAACCCAAAAATATGCATTTTAACCCCCGCATGGAAAGAAATCCACTCTCAGCCTCACCTCGGCCTATAAATCGTGGGAAAAGTAAATACACGGGCTAGGGATCTGTCCCCCTACCTCCACCGATGAATTCTCACGCCATGGACGCCGATTCCATGCAAAATCTCCTCTTGAATCACAGCCGAGGCGCTGAATCCGCAGATGAAGCCTCCCCGCACCACCACCTGGTTCCTTCCTCCATCCTCGTCACCCGTCGCCCTCATGTCACCTCCGCCTCGCCCACCTCTGCCTCCATCGGCCGCCCAAAGAAGAGAGGGAGAGAAAGAGAGAAACGAGAAGAGAGAGGGAGAGAATGAGAGAATGAAAAGAGAGGGGGTGAGGGTTGGTTTATATAGAAATAGTTTTGGGGTTTCAAAATCTAGAAAATAGAGAAAATGGGAAAAAATCACCCCCTCGATCCTCAAAAAATGCACAATGCGTCAGTAACGTCCCGGAGCTCGAGAACTCAATGGTTCACCCTACACGAGGATCCGAAGGCCTGACAGCCAAAAATATGATTTAATTACCAAACTCGATCCGAGACCCACAAAAGCACTCCCAAACCCACGGATTCTGATCTAAAAAATCTAGGGTATTACACGGTGTCCGAGTGAGGACTGACTTGAGAAGTGATCATGGTCAGTGTAAGAGTCAACGGATGGGCTGTCAAGATTTAGAATGAGATTATCAGTCTTGGTGAAGGAGCAGGAATGAGGAAAGTTGAGCGAGTAAGAATTTTTTCATTGGCGTATAACTAGTGGCTGGTGAATGGACATTCACAGACAGAAGATGCCAGTTGAAGTGAATCAAGAATGGTGAGAACGGTGTGCAGGCGAGGCCTTGGGTGGCCGATCATGTTATATCTATCCCCGGATGGGACCTAGGTTCATTGGAGGTTTATGCTGGGATCGGAGTTGGTCTAGTGGTGTAATTGGTGTTCGGCTCACTGGATATGAGAGTGTTCGTGGCATGGAGCCGACGGAATTGTGGCAGCCAATCGAGGTGACTACGTGAGCTGGTCGAGGCTCAGCGTTGGTTGTCCCCTGTGAAGTGCGTAAGGTTAGTCAACAGAATGAGAAGTCGATGTTTGGTTGGTCCGCCGAGTATGGGACTTTCAATGGTGGTAGGTTTTTATGGCACAGGTCACGTCTCCTCGTTGTGCGAGGTGGCGATAATGCCATGATTGGAGTCCCGTTATAGCTGCGATGATGCCAGACTTGTTTCGTTTTCATGTGCTATGCTCGCTCTGGGATTCAGGGTGTATTGTGATATGAGCGAGATGTCATCTGCTTGTGAAAGTGGCATGGCGGTGTCCCTCAAGAACTATGGTTTCGCGAGAATTGAGATTTTAGCTGGAGCTCTGGGAGCATGGATAGCTGGATAAGTCGTTCTTCCTCTGTAGAATGGAGGTTGCTTCAAATTTCAAGGATGAAAATTTTGTAAGGAGAGGAGGACTGTAACACCCAAGATTTTTTTGGATCAGAATCCATGGGTTTCAGAATACTTTTGTTGGTCCCGGATCGAGTTCTGTGATTAAATTGGATCTTTCGCTATTGGGCCTGTAGATGCCTAATTTTGGACATCATGTGGACCCTTGTCTAGCCATCATAGAAGTGACACTTCCTCTTGGTTGATTGAGAGTGTGGAGTCTCATCCTTGTTTAGGTAGGCTCCACCCTGTCCCTTCGCCGAATTGTTTTTGAGGTTCTATATGCATTCCATGCCTTGATCTTTAGGCGGCCAGGGTGCTGGCCACCCAGAACCCAAGGCGGCCAGACACCTGGCCGCCCAGCCCATTCCAAGGCGGCCAGAGAGCTCGCCGCCCACATCCCAAGGCGGCCACACAGTTGGCCGCCCACCTCTTCTGGACGACCATCGACCTGGCCGCCCAGACCCTCAAGAAGGCCACTGCCTTGGCTGCCCATCTCCTTTGAACGGCCATAGCCTTGGCCGCCTCCTGTCAACCGTCCGTCAACTCCACGATCCGCCCACTCCGAGCACGTCCTCCGTAACTGCTCCCACTCCGGGGGGCCCGAGACTCACGTAGCTTACACGTAATCCATATTCGAAGGATTTTCATGGAGGGAAATCTCCCACATACAAAACCTCCATTCTAGGGCCATCTTACGGTGGGGGGTTGAACATTTCTGACAGGAGGAGAGGTTCTGGCAGTTCGGAGCCCGGAGAGAGAGCTGTGAGCATGAGAACATCCCTCCCAATCTTACCCTAGCAGCAGAACCCGAAGTCGAGGGGCTCCACCACGGGAGAGCACAATTTGCAGGGGGCGGCCATCGACATGGCCGCCCACCTCCTCTGAACGGCCACACATGTGGCCACCCTCTGTTGGTCGACGGGCAAATCCCATCCTTCTTCCCTTGTTTCCCATCTAGCTATGTTTCTTTATGTTTTTACTGCATCCACGCATGATAAATCTTCCTAGATCCCATTTTAAAGAGGTTTTCTAATCCAAAACATAGGGAAGGCAGATGGTCGAAAGTCTCGGCCATCCCCCTTTCTGCCCCCTTCCCTATACGATCACCCTCAATTGCATGTTTCTTCCTTTGGTTTGAGCATATATTACACTATCACAGTCTAATGGGTTTGTTCTCTTTATTTACTGGTTAATTTTACAGAAACTTCATCATCGACTCGCAAAGCTCCTTGTTCTTGGCCGGCCGAGAGCGAGGACAGGAAGAACCCATATTCTTCCGTTCCCAAGGCATTCATGATCATTCTACCCCTGTGAGGCCCAGGTATAGGTCTCTGGCGATCACACCTATTTCTATTTTTCTAACCTGTGCACTATAGGTAGCAGCAACATAGTTCGGAGGGAGGACAAGAGGCCACACTACCATCGCGTGTACGCCACCTATCCCTTCTGGCGCCTACAGGGCCTTCGGATCCCCGTGTAGGGTGAACCATTGTGATTTCAAGCTCTAGGACATTACGGGCGCGTTGTGCATTTTTCAAGGATCGTGGTAGTGATTTTTCCCATTTTCCCTCTTTTTCATATTTTTAAACCCCAATTATTTTCCTATAAGTATAAACCTTTCACCCCTCTCTCCCTCATTCTCTCATTTCTCCCTCTCTCTCCTCTCGGTGCAGTGGCGCGGTGAAGCCCATTCACGGATTCGAGGTGTCGGCGGTGGTTCAAGCGGCGTTTTCACGTGGAATCGGCATCCTCGGCGCAAAAAATTATTGGTGGAGGTAGGGGGATGTATCCCTATCCCGTGCGTTACCTTTTCTCGTGGTTTATAGGCCGGAGTGAGGCCGAGAGTAGGCTTCTTTCCATGCCGGGGTTAAAATGCTTGATTTTGTGGTGAGCGACAGATTCATCGTTTTAATAGCATTTGTATGGTTTGAATAGTGACTCCCGGTAGTTTGGAGGTTGGGGAAGAGTTTCCTCATGTTTTCCCCCTCATTTGGAGTGAGTGGGGTGTGGTTTATGGCCCCTCAGATGGGGTTTCATCAGAGCGTCGTCAGAATCGATCGACTGATTGGGCAAATCGGTCGACCGATCAGCCTTTCACCATGAAGAGTAGTTTGCCAGAATTGGTCGACCGAAATTGACCATTGGTCGACCTATACAATCGATCAATCAACCGATCCAGTGAATAAGTCGACCGAATTGGGGTCTATTAGCCTTTTTGGCCATTGGTCGACCAATGGCTTGCATTGGTCGACCGTTGGAACTTTGGGGTCGACCGATGACCTGTGTAGGTCGACCTATTGGGTCTCTTTGGGCGTCGTTCATCCCGTGAATACCCCGGACACCTCCATTGACTCAGATTCATGTTTTTAGGTGTCCGAGGAGGTTGTGGTTTATCAAAATATGTGCCCATGTGGTTTTGAGGGTCTGGATGACCTCGTATATTTTGGACTTCCTCATTTCGCTAGTTCGAGTCACCGTATACTCGAGTACGTGTGGAGGACTGTCCCCGCACTATGTTAGTTTCCTCGGAAAGTGTTTTCTATGTGGGCCACGAGTATGGCCAATGACCATGAGTCCCATGACCCAGCCAGGGGCTGGGGGCTTTCTAGGCTCCCTTAGAGAGGGAAGGGACCCGACGGTTGTGAGCCGCCTTATGAATTCTTTTGACTGTGGTTTCAGACTCGTAGACTAGGATAATGGACGGCATGGTGTCGTATGGTACAACAGCCTTAGGATGAGTCACGTGACTCTATGGCCGTTGGATTAGCGAGTCTAGCTAGTCATCCTTAGTCTGGTGGCATTGTGCCACCACATGTTTCGAGTTACTTACGATGGGCCTATATGTAGCCTGTCAATACTCCAGTGGTTTATTTTTTAGACTTCCCAAGTCGAGTGGCTTTCCCACAAGTCATAGCTTGCCTGGGCACGTGTGTACTGACTCACTTGGGAGCGGCGAAGAGCTAGACGCGGGAGAGATGATTTTACCCTGGTTGCCGTAGGGCCTCCCACTGTGGCGACTCGAGTCCATGGCAAGAGGAAAACCAGCTAGAAGGCCTGACGTAGCGCAGTCAGTTAGTGTGTGCACACGTGGCCGGGGCCTTCAGACGCGTGCTGACGAGCATGACCCCAACTAGACCCTTATCTTCGGTGACATGTATGGTGTCTCACTTTCCTCTTGGAGCGAGTAGGGGGACACCCGGGACACGGACTAAGTCATCAGTGGATGCATCCGTCCTTGCTTCTTGTGGGCAGGTTCTCCCATCACGTGACACGTGACTCTCGTGACTCGAGATTTAATTTTCTATTAGCGAGACGTGGTTCCTCTGGTGGTTTCTATGTACGTTTCTCGACGATGAGGTCTAGGGTTCCGATAGAGTTACTGAGGTTTCACCCATAAATGGTGTAGGGTTCACGACGACGAGGTTGTGATTGTACCCTTGGAGCGTGTGGTCCGGTTAGGCCTCCATCTGTGAGGACGGGCGTTCATGACAGAGATGCCATGGTATTTCGTTCGGTAGTGTAGCCAAGGTTTCTAGTTGGTTCGCCGGTCCCCGACTGTGAAATCAGGGTTTGCTTTTCGTTGCCGTAAGAAGTAACTTAGAGAGCCGTGGTTCCACGATTGTCGCAGTTATTGTTCTTGCTACGGCTGTTGCTTCCGTTGTTATTATTGTTGTTGCTACTGTTGTTATTGTTATTGCTATTATCACTGTTGTTTACCAGCGTTGTTTTAGTGGTGGGGATCCGTGGGACCCCTACTGAGCCAATGAGATGAGGCTAACCCCCTTCTTTTCAGGTGTAGCAGTCCCTCCTCGAGGTTTGGAGGTGAAGCATGGAGGTTTGTAGTTGCCAGCTTGTCGATACCGGGGACTTACCCAGTGCTAGAGTACATTTCTTTCCATGTAGACAATACTTGTTGGTCTGGACTCTATAGTTAGTTATTTAGTTAAAAATATAATTTATTTCTTATTATTTAAAAAGTTAATTATATAGTTGTTTCCTTCATTATTTTAAATTTTAATGTACCTCTACACACCAAAATAACCCTTCCGAGCCTTCCGACTTGTGGGTGACGGGCCAGGATTCAAATGGTATGAGGTAATTCTCAGTATCTGGATCTTGGGTCGTTACAAATGGTATTAGAGCGTGGTTGTGGACATACATGGGAATTTGAGATAATTACAGTGTTCTAGAGTCCATAAGGTCCAGTACAGTCGGCAACTGGCATATGATTTTATGTTTATTTACATCGATGTTTCTCACGTGAGAGATAGAGTGCACGGTGTTGCCACTGTAAAGGCAGTTCCAGTCATTGCCAAAGCGTCGGTTGGAGCCTGAGGAGTAAGTTTGTGGATCACCTTCCCCAGAGGTGGTGGCCCCGATTGTGCTGAGTTGGGCAAAGTATTGCTGGTAGGTGCAAGTTTTGTTGCAGTATCAAGAGACACCAGTGACGAGGTGATCGCACAAATCACTCATCGTTGAAAAATGCCATGCTTAATTTCAAAATAATACCGCACTCACTCACAAACAAAATCTTAGATTAAGCGTAAAGTGATGAGCATGGGTCGATCCCACGTGGAGGAAGATTTATTTATTAAGTTGAAAGCTCTTGTATTTTGAGATCAAAATCGTGGAGTGAGTTTTGTGAAATGAAAAATTAAAATTACTTGAAATAAAATCTAGCTAAAGAAAGTTGGAGGGTTGGAGAAGAGAAAATTCAAAGAAGCAAGTAGAGAAAGAGAGAGAGAGAATTGCAAAAATTAAACTTTTATTGCTAGAAAAGAAAACTACAATGCTATGAAAATGAAAGTCATAGCTAATAATAAACTAAGAAAAAGAAAGGAGGAACTAGAGCTGAGAAATGATGAAGAACGCCGCCGTCTCCTCCTCGTCGAGCCTTTGAGAGGATCGCCCCGCCTTGAAGTAGAACACCGCCGTGAAAGGTAGAGAAAGAAGTCATAGTTGTCCTCGCCGCCGAGCCTTGGAATGTCGCCCGGCATTGGAGTGAACGCCGCCGTGAAAAGTAGATTGTAAAGAAGAGATCTAGGAGAGAAATAGGGAGAGATGTGTAGAAAAATAAGGGCTAGCTAATGGAGGTTTAAGGGGTGAGAATGATGAGGGCAAGAGAAAGAGGAAGAAAGGCACTCTATGTATATGAAGGGAGAGGAAGAAGAGATGAAGGGGGGCGAACAAGGGTTGAGAGGAGGAAGAAGATGAGGGGGTGGCCTAGGGTTTGTGTGAAGAAGAAGAAGAAATTGAAGAGGAAGAGAGGGGGGGCTGCCTAGGGTTGGAGAAACAAAAAGGGAAAAATCCAAAAAGAAAAGTCTCCCTTTTTCTACCTTTTTATGGGCTATTTATAGAGGAATTGGGCCAAATAAAGGGTGGATATCATGTTTGATGGAGATGGAGGGCTGAGATTAGAAGAGAAAGAGATGGAGGAGGGGAAGAGATGAGAGGGATGCCCCCCATCTTGGCTAGGGTTTGGGCGCCCCTTGCTCTCCTTGCCCTGGTTTCCTTATTAGGTGGAGATCTCCTCCTATTTTCTCTCCTAGAATTTTTCTCCAAGATAAATCAATAAAAATCTTTCTTTATCTCCTTTCACACAAAAGAGGGAATGGAGGCTGCCTTGACTTGGTCAAGGGAAGAGGAGGGCGCCCTAGGGCAACCATGCTTGGTCTTGGTGATAGTTTTGCCTCTGGCCCTTCTGTTAAATGCCTTGAACGTCCTACACACACAATTTGAGTTTAGTCCATTAAAAATTATTGCTTTGTTGATATAAACCATGAATGCTTACAATCATGCAATGAAAAATTTATTCTCATGACTCTCAACCCCTTTTCATTGAATAATTATCCATAAGTTAAGTTAATTTGCGTGAAAGGCCCGATTTGTGTGAAGTTGAGGTTAATTGTAAAATATGCATAATTGTCTAATTATGTACATGTGAAATAATGTATGAGACATGAATTATCATAAAAAGATGAACACTCATCACGAGGCTTGGTGGCTGGCAAGGATAGTTCAAGGCTGGGTGGCCATGAGTGTGCTCCGGAGGAGTTAGTGATGTTTTTGGCCTCTCCAACTTGAGATTTAGCCAGCCTCTGAGGTGTGAAGGTTGTGTTCTGAGGTGGTAGAGTAGATTCCGTGATCGAGAGAGTGCTCGGATGAGTAGAGGATCTTCTTGGTGACCTGTTGTTGGTCGAGCCAGACTTTCTCATCATGCCCTGTGGCATCGGAGATGATGTGTCAGTCCTGATTATTCTTGCAGATTTTGAGGCAGGAATGGATAGAGATGTCCAAGTGAGTTTTAAGTATTGTGCGACTACGCCTGAATGGGTTGTGTTAGCTCTAGATTTAGTTCAAGTTAGTATGGCGGTGGCTTACTTCGGGGCCCAAGTTGTGGAATTGGGGGCCATTATGCACCGCACTAGATGCGCCATGCGAGGTGGTAGATGAGATGTGAAGGTTTCACGACAAATTTAGGATCTGAGGATAATCTTTGGCTGGTGCCGATCATGGTTCGTGTTGCAATTCTTGGTGTGGTGCTCAGCACAGCAGTAGCTCTAGAGATGGATATTTTGAGGACCTAAGAATTGAGAATGTGTCAATGTCAGTAAGGATAGATTCGAGGTAATAATGTCATGAGGTTGTTCGTGTAGCAACCATCGAGCCTGGCATCTTTAGTGATATTTTGACTCCTCGGTAAGTGTTTTGACATGTTAATGACTCCAGGAACAGAGACAGGCATAGGTAGGGAGCGTGTGGCAACGGCTAGCTCAACTGCTGTGGCATAGTGTAACTGGTGATTGTAGACACGTCAAAATTGACATCACTTTGAGTACATCTCCTATCGCATTTCAATGTCTCAATTTGACCCTTAAATTGACTTATTTGAGTGGTTTTCCTCAGTTTTCTCGATTATTCAACTTTCTCCTATCTTTCCATATTTTCCCTATTTTTTCCTGATTTTTCTTGGATTTTCCTCCATTTCTCAAGGCTGTTTTGAATTATAGTCAGACCCATTGAACGCCAATTCCTTGAATCAGCGTCAGCTCTGAAGTCGCCAGTTCCTTGAAAGAATTAATGTCCATTGTTGAGTCATAAATTCATTAATCCACGTCCAGTCATGTGGATGCGAATAAATTTGATCTACAAATTGCCAAAAATTCATAGTACATCATGAATTAACGCTTTTGTGGAAGGTCGCCAATTCTTTGATATGCGTCTGGACAGGTGGACATGTATTCTCTCCCTTATCTTTTGGTCAAAATTCATGTTAATTATTTAATTAACGCCTCTTCAAAAAGGCACAAATTTCTTAATTGGCGTCCGCCATCATAGACTCTGTTGTATTCCTGTGGTTTTGATGATGTCAAACACTATACGTCATCATGAGTCTGTGCATAGGAATCATTGCATATGCGTAAGAGTCATATGTTTGATGATGAAGTCATAAGTCTAATATTTAGTGCATTGATGCTTTAATGTTAATGTTTTATGTTGGTGTCACATGCTCTATGATGGTGTCACATGCATTTGATAAAGCTATTACATTGATCCTGTTATGACCTTATCATGAGGAGAAGTCCGTGGTTTAGATTCTGATTAGAACAGGTATCAAAGGAATCTAAAGATAAGTCAGGAAGTCAGTTCAGCTGAAATTCAAGATAGTAGTGAAGCCATGGCAGTGATATAATCTGTGGAATAAAAGAAGTACAACAGAAACCACTCAAGAAAAATGCATGATGTAGAAGTCAACTTGAGAGGACTGAGAAGTCATCTTAAGTTTTTGACAGAATAAGGTTTAAAAAGAGTCGACACTGGAAGTCAACTCCAGCTCAATCCTAAAGAGACAGAAGCAAGGATACCTACTGGAAGAAGATAACAGGTCGATGCATTCCCCTATGTTGAAGTCAAATAGGTACATGCATCTATATTAATTAGAGTTATCAGGACGATGCATCAAGGTGATCATGCACAATAGGCCGATGCACATGTAGTCTGTATGGTCTATTAGCTCGATG